>JAKZAP010000001.1:21212357-21812357 GCA_023053575.1 Branchinecta lynchi
TCTCCGGGTTTAGAAATATACGGTGTGATTATGGAATTATATTTGCTATATATATAAAAGACAGGTCCTTTAAAACAGCCAAAGCCGTGGATAAGAGTTATTTTGCTCGCCTTCCTGCAAGCAAATGTCTCCTTGGCTGATCAAACCATCTCAACAGAGCACGTCTAGAGGTATGGTACTTGCTGAGCTTTCGTTTATTATATTTACACTTTTTTAATCTTTTTCCTTCTTTTGTTAGGATCATAATCAACAAATGACAAACATGTGGTCGAGAAGAGATAACGCACCTGGCAGTTCCTGGTTCGACAGAGGAGCTACGAAGATACAGTTAGCAAGATTTAGAGATTGAAGGTAAGTTAAGTGAATAAATCCGCTAGGATCGAGTCCAAAACACGGTTGAATTGCTCGCGGATTGGCGAGTGGCGACGCGCTTGCTTGAATTCCGCGCGGAATGCTTGAATTGTGTGCAGGATCGCGAAAATACGGTCGGAAGCATACGTGACTTACGAGAGGATCATTGACGCTGATTGGCGTTAAAACGACTGAAGACTTAAACGGGGGAACCCCCTAAAATGGACTTGAAAATGGCCTTGGTCGACAGTGTGACAGTAAAATGGCCAGTCGAAATTTGGGGAAAAAAAAAAAGGCTCAAAACAAGTCAATCCGTACCGAGAAGATGATGTTCAATGGTGCCAAATTGGCGTTAATCCCCCTGTTCCTATGCCACGGAACGAAAAAGTCTGTTCCAGGAAAAAAGCCCTCTGAAACGTCCTTAAAATGGACTAAAAATTAGGTTGACGGAAAACTTCTCGCTGGCAACCGTCGAAAGCGCCACAATTTTTTTATTTGTAAAGTTCTTGGACTTTATTTTACGTCTATTGGACTTCATTTTCAGTAATAAGTAAGTAATTTATTTTTGACCCGCCATTTTGGAAAGGCGGACTAAATGAAGAAAAGAAACAAAACACATACAAACACAGAAAAAGACACTTAATTTTTAATCTTCGGTCAGGAAACAAAATTTTATGTCCATTTGGACGTAACTTTAAGTACATTGCTGGAATTGCACTTTTTTAGAATTATTGGACTTATTTCGAGAATTGTATTTTCCATTTCGAGATATGGACCTCGGTTTCCAGCAATGGTTTTAAAATAATGGACTTTTGTTAAAAATGGATTTAATATTCGGGGAAACTCCATTGGACTTTATTTAAGTCCAATTATTGTACATTTACTGGACATACATTTTTAGAATTATTGGGGCTTGGGAAAAGGCTTAAAGCAGCCAAAGCTGTGGATAAGGGTATTTGTGCACGCCTTCCTGCAAGCCTTCCATCCTTTCCTAGATGAACCATCTTAACTGAGCAGGGCTAGAGGTACTTGCTTAGCTTTCAAGTTGATGCCAGCCTACTTCCCCATTCCCCGCTGCGCATATCCGAGAAAAAAACTGAAAATGCAACGTAAGTTGCATTCCGCTCAGAATGACGAAAAATCGTAGGGGGCCCTTAAAGGACCACTCGCACTATTTCGTATTCAACATTTAAAATCTTCGAACACTTTAAAACTAGGGTGTGTTTTCAACAAATAACCCACGGTTTTGGCTGTTTTGAGCCTTTTAAGTGACACGTTGAAATACTCTCGTTTTCATTTTTATAATCCAGCAGAAATCAAGCAAAGTTTGAACTACCCGTTTTTCTGACTGCTTCATCTCACCTTTGCTCTAGAGATAACTCTTAATACTGCAAGAGGCAAAACGCCAAGCTCCACCTTCGATAAATTAAAATCTGGGAAACAAAGCAGGTTGCTAAGTTCGAGGTTATGCGAGTTCTCAATTCTCCCCTTATTTATTCTTGCTCAGATTGCTGTCGCGCCTACAAGGAGTGAATCAAGCCTGAGACACGGATTCAAAGGGAATCATGATAGGGGTGTTAAATTTCGCCTAAGCCGCGACGTTTCAACATTATCCTATCCTGTTTTGTCAAAAAATCTCCCTATCTTAAAAAGAAACAGTTTTAAGTGGAGTGTTCCTTGGAACAGTCCACTATTGCGAGCGCTGTAGCAGCTTTCGGTTTTCGGTTTCCGGTTTTCACCATATTTTGTGGAAGTGCAAGTATCAAGTTTACGATCGGTTCGGACTCTCAGAAAATTCCCAAGTTCCATCGTCGCAATCCCTTCGCTACACAGTATTATTAATGTCATGCCATTACGAGACGCTCCGGAGGAGCCATATGTACCGAACTCGCGCGGTCACTAGAAATCCTGACACTTGTGCTTGTTTTCCCACCAAGTTTCATCCCGATCCCTCCACTCTAAGCGTTTCCAAAGATTTCAGGATTTTCAGGTTCTCCCGTCCTACTCCTCCCAACGTCAATGGATCCGGTCCGGATTTAAAATTGTGACAAACTGACCTATATTTCCCAGATTCCCACACCCTCGACTCCCCCCACGATGGTTGGATCGGGAAACTGATTATTTCAGACCATCCCTGATACGCCTGCCAAGTTTCATCGTCCTAGCACGTCTGAAAGTACCCTAACTCGAAAAATGTGAGAAAAAATCGGACCAACCGGCAGACGGAACTGCGATCGGTATATGGCACTTGAGCCAGAGGAAATTTAGAGTTATGTGACTTCTGAGGCACGGGGTCTTTCTAAGTATCAAGCTCGGACAAGTATTCAAGATCGGTTCGGACTCTCAGAAAATTCTCAAGTTCCATCGTCGCAATCTCTTCGCAATACAGTGTTGTTAATCTGTCATGCCATGACGAGACGCTCCGGAGGAGCCATATGTACCGAACTCGCGCGGTCACTAGAAATCTGGACACTTGTGCTTGTTCTTCCTACCAAGTTTCATCCCGATCCCTCCACTCTAAGTGTTTCTAAAGATTTCAGGTTTGCCCCTCCTACTCCTCCCAATGTCACTGGATAAGGTCCGGATTTAAAACTTTGACAAACTTCCCTAAATTTCCCAGATTCCCACGCCCTCGACTCCAATGACGATGGTTTGATCGGGAAACTGATTATTTTGTTAGTTTGGTAGGGTACCTGATACGCTTGCCAAGTTTCATCGTCCTGGCACGTCTGGAAGTAACCTAACTCGAAAAGTGTGACAAAAAACCGGACCGACCGGCAGACGGAATTGCGATCGGTATATGCACTTGAGCCAGAGGAAATTTAGAGCTATGGGACTTCTAAGGCAAGGGATCTTTCTAAGTATCAAGTTTCATTTAATCCAATAACCGGTTCAGCTTGCGACTATATTCCGGATTCTCCATCCCTACACTCCCCCACGATGGTCGGATCGAGAAAACGACATTCTCAAGTCAATCTGCCCGGGTACCTGACAAGCCTGACAAGTTTCATAGTCCTAGCACATCAGGAAGTTTCAGCCCGAATCCTCGACTCTAAGCGTTTCCCAAGATTACCGGTTCCCCCTCCGACCCCCCCCCCCCGCCTTCGCGACAGTACATTTGGAACGCTTAGAGTATACAGGCTGTATTCCATGTCAATTTCTAGAGTCTTTGAAAAAGAAAGGAGTCACCGATACGATGTTCATCGATCTCTTCCTGAAGTGGATTGACGCAAAGAAACCTGTTCAAGACCGTGTAACTCTTTTGAAGCTTATTGACCTACGGCGTGTTGGTGCTGATGTTGGAAAGAAGTTAACAACCAACGAAAGTTTGGTGATGGAAGAGAAGGCGCTCTTGCCGAGTCATCTGACTGAGTCCTTCTTCAGCCTGAGGCTGTCGACACGGAGAAGGATCAGTCTGACCAGTCAGAAAATTCGTAAAAAGCAAGAAAGTACGGATAAAACATGCAGCCCGTTCTGTGACAGAAATGATGGAAAGTCGAGTTATTTTTGGCGTTCCACCACTTACTCATTACGATTGGGTGATGAAGAACGTGAAATGGGCGAATGACCATCCAGCTACTGATGATAAAACCAATCCAAAGGTTGACCCCAATACCCACTAGTGTACCAAGTTTGAACTTGATACGTGCACTGTATCACGAGTTATGAGCTCCACAAAATATGATGGAATAACACCCCTATCATGATTCCTTTTGAATCCGTGTATCAGGCTTGATTCACTCCTTGTAGGCGCGACAGAAATCTGAGCAAGAAAACTGAGAACTCGCATAACATCGATGTCAGCAACCTGCGTTTTTTTTCTTTCAGATTCTAGTTAATCGAAGGGGGAGCTTTGCGTTTTGACCTGTTGCAGTATTAAGAGTTATCTGTAGAGTAAAGGTGATGAAACAGTCAGAAAACCGGGTAGTTCAATATTTCTGCCGGATTATAAAAATGGAAACGAGATTCAATGTCGAGTCATACTTGTCATGAGAAGCTCATTTCAAACGATATTTCACAAAGAAGATGAAGCCAGAGGGGCTGGTACGTTGAGACATAAGCGAAAACGCATGAATTTAGTTCAGATTCAACAGGATCAGTGTGAATATTAGTAATTTAATTTGAGTCGTCTCAGACTATAAAGAACCTCTCCGGGAAAAGGAATTAAGCTTGGACAGTTTTCGGCATTCAGCTCTTGAAGTGTAATTAATGAGTTAAATCTTTTGTTTCTCAGTTCTACTCTCTAAACAGGACTTTGTTCAGGACGCTTTCTCATGTAGTTGAAACAATAGTCTAGTGTATTTCCAAATTTTAAATCAATAATTGATAATTACAAGAAACTTAATATTCTTGGTCAAAGTTATTATCTCGGGTAGATGCACTAGACATCTGGCTAAAGCTGCCATTATCTTTGCTATTAACGGTCTCTTTTCCATCACTAGTTATCCGCCAAAGGAAATTCCTCATTTTTTTGTACCAGGATTTCAAAAAAGATAAACGGTTCTTCTCAATTCTCCTTGGAAGGACATTCTAATAGACTTTCAAAGCTTGGACTTAAAAACATTTAGTAGCATGTCAGTTACGTCTTTCAACTTGAATTGGCGTTAGGTCCAATTTTCAGTCAATCCAATTTTTTCTTATTAGCGTAATCATTGAACGTAGAGGAATGCCTGACTTTGCATATTGAACACCCACAAAAGGTTGACCAATCAGCGAGGAGAACGCAGAGAGGAGAGTCGAGAATGCAGAAACTTCTCGATTCTGCAGGACCGCGAGGCTTTCCCCGTTCTCTGACAAAACCGACAGAAAAGGAATTCACTTCATCTGTATAGTCCAACAAGAGCTACGAGCTCATATGGCACTTGTTACGAGTAGGTGGTACTAGAAAGTAAAAGACAACTTCACAAAACACCCGGCCATCCAAATATGCGGTTCGGACATAAAATTAGGATATCTAGTTACAGTCAAGTCTGAAAATTTCCAACATCGCCTCCAATACATCGCCAACCTACCAAGTTTCAATCCAGAAATCCACTCGCTATGTCCCTAGACGTGCCCAAGATTTCCGGTACCCCCTTCCAATTCACCATACACCACGGCCGAAACTGGTCTGGATCGTCTGAAGCATTTTCTCTTACCACCTATCTTTCCCCCGAATCTGGTCATTTTTTGGGAAAACTGCCGGGAAATCTCCTCCCCCTCCCACCCCAATCGTGGTCAGATTGGGTTCAAACCTTAAAATATGTCATCTAGGACATATGATCTCTGTTTCTTCCAGGTTTCATTCAAATACTCCACTTGTTTGACCCTTATGCGAGCCACAAAATTTCCGGGGCTCCCCTTCCAACTCCGCCCACCATGGCTGAATTAAGCCCCCCCCCCCCCCAACTCCCGCACAGTGTTAAAATCTGGTCTGGTTATATCAACGATGTATCTAGGACTTGCGCTGGTTCTTCCCACCAAGTTGCGTCCCGATCCCTCCACTCTAAGCGTTTCCTAAGATTTCCGGTTTCCCCCTCCGTCTCCCGCCAAAGTCTCCGGATACGATCCGGAATGGAACTGGGTCGTCTTAGACTCGGCGTCTTTCCAAATATCAAGTTTCATTAAGATCCGATCACCCGTTGGAAATTTATAAATACCTCAAGATTCCGGATTTGTACCTCCTCCACTCCTCCCCGGACCTGGCATGGAACAGCTGAGACGAAGCTCTTTCCACTTGCCAAATTTATTCAAATCCAATCACCCGTTAAAAAACTGCCCCTGCCACTAGATAACAGATTCCCAATCCCTCCACTCCTCCAACGATGGTCGGATCGAGGAAACGACTATTCTCTAGTCAATCTATTCGGGTACCCGACACGCCTACCAAGTTTCATCGTCCTAGTACATCAGGAAGTACCGAACTCACGCGCTTATTAGAAATCCGCCCCCCCCCCCCCAGCCCAACTCCCCCACAGTGCCCGAATCCCGTCCTATTATGTCAATGACGTATCTAGAACTCGTGGTTGTTCTTCCCACGAAGTTCCATCCAGATCCCTCCACTCTAAGCATTTTCCAAGATTTCCAGTTCTCCCCTCCAGCTCCCCCTAATGTCACCTGATCCGGTCCGGATTTAAACTGGGATGTCTAAGACACCATGTCTTCCTATACATCACGTTTCATCGAGATCCGATCACCCGTTCGGAAGCTTAAAATACCTAATTTTCCGGATTCCCCCTCCCTCCAGCCCCCCCCCCCCCAGATGGTCCGATGGGGGAAACGACAATTCTCAAGTCAATCTGTTAGGGTCCCTGACACGCCTGTCAAGTTTCATCGTCCTAGCACATCAGGAAGTACCAAACCCGCGCTCTTACTACAAATCCGCCCCCCGCCCAACACCCCCAAAGCGAGCGGATCCGGCTCGGTTATGTCAACCACGTATCCAGGACTTGTGCTTGTTCTTTCTACCAAGTTTCATCCCGATCTCTTCACTCTAAGCGTTTTCCAAGATTTCCGGTTTCCCCCTCCAACTCCCCCCCAATGTCACCGAAACCGGTCTGGATTTAAAACGGGACGTCTGAGACACGACGTCCTTCCATATATCAAGTTTCATTAAGATCCCATCACCCGTTCTTCAGTTAAAATACCTCATTTTACCTATTTTTTTCGGATTCCCTCTCCCCCCGAGATGGTGGGATCAGGGAAGAGACTATTTATAATTTAATCTAGTCCGGTCCCTGATAAGCCTGCCAAGTTTCAATCGTCCTAGCTTATCTGGAAGTGCCCGAATTAGCAAAACCGGGACAGACAGAGCAACAGACCGACTGACGGACAGAAATTGCGATCGCTATATGGCACTTGGCCGAAGGGCAAGTGCCGTAAAAACGCGAAATAGGAGAATTCAGAGGAGAATCGCGAGGAGAATTCGGATCAAAAACGCAACTAACGTGTCACAGTCCCTCTCACGCATACGACCTCTCGCATTTTACCCAAAAAAGACGGAACTCGTTTAAGACTTAAGATCAAATTCCAGTCAGCTGTGTCATCCGCCAGATTATAAATAAAAAGATTACACCGGTTTAATCTTTGACTGATGTCGCAACTAATCCTTTCTCTATCCCAATAGGAACTCAAGCCGGGTCGCGATTTTTAGCCCCTCACGAGTTTTTTCGTCGATTTTTTTTTACTTAGTCCGAGGTGCTGCATCGTATGACGTATACTGCCGTCATGGTAGTTGATATTGACTGTATCCGAGAAAGCAAAAGTACTTCCTAAAAAATTACGAAATCCTGTAAAGAATACTTGATCGTTTAGCAAGGGATTACAACTGACCGCATCTGGGTTCCGTTCGCCGAAGTCTCCAGCCTCAACATTAGGGTTAATCGCATGGTTTACGAGCCTTCCCATTCTTCCCGTCTCCTCGAATGCATCGACAAATGAGCAGGATCCAAACTGACACCACGCTCGTCCGAAGTGATCGAACGGGCGTTGGCTTCGAATGTATCGATGCCGTCTCTTTCACTGGCTTTTGGCTCCACCGATAACCTGAGGTTTTTCGTCCTAAAAAAGAAATATTTGCTTTTAAAGACAAGTGACACCTAGACTATCAATCGCCATATGAGAACTTATTCCTTCACTGATAAATTTTTCACCGATTCACCAAATAATTGATGTCGATTGTTAGTCTGTTGACGCAGAATAACACTTTTTTATCATGAAGTTACATTTCGTTGACAAAAAAAAATCGTAACGAAAATATCTATTCATTACCACCCAGATCGTTTTGCAATGTTTTCTGATTTTCGCTGTATCAAAATTTTGTTTCAGAAGTCCAAGTTTCAACTTGGTACCTGTTGATTCTTGTCAAGAGTAACGGACTTTACTCCTGGGCAATCTGGGCCCAGTTGCCCATGAACGGGGTGGATGAGGGAGGTGTAACTTTAAAAGCAATTTCCCAGCCCTAGCACCTACATGTACAAGGTACTTCATCGTCTGGACCTACATGTACAAGGAACTGATTGTCCTATGTACAGGTCTAGTCAAGTCGTGAACATTATTCACTGGGCAATCTGGGTCCATTTGCCCCTAAACGGGCTGGGGGGAGGTACTCAAAATACCGTGAAAACCGAAAACTGCCACAGCGCTCGCAATAGTGGGTTGTTCCAAGGAATACTACACCCATAAACAATGTACTTTAGACCCCGGGTCTAGTCGGTTGAACAAACTATTTGGATCAAAAGGATGGGTTTACAAATTTCTTGCTTACCTACTTCCGGTGTGTCGCTGAAAGAAGTCCTTCTGAAAGAAATCACAAATCAGAGCGACACAACGAGTGCTTTCAACTGCTCCACAGTTACAACTGATCCCTCTGGTTTCAGCATTTCGTCCAAATTGCTTTTTGAGATTGCTCTAAATTGTGGAACATTTCTCCAGCGGGTTGACTCCAGCAACTCTTGGCAACATGTGTTGGGGATATCATGAGATGGTTCCGTCAGTCGTCGCACTTCTTCTTTTTCATAAATGTCTTGAGTAAATGGAATAGATAGATAGATGTTTAATGCATAAAAGCCAACAAGGGCCATCGCACCACAACAACAGAAGAAAAAATATGTAACAACACGAACACTATGCCAATATTTAAATTTACAGGGATATGCAATTTTCCCGGTGTGCTAACCCTATCCGGATGAACCTTCGAAATAGTTCCAAACAAATGGGCTTCCGCGTCGAGGCTTCCTCAATACCCGTTCTGGACTGCGGTTACAACTCTCCTTTGTTTCATAAGAGGGGCCGGATGCTCGTAACGGGCTACTGCATCGTTGTGGTGTCTCTCCTCCGCCAGAACCGGCGTGGCGTCTTCTTAATTTGCTGTCATCTCCTCGTCGCTGTCTTGATTCTTCAGATGTATTTCGGAGAACAGATGATTCCGTCAGTCGTCGAACTTCTTCTTTTTCATAAATGTCTCGAGTAAATGGAGTAAATGGGCTTCCGCGTCGAGGCTTTTTCGATATCCGTTCTGGACTGCGGTCACAACTATTCTTTGTTTCATAAGAGGGGCCGGATTCTCGTAACGGGCTACTGCTTCTGGCATCTCGTCGTTGGTCAGATGCCCTTGTAGCTCCATACCCAAAAGAATAGCTGTGGTGACGACTGTTTTTAAAGGTGCGGGGTGGTCGTATCGGACTCCTGCTGTGGTGTCTTTCCTCGACTAGAGCCACCATTTCGTCCTTTAGTTCTGGTGTCTTTCCTCGACCAGAGACACCAGTCTGTCTTCTTTCACCTCGTCGTTGTTCAGAGTCAGAAGAATGACTGCATTCACGACACTCTTTGGAGGGGCCGGATGCTCGTAACGGGCCACTATTTCTGTCATCTCGGCGTTGTTCAGAAGCCCGTTCAGAAGAATAACTGTGGTAACGACTCTTTTTAGAGGTGCCGGGTGCTCGTAACGGAGTCCTGCTTAGTTGTGGTGTCTTTCTTCGACCGGAGTTACCATTCCGTCTTCTTTCACCTCTTCGTCGTTCAGAGTCAGAAGAATGACTGCGGTCACGACATTTTTTCGAGGATGCGGGTGCTAGTGACGGGGTCTTTCCTCGACCAGAGCCACCGTTTGGTCTTCTTTCGCCTCGTCGTAGCTTAGATGATCGTCTAGCTTCATATTCAGGAGAGTGACTGCGGTAACGACTCTTTTTCGATGGGCCGAGTGCTCGTAACGGGCTCCTGCTCTGTTATGGCGTCTTTGTTCGACCAGAGTCATGGCGTCTTCTTTCAGCTCGTCCTGGTTTAGATGGCCGTGTAGCTTCCTATTCTATTGGCGTATCAGAATCGCTAGGCAACTCTTCAAAAGTAAATCTAGCCTTCTTCCTACCCGAGCAAGGGGGTAATTTTTCATCGGCTTCTGGTAGTCTTTCTTTCAAGGGAGACAAACGTTTCAATTGTCCTCGTAATGGCTGCAGGGATACGGCCGAGCCAACCGATGACTGGTAAAGTACATCACCCATGTCAGAGAAATCTTTGCGGGAACCGCCTCTACCCTGCAACAAAAATACAGTTACAACCTAATTAAGTTTTCTACTTTAGCCAACTCAAAAAAAGTCCTTCGTGGACTTTTCCGGAACGAAAAAGGCGTTGGGACATTAAACAAGAGATGGAAGCTCATATGGCACTTGCAAGGCTGGGTCAGAGGATGGCAAGTGCCATAAAAAGTCCGGCAGAACATTGGGGGACATGTCCGGTAAAATTAAGTCCGTCGCCGCCGAAAAAAAAACACCGTCTCGATTTCGCGCCCCCTGTCTGCCGTATGTTCGTTAGAAAAGCTAAATGAATTTGAGTCCAGAAAAAGGGCCGCGACCGGGAAAGTCTATGTCTTTATTCGAATTCTGACCAAAGGTTAAGCAAGAAGTCGGCTACACATTAGTCTATTCAGTTGATTAGCCAGCGAATATGCAAATTCTCAGATTTGACTAATTTCAGTCATTCGGTTTCCAGCCAGCAGAATTTAATAAAAGTTAACTCATAATCAGAACTGAGGAAGGTCGGTGCCGAGGAAACGCAAAAGTTAAGCACTGTTTGGCAGGTAAAGCAGTTCTATGGTAGCAAGCACTTCTTCTTCAAACACACCATGGCCAGATACCTCCGATCACCACTCCTGGTGAAACACATTATGGCAGGGGCCGCTGCGTTACCCCAATATAATAGGAAATCACCATAAAGCTAAGTAACGGGTGCTCAATCCTCAAAGCCGAACTAGCAGCCATCAACAAGACCCTTGAAGTCATCTTAAAGAAACCCCCGTCCCAATGAAAGCCATCGTCCTGACAGACTCAACATCAGCACTCCATCTTATCCAGAACCGAGTTAAGTGTAAAATTGTATTTTACCTGTTAGAATAGAAAGTGTCCAGTCTAAGGGGGGAAGGGAAGTAAAGTCAAAATCCGTAAGTTTTGATTTCAATAAGGACAAAACTAATGTAAAATATTAAGGAGTAGGCAGTCTAATCAAATTTATGTGCGCCATTTTCCTGAGATAAATGCCATTAGAAACGAGAATTTTAAAAAACTGGACGCTATCGACAAAGGTTTGCAGAAGTTTACCCAGTGTTGAGTAATGCCGAGAGCTGACGTAAGAGAAGAGTAGTACTAGCAGAAACTGGAGTCAAACAAGGCTAGTTGTAGTAAGCAATTTTGACTACCAGAAGCATTGTCGTTAGCCGCCTTACGACAAATCATAAGAGAAGTATAGTGGCAGAAAAGCAAAACAAACCAGTAGCAGAATAACAGACCTACCAGATTGGAATGCTTTTGATGTAAGGTTCATAATTTTCCTTGAAATCAGACTTTTCAAATATCAATGATCAAGGGCGTCACTAGCCTTTTACTTTTGGGGGAGAGGGGGGGGGGGGGGGGGGGGTCAGGTTTGTGCCGACAGACTAAAAAATATGCCGACAAAACACGACGATTTCCCACCAGCATAAAACCCAACCGGTGTAAAATAACTCTCATGCATCAGTTCAGATTAAATTTCAGTTACGATTGTTCCTTTAATGTAAAATTGTATATTTAAATTCACACATTCGCCTTCTCGTTCCAACTTTAGCTAAAAAACGAAGATTCCAACGATTATATACAGAATAAGTTGAACCTTGGTCGAACTAAACGCCGTATACGAAATGTTTAAATCTGTATTTTTCCCGTAAAAATGTGCGCCCGACAAATCTGTGCGGAGTTTGATTTCTTACGTATAAAAATAACCCGATGTGCGGAAAGAATACCGACGCCCGACAAAAGCCTTCATAATTCGATTTCTTCTGTGTTTTGCCCGACAAGACTGTAAAGATCTTTATTTCTTACATGTAAATAGAAGCCCATATACCGAAGCGCCCGACAAATGTTTACAGAATTTGATTTCTTACGTGTCAGGCTCGATGGGATCCCAAAAATCTAATATTTGATCTAGACAATTGGGTCTTGTGTTCGCCTGACCCAGTCTTCGCCACGCTAATCATCTGAGAAAACCAAGTTCAGATATACCTCAATAAGCCATATCTATTGTGACGATACTGACCGAAACTTCCTGCTTTACTTCTGCCAAATTTCCGATTTCGGCCGAGTTCCGAGCGAACTACTTGTCCAGCAAAAAAAGAACAATTCAGAAAGGTATTCAAAGTATCTCCTTATCCCTATAAAGAGCATCTCATAACTTCAAATAAAACTTTAACTTAGCCTTCAATCTGTCATCTAATCAACTTCAAACAAATCTTTCGCTTTTAACAAATTTACCGGTTTGGCCGAATTCCGGGCGAACTAGTTGTCCCACGAGAAAATGGTTTTCATCATCTTCTTCAGCATGTCATCTTACCCCATAATCGAACATAAACTTTTAATTCTAACCGACTCTCCGGTTTTTGCCGGATTCCGGACGAACTTCTTATCCGGCAAGAAAATGGTTTTCACTATCTTGTTGTTTGCCCCTTAATCTGAACCCTCTCCCTCATCCCTAAATATAGGGCTATAGAGCCCATCTACGAACTTGACCTTACCCTTGACTCAAAGAATCCTCACACCAAGTTTCATCAAAATATCTCATTCCCTTCGAGAGTTATCGTGCTGACAGACGGATGGACAACTTTTGCGATGTCGTAGGTATCCCTCCACGTACGTTTTGGGATCCCAAAAAGAACATGATGTACCGACAAGAATACCAATGCCCGATAAAATTTGCCCGACTGGACTGTAGATATCAAATGCGTCTATAGCCTAGGTATACATGTACGTGTCGGATAGATTTAAATGTAAGGAAATGTAAGTCTGTATCAAACCTGTATCAGGAGACACTTTTTCTAAGGAGGGAGGATTGTAACAAATGTTAATTTAGATTTAATAAGTTGTTCAATGAATGATACTATCATTATTATAATGAACTGTAAGTCACATCTCCCTTGGCATGCGTTACCACGAATAAGCTTTTGATGCTAAATGTGTACACAATTAAGGTAAGCATAACCAAAATCAGGGAAAGATATGCAAGTCAGGAGTTGGGACTCCAGACCTGTTCAGTCATTCTTAGTCAAATAGTCAGAGTCAATGCTTGGAGTATATTCAGTGATTAGAAATCCGGATGTAAATAAGGTATCCGGAGTTTATCAATGAATGTAAGTGTGTTTTCTATCACAATATTTATCAGATGTATAACCTAGCACAACCGGCCGAACTTCCCCCTCCACAGCCAAGAACCTAACTGTTCTGCATGTACACAGAAACAAGATTTTGAATCATGTGGGATGGCGCTCAGCCGCTATGTATGCTACTTTTTATGGTAAGCCAATAGAAATCATGGATATTCTAAGTAGGCTAATGTTGTTTTATCTTGAATATGATTTTGAACATAAGTAGGAAATATATGAAATTATAAGCTTCGAAAATCCTGAGGTTTGGCAAAATGCTGCTGTCTAACCCTGCTCACCGTGACATTTCACCCCCAGAAGCCCCGACAGTCATCAGCCGCACGAGACAGAAACTAAAACTTGTGCCTGTCTGTGCTCAGAGAAATCGCTACCACAACTCTTTCGTGCCCTTTTTACGTCCTTAATAGTGTATAATAACATGTTTTGTGGTACAATATAAAATTAGAGACTTAGCTACGATTCTTGTGTAAATAAGGTCGAGATTGTAGTCTATGGTCTATTAGTTAGTGCTACAACACATTATAGAAGACATATTTTGGCTTGACTTAACAGCGCTTACACAATCCCCCACATTCCAACCCTATCTCCTTTTTGGAAGTTATTTAGCATAATTGATTTAAGGAGAATTCGTAAATTATTTTACAAATATGCTAAGTATCTACTCGGCCTTCACCCGTAGGCTCGTAACCGTAAAGTTACGCAACTTTACGGCGTTACTGATCCCTTTGTCGCCGTGGCCCAAGGCCATGCTTGACTCTTCTCTAAACAGGTACCTTTCTCACTCTCTCTCTCGTTCTATCAATAAATAAATATTTTACTACTACTGATTCGTCAGGAATCTAGAAGCAAAGTTTACCTTCATTTTCTTGATGTTGCACAAAATTGCTTCAGACGCAAGGGCCATAGCAAGTGCTCGCCTTATCATTTCCCCAATAGATCCACCGTTGTCGATGGCACGCTTAAGCATCTGGTCTTCTTCTTGCAAATAAGATCCCATCTTTTTTCAAGACATTGCTAGAAAAATAATCGAACATTGTGCATCCAATATCATCTGAAAGTGGCAAATGGAGAACAAAATTCAATGCAAATTCAGTTCTTGTAAAAAGAATCCTTGAAAATATACACACAAGCTGCCCACAAGCAATACCAGCCTTATTTTTACTAAAACCAAGAGATATTGGAAGAACCTGGTCTAATTCTCACAAACGGGGAAAATGTGTCTCTTTGTATCCAAACGACTGTTTCGTCAATCTGGCAAGCTCCAACCCTACGACTGAGAATACAATTCCTTAAAGTCTCATACCTTTGAGGCCCCCGAACGGCCCATTTTCAAGATGGATGTCAATTCAGTTTCTTGGTGCCCTTAACTAGCCTTACTTAATATAACTTAACGAGAAAGCAAGACTATGTGCAACTGAAACCAACTACATTAACTTAGCTATCCATACTAAACATTTAATTTCTCGGATAATAAATTTCACGATAAATCATAGTTTAAACTTAAGCATAGCTTGCACTATTCAAAACTTTTTTAAAACTGTAAAACTTGGGCTCTTCTATTAAACACCAAATAGTGTTTTAATCGGTGAGAAGAATAAAGTTGCTTGTCGGTTTATCAAAAATCAACCAATCAGAACTCCTTTATATTCAGGTAGATCAGGGTTAGGTTACCATCAGGTATCCAGCGTTTGGCATAGGGTACCCAGCGTTAGGCAGGCATTAGGCATAGGCTATGCCAAATGCAAGATGTATCCAGCGTTTGGTATGGCCATAGGGTATCCAAAAATCAGGGATTTTTTGGTAGACTAGATCACACCAGATCACATCACCTTATCTCGCTGGAAGTGCGACTTAACGAAAAATTTCAGGTAAATGAAATTCACATGCTATACGGACAGTCAAGAGGCAAAATATGACTTTTTTGAACAGTCTTGTGTCCAAAATATTCAAATTGTATGCCTTTCTTTGTTTTGAAGCTGCTCTGAAAATGGATTTTCTGGCTACTGACTTAGGCCATCCTAACTTGATCTTTTTCATCACTTTGTAGTCAATCACATTAAGGTTAGCATGAAAGGATCTTGTTTGAAAAGAAAAATATTGAAGCAATATTTATGTATCCATTATGTAAACCATTCAATTAGCTTCAATCTAGTATTTCTGTTATATTTGTTGGTTCCTTTTTAAAGGACCCCTTTCCGCCTTTCGCTTATTCTGCCTTTTATATACTTAGCCTCGCATATGGAATTATAACCTTCTAAAATGCCCACGGTGTCGACTGAGAGCGTGTTCCACCCTACTTACCGTAGTTACTACGCATGACGTCACAAATTCTTGTTTTTTCAACGATCTTTCTATTTTCCAGCGGGATATCATGCCACGGGCGAATCCGACCAATCACGTTACGGAGACGCGTAGTTACTACGCTTACCATGCTCCCGAGCATGGTAAGCAAATAGTAACTATTAGTTACTATTCCGATAAGATTGGAACGGTCAGCGTAGTAACTTTTCGTGAGGATGGAACGGATATAGTAACTAATAGTTACTATTGGTACGAGGGTGGAACACGCTCTCAACTGTAGCGGAATTCCGCAAAAGCATGACGTCACTAGAGTCGAGAAGTTAGCAGACGAGCAACCGGTAAAAACAAAAATTTCTTACTTTGGCAGAAAATTCAAACTTGTGAATCGGTCTGACTTCGCTTTAATTTGTTCATCATCGCAAAATGGGGACTAGTCGGGGACTCCGGCTAGATATTCATAAAGCATAGAATGGGTACTACAAGCATGAACAGTGAGCCACTGATATTACCTCAGAAAAATATCATTGATCATAGTTCGACGGTGCTTCAAAAATTTGAATTTAAGTCTTGAGCAGTATCTATTAAAGCATGGTAAGTATAAGCTTGAACATCTTTCAATCAGGTAGAGGCAGGGTATGCTTATGTGAACGTTTGTTGACAGTCAAGTACACTAGCCCCTTTTCAGGCACGGTGCTCAAACCTGGCTCAAACGACTAGCACCATGCCTGGGTGCTAGAATGGTGCTAGATGCTGGCTAGATGTTCAAGCACTGTACCTTGGGTTTCATGTATGGTGCATGGACTTCAGTATACAGTGCATACATCAAAAACACAGTTTCTGTCATACAAACTGAGCACCAGCTCGGACAGGGCTGAAATTACTACCATGAATTAGAGAAATCAAAGACAATCCTTCAAATATTTTTCACAACAAAAACAAAAGGGCTCGGCTGATGACAGATGTGAAAAACCTCATTTCCTTTTCTAAATATTCAAGGGTTTTGCATGCAAAGTGTCCTGTGCCTCAGCTTTTCTACCTAGCAGCCAACCAGAATATTGGCATGGAAATAAATATTATAAATACATGGAAAATAGATAGGGTGCTGTTAGGTTTTTCATCTCCATCATCATTAGAGCCCTTTTGTTTTTGTTGTGAAAAATATATAAAGGATTGTCTTTGATTTCTCTAATTCATAGTAGTAATTTCAGCCCTGTCCGAGCCGGTGCTCAGTTGTGATGACGGAAATTGTGTTTTTTCTGTATGCAGTGTATACTGAAATCCATGCACCACACATGAAATCCAAAGTACAGTGCTTGAACGTCTAGCACCCAGGCATGGTGCGAGACGTTTGAGCACCGTGCCTGAAATGGGGCTAGTGTACTAGACTGGTTTGTTGACTTCGGACTTTGCCATTTTCGTGCACTTGCTGTGTCTAAAGCTAACTACCAGTTAGCCAAAGCAGGTATCAGTACAGTATCTTGGATCTTCAGACTACAGTTTAGCCCATAATTGCAGTGCTCACATTATTGAAGTAACTGTTCACATAAGCATACCTCTACTGTAGTTAGAACTTGAGCAGGTTCTTGACTACTACTGCCAATTTATGGTAGAGGTATGTTTATGTGAATGTTTGTTGATATTGGGCTTTGGGATTTCGAAGCACTTGTTGCGTCTAAATCTAACTACCAGTTGGCCATAGTCAGTTAAAGTAGGTAATTAATGGTAAATCTAACTACCAGTTAGCCATAGTCAGTTAAAGTAGGTAATTAATGGCACCCCAAAATACCTGAATAGCCATACAGTAGGTATTTTCGGATCTTCATTCTATCTTTACTTTAGCCCAAAACTGCACTGTTCACATTAAAGTAACTGTTCACATAGGGTAAACATACCTCCACTGTGAACAGTGCAGTTTTGGGGCTGAATGGTAGAATGAAGATCCAGAATATGTACCCAGGTGTTTGCAGAGGTCCTTAATTACCTACTTTGCCAACCTTAGCTAACTGGTAGTTAACTTCAGCAAGTGCCAATGTCAGTCCAATGTCAACAAACATGTTGACATGTTTGTTGACATAATGTTTGGGTGGAGAAGGTATTTAACGACTGGTTGGTCATTTGACCCTCTAGTTGTTATGATTTTATACAGAAGTGTAATTAAAACCTTGAACCTTTTGCATTTCTACCTTTCTGTTGCACTCAGTAGTACTCAGGTTTACCTCTGTCATACTTTTCTTCTTACAGTAAAGTAAGAATGGTCTTAGGCCAGATCCTTTTTTCCCCTTTTCTATTTTTCCTTTGCATTTCTACCTTTTTTCTGCACTCTTTGCCCTTTTTTTCTGTGTGCAATAACTATTTTTGTTTTAGAACCAATAAAATTTCATCTTGACTGGTTCTACGATTGGGACCACTGGCGGTGGAGTCTCTAGGATCATTTGGACTCTCCTGGATCGGTAATAGCTAGCTCCAGTACCAGTTTGCGGAGATAATCTGCATATCCTTTGGATTAGAAGAGAATGGATTATATTATCTGTTGAGTAGGTTGGAGATAGTTTTGCTGAAAAAAGTGACACATGCATAGTGCAAGTAATTCAACCTACAAAAAGTCTTCCAGTGGTGGAGCTGTTAGTGATACCCTGCTGACTAACAGTGAATTAGAAGAATGGGTGGAGTATGTCACAGATAGCTTTGGTGAAAAAGCTACACAGTCATAGTGCAAGTGGTCCAACCTACAAAAAGGCTTCCAGTAGTGTAGCTACTAGTGATACCCTGTAGCCTACTAATCAATTAGGAGATTGGGTATTATCTGTCGAGTATGTCAGAGATAGCTCTGCTGAAAGAAAGCGACACAGTCATAGAGCAAGTGATCCAACCTAAAAATAGGTTTCAGTGGTGTAGCTACCAGCGATACCCTCTAGCCTACTAGTGAATTAGAAAATTGGGTAGCTATTATCTGTCGAGTTTGTTGGAAATAGCTTCGCTGAAAAAAGCGATAAAAACAAAGTGCATGTGATTCAACATACAAAAAGGCTTGGTTATACCATGTATGGGTGATGAAGGAATAATGACCAAAATCCTTATGATGGTTGTGAGAAATGTCTACCCCCAGGATAAATCTGGCATGGAAACAAAAAATAAAAGTGACTGGAAAATAAGATTGAAATGGCTTGCTTTCATGGTAAGAATACTTCTTGGAAGATTATGCACTGGTTAGTATTCTCTGCTGCCCTTTGATCTAATGGCATTTGGCCTCATTTATGCTGATGTAGGGGTTCGTGAACTAATTTTCTCTGCTGCCTGTAATAACAGTTAAAAGTATCTGTAAGCTATTGATGGGACTATATATTTATGGGACTTTCACCACAGTAGTTTGTGGAGCTCCGACATTTGCCTTCGAGCAGTATGAGATATCCATCAGAATCTACTTGTTGATCCTCCTGGCAGTTCTTGTTTTGATTATCCTGTGATGTAAATATTTGAAAGTTTTTATGGCTGGGCCTACCAGGAGTCATCTGTCTGTTGGCTTGTTTTTGGGATCCCAAAACGCAAGTGGAGGGAAACCTGTGACATTGCAAAAGTTGTCCGTCTGTCTGTGAGCACAATTAATTCTCGAAGGGAATGAGATATTTTGATGAAACTTGGTCTGAGGATTCTTTGGGTCAAGGGTAAAGTCAAGTTCGTAGATGGGCTATGTAGCCCCACATTTAGGGGTGGGGGTTCAAATTAAGGGACAAACGAAATATTTTTAAACAGCTAATGTGATAGTCAGTTATGGGGTAAGAAGATATGTTGAACACTTCTGTGAAAGCATATTTTACCTGGACCAGAAGTTAGCCCGCAATCCGGACAAAACCGGAGAATTTGTTAAAAGCAAAAGTGTTATTTGAAGTTGATTAGATGACAGACTTACTGTGCGTTCACACAGAGGAGTCGGGTGCGGAACTACATTTTCGCTGTAGTTTTGTAGCAGCTACGAAATCGCAACAGGGTTCCCACACGACGATTGGGTTCAGCTACAAAAGGTGGCAAATAATTCAAAATAACAAAATGCGGGTTTTACTCATTAGTCTAGGACCGAAGACAGTACGATAATAAAAATATGAAAACTAAATTCTCAATCACGGGTAACGGTTCTGACGATGGATTGCGGGTCTATCCACCACTCTACCTGAGTCAAGGGTGGATAGTTGAATCAAGCGAGGGCCAAAGAAGTCATGAAGTTGACCATCTACAAATGTCATCTTGAACTCTTGAGCCGTGTTAGATTCACCAACTGTCATCCACCTATGTTATCCTAAAATTATCAATAGTATTCTTCCCGGAAAATGCCATTCTCAACGGAAATTTAATTTTTCGTCGAACAAATCGAGCGACAACAGACGAACGATTTCCATCATCGCTAGAACTTCGACAGACATCATAAAACGAAAAAGTAGTAACTACGACTACAGCTTTAAATAAAACAACAACAGCGTTACACCGTAGTTGAATAAAACGACATCTACGGCTGGTCGTCGATAATAATAGATAACTGTTGATGAATTGAACGTGGCTTTGGAATTCCTGTTTGTATTGTTAGCCTACTACGACCAGCTAACCTACTACGCTGATTCCGATTCTGACTTGCAAATAACCTTCTAAACACAAAGGGAAAAGCCCGTGATTCTTGAAAAAAACGTACAAATTTTTTTGTTTCCGAATATACTTTTTGTAATTTTGTGTACACCACTATAGGTATGATTGCACAGGATTTGAACTTATGCAGAAAAATCAGCCTAGTAGATAATGTTCATAGAAATAGAAAAAAGTACACTCCTTCCGGGTGTCGAAAACTAAACAAAGGGTCAGGTTTACTCATAAACTTTTAACAAAAACAGTATAATAACTTGAATGCTTAATTCCACGACTATCCCTTGCAGTAGTCGAACATATGACTGTCTTCTATTCGATGTTACACAAGCTGTATTCCAATACCCATCTAGTGCATCAGTAGGTTCACTAAAGAGGCCTAAGCTTGCACCCACACTGAAAGCTGTAAAAGGCAAGCAACACTGACAAATCAAAAGCTGCGTCAGCTAATTGCAGTCACTTCAGCTCCCATTTAGTATACTCATTAGTACACTTACACATTTGTCACTAGCTGTTCCTGTTGCCTTTTACTAGACAATGCAGTTGAAACTCTATTAACAGCTGAATCCAGTAAATGCTGTTGATCAGATACACTTAATTGAAACAGACCATCAGTACTAAAGTTGTCTGTACCTTCAGGGTCCGAGTTCATTATCTTATCTGTCTGCTCAGTAATTTCACTCTCGAAACCTAGAGCATGGCCATATATCATCAATGACAACTCAAGAAATAATTTCCAAACTGCCGACAAATTCCATTAATACTTGCTGTAAACTGGAAGCAAGTGGCCATCAACTGACTCTTCACCAAATTTTAGATTGCTACGGTACCACATTCTGCTTAAACAGAACAAAAAACTTCTCATTTATTCGAAGTTTGGTACACTCTACCACAATTTCAATCTGGTTCAGTTTCAATGTTCCTCAAATGGATTGTTCTTACATCTTTAATCTCTTCTTCGAGTGGTTTCAGCTTGAGAAGCTTCTTGATAAACAAATCACGATGTTTGGCCTCCTCACGCCAAAGAAAATCCTGCTGTTGTCGTTGTAGTCATTAAATAGGCTAGTTCCCTTTAGTGCCAATCACTTCTTTTCTAAGAAGCATCACTGAGCTTGTCCAGGACTGTAGTCTCTGATAAAGGAAGAATATCTAGTGTTTGGAGCAAACTGCAAAATGTTCAGTAAGGCTTCTCCTTTCTGACTGTCTGCAAACCAGAGCTGCTCCTTGGCTAGTTGATCCGTCCAACATCCTGTAATGAAAATAATATTTAAATCAGTAGCAACCACATTATTAGTTGATATTATCAAAAAACTTTGCAAGCACAGAGGAATTTTACTTTTAATAAAATTTAAATTAATTATAACAGATGTTTAATGTATGTTTACTTTAACTGGTATAATCAGTGGCAAACAAATGCAGTGGAAACTTTCAACAAAAACACAATAATGGACGCCAAAGGGGACGCAACCAGGTTAGCCTATGAGAATGAATTGCCTTGCCGGCAAACACATCGCTGCTAAGCTATGTGGCATAGCCTACAAACGCCTGACATGTCTGTATACAATCTTCAGTAATTTAGCGTATACAAAATAAGGCTTTACCAATAAACTGATTAACAGTTAGACTAAAACAAACACAAATAGCAGCAAGAATAATATTACCACAACCAAAGGTCTCTGTTTATTATTTAGGTATAAATTCAGCCTATAGTCAACGTTGTTTGGTTTTCTTCTGCAGGAGGGGTACCCGATGAAAAATTTATCTCAGAATAGTACTATGAAGTAATACGAAAAACTAGCACACAGTACTAACGATGCTACTACATGCTTCTACTTCAAGGCTACCGTCTTACTGCATACTACTATATGCTACTATTAGCAAGACTGGATGCTACTATGTCAAGACAGGATGCTACTAGATACTACTACATAAGACTGGACCAGTCTCAGGCACATTAAATGATAGTACTCTTTGCTATTACATAGTATTACATGCAAGTATTGTGTACTACTACCATAACTACGCAGGCTACAAATTTTTCATCGGGTATCCAACCTCGAATTTATATGACCTCGAACTTGGAATGAAAACCTTACAAGGAAACTTCTCTACAGTCTAAAACAGGTCCTGGGTCAGTCAGGGTTTCCTTCTTGACATTTAGTACTTGAATGAAATTTCCTTCCATCCTTTTTATGCCAGGTTCGAGGTTGTGTAAATTCGAGGTTGGACACCCCTCCTACAATTAGTTTTTCTAATTAAAAAAAATTAAATAGTGTAACGTTGACCTAGAATCTAGTTGATCTATTGACCCTTTGATTTAGGTTAGGGTAAACAATTCAGCCAGGAAATTTGCATAGAAAGTTGTGAATTAAAAAAAAAAATCCTTATGCTACAAGTTTCACAGCTGGCTAGCTGCAGAGCTGGAAAATAAAAAAGGAAAAGGTGAACAGAGGACACCAGGCACCAGGTAACTTCTGCAGGATCAGTCTCGCGCAAAGAATAGATTTTATCACAGCAGCTCACACACGACATGGCTCATACCTACAGTCTACAGTCCTACACGCATAACCATACCCCAGCTAAGATGCTCCAAAATGAGAAAATACATAATAAGCCAGCTCTAAAGATGAATGATTTACAGTCAACTGTCAGTATTTAGTAATACAGTATGTATGCCATTCTAGCCCTGTTCTAGCCTAGCTGTTGGTCTCAAAGTGATCTTACCTTCCTTCCATCCACAACTCTGAAGCAACTTTCTCCTGTGCTTTCAGGTAATTTAGGACCAGATGCCTCTGCTTGTGTTTCTTACTACTCTTTCCATATATAACTGGCTGAAATTTGACCAGTTGACAGCTAACATCATTTTTCCAAAAATTAAATCCACTTTCCAAGATTTTTGTGGCGCGATTTTGTAGCTGTAAGCGATTCTCCGAAATATTGCAGCGAATTTGTAGCTTTGTGGCGCGAAATTTGTGGTCGACGAATAATCGGGCTATTCTGCGAATATTCGCGTCTGTGTGAACGTAGAGTTAGGGGTAAGAAGAGACGCTGAGCCTGTATATGGCAATCATTTTTGTCAATCATTTAACCGGATTTTCTTAGAAGTTTATTTTAAGTTGATTAGATGTTCTCTATAGAGAGGATATATGCTGAAGTCGTTTCTGAATTTTCTTTTCTTGCTGGACAGTTAGTTCCCTCGGAATTCGGCCAAAATCGGAAATTTTGCAGAAGTAAAGCAGGAAGTTTCGGTCGGTAAATCTGAACTTGGTTTTCTCTGGTGATTAAGCATTGTCCTAATAGGTGTAATAACGTGATTAGCGCTATACGTGATGTTTACGTCTTAATACACACGCCTGTTCAAATACAACCCAAGGGGTTCTTATCAATGCGGCTTCCGGCGTTGCCAAGGTAATACAATTTTTCAAGCTCTAAAAATATCCGAAAAGGTTCTTGGTACTACTTGAAGTACACGAGTACAATATAACGCAAACTATACTGTAAAAAAGCTATTAAAATAACGGATGGACAGCATTGATCCTCGAACTGACGAAAAGCCGTCGTAATAGAACAAAAACGTGTTTTTCTTAAAAAAAGTTGTTTCTTTAGCTTCCAACAAAGTAGAACTGTTTTGCTTTCTTTGGCAACCCTGACGACGCTGCGCCTCTCCTCGGCCCGCTGGCGGAACCAACCAAGCGATCTGATTGGCCCTGCATAAGCCAGAATAGAACGCTGGTCTATTCTCCTTATACACCTTATTACAGCGCGCTACGAGGAAAAGAGGAATCTGTAATAAGTCTTATACGCGGTAATACACCTTATTACACCTATTAGGACAATGCTTTAGCCTGGCGAAGAGTGGATCCGGCCAAGACGAGACCCATTTGTCTGGATCAAATATTAGATTTTTGGGATCCCATCGAAACCTTTGGTCTCGTTGGAAAAGGGGTGATTTTTCAAGGTGCATGTTATAAAGAAATGTGAGTCTTCCTTCACAGGCTGTAATAACAGTTGAACAACTGGTAGCCAGGTATTTTAACACCAGTAGTCTTTAGTTATGAGGGGTATATGAGGGTGGGATTTGTCTACTTTTGCTTGCCAACTAAAAATAACCAAGGCCAGCAATGTTTGAGAGAAACATACAAGAAATGAAATATAGTAGCATTCCTGCCGTTTATTCCTTTGTATGAGTAGCTGTCGTCTTTGCTTGCAAAGGTATTAAATTTGAATGTTAGGACTCGAGACCTCATGTATTCCCTCCTCTCCTTGAGAGCATACCGACCGCAGAGATTTTCATTGTGTTTAGGACCAATTTTTCCAGCTCAACAGCAGGAAGGGTGTGTGGCTGAATATAGTCTTTAGAGGGCCATGGATGCACTTAGGGAATGCAGGGTTGGGTGTCGGTGAATTCCCTGGATGAGGTTGACTATACTTTGGAACCTAACCATAGCCTCTTCCTGACTGTTTGAATATTTGGCACACCAGTAAATGTGCTATATGCTACCAGGAATGTGCAGTCTATTGCTTAAAGCACA
Source organism: Branchinecta lynchi (assembly GCA_023053575.1). Lineage (NCBI taxonomy): Eukaryota > Metazoa > Arthropoda > Branchiopoda > Anostraca > Branchinectidae > Branchinecta > Branchinecta lynchi. The sequence continues at coordinate 21,237,327 of JAKZAP010000001.1, forward strand.
CCTTGTACTATTTAATGTTTATGCTCTAGTATCTTAAACTATCTGAGTAATACAAAGCTAAGCTCTGTTTTTAACGACTTATCGGCGGCCTTGGCTGTTTCAAGCCTTTTGCCAGGCCCATTGACGTCTAAAAAATATCTGCAAATTCAGAAAACCGGTTAATAATTAATAGTGTTAACACGTCAGCACTTGTCGGAATCATAATGCGCATGGAAACTAGTGAATAGCGGCAAGTGCAAAGACTAGTGAGGTGTCTTTAGAAGGTTCAGTATGTACTATGCAAAATTTGGGTCTCTGGTTTTAAGAGCTAATAATTGATGTTACTGATGTGAGTTTCCATTGACATTATAGGTACGATGGGTCCTTTAGCGTAAGTTTGTCGTCACTACACTGATTGTCTTCTTCCCTGATCAGCAGGGATGATCAGACGATTTGAGAGAGTGTTCCACCCTCGTACCAGTAGTAACTATTAGTTGCTATTTCCGTTCCAACCTCACCAAAAGTTACTACCCTTACCGTTCCAACCTTCTTGAAATAGTAACTAACAGTAACTATTTGCTTACCACGCTCGGGAGCGGAACTACGGATCTCTGAATCGTGATTGGTCGTATTCGCCCGTGGCATGATATTCTGCGGGAAAATAGAAAAATCGTTCCAGCCTTGAAGGCAAAAATCCAGAATTCGTGACGTCATGCGTAGTAACTACGGTAAGTGCGATGGAACACGCTCTGAATAGCTTTTGGGGATAAGCGCACTGTAAGTCATATTTATTTGTTCAAAGTTGAATTTTATTAGAGGTATATTTCGGCCCTTCTTGGCGAGGGTCGGCTTCAGGCTCAAGCGGAAAAATGAGAACGAACAACAAGAACAGAAAAATAGACTAATAAAATTCTGTTGACGTATACTCTCATCGTACTAATGGTATATGTTGAATTGTATAATATTAATACTATAGTACATAATTGTGTACTGTGTAATATCAAGAACAGATAATCTGACCACTGATATTACCTCAGAAAAATATCATTGATCATAGTTCGACAGTGCTTCAAAAATTTGAATTTAAGTCTTGAGCAGTATCTGTTGAAGCATGGTATGTATAAGCTTGAACATTTTTCAATCAGGTAGAGGCAGGGCAGAGGTATGCTTATGTGAACGTTTGTTGACAGTCTAGTACACTAGCCCCTTTTCAGGCACGGTGCTCAAACGTCTAGCACCATGCCTGGGTGCTAGCTAGACGTTCAAGCACTGTACCTTGGATTTCATGTATGGTGCATGGATTTCAGTATACAGTGCATACATCAAAAACACAGTTCATGCTTGTACAGGAGTGCTGCGTGAAGCCGCCACCCTAAACTCCTATTTTTGGGAAATGACTTAAGGAAAAAGAGTAAAGGTTGAGATAAAATTCAGTGGAGTATCCTGAAAGGAAGCTTAGAACCTTCACTTTCTGCTGGTACCATAGTTTACTTGTAATTGTTCAAGGCTAAGCTGGAGAACACGAAAGAATATAGGCACCCAAGTGATCATGAAGTCGCCCACTTTGCTAAAAATAGTATTTTTCTACATGGTGAAGTTAGAGGCCAGCTGTTTGGTCAGAGAGGTTCCTTGACCTTTTGCAAATAACAAAATTTGCTGTTTTCTTGGAATTTGCATGATTTTTCTGGGGTGGCAGGATCATGTACCATGGCCAATTGGGGGGTGGGCGGTGCCATAGTAAGGGCAGCTTCATGCAACACTCCTGTAGTACCCATTCTATGCTTTATCAATATCTACTCAGAGTCCCAGACTAGTCCCCATTTTGCGATGATGAACAAATTAAGGCGAAGTCAGACCGATTCACAGGTTTGAATTTTCTGCCAAAGTAAGAAATTTTTGTTTTTTACCAGTTGCTCGTCTGCTAACTTCTCGACTCTAGTGACGCCATAGTGACGTCATGCTTTTGCGGAATTCCGCTACAGTTGAGTCGACACCTTAAGAGCGTGTTCCATCCTACTTACCGTAGTTACTACGCATGACGTCAAAAATTCTGGCTTTTTGCCGTCAAGGCTGGAACGATTTTTCTATTTTCCAGCAGGATCTCACGCCTGGGGTGAATCCGACCAATCACGTTACAGAGATGCGTAGTTACGCTCCCGAGCATGGTAAGCAAATAGTAACTATTAGTTACTATTCCGACAAGGTTGGAACGGTCAGCGTAGTAACTTTTCGTGAGGATGGAACGGAAATAGTAACTAATAGTTACTATTTGTGGAAGGGTGGAACACGCTCTAAATTAACAATAGTGGAGACAATAAACATAGCAGCAAAACAATAGAAACTAGAGCTATGGTGCGCTTCTCTCACAGTTCAGTGCGCCATCTTCTCTTGACTAGAGTAATAGGCGTATTCTCGCCATTCCCCGAGGACTCCTCGGGGAATCAAAGGGAACGGTGAGAATAGAGGAAGTCAGTTCACGCGTACTCCGCGTACAGAAACAGCGAGAACATGGGGAATGCTTCCGAAATGGATTTGTCCGAAACAAAAATATGTAGTTGTCGAAATTAGTGTGCATCCAATTTATTTTTGGTTTAGTTTATTCTGGTGATTTTTAATAAATTTTACACTGCACCAACACCAGCAAAAATTGATTCCCCTCCGAATCTGAAAGAGAGTCCTTTTTGTTCATGGTGATGATAATCGGAACATTTCCCGTCCGTGGGGACTCGCGAGAATACGAGGAGTGAGTCCCCGGGACAAACAAAAACGCTAATCTTACACTTGGCTAGAGGCATATTCTCGCCGTTCCCCAAGGACTCCACTTGAAGAGTCTCCGCGCTTTTGTTTGTCCCGGGGACTCACTCCCCGTATTCTCGCTGAGTCCCCACCGACGGGGAGTGCTCGGATTATCATCACCATCATTTATGCTGGTGTTGGTGCTATGTAAAATTAACTAAAACAAACAGAATAAACAAAACTAAAAATAAAGTGGGTCCAGACTAATTTTGTCAAGTAAATGTTTTTGTTTAGAACAAAATCCAATTTCGAAGCATTCCCTGTGTTCTCGCTGTTTCTGTAGGCGGAGTCCACATGGAGTGACTCCCTCTATTCTCGCCGTTCCCTTCGATTCTCCTAGGAGTCGTCGGGGAACGGTGAGAATAGGTGACGCAACCAGAGCAACCTATAAAATATGAGGTGGCAAATCCTGCTATTACTCTCTCGATATTCTAGCATTAAACTAGTCCCGAAGCCGCACCGCCGAAAATAACTCAGCGGGCCGCCGCCGGAAACATCTCGGCGCGCCGCCGTTGGGGTCGGCAGCGGCGGTCCGCGGGTAAAATTACGCCGCCGAATCTATTTATCTCAAATCTATTTACGCCTTTAGGCGTATTCTCGCCGTTCCCCGAGGGGGAATCGAAGGGAATGGCGAGAATAGAGGGAGTCACTCCACGCGGACTCCGCGTACAGAAACAGCGAGAACACGGGGAATGCTTCCAAAATGGATTTTGTCCGAAACAAAAATATGTAGTTGACGAAATTAGTCTGAATCCACTTTATTTTTGGTTTAGTTTATTCTGGTGATTTTTAATACATTTTACACTGCACCAGCACCAGCAAAAATTGATTCCCCTCCGAATCTGAAAGGGAGTCCTTTTTGATGATGGTGATAATAATCGGAGCATTCCCCGTCCGTGGGGACTAGCGAGAATACGAGGAGTGAGTCCCCGGGACAAACAAAAACGCGGGGAACGGCGAGAATACGCCTTTAAGTCTCTTTGTCGGTTCGTCTATTCCTTTCTCTCACTTTGCTAGTTTTGGCACTTCCATATAAGCTAGGAACATGAAATTTGGCAGGCATATAAAGGACCCGACCGATAATCAACGAATCTTTCTTTTCCGGATCCGACCATCCATGTGGCGGGTGAGCAATCCTTGATCTTGACCCACGTAAATCGCGAACGGTACAAGGCCATGGGTCCTAGATATGTAATTCTGGGGCCATAACGGAATCCGGCTTTGGTGGGGGAGTTTGAGGAGGTTTCTGGATGTCTTCTCATTTATGACATGTCTAAATGTCGAACTCGTGATCCCATCAGGAGGAACTTCCCAGCTGGCGAGAGCAAATGTCCAAAACCTTTTATTTGTATGCCAGACCGTATGGGAGTATGCTGCGACCATGAGCTAAAATACATGCTACATACCCTTAAAAGTGCTATCTGATCTTTCAGCTCTTCCGGCACCCCTCGTCAAAATCCTCCACCGTGTTTCTATCCGATAAAGACACATAAATGTTCTATCTCTATAGCATTTGCAAAGCACATCAAATTTCATGAAAACTTCCGAAAAATTTCAGCCAACTTTCATCTATCCCGAAGAGGTCGTATCCGTTTATAAGTAGTCAACTGAAAGAAAAAAATGCTCTTCAGCCGGGATTTGTGCCCAGGAGTCCAGGACCTCCGACTTTCAAGGCCACTATTCTGACACTGAAGTGCAGCGGGGCTTTTGAACACAGCACGCAAACCACTATATTAGTCACGAAGAAGCGGGCCATAGGAACAGTGATCCCGCCGACGACAAATCTACCTAAACACTTCACATCACGATGTCATAGGAATATATAGGCATTACGTAGATGGAATTTTATTCAACGGACTAGTACCGTGACAAATAAACCACCTGATTTGTCATGGTAAAGTCACTTGAATTGTACATTTTCGCGTAGTATGTGTCGTATCTGGTGCAGACCTCAAATGGCAAATCAGGTCCATGACTTTTGTACCGTCCAAGCTTCATCACTTTCTCCTTTTGGTCCCTATGCATACCAACTAAATTCCCGACCCCCCCCCCCCCCCCTCCACCGTGTCTACATGCGATTCGGACACATAAATATCAAATCTAGGGCCTTTGCTCCTACCAACCACCGAGTTTTACTGGAGTGGAGCACTTCCGGTTCTTGGACACATAACGAATTTTTATCCCATCTCTCCACCTTTTGGTCCCTATGCAGGATACCAAGCCTCCCCCTCCATTCCACTAACGTAATTGGATGCAATTTGGACCTGCAAATTTTGCATCTACCACTACCGAACAAGTTTCCCTTGAATCGGAAAATATCCAGAAAGTTTCGGTGACACCCAACTCCCCCCACCGAGGTCGGATCCTGTCTGCACCTCAAAATAAAACCTCTGTTACCCATGACCTTCGTATTATACAACTGGTACCTGCGCATGTGTACGATTTCCGTGCCTTCCCTTCTATCCGGAAAGTTTTTGGAAAAACAAAATGTCTCATCTCATGGGCTTTTCTTTATGTAAAACACAAAGCTTCCCTTGAGTCGGAGTACTTCCGGAAAAATTTAACGTACGCCCCTTCCAACTCCCCGTACCGAGGTCGGATCCGATCTGGACTTCAAAATCACAAATCTGGGACCCATGATGTTTGTAGTGTCCAAGTTTCATCCCAATCCCTACAGTTCCAAAAGTCCTGTATGTTCCAAAAGTCCACCTCCAACCCCCCGTGGTCATCGTATCTTTTTGCTCCCACAACACATAAAGTTTGTTTCGACTCGGGTCAAGCAGGTCGCAAGTTTCCGTGTTCCCCCTCCCTCCACCCCAAACGAATGATCGGAATAATCCGCGAAAACATGGTTTGGCTGGGCATTCAGCCGAGTCCTTCAGAAGCTTGTCAAGTTTCATCGTCTTAGCTTACGTGGAAGTGCCCGAACTAGCAAAAGTGATACAGCGGACCATCAATACGATGGCAATATGGCACTTGAACCGAAGACTTATGCCAAATTCAACAAAAAATTGGCTGGAAAATTGCAAACAATTACTTAACAAGTGAGCAAGCGCTCAGAAGTGGAGTGTGAAAGTAAAATGTTGAACACATCTTGTATACAAACAGCGTTAGAACCAAGACATTTCACATTACCAAAAACCAAAAAATATTGAAATAACCTATCTCAAATCATCCCAATTTAAAAGCTTTTAATGTAAACAAACCGTATTTAGAAATCCAAAGAAGATCTTTAAACTCTTGCAAGAACGGTCCGACATTTTAAACTTCTTTCCCATTAGCAAGGTAATAAAAAGTGTAATAAAACCAAATCATTTTATTGCCTGATAACCCCTTTGTCAAAACTTCATTAAGAACTGCATATTATCGATCATATGACCAGTTTCCAACTGATCATTAGGGGTTACAAGTACGACGCGTGGTCTTATTTGTTGCTGTTACACCATAATCCGCATACATATATATCCACACGTATACAAGAGACGAACCTGAGACATGTCATAGACAAATTAACTCACGGAAAACCTGGGCCCAGCTACCCATGAAAGGGGGGGGGGTCCATCAAATTGCATATCTAGACCTAAATATCCTCGACTGTACCAACTTAGAGTTTGATTCCAGTCGCGGGTCAAAAACTCTACTCATGGGCGAACTGGGCCTTCCGGCCAAGTGCCATATACCTATCAATTTTCCGTCGGTCGGTCGGTCTGTCTGTCGGTCGGTCGGTCGGTCCGGTAATCTCGATTTAGGGTACTTCCAGATGTGCTCGGAAGATGAAACTTGGCAGGCGTATCAGGGACCCGACCAAACTGACTTGGAAAAAGTCACTCCCCCGGTTCGACCACCGTGGGGGAGTGGAGGGAAGGGGAAACCGGAATGTTGAGGCAAGCATAATTTCTTGACAGGTGTTTGGATCTAAATGAAACTTGATATGCGGTAAGAACACATGCCTCACATGTCCCATTTTACGTCCGAACCGAATCCGACAACTGCGGGGGGAGTTGGAGGGGGGTACCGGAAATATCATGGCACGCTTAGAGTCGAAGGATTGGGATAAGACTTGGTGGGAAGAACAAGCACATATCCTTGGTACATCGTTGAGATAACCGGATCGGATCCGGGCACTGTGGGAGGGGGGGGGGGGGGCTGAATCCCGGAATTCCGGTTATCACGGGTTAAGGTACTTCCAGATGTGCTAGAATAATGAAACTTGGCATGCTTATCAGGGAACCCGATCAAACTACTTGGAAGTAGTCACTTCCCCAATTCGACCATCGTGGGGGAGTGGAAGGAGGGAGAATCCGGAATACTGAAGCATGCGGAACTTTTGAACGGGTGATCGGATTTGAATGAAACTTGATGTTTGGAAAGAACACCTGCCTCACATGTCCCATTTTACGTCCGGACCGGATCCGACAACTGTGAGGGGAGTTTGAGGGAGGGTAGCGGATATATCGTGACACGCTTAGAGTGGAGGGATCAGGATATAACTTTGTGGGAAGCGCAAGCACATATTCTTGATACATCTTTGATATAACCAGATTGGACTCGGGCACTGTGGAGGGGGGGGGGGTAGATTCTGCGTCTCGGATTTCCGGTTATCACGGGTTAAGGTACTTCCAGATATGCTAAAACGATGAAACTTGGCAGACTTATCAGGGACCCGACCAGATTGACTTAAGACATTTCCCCAATCTGACCATCGGGGGGGGGGGGGAATCCGAGATCTTGAGGCAAGTATAACTTTCGAACGGGGCATCGGACACAAACGAAACTTGACAGCTGGAAAGAGCTCGTGAACGCACCATTTTGTGTCAGGACCGGATCTGATAACTCTGGGAGGGGTGAGGAGAATTAGGGGGATCGGAAATCTCCGAACAGGCTTAGACTGGAGGGAACGGGATGAAGCTTGGTGAGAAGAACAAGGATAAGTTGTAAATCCATTTTTAACAGAAATGGACCGGATCGGCGCATCGTGGTGGTCTTGGAAGGGGTTTTCTGGAAATCCAGATGCACTTCGACGACGAAGTTTGGCTGATGTATTGTAGACCCGATCGGACTGACTTGGAAGCAGTAATTTCCCCGATCCGACTATCTTCGGGGGAGTGGGGAGAATTGGAATCCGGACTACCAGAATTTCATGCATAACTTTTGAACGGTTGGTCGGATCCAAAGGAAACTTGACAGTTGACAAAAGGACATGTTTCTGATCTTAGGAATACGTTCATAACCCACTAAGGGCCCATGATCATTTGTACCTTATATCCTTAAGTATATGAATTTTAGCCCCCGTAAAGTGTGTATCTTCAAAATGAAAAAATACTTTTGACCAAAAAGATACATTTTCCTGATTCCCAAGGGCCTGTGATAATTTTTGCATGAAGGCTTTTGCTTACAAATAACTTTCCAACATATTTAAAGCTTCCGTACTTGGAGGATAAATATTCCCCAAGCTGACTGCGAATCATATTTGATAGTGCAAAACGGAGACGACAGCTAAATTTTATCGGAGCTTTATTTCGGCCCTTTTTGGCAAGGGTCCTCTTCAGGCTCAAAACCGGTCAAAGTTGGAAAATCGCAAATTCGATTTTTCTTTTTAAGAAACTAAACACTTTTTGGAAAAAGGGCCCATGATCATCTGTGCCCCAACTATTTTGCTTCCAAATTCAGTTTGAACCCCTTAAAGTGCGCATCGTAGCCGCAAAATGCAAAAAAAATAATACTTTCGAGGGAGCGATATGCTTTCGTGAGCCAAGGGTCCATGATCATTTCTGTATCGGTGCATTTGCTTACAAAACGGATTCCTAGCCCCCTTAAATTGCGCATAGTGACCGCAAATTACATGGCATATTTTTACTAAACCATACATTTTCATGAATCCGAAAGGTCCATAATTGTCTGTTCCTCAACACAGCAAGAATCTTAGCTGTTACTATTACCTACTGCGTATGCTTGCAAGTGTTATATGAGCTTACAGCTCTTGTTGTTTGTCGGGGGGACTCACTCCTCGTATTCTTGCGAGTCCCCACGGACGGGAAATGCTCCGATTATCATCACCATCACCAAAAAGGACTCTCTTTCAGATTCAGAGGGGAATCAATTTTTTTTGGTATTAGTGCAATGTAAAATTATTTACAAAGAATCAGAATAAACAAAACCAAAAATAAAGTGGATCCAGACTAATTTCGTCAACTGCGTTTTTTTTTGGGACCGCGATCAATTTTAGAAGCATTCCCCGTGTTCTCGTTGTTTTCCGTAGGAGGAGTCCGCGTGGAGTGACTCCCTCTATTCTCGCCGTTCCCTTTGATTCCCTGAGGAGTCCTCGGGAAACGGCGAGAATACGCCTCTAATCCTAAAATCTTGTCGAATTCTGACAACGCTGCGCTACAATGTTAATCTCATGCAGAGCTCATCACAAGAGCACAATCCTGCCAATTGGTTGCTCGGTGGTTGGCATATTCCAGTTTAGCCCCTCGCAACCTGTCGGATGATTTGATGGAAGTTGGGATCTAGAGGCAATAGTGATGCACAAACGTTGAAAACAAAAATACCGCCCCAGAGCTGGCAATCTATTTGTTTATAAATCTTCATCATACTGTACCATTTGTTAGTGCGCGCCCAAAGAAGGCAAAAGGTTTCGTAGGTCTGACCAAGTTTGAACCCGGAAACTCTCGCACCCGAACCCGAAGCGAGAAGTTCAGGAACGACCAATCACGTAGCTTTTATTTCCTCTAATAAGTTTGACCTTTCATTTTCAGTAGCCTATTTGATTATATTAATCAGTTTTGTTATAATTTCGTGTTTTCCTTTCCTATTTACTTTGGATTTCGACCCGTAACTTCTTGGTGCGGAAGATTATGACCCTTGGTATTTCTAAACAAAGGGTCTGACAGAAGAAAAGATAAGAAACGAAAACCGAAATGCCACGTTAGGGCAAAGAGCTTTCTTATTACAATTGAGTCGAGGTACGGTCCTGTGGGCTTTAACTTGGGGCTTTTGGGGTCCCTGACAGTGACCGGATCCAGTCCGGGTATAGGAGTGACACATTTCCGTGATATGATCGATCTGCTTACCGGCATTCTTCTCGATCCCTTTGAACGCGTTCCACCTTTCTATCAGTCGTGACTATTAGTTACTATTTCCTTTCCATCCTCACGAAAATTTACTACGCTGACCGTTCCAACCTTTTCGAAATAGTAACTATTTGCTCACCATGCTCGTGAGCGTAGTAAGCTAAGTATATCTGTAACGTAACTAAGCATTCCTGTAACATGATTGATCGGATTCGCCGTTGTCGATATTCTGCTGGAAAATAGAAAAATCGTTACAGCCTTGACGGCAAAAAGCTAGAATTCGTGACGTCATGCGTCGTAACTATGGTGAGTAGGGTGGAAACGCTCTTTAATCCTTCAGTGCGTACGCGTGCCACAAGATTTCCGGACCCCTTCCAACTCACCCACGTTGGCCTTTTCCGGTGCAAATATTCAAATGGCACATCCACGGCTTATGGTCGTTCTGCTTACCAGCTATTGTCTAATTTGTGCTTGCGCATCCACATTCCACAAGGTATGATGAGCCCCAGATTTGGGGATCTGGAATGGTGCAGAGAGGCTGAAGAATGGTGCAGTGGAGAGGCACAATAAGTATAAATGGATGGAATGGGAAGAAAGGGAAGGGTGATTGTCAATTGTGACTGGGAGACAATAAAATATATGAGAGAACACCTAGGATATTGTTGAAGAATAGTAAAAGTACCAACCGTCATTATCATGAAAAGCGAGAAGGATTGACTTAACTGTGCGGAAGCCCCAGATATTATATCTGTGATTCTGGAAAGTGAAGCCTGGCTATTAACTGTGCGGAAGCACCAGATAATATATCTGTGATTCTGGAAAGTGAAGCCTGGCTTTATGCCCTTTAGGCTGACATAAAAACGGTTGGTGTAATGGTACTTAAGCAGCAAGTTAAGCTGCAAGAAGCCGAAAAGACGGAATAGACGTAAGAAGCGGAATTTGACAATTCTGGGCTTGATGATTTCGGCGAGGACTTTGCACTGGCAACAGTAGTTTGTACAGAATTATTCAGCTTAAAGGCGCAAAGTTTCTATAAAAAAAATTTGCTTTTCCGTGTACACTGTACAAAGTTTTTCTGTAAAAAGGTTAAAGTTAACTGCAGTATTTGCTACTCGGATTATTCTTATCTCTACGCAGATAAGTTTAATACTAAACAAAGATAAGATGAATCCGAGTAGTATTCAATCTTGGTACGGAGGAGCTTTTTACAGTGTATTCATTTGCTTGTGCATTCTTGTGAAGGTTTGACTAGTATTTTCAGCAACCATACGGATGAAAAAATGTCTTACATACTTATATATTTTCTTACATTGCACTGTCCATGATGTGTCCATCCATAAAGATCCGCGTGTTACGCGAAGCGGAAATTTTTGGAAATTTTACAAATTTCTTGGCCAGTGGTTTTGGTACTTTTTTTTCGGAAGCGTTCGTAAGTGGCAACGCTGGTTCTGCTCCGTTGTTGTTTTGTTTGATGCAAAGATCGGTTTGATGAATCATTTCATTGCCTGAATTCTGTTGGATAGATTGATAAACTGGGACCAGAATCAGTTGAGGTCAGGTGAGGTCAGGATCTAGTCAGGTAAGTAAAGTCTTTAGATGAATATTTTGATGTTAAAGTGTCATATTGTATTTTTTTAACCAGCCAGTGAGCGTAGTCTCTTCCTTTATAGTGTGACGCAAGTGCATGTATGGTCAGCCGTGTTGACCGAGAACGCCAAGTAACCAACCAACCAAGTAAAGTCTAGCCTACTGTACTGCAGGCAGCTGCGTTACTAGCCAAAATATTTGGAAGGGGGGCAAGCAGGCAGGTTTTTTGTCTACATCAGTTTTATCTCTACATACTTGAATTGAGGAAGTTTTTACTTATTTGTTTTGAAGTTATTTTGCTGCTAAACTTGAATTTCCCACAAGAATGGAACCACAAAATTCTTGTTGGTCACAGAAACGCACTTGTATAGGTCAGAAGTTGTGGCATGGGCCACACAAAAGTTTGCGGAAACACCCTTTTCGAGCCACAGTCGACCCACTAACTGGTTGTGGGAGCATGGAAAGACGCTGTAGATAGAGGTAGGCCCATGGCCGTAAACAGGCTTGTGGGGGGGAGCTAGGGGGTTCAACCCAGTCAACCACAAAAATGATTTTTGGCTTAACCTATAGCTAACGCTGGATACCCTATGCCAAATGCTGGATAGCTGTTGGTACCCTAACCCTGACCTACCTCACTAGCCTAGAGGTGAATTCTGATTGGTTGAATTCTCAGCTTCACTCAAATGATCAATATTTTATTGGTTCCCAGTATCCAGCATTTGGCATAAGGCCTTTTTCTGCAACATAATCATCACAATTGTGGGCCACACACTTCTGAGTGTTTGTTACAGAAACACGAATGTGTGCCACACAGACAAGCCACAAGTAGAAACTAGCGGAAACACCTTTTTGTCTATATTTTGACGGTAATTTCAAATATCTTAAAATAAAAATAAAATTCAAGTAAAACATTATTAAATAGAACTCCAGGCTTATTTCCTTACCATTCAGTACAAAAGGCATCCTCAGTTTGAGTCTACATGCTTGAAAAAGTGGTTAACTTAATTTTTTAGACACTATTTGCTGCTGAATTTGAATTTCCCACCAGAATCAAGCCATGAAATCGACGATCACCTCGCCAGTTTATTTGTCGAATTTGAGCCACGAAAATCCTGTTGGCCGCGGAAACACACTTGTGGGCCGCACAAAAGAATGTAGAAACACTCTTTTTGAGCTGTAGTCGACCCACAGAAAAACGCCTATAGTGTATCCAGCGTCAGGCATAGGGTATAACAAACGTTAGATATACCCAGAGTTTGGCATAGGCTTTCCCAAAATCAGGGGTTTGTGGTAGACTCGTTCAACCCAGGTACAACCTCCCCCCAAAACATACAAAAATATTTGTTTTTATAGGCTTTAATCTCTGATCCATGTCTTTTTGGTCCGATCTATTGTCACCCAAATTCCTGGATATAGACCTGGGTAGGCCTATGCTTATTTGGATGTCTAAAGTAGCCTGATAGTGGACTTTCACCAAAGAATTCCATTTCCTCCATTTGCCTTTGTTTCTTCTTTCAAAGCATTCATATATTGGCATCTAGCAGCTGCCCAGCGGCTGCCTATTGCAGGCTGGCTGTTGGTCCCAAATTATGCAATTTCAATAGGTAACGCATACATCAGTATTGTTACTAATAACTATTACAAAAATTTAGTTTAATACCCAAAGCCAATAAAACACGTTACAAATGCAACAAAATTTGCGTACTATTACGTCAGTAACTGGAGCAAGCCATACCAGTCGATGTTGCACTACCAGACCAGGCAAAAGCATTTGACAAGGTTAGCAACTGGAGGTTGCGCATCAAGGTTGATGCATGCTCTATTCACCCACAAGTTGCGGATTGGGTGCAGAACTTCCTGACTGGATGTAAGCAAAGAGTCTGTGTCTTTGGGACGGGAGGTGAGGAGGTCCTATCATCAGAAGTTGCAGTACTTAGTGGAGTACCGCAAGGGACAGTTCTAGGACCAACTCTCTTCAACATCTACATCAACGATGCCCGTCAGCTGCTAAAGAACCCCTTACCGCAATACGCAGATGATTCTAAGCTAATTGCCAACGCTCTGACAAACACCCTTCAAGAGGATCTGGACACTATTCTAGCTGACTGGTCAGTGACTGGAAACTGGAGTTCAACCCTGACAAATGCGGTATACTCCACTTCGGACACAATAATCCAAAACGACAGTACCACATGAGAAGACCGGATCAGGCCCCCCAGTTCCAATCCCACCCACCTCAGAAGAGCGAGACCTCGGAGTCATTGTAGATGATCAACTGAAGTTTCATTCCCACACCAAAGAGGTGGTGGCAAGCGCCGATCGGACTCTAGGGATGATCAAACGCTCAATTACATCTCGCAAACCAGTTATGATGAAGCTATACAAAGCTTGATCAGACCCAAATTGGAGAGCGGTAACGCCCTTGCCTCGCCCTTCTACAAACATGACAAGAAGCTCATCGAAGGCGTCCAGAGGCGAGCCGCAAAATCCATTCGTGGCCTCAAAACACTGCCGGATGAACAGCGGCAGCAGAAACTAAAACTCCCAACAGTAACTTACCGGCGGAAGAGGGGAGACATGCTACTTGTCTTCAAACTACTCAACTCTAATTGTCTCCCTTCCCTCTTCGCTCCTGACAGCAATTCACGGACTAGGGGCCACTCCCGGAAGCTGTTCCGAAGATCCTGCTCCTCTCGTGTTCGCCAGCACTTCTTCAGCAATCGTGCTGTTCCTTTGTGGAACGGCCTGTCTGATTCAGCTGCGGCTAGCGAAACACCTGATGGGTTGAAAAAGCGACTCGACGAGGACTGGTGTGCGTAACCGTGGAAAGTGTACTGGAGTGCCCTAGAAACAGTGACCCGGAAATAAATGTACACCATCATCAACCGCAAGCGACTCATCGGGATTCAACATCCTTATTGCTTGCAAGTGCAATTTAAGGTAATTTTTAAGGTAACGCTGAAAATGTCTGCAAATCTGGCAAGGTGTTAATCGTAGTATCGACCATCCTGCCTGACTAATGTAAAGTGCCCTTAATAAGAAAATATTACATATCGGTTAATTGGAGGATGGGGGATTGGCTAGGGTGGTCGTGATGGGGGGAGACGGCGGAGCCCCCCACCCCCAATGTTTGTCTGCCAGTAGGTATATAATAGATGAGTCGGCGCGAAGCTCCACAATATTTCGTAAAACAGTTGATTTTTCTTCAAGGCGTCGGTTTTTCGTAAAAATAGTCGTTTTTTTCCTTAAAAACAGTCGTGCAAGAACAGTTGGTAAAACTGACCAGTCAGTCGGTAAATACCTTGCCCCCCCCCCCCCCCAAACGTTTCGGCTAGTTACGCCTATGGGCTTATCAGTAATTTTTTTGGCATTTCCGACCACTGTTAAATGAGCTGAAGAATTTCTGGACTACGAGAAGGAATATCTGGAGGAAAATCGTAAAAACGAAGCATAGGGCTCAATCGTTCCGAACTTCTGTCTTAGCAGTCCTAAGACTGTTGTTGACTGTCGAAAAAAAGTCAGTTCGCCGGACCTTACAGATTCGGTAAAAATTAAGACTATGTACACGCTACCAAAAAGTCACTTCCGTTTTTGGGATCCCAAAACGTAAGTGGAGGGATATACCTATGACATCGCAAAAATGTCCGTCTGTTTGTGAGCACGATAACTCTCGAAGGGAATGAGATATTTTGATGAAACTCGGTGTGAGGATTCAATGGATCAAGGGTGAGGTCAAGTTCGTAGATGGGCTATGTAGCTCTGCAAATTAAGGGACAAACAAAATATATTTAAACAGCTAATGTGATAGTCGATTATGGGGTAAGAAGGCATGCTGAGCACGATAGTGAAAACCGTTTTCTCGCCAGACAAGTAGTTCGTCCGGAATCCGGCAAAACCGGAAAAATGGTTAAAAGTAAAAGATTTATTTGAAGTTGATTAAGTGGTCGATTTAGAGGTAAGAAGACATTCTGAACACGGGGGTGAAAGCCATTTTCTCGCCGAACAAGTATTTCGTCCGAAATCCGATGAAAACCGGAAAGTTGGTTAAAAGTAAAAGTTTCATTTGAAGTTGATTAAATGTTCGATTGAGGGGTAAAAAACATGCTGAACACGATGGTGAAAACCATTTTCTCGCCGGACAACTAGTTAGCCCGGAATCCGGCCAAAACCGGAAAATTTGTTAAAAGCAAAAGTTCGATTAGATGACAGATTAAGGGGTAAGAAGAGAGGCTGAGTCTGTATATGACAATCATTTTTTACCCGGACATTTAATTAGTCCGGGATCCGGCTGTAACCTGAATTTTTTTTAAGTCAAACTTTTATTCAAAGCTGATTAGATATTTTCTGAATTTTCTTTTTTTGTTGGACTTTGGGGCGAAACCGGAAACTTGGCAGAAGTAAAGCAGGAAGTCTCGGTCAGTATCGTCAAAATAGATATGGCCTATAGAGGTATATCTGAACTTGGTTTTCTCTGATCATTAGCCTGGCAAAGACTGGATCTGGCGAAGACAAGACCCGATTGTCTGAATCAAATATTAGATTTTTGGGATCCCATTGACACCTTTGGTCTTGTTTGTTACGTTGAAAACGCGTGTTTTTTGGAGCCGTGCACTGAAACCCTTCAAAGGAAATCCCTGGCCTTTGACATAGAGTAAAAAACGAGTCCTCCAAGTTGAGAATCGATGATGCTACAGCCTTTCTAAGCGTTCAAAACGTTACGTAGGTAACGATGGAGTTGCCCTTTAGTAATTCGAGCATGGATAGGCCACCTCTCCTAAAAATCAAATGCCTGAGTGTCCCATAGGCTAGGTGCCAAAGCTAAAAGTCACATTCTGTTGGTTTTCATCAGAAATGTACAGAGGTTTCCACAGTAGTTTTCCTGCTCCAGCAAGAGCATCATTTAGGGGGACAGGGCAAGGAAAGGGGGCAGCTGCTCCCCCCCCCCGTAACTATTCAAGGGGGCACAGGTTTACACATGGAAACCTAGTATAACGTATACTCATTATATAAAACTCATATGCATGTATACCCCCTATTCCCCGGTGCCCCCTCGTAACTTTCCAAGGGGACTCAGATTTACCCATGGAAACTTAGTGCAACCTGTACGCATTATATAAAACACATATGCATGTATACCCCTTATTCTCCAGAGGGAGGGACACCAGTATACAACAATTTCAAGGTCAAAAGGAAATCCTGTTTTGTTTAGTTACCAAAGTACTATATATGGTAAACCTACTCCTTTATGTAAGCTAAAGATTCCAGAGTACGGTACTGTCGCTCATCTAATGCCATCATAGATAGCAACAGACAGTCCACAACTAGAAGAAATAAAAGAAAACACATGGGTCAGAATATTCCACGTTTTTGTAAGAACCCAAATCTTGCACTCTAAGACCCCCCCCCCCCACCACCATAAGAGTCTGAATTAACATGCCTGGTGCAGGAAGAAATATAGGGATCGCGAAGCTACTGACAGGGCCTTGAAGTTTGTTGGTAAAAGCCTGCTGAACCTGGATGAAAGTACAAACAAAGGTATCTCTGAAACACTCACCTGCTCCACTTGTCAAAATTATGTCCATACATTAACCGAGAAGTTCAAATTTCAAGATGCAAGTGTTACCCTTTTGAATGTTTCCTCGTCGCTTATAAAAAATCATGGACAACAAGGACCAACCAGCGCACAACGTTATCCACTGCTTCCTGGCCGAAGATTGAAAAGGAAGTTTCTTTGTCTGTGTTTTCATGTGTTTTATTTATTTTCTTTTATTTACTCCGCTTTTTCAAATGGCGGGTTATAAATAAATTACTTACTTACTTACTACTCAGGCTGGTAGGCTACAGGGTTTGTACACGTAATATTGGCTGGCCAGTTCCACATAGCTGCTGCTGCTAAATGTGACTAAACAAAGTTGTTGCCTTTGAATTTAATCGTTGTTTTATTTTTGTAGTGGCATACTTTTAGATTTTCTTCTCATTTGCAGGCTGGGAGATGTCTCTCACTGAGCTTTTACCTCAGACACCATCGGTGACATCGTCGAAGACCAGCTTGCTGTTTGATTTTGATGTGAATGATCCAGACTTTGGCTCGGTGAAAGACCTGCCTACCACATGCTCTGGAGCTTTCAAACTAGTTGGTAAGAGACCTGTTTATTTTTGTTTGTCTGGTAGCCTAATTTATGGATCCGGAAAGTTAGTGGCAAGGTACCTGTGAGGTTTTGACACTGTATAGAGCGATTCCTGATAAGTGAAAACGGATATGAAACATGGCAGTACCGACCAATTAAGAGGTCAGGCTTTTACTAGAAGATGCAAAATAATAAATACAAAAATAACAACAGTAGGGTTCAGGACTTATTTTGTGGTGAAATTTTTAAACCTTCAGTATCTCATTTCTTGTTATATTTATTCATTTTGTCTCCAATTACGTGCATGTTCCGAATAGTTACCAAACGTCGTTAATTCAATCCCAGAATCGAAAGCAGAGTGAAAGTAGTTTCATGTAGCCTGTTCGAATCCAGGATATAAAAATAAGCTGTCTTTTAGTTGAAATTTATGCGGAATTCATCTAAGCCGGTTTTTAGAGTTTCTTTGAGCGTAACTACGGTAATTAGTGCGGAACACGCTCTACATGATTGCAAGGTGATAGGATGAATCCCATATGTCAAGCTTCTAATTTTCAGAGTAAAACTATATCAAAACAATCGGATTTCTTATTTTATATAATGTATCAAACAACATTTCGCGGTGGACAGTCGGGACGGGTTAGAGTCGAGTGAAGCTTCGTTGGGGTTTAGCATCGTCCGACGGTTTCACTCCGTCTGGAGGCCAACAGTTGTTTCACCCGTCGCTCCGATTTCAATACTAAAGTCTCTTTTTCGGAAAGGTAGAGAATTGAGACAAAATTAAAAAAGACCCATGGTTGCCCACAAGTTTTCTTGTTTCTTGGTTGGCATGTGAACTACCACGGCAGTAGATTTGCAGATGTGGAAATTCCGATTCTTTCTGTTGCTCCGAATCCCGGTCCCTTTTCGAATTGTAACACGTTGGCCCAACCGAATTGTTATGTTATATAATGAGCTTGGATGACTAGTATTCAGGATGTTCGTCGAGATTAGGATGTTGCGGATCCCTTTTAAAAAGGTACTGGTCTAGCCTAGATGTGACCGAACTTCTGGATCTTAATGGGGTTCTGACGATCTGGAAAGCTCCGCTAGTTTATGCGCCAGCTATTTTGGCTACTTTGGCTAAAACTCGCTTGACTTCTCGAGAAAGTGATTTTGCGCGTGGTGGATTTTCGCTTTGCTTTTCTAAAAGGGAATAATGAGAATGCCGCAATCGCGCTTAAACGTAACTCTTACTAGAAATTATATTTTCGCGATGAAATGGTTTCGGAAACATCATGTTCCGAAAATGTCAGTACTTGTCCCGTGAAACTAGCTATTTTCTTGTTGACGCTTTTCTCCGGACTTATGGTGCATTTACACATTGCGTAGAATCCGAGCGTATTTTGAAATCCGAGCGTATTTTACGCACGTTTTGAGCTTGAAAATATTTCTAGCAATACGGACGTATTTGAGAAATCAGTCCGTTTTGTATCTAAATAGTCCGTATTGCTAGAAATTTTTTCAAGCTCAAAACGTGCGTAAAACACGCTCGGATTTCAAAATACGCTCGGATTTTACGCAGTGTGTAAACCTACCATTACCGTTCCCGAAGTGGAGATTCAAATCAAAATATTTGAAAACTGTGCGCCCCGTGGTTGACAAGACCAAAGGTTTCGATGGGATCCCAAAAATCGAATATTTTGTGGACTTCTTGATCCAGACAGCCGTTTTTGTAGATCTTCGCGTCTTCGCCAGACATCTTTAACATTTTGCTATTTAGGAACCTATCCCATAATCCACCTCTTGAATATGTAAAAAATTTTTTACTGTTTGGAGTTTTTGGCAACTTACGGCCAAACAACCAATCATATGAGAAAATCAAGTTCAGATATGGATTAAGCAAGGATTTTTACTGCAGTATCTCATCCTTGGTCGACTTTAGAAAGGTACTTTACCATGACTAAATTCTTCGTATTTTAGCAGCATTCTCGGCGAACTGCATGGACGGTAAAAATAGCTAGTGATTTTGAGAGGAGAACCTTTCAATACTAATTTCCGGGTCTAGGCATATCTTGCCAGATTGTCTATCAAGGAAATAAAGTTTGAAATTCGATTCAGCATGTCTCCTTACCCTGATACCCAATCTCTAATTGACTTTAGAAACAACTCCGACACACCCCTGACACGACTATCTCATCAGCTTATTAAATATAGCCTATTGTTTTTCCCTTAATTCGGAACCCCTCCTCTACCTCTAAATATAGGGTTACAGGACCCATCTACGAACTTGGCTTATACTTTGCCACTGCATCCTCATAAGAAGTTTGAACGACATATCTCACCCCCCTTCGACCCCCCGACACGACAGACTGCCGTGACTAAACCCAAAGAATATGGACGTTAGGTGTAAATAGTCTTTGATTAAACCCAAGAAACATGTGTGCGTCATACAACGCGACGAGTGTCATTACTGACGCGCAGAGCTTTCGCCTATGGATAAAGGGGTAGGATAGGGACCGGTATAGCCACCTGGTTTTTCCGAACATTGGTGGACAAATTTGATCAAATTGTTCACGAGACAGTTGTCGAATACATTTTGCCCTTTTGACCCAGTAGATGCCGGTTGGGAATGATAACTAAACTGATCGCATATACTTTGTGTTTATCTTTAGTACCGTATGTTCGACAGTTGCAGCAGCTTGTCTCCTTCTCGACTATACCTTATCCACTATATCATTGGGTTTTGGAATGTCATTCTAAATTTCCGGATTCCCGGCGAACCACTTGTCCGGCGATAAGATAATTTTCATATTCTGATTCAGCATGCCCGTTTACACCAGAACCGAGCACCTAATCAACTTCAGATTCAACTTTTACTTTTTACAAATTTTCCTTTTTTTGCCAGATTCCGGGTGAACTACTTGTCCAGCGAGAAAATAACTTTCATATTCGGATTTAGCATGTCTTTTTACCCATTAATCGACTATTAGCTTTTAAAGAATATTTATTTTGACCCCTTAATCTGAAACCCTAACCTATCCCTAAATATACAGCTCTGGCGCCCGTCTAAGAACTTGACCTGTCCCTTGACCCAAAGAGTTTCATCAAAATATCTCTTTTCCTTCGACAGTTATCGTGCTGACAGACGGGCGGACGGACGGACAGACGGACAACTTTTGTGAAGTCATAAGTATCCCTGCACTTACGTTTTGGGATCCCAAAAAGTGGGAAAAGTTGCCAAAGATAGGCCTACTACCAAGTCTTCAAAAACGAAACAAAATATGAAGACTCTCATGTCGCTATTTTTGAGAGAGTTGTCGGCAGACCTTGAAGCTTTCGGCGAAGCTTCCGCTGCTTGACTGCAAACAGCAAACTCGGTTTTGCCGAAATACCGCCAAGTAGAAAGAAACAGTTGCGAAGGGTTTGGATTTCTGAAGCTCATAATTCCACAGCTGAGCTAGGGATAATATAAAGGCAAATTAAGTACGAGGGGTCCTTTAAGTTAAGGAACCGAAGCCTATTCATTATTAATAATAATAACAACAACTATATTTCCCCCAAGGGCCATATCATAACAAGGCAAAACAAGACCAAAGGTGTCGATGGGATCCCAAAAATCTAATATTTGATTCAGACAATCGGGTCTTGTCTTCGCCAGATCCAGTCTTGGACAGGCTAATCATCAGAGAAAACCAAGTTCAGATATACCTCTATAAGCCATATCTATTTTGACGATACTGACCGAGACTTCCTGCCGATTTCCGAGCGAACTACTAGTCCAGCAAAAAAAAAATTCAGAAACAAAACCACCGTATCTCCTTATCCCTATAAAGAACATCTAATCAACTTTGAATAAAAGTTTGACTTAAAAAAAAAATCCGGTTACAACCGGATTCCAGAATAGTTATATATCCGGGCAAAAAACCATTGTCATATACCGACTCAGCCTCTCTTCTTACCCCTTAATCTGTCATCTAATGGAACTTTTGCTTTTAACAAATTTTCCGGTTTTGGCGGATTCCGGGCTAACTAGTTGTCCGGCGAGAAATGATTTTCACCATCGTGTTCGGCATGTCTTCTTACCCCTAAATCGACTATTTAATCAACTCAAATAGAACTTTTACTTTTAACCAATTTTCCGGTTTTTGCCGGATTCCGGACGAACTACTTGTCCGGCGTGAAAATGGTTTTCACTACCGTTCTCAGCATGCCTTCTTACCCCATAATCGACCATCACATTAGCTGTTTAAAAACATTTTGTATGTCTCTTAATTTGAACCCCCTCCCCCACACCTAAATATGGAGCTACATAGCCCATCTATGAACTTGACCTTACCCTTGACCCAATGAATCCTCACACCAAGTTTCATCAAAATATCTCATTGCCTTCGAGAGATATCGTGCTTACAGACGGACAGACGGACATTTTTGCGTTGTCATAGGTATCCCTCCACTTACGTTTTGGGATCCCAAAAACAGCGGAAACGTCAAAAGAACATTTAACATTTAAACATTTAAACACACGTCTCGGGGGAGCGCCTCCCCTCACAGGAAAGCAGCTGAAGAGGGGATCACTCCAGGCTCACGCTGCAGATCAGCGTTAGTCAATAGAGGCGGCGAGCAACCTGGCCGTTTTTGCGATATATTGGGCACGAGAGAAATGCCAAAAAGTTACGAGCAATACGACCGAAATAGCCTTATTTTCACTGTATTAGAGCAGTGGCCGGATTTCAGACGATTATGTTTTTTAGTGCAATTTTAATAATGGTCCATTTACACACTGCGTAAAATCCGAGCGTAGTTTGAAATCCGAGCGTATTTTACGCACGTTTTGAGCTTGAAAAGATTTCTAGCAATACGAACGTTTTTGAATACAAAAAGGACCGATTTATCTATTTACGTCCGTATTGCTAGAAATCTTTTCAAGCTCAAAACGAGCGTAAAATACGCTCGGATTTCAAAATACGCTCGGATTTTACGCAGTGTGTAAACCCACCATAATTTTAGCGCTGAAGCTTTATACAGACCCTTTTTCATTATTTGTGTAATTAATCAAAACTTAACAGCTCCGAGATCTGTCAGTCCTGTTACTCTTCTTCTTTCACGACAAATTTGTCAATGGGAGTGACGTCTAAAGTTTGTAAACTCGGTCTCGTGATTTGGCACTCTTCTTCATCGTTGGCAAGATTCTAGATTCAAAATAAGTTGGGTAATAATGATGATGTTTTTGAGCCGAAAGGCCGTACGGTAAAAAATATGTAAAAGCAAACTAAACGACGGTGTTCCGTTGACTGATCTGGGCTAACCGATCTGTGTTAAATTTTAGTGCTTCCTGAGCATATTTAGTCTCTTCGAGGATGAGGTTTGGTTGGGGGATGCCGGAATACCGGAAAGCAAAACCGAACAACAACCCTTAGCAGATTTCTTTCTCAAACCTGAAAGCGCTTGATTTTTTGGAGCATAGTAGGCCTAGTCTATTCTTGGTTTTACTTTCACGTTATGATCCCAGGGTTAACTAAAAAGTAATTCCATCTTTCGAAAGTACATGTAACTTTTTTCTTACGTAACGAATTGTGAATCGAGGTGACCTGCAGAGGTTTTTAGCCTCGTGATTTGGCACTACTTTTTGTCTGGCAGGATTCCAAGTTTTCATGCCAGATTCTCATATTTTTTTGGACCAGGATTACATGACCCTTTCTGTCATGATGCCGTACCCTCGCTCTCTTGTTGATTTTAGGGAAGGAGGTTAGAGCGCCAAGGGCAGAAGAATTTGTCTTGGTTATAAGCTGCTGAAGGTTCACCGAAAAGCACATAGTTTCTTTTTTTTCTTTTTTTTTTGCCAAGGATCCCAGAAAACTAATTAGTCTTTCGTCATTCCCAGTGTTTACTATCTCTAGATCGCCCACATCAAAAACAAATAAGCCAGTAGAATCTCCGTCTTTAGTCTTAGGCAGCGACTATGGATACCCCGACAAAACAAATCTGAGCTGAGCTAGAGGTATTTGCTGAGCTTTGAGTTGCTGCCCGTCTACTTCTCTCTTCGCCATCCACAATCAGAGGAATTAGTGCAGGAGGCGCGGTGACCCGGTCTGCTGCGCGTCCAGACAACCAATCGGCTTTACTTTAGTAATTTCGTTCGAGGCTTCACAGCGATAGAGCTGTTTGTAAAGGTACCGAATTGGGACATTGCATAGCTCCTACCCGCTCGTTTGCGTCGGAGAGGGTACAGGGATTTATTCGATTCCGCATGGTCGTATTACAAAGATAGACGGAGGTCCTTGTGCTGATTTGTTCTTGCCCACATTCAGGTCGCCATCCGAAATCAGAGCTCCGTACGACCACTGAGTCGTTTTTCGGCGTCATGTTTGTGTGCCATGCATTGTTTTTTTTTTTTGCAGAAACGAATTGTGAGCCACACACTGGGCCCGCAAGTTGAACCTCGCGGTAACGTCCTTTTGTCTTTCTTTCAGCGAGGAATGTCTGAAAATTAAAAATAAAACATTCATTAACTCCTAACAACTTCAAACTTACGTAAAAACCATTCTGTACCTTTAGGGTCCTCAGTTTTATGTCTATCTGCTTGATAAAGTGGCTAATTTTGAATTTCCTCCAAAACTGAAAACCACCTCGAAAGCACTTTGTCGAATTCGAGGCACAAAGCTAGCAACAGAAACTTTGTTGGTCAAGGAAACCGGCGGAAACACAGACGACCTCGGGAACGCTCTTTTCGACTTTCGGGCCACAACCACTTTGTGGGGTCACGAAAAAAACTTCGCTGAACTGTCAGAAGTTTCATAGCAGCTATCACAAGGATGCGCAGTTTCAACAGACAACACTTAGGATATAATCTGCATTACATGTTACAACCTTATGCATTACATGTTACGCATAATAAGCATTGCCAGAAAGAGCCGGAAAATGCCGGAACGGCACCATCTGGCTTTTGTGTGTGCGGTCGTGATATCGGATCATGATGACATATCGACAGATATCGGAAAAGTCAGCAGATGCTTTTCTGCTGAATTTTTCAACAGAAAACGGTACAGTGGAATCCACAATAATCATTCCTGTCGACCGTTAGTGGTCTCTCCCCCCTCCTGCCATATCAATCATCTCCCTTAACCTTTCTTATCTAAAGCCATAGTTTCAATCCAGCGCGAACATCTCAAGGATACCCAAAATAGACGTTTAGGCACAAGAGGAAAAGGGTTGCGGTCATCCCTAGGAGAGACCAGCCGTGATTGGGACCAAAATTGTTTGGCTTGCTATAACTTTAAAAGTTGTAAACTCATTTTCTTGTTAAGTATTGCAAATGGAAGTCTAATCTATACTCTGCTTATCAGATTTTCTCCAATATTGTGTTGCTGTTAATTTAAGATTAGAAAGAGAAATAGCAAAGTCCTCCATTTTGTCCAATCATCAACTTGCCGTCTACCCTCGGCTTGGGACATAATGGTGGCTTCATTGGGCCTCAATTACGTCAGATACGGTAATTGTCTACACCTGCAAAACAAGTGTAAAAGGAACGTAATGTACAGAAAGGAGATGAAAAGAAACCAAATACATGAAATCTCAATTTGTGGGGTATTTTCACCAATGATGAAGTGCCTCACCGCTGTGTTCCACCCGAACTCATGGGATCTCCTATAACTTAAGCACAACGCTTATTTTTTCTTATACAGATTTCTCATCTGTCCACAGATTTGCAGGATTTCCGTATTTTTCTCATGTAAGGCCTTTCATATCTTCCGGATGCTCAATTCCCTTCCATGTTGTTAACAAACATTCTGAAACCAGCGAGTAAAGTAAATTGATAAGTTACATTGTGACTAAAGAGCCCGATTTGCAGTGTATCGCAGACATCCCCATTTTCTGGTTCGGATACTGCTTGACCCCCTCACGGCTAGTACGTATGTCCCAGTCGTCATATTTTGACCTGAAGTTAATGTGACCTGAAATTTTTTTTTATGGATGGTGCTCACATACGAAACTCTGATATCTCAGGAAAAGCATAATTATTAAGCTTCAATGCGAGCTATCATTGTGTTGCGAGAGCAACACTTTGGTTTTGTCCTCGTTTTTTTTTTTTTTTTTTTTTTTTTTCCTATGACTCCGAATTCATTTTATTCCTGGTAACTGAGAAGGGTCTAACCTGTGCGGTTTTTACGGAAAGTGTGGACCTTAGGCCGGATTGACGAATATGACATTACATTTTGGAAAGCTCCGTAGAACTCTTGCCTGGGGCCAATAAGGATGGTTTTTGCTTGTCATCGAGCCAGAGCCTACGGTTTGCGAAGTGAAGTGGAGTTGTATAGCCTATGTCAGAGAGGACTATCTGAAGTTGTGTAGCGAACCTTTCGTTTCATCAAAAGATGTTTCTGCTTTCGAGTGGAAAGCTCCGTTCTAGCACGCAAGTAGGCAGGCACCAGTTTCAAATTGAAGATGGACTAAAATCTATAAGTGTTAAATATATGCGGCAGTTACCCGGCCCCACAGCCAACATATCTTCTTTGAGTGATAAATAGAAAAATCTACAGAGACAAAAAAGTGGCTTTTTCCCACGGGTCCGAAAGTGCTGCCATCTATTGTTTCTGTCTATGTCTGCGACGATTTCAGCTGAGTTTATAAATTTTTTTTTTTGCACTTTGGTTTGTGGTAGAGTAACGGTATCAGATGTGCCTCTTAAACTTTAAAAGTTCTCTCATTGCTAAAGAAACTAGAGCTTATCCTTTGCTCCTTTCTAAGTCGTGACGTTAGAAAGTTGGCCTACGGCAAAAAAGTCAACTTTTGAACTAAGACAGGTAGAATTTTTTTTTCGACGGCAATCGATAGCCATTGATGGGCTGATCAAAGTATATGTCATCCATTTTTTGGTACAAAAATTCCTTCATGAGATACACCAGTTTGAAAATTTCAAAGGGGTTGACAACTTCATAGTAAGGTACATTGAAACCAAAAATAGGCGATACCAGTTATGATGCATATAGGGGACTTTTAAGCAACAGTCGACTGTTAGCCCATAATCATCTTCGGTAATGAGGGGTTTGCAGCTTTTGCTAGTTGGTATACCTGTTATTTGTTTCCGGTGTATTCGATGGTAAGAACAATTTGGTTCCCAATGGTAAGATATGCAAGGGACTTGTAAGTAATAATCGGCTGTTATGCTACAATCATCTTCTGCGATGATGGGTTTGCAGCTTTTGCTAGCTGGTGTACCCATTATTTGTTTCCGGTTAACTTAATGTATATCACGGGAGAGGGACTTGTAAGTAGGAATCGGTTCACGAGGGGTTAGGAATTTTTGCAAATGGGTGCACATTGTATTCGATTTCTATAAATCTGACGGTAAGAAAGTTTGTGTCGATGGTCTATCAATGTAACCGAGGATTAACTGTTTACACAACGGATACAAACGAAAATGTAAAGCAATGAGGTAGTTTCATAATAATTAATAGTGTCATCTATGGTATTTTAATCCTGAAAAGTTACGGATAGCTTTCTATTACCAACTAGATTATATAAGTCACGATGTCTACGATTGAAAAGGATAAAGTACAATTGACTGCAAAGTTAATTTAGTCCCTTCTTCCTATATTATTTTGTTGTTGTTTTTACAACGCTGAAGAATACCTTTTGATCATATGATTAATTTTTTTAGAACATCCCGTTTAAAAAGCTTATGCTATAATCATCTTCAGCGATGAGGGGCTTGCAACTTTTGATAGCTGGTATATCCATTATTTGTTTCCGGTGAATTTGATGTCAATCACGGGTGACGGACTTGTAAGTAAGAATCGGTTCACGAGGGGCTAGAAATTTTTGAAAATTGGTGCACATTGTATTCGATTTCTGTAAATATGACAGTAAGAAAGTTTGTATCGATGGTCTATCGCTATAACCTAGGATTAACTGTTTACGCAACGGGTACAAACGATACGGTAATGTAAAACAATAAGGTAATTTTGTAATAATTAATAGTGTCATCTATGGTATTTTAATCCTGAAAAGTTACGGATAGCTTTATAATATCAACTAGATTATATAAGATATTGTTCCAAGTTTTCATCCGTCACGATATCTACGATTGAAAAGGATAAAGTTCGACTTCGACGGCAATCGATCGCCGCTGATGAGCTGATCAAAGTATATGACATCCATTTTTTGGTAAAAAAATTCCTTTATGAGATACACCAGTTTGAAAGTTTCAAGGGGTTGACAACTTCAGTAGTAAGATACACACTGAAACCAAAAATAGGCGATACCAGTTGTGAGACTTTTAGGGGACTTGTACGCGACAGGTGACTATTAGCTCATAATCATCTTCGTCAATGAGGGGTTTGCAGCTCTCGCTAGTTGGCGTACCTGTCATTTGATGAACAATTTGGTTCCCAAATGTAAAACTTGCAAGGGACTTTTAAGTAATAATCGGCTGTTATGCTACACAAATCTTCAGCGATTATGGGTTTGCAACTTTTGCTAGTCGGTGTACCCATTATTTTTATCCGGTGAACTTGATGTCTATCACGGGAAAGGGACTTGTCAGTAGAATCGGTGTACGAGGGGCTAGAATTTTGTGCAAATTGTTGCAAATTGTATTCGATTTATATAGATCTGACGGTAAGAAAGTTTGTATCGTTGGTCTATCGCTGTAACCTAGGATTTACTGTTAACGCAACGGGTACAAACGATACTGTAATGTAAAACAAGGTAGTTTCGTAATAATTAATAGTGTCATCTATGGTATTTTAATCCTAAAAAGTTACGGATAGCTTTATAATACCAACTAGATTATATAGGATATTATTCCAAGTTTTCATCCGTCACGATGTCTACGATTGAAAAGGATAAAGTTCAACTGACTGCAAAGTCAATTTAGTCCCTTTTTCCGATATGCTTTTGTTGTCGTTAGGGCAATCGATAGCCCTTGAAGAGCTGATCAAAATATATGCCATCCATTTTTTTGAACAAAAATCCTTCATGAGATAAACCAGTTTGAAAGTTTCAGGGGGTTGAC
The DNA here is from genome assembly GCA_023053575.1 of Branchinecta lynchi. Lineage (NCBI taxonomy): Eukaryota > Metazoa > Arthropoda > Branchiopoda > Anostraca > Branchinectidae > Branchinecta > Branchinecta lynchi. Next base: position 21,265,883 of record JAKZAP010000001.1, read on the forward strand.
AACTTTAGGAGTAAGGTACACACTGAAACCAAAAATAGGCGATACCAGTTGTGAGACATGTAAGGGACTTGTAAGCAACAGTCGACTGTAAGCAACAGTCGACTGTTAGCTCATAATCATCTTCGGCAACGAGGAGTTTGCAGCTTTTGCTAGTTGGTATACCTGTTATTTGTCTCAGGTGTATTCGATGGTAAGAACAATTTTGTTCCCAATTGTAAGACATGCATGGGACTTGTAAGTAATAATCGGCTTTTATGCTATAATCATCTTCAGCGATGAGGGGTTTGCAACTTTTGATAGCTGGTGTATCCATTATTTGTTTCCGGTGAATTTGATGTCAATCACGGGAGAGGGACTTGTAAGTAAGCACGAGGGGCTAGACATTTTTAAAAATTGGTGCACATTGTATTCGATTCCTGTAAATATGACAGTAAGAAAGTTTGTATCGATGGTCTATCGCTATAACCTAGGATTAACTGTTTACGCAACGGGTACAAACGATACGGTAATGTAAAACAATAAGGTAGTTTTGTAATAATTAATAGTGTCATCTATGGTATTTTAATCCTGAAACGTTACGGATAGCCTTCTTCCGATATTGTTTTGTTGTTGGTTTTACAACGCTAAAGAACATCTTTTGATTAAGTGATTATTCTTTTTAGAACATACCGTTTTAAAAGCTTCGATAAGTTGACAATTTCAGCATTTAACCGACAGCGAAGAAACAAAACCAAAGTGTTGCTCTCGCAACACTTTAGCCGGCGAAGCCGGACAAAGGTTGCCGCAACACTTCACGTTGCCCGGGCAACGTAGGTCTAGTTCGATCTTGTATCGTAACGCTGTGAAGGTGTGTCCAACTTCAGAGTTCGCCATCGAATTTACAAACAGGGTCGAAAAACTTATTTCGAACAATTTTCTGAAACAAATTTGGTCCAGTAATGACCGTAACTAGATTCAAATGTCCGCCGCTAGATAGCGGCTCAGCAGCGAATTAACAAGAATTTTTGCTTAACATCAGAAAGCCGTTTATGGGAAATTTCATGTGAAATCTGTGTTATGCTTCGGTTTGAAGAGACACAAGTGGTAGCTTAAACTTTAATTGAAAAGCCAGTTTATTTTTATATCCTAATTTCGAGTACACAGAGTTATTTTGACTCATCTAAGGGATGTTTATTCTTTTCATCTCGGGCTCTAGCAGTGACGTTCAGAATATGTGCTGAAGCTAAAAGTCATCCAGCCGACAGGGTGGATTTCAATAGCCGTTAGATAGATACGAACATTCCGTAAAAATAAATTCATTTGATAAAAATCGATTATTCGTAAACAGCGAAGAAACAAGTAGCACATTTTCGTCGGGCACTCAAGCCTATTTAAGTGAATAGATGATGGATAACTAGACTGTCGTATCTCAACCCTTTCGGTTATACTTTAAAAGGAGGTCCTTCCTAAGAAGTGCTTTTATATTTAGATGACAGTGGACTGCGGAAAGTCAAGACATGCCCAGTTGCCCTTCGTCAGCTACACGAAGAGTACCTTGAGCAACAGCTCGGCAGGTAAGGAACCGCTTAATCTTCTAGTAAGAATTTTTAGGATATAGAATATTAGAATATTTTTAATTTTAATTTTTACCCCCCCCCCCTCCCCCCCCCCCCCCGAAACATACAAAAATAGTCATTTTCAACGGCTTTTTTCTCTGATCAGTGTCTTTGTTGTACTTTTGTGTCGGAACCACAGTTTTTTCCTGTATCCAGGAAAAAATTTCCTGGATACAGTCCTGTCCGAGAACATAGGTAGACATCTAGCATATACCAGCTCTTATAGTTGACCAGTTTATTTTCTTGAGGTATACCAGCATTCTAATGATCACCACTTAGACAGAAGTACACCAGTTTTTTGGGATCCCAAAACGTAAGTGGAGGGATACCTATGACATCGCAAAAGTTGTCCTTCTGTAAGCACGATAACTCTCGAAGAGAATGAGATATTTTGATGAAACTTGGTGTGAGGCTTGTTTGGTTCAAGAGTAAGGTCAAGTTCGTAGATGGGGTCTGTAGCCCTACATTTAGGGGTGGGGGAGGGGGTGTCATCGGAGTAGTTCGCCCGGAATCCGGCCAAAACCGGAAAGTTTGTTAAAAGTAAAAGTTTTTATTTGAAGTTGATTAGATGTTCGATTTAGGGATAAGAAGACATGCTGAAAATGATGATGAAACGCATTTGTTCGCCGGAAAAGTAGTTAGCCCGGAATCCGGCCAAAACCGGAAAGTCTGTTAAAAGTAAAAGTTTTATTTGAAGTTGATTAGATGTTCGATTTAGGTATAAGAAGACGTGCTGAACACGATGGTGAAAACCATTTTCTCGCCGGGCAAGTAGTTCGCCCGGAATTCGGCCAAAACCGGAAAGTTTGTTCAAAGTAAAAGTTTTGTTTTAAGTTGATTAGATGTTCGATTAAGGGGTAAGAAGACATGCTGAACCCTTATGAGAACAGTATTTTCTACCAGGACAACTTGTTCGGCCGGAATCAGGCCAAACCGGAAAATTTGTTAAAAGCAAAAGTTTTATTTGAAGTTGATTAGATGACAGATTTAGGGGTAAGAAAAGACGCTGAATCTGTATATGACAATCTTTTTTTTTACCTGGACAAAAGTTCGTTTGGAATCCGGTTGAAACCGGATTTTTTTTTTATAAGTTGAACTTTCACTTGAAGTTGATTAGATGTTCTCTATACGGATAAGGTGATACGCTGAATTCGTTTCTGACCTTTTTTTTCTGGACAAGTATGGTAGTTCGTTCTCAATTGTCTGGATCAAATATTAGATTTTTGGGATCCCATTGAAACCTTTGGTCTTGTTTTAGCAGTGAAAGAACTTCTTAATTTGGATAGGCACACGTGGTAGCATTTTCATAATCCCAAGTGTAGAAGTGGAATGCTAAATCGAAGAAATCACGGATAAAAATGACTACTAATAGTAGATGGCAGCACTTTCGGACCTGTGGGAAAATGCTACTTTTTTCTTTCTGTAAATTCTTCTGTTTACTATTCTAAAAAGATATGCTGTAATGGGACAAAACCGCACAATTATAATGTTTATTTAGACGAAAGCCATGCAACCAAGAATATGTAAAACAAAACAAACTAAACGGTTACACCATCCCGAATCTAAACTGATATGTCTATAATAATAATAATAATAATAATTTATTGGAAAAAACCTAATACGGCCATACAACAGATTCCTGAAGCGCCAACAACAATTTATAACACTAATAATGAAACACAAACTATTTTCTTCTTTTCATTGCATTCAAAACGAAAGAAACTACCTCACGGATTACACTTTTATTTGTCGACTTTAAGATACCAGGGAAGAGAACACCACCAGCCATCCCAACTAAACCCAATGAAGGAAGCTCTTGGCACTGTCCTAGAAGGTGGTCAATGGTATCTTGCCCAGTGCAACAAAGTGGGCAATTGTAGTTCTCCTCACCGACCTGTTTTCGCCTATCGAAAACTTTCTTTCTGTACCGTAATGGAAGAGAGTTAGTCCGGAGTTGGAACCATACCCTAAGTGCCTGCGCCGACAATCCTAATTTAAAATAATATTCAAATCCAAAAGTAGTTTTTATTTGTCTATAATAAAACAGTGTCTCTGATTTATCCAGTGCTGCCTGCCAATTTTGAATTTCCTGATCCCGTAATACCTGCTCAAACTGTCGCAGCAACTGTGGCTGATCATCTGGTCCCAAACCATCGTTCCAAGCCAACGATAAACCTGCTTTATCGAGCATGGCTTTCACTTGGAGTGGCCAAGACCGAGAACCCTTCGACTCCATTAATTCTTTATATGCAATTTTTAGTAACCTGTCTTCGGGTAACCGAACTAACTTAAGCCAAAATCTGTATAGGTTTGAAACTTTGAGCGTAAGAATGGGGATTCCCATCTGAACTTTGCTCAACCTGTGAGCTCAGTTCGGAAATTCCGATAAACACAAGAATAGCAAGATCGTATTTATACTTAACGCGGAGACATGTGAGATTAATTTTGTTTTCCCGCCATAGATAGCTCTTGAAGATAATTACGTGGGAAAACCGAGCAAGATTGGAGTAAGGCCCCTGCTTTACTGTTTAGTTTCGAGATTTCGAGCTTGATTGTTGTGATACGTCATGTAATTGAAGTTGCAGCCTACTTACTTATATTAGCCTTTAAAGGACCTGTCTTACCTATAATACTAACGCAACCTACTTCCATAATCACTCCATATATTTCTAAACCCGTAGACCCCAATTTCCCTCTGACAACACCACGCTGATTTTCTCACTTGCCGTGTTTTGCTACCTTCGATGTGTATCACGCTGTCAACCGTTGTATGCGAGAAGCTTTTTAATCAGAAAAACGGTTATGGAAATTGTTTCCCTGTTTTCGCTATAAGTCAACGGGTCTCGGAAAAGGCTTAAAGCCAAAACCGCGGGTTATTTGTTGAAAGCACAGCCTAGTTTTGAAGTATTCAAATATTTTAAAATACTGTAAGTCCAAGAGTAAATAGTGCGAGGGGTCCTTTAAGTACCATGTTTTCCTAAAGTATGGCAGTAAACACGGTTAACGAATGTTGTTTTAATGGAAACGTGCTTCTAAAATAGGATAACGGAAATATTCTGTAATACTTGCAGTCCTTGCAGATAATATCCAAACTGTTGTCTGTTTCCTTGGGTAAATATTGTCATAGTTCTGAAGTGTACGTGACCAAGTCCTATGAAACACTTAATGAACCAAATTGCAGTCGAAAAGACGTAGGCTCGAAATGTTAGTGGATTGGCTAGGATGTTTCAGTTCAGTTCAATGAGTTTATCAACAAATACGAAGATAAATCATACATAATCAAAACACTCATTCCATTCCTGGACGCCGAGGACCACAGTCTTTACATTTTAAACATAATACGCTGAGTGGTCACTGCACCTACTCTCGGACACAACCTTACCTCTCAATTTACAAAATAACTAACCAGTTGGCTTTTTACCTTCCTACACCTTACCCCAGGGGGAAACCGACCATCATAAATAAAATAATGTTTTAATCTAATTTTATGAAAATCTATGATTAGTTTTAATCTAATGATGTTTTGTTTCTAATTTTCATTATTCTTCTGTAATGCTAATAAATGATTTTTTACTCTTTTTTTTACTCTTTCGGCTGTCGAACTTCCGGTTTCAGCTACAATCAAATTCGGATTTGCAGATCGTATCGCAAGCCGTCAGATCCTATACCGATAGCAATTCCCGTTCCCACGATTGCGAGTTAGGGTACTTCCAGATGTCCTAGGACGATGAAACTTTGGTTACAAATGAATTTCTAGCGCCCTTAAAGTGCGCATCCTAACAGCAAAGGGAAAGAAATAATTCTGACCAAAAGATACGTTTTCATGATCTCAAAGGGCTTATGGTCATTTTTGCCTCAAGGGTTTTGCTTACAAATAAATTCCTTAAAGTTCGTACGTTAAACACAAAGCAGATTTCTTACAAATGAATTTCTAGCGCCGTTAAAGTGTGCGTCCTAACCGCAAAGTGAAAGAAGTAATTTGGACCAAAAGTTACATTTTCATTATCTTCGGGCCCATGATCATTTTTGTTTCAAGGGTTTTGCTTACAAATAAATTCTTAAGCCCTCTTAAAGTGTGCAAGTCACCGCAAAGTGCAAAAAATAAATATACTTTTGACCTAACGGTACATTTTATGATCACCAAGATCTCGTGGTCATTCGTGCCTCAATTTGCTTACAAAGGATTACAGTAAACCTACGAACTGACAAATTCCCACTTTCATCCTCTGACACAACTTGCAAGTGCTATATGAGCTTCCAGCTCTTGTTGTTTTTAGAACCCAGCCGAAATCGACGATTGAAGGTTTGAAGCCAGTCTGACTAGTCAGGCCAGAGACCAATAGGATGGTAGGATTTCCTGCGTTGATTGATCGAAAATCAGATTAGTAAGTCTTTTGTTTTGTTTTGTTTCAGGCAGCTGAGCAGGTTTGGGAGTTTTGCAGCGTCGTCTCAGGAGGAACTCAATGTTATTGGAAACCAGATAACGTTAGAAGACTTGAGACTGCAGTTCAATTCTTGTTTCAGGTAAGCATATCTGCACATTATACCTCCCCCTCCCCCCCAACACCATATGCCCCCCGAATTCAAATGGAAATAATTTGTTGCTTAAATTTTTCCACGATAAAATGTTCCAGAAGTAGAGATGGGCGAATCCGATCATGAAAGGATTCGAAATCGAATTCAATCCAGGGCTAGGTACGAATCTGACAATGAATCCACCGTTTCAGGCCGAGGCTTCAAATCCGGACTCGAATCCCGATTCGAGTCCGACCTTTAAAAAAATCAAATCATGTACACAGGTTATAGTTTACAGAGATGACAGAAAATACTGATGTCTAAGGCAATCAAATAACGCGATATGGTACTGAGAATGGTTGGTGGTGGAGATAAAAAAGTTGGATTGCCGAAGCCCACTGTGTAAAAATTGAAAAACGGAAATTGGAAGGATGTAGACTAGATATTTGAGCTGATTCGTAAGATTGAACGTTTGGAATCGGAGTCCGAATCCGAATCCAGCCTGACAAGCAGAGGATTCGAACGGATTCAAATCCGGCCAAAAGGACGAAATTCTGGATTCAAATCCGAGTTGGGATTTGGATTCGCCCGTCTCTGTTCGGAAGTGGTATTTTCCAAAAATACTCATACTTGAGGCCAGATTGGGGATTCTTGTTAGCGCTTGTCGAATCTGACCGGGCTTGACGCAAAAGTAGTTTTTCTCGCAACAAATTTAAACAAATGCGTGTCGTGGTTAAATGATGAGAAATCATACGGCGCCTCGACGTCCACAGTGACGACATCAGATGAGGGAACATGTCTGAAGCGAAAAACAGAGTTATTGTCTGCCAATCCATGAAAGTCTTGGCTAGCGGTGAGAAACAAAAAATTCAAATAAACCTATTCACAAGGATTTTGTTGAGAGGGAGGCTTCAGAGATCAGTAGACCACATGAGGAGTGAGAAAACAGTGAGAAGGACGAGGGCTCCTTCAAGGAGCAGAACGGAAGCCCTGAAGCTCGGCTGAATTGTCGTTGCGGATGTTTCCGCGGTGACGTAGAAATGAACTACTTTTTCACTAGACTTACGACTACTCGTTTCTACGTAGGCTTGTGGGTCCTACCACTCAAAAAAATAGTCAGGTAATTTCACAGCCGTTCCCTGAACACCACAATGTACGCGTTCTAACTTGTGAATTTAAGTTACATCATGGAGCGTGTTCCACCCTACTTACCGTAGTTAATACGTATGACGGCTTTACTTCTGGCTTTTTGCCGTTAAGGCTGGAACAATTTTTCTATTTTCCAGCAGAATATCATGTTCGAGAAGGTTGGAAAGGCCAGCGTAGTAACTTTTCACGAGGTTGGAATGGAAACCTTAACTAATAGCTACTATTGTTAGAAGGGTGGAACGCGCTCATGGTCAACTGAATCAAAAGCTTTTATACAATCCGAAAAAGTTGTGTCCGGCGCCGTGAAAATGGCTCAATCAGCCCCTCAGTAAGTCAACTAAGAATAATTGTGTCGGATTCCTCCTCCTTGAAACTTTTATCATAGTCATGTTCTGCAGCACAGGTACCGCCAGGTTTGAGGATTTGACAGATTTATCCTTGTGTTTTTCGAAGAATATCCTTGCAAGTGAACCAGTAAAACAATAATTCACATTTATGACCATCACGTCCATCAGGCTCTAAGAATAGAGTAGAGAGTAGAATTGTTAATATGAAAAATTACTTTCACAGAGATGATGCGGAATTTGTATTTCTCGTCAGCATACGGTTAATCATAAACGAAAAGATTGTCATTTATAGGAGATTTGGAGATGTCAGTATATATAAAGTTTTTTAACTCTATTTAAATGGGAGAAAACAAATTCATTTTATCCTTGAGAATTAAAAAGTGTAATAAAAAATTTAACGAAGCTTTTCCTGTATCTTTCATGAGTAGGCTACAAATTACTGATGTCAGTTTGGGGATTTTAATTTTAGCGAGGTTTCGGGTGGAGGTGGATGGGTCGGAAGCGATCACGATCACAAAGCTCTGGTTTCGTAATTGTAGTAGTGTTAGTCTCCTTTCCCTCAAGCGTTGTGAGCTTGAACTTTTTAAGAAAATACAAATGAATGAATACATCCGATCAGAAAGTTCTTTTGTAAGGCCATGTCTCACCAGACAAGCATACTCTAGAGTTGGGCGTAGGGTATACACGTAGTAAAAGTGGAGCAAACGAATGTCGTCGAGCCACTGTATCGCCATATTTCAGGTAGCTCCCATGTTGACTGCTAGCTTCACTTGGTTATTTTTTGGCACTATTTATTTTACGATCAAATTAAATCCTAGGATGGCTTCGGGAAACTACGAGATTTTGTTGTTGTCACTAATATCTTAAGTAAGCAAACAAATAACAAAGTTGCTTGTTTCATCGTCTTCTTCTTCTTTTTGAAAATGCTATTGGACTATCTCTGAATAAATTGCCCGACAGACTTTCTTGCTACCAAATATCAAACTCGGTTGGATATCTCTTTGATAGATCTGTCAGCCAGAAAAGAAAATTTTGCCTGACTTTGTAGTGTGTGAAAATATCGCCGGTGAATACCAGTCCTAAAAAGTTCTTGGCATTTCATGTAGTTGCGGAGTAAACTGGCAACAAAATCACATCTCTCTGGACTGTCGTGAGTGTGGAGGTTTCACGTTTGATCGACCTTGTCCGTCATGCGATGGAAAGTGTGGAGCTTCGTGGAGGCGGGATGCAGCATCGGTAAGTCCGTCGCACCAAGTTCCCATGATAAGTTCAGCATTGCTTAGTTACTCAAGTGGGCCTACCCATCCTTTAGTAGGGCGATCTTCTTCCCTTTATAGTCATACACAATCAGTTTTGAGGGACAGAGGCAAAATTACCCAAGGCATTCAAAAATTTAAAGAAGTGTTCAAAGATGCATACCTCTACATATACATAGGCTACTCTCTTTAGGAACTCCCGCGTTAGTGCAAACATTTTGCACGCTTACCCTTATGGGAATTTGTGATTCATTGCTCAGGACCTTCACGTTTCTGCCCATGACCATTTTTGGGATCCCAAAACATAAGTGACAGGATATCTATGATTTCGTAAAATGTAATGTATTGTTTGTTTATTTTTCACCCATCGTACAAGAAAGAGAAAATGATGGAATATAGAAAAGAAAGAAAGTAGAAAAAAACACAGAAAAAGATCACACAACAAAGAAAAACAAAGGGCAAATCACAGAGGGAAAAATCACACTTATAATTCAAACAATGTCAAAGAACAATCCCTTGCCACTCATGGCCGCTCTTACTGCATTTTGGTCGCTGACATAGCTCATCGAGCTTTTGAATCGGGTCAACGATACCGTATTTCTTGGTCATGTAGGTATTGCACGTCCAAGGAGGAAGACGAAGAAGGTATTTTGCGAATTTAAAGTAAATCCGTATAATTTTTAGTCGGTCCGTATCATTTAATGTTTCAGAAAATGGAGCTATATTTAGAAATATGGGGTAGCGCAACACTTATATATAATTTTGCTAATAGACTTCGGTTTTGATGAAACTGGGTTGAAACAGTTTGACCATAAGACCGACGAATTTTGCCTTCCATGTTCTCAACAATCAATGCTTTAGTTTGTTTCAGCGTCTTACCAATCGGAATACCAAGGTACATCAATTTATCACGCGGCTTAACTGTAATACCACCTAAATCTACATTAACAACGGATAATTTGCTATTATCATTAAAAAGTATCCGTCTGTCCGTCCGTCCTTCCTTCGTCTGTTAGCACGGTAGGTCTAACTCTCGGGGTTGAAATACTTTATTCAAGCTTGGCATGAGAACTCTAGCTGTACATTTTGGGGTGGGGGAGGGGTTTCAGATTAAGGGATGATGTAGTTGATTTAGCGGTAAAGAGACATGGTGAATCCTAATATGAAAATTATTTCCTCGCCGGACAAGTAGTTCACCCGGAATTCGGGAGAAACGGGAAAATTTGTGGCAAGTAAAAGCTTATTCGGGAGTTGATTAGAGGTTCGATATTGGGTTTAGGAGACATGCTGGCCCGAATAAGAACTTTATTTTCTTACCGTACAAGTTGTTCGCCCGGAATCCGGTAAAACCGGAAACTTTTTGAAAAGATGAAGTTTAATCTAAAGTTATGAAAACTAAGACTCGTTTATTTGTTCATTATTTTGGTATTAACCCCTATGTAAAGGGCCATGGAGCTTTGTAGGGATCGAAACTTATTTTATTCATTTATTTTTGCATTAATAAGTTTGAACTGAACTGAACAGAGTTGACTAGAGGTGTGATATAGAGATAAGGAGACATGCCGAATTCGAATATGAAAATGATTTTCTTGCCAGAAAAGTAGTTGGCCTGGAATCCGGCCACAACCGGAAATTTAGCATGAAGTTTTAAGCTCAATGATATAATCGAGTCGACGTAGTGTGAGGAGACATGTTGTTGCAGCTTTCGAATATACTAAAGGTCGATGAGAGATTCAGTATTGTAATCCAATGTTGAACTATATCTCCTTGACGGATAAGCTGGCAAAATTTGCCTAAACCCGGAAATTTGGATCAGGTCCGCCTCTCAATGTCACCAGCTCTTTTGCTCTGCATGCAGTTTGCTAAAAGGAGGAAGTTGGTCAAGTGGTCAAGTTGGTCTGAAGTCGATTAGAGATGAGATGTCTGAGTAAACATGGATGCTGAATCCACACCTGAACTTGGTTATAGGCTATAGCAAAATGTTAAGGGGGTGTGGCGAAGACCGGAAATCTACAAGATTCGCTTATACTGGATCAAGTAGTCCAATAAATATTCAATATTTGGGATCCCATTGAAACCTTTAGTCTTGTTTAAGCTTGCCGTCTAGGAGAAGATTTATCGTTTTCTCTATTTCCTTTGCATTCGCTTTGTTATCTTTTGTTTTTTTCTGATTTTCTTTCTTTGTCCTGTACTATTTCCCTTTTCCTATCATGTGCATAATAAAATTTCGTCCATTCGTTAATTGTACTGTGGCCTATGTCCCAACAAAGCTGGAAAATTAAATCAGATTTTGGCGCTTAGGAAGAAAGGTTAGATAGGTGAGAAATATTTATCTTTGAAAGCGGAAAGGTCTATAACGCGTTCCAGAATCTACCAGTAAATCCCATCTACTTTTCAGTCGCATTGTTCGGGCAAAGCAAGTTGGATCGGGACCTGTGAACTCAAGACCACAAGAGGTCATGAAGAGCAGACCAGTGCAAGTACAAAACCATGAAACCAATAGTTTAGATGATTTCTCCTAAGCTTTAATTCTTTCACAATGTTCTAGTTTGATTCCGGTTAGCTTCTCTTTTTTTTTAATACTCTTGTATATGTATAGTTAGTCCGCGTCTGAGATAGGTACTTGCGTCACAGGAGCTAAATTGCGGTATTTTCCTTTTTTTATCATCGAAGTAAATAAACTGATATGACACGTAGAGCTTTGCTGGCTGACTTGACACTGATATGGAAACAAAGTTGACACTCTGTTCAGAAACCAAGCGTGTCAAATCGGAGCCTTTCCGCTCGTTTTTTCTGCAAGAGATTTTGTCTAGCGTGAAAACGGCGGAAATAGCATTTGGGTTTACGCTATGTCAAAATCCACCACTGAAGGACGCGTCGTACTTCTGAAAGTAATTCATTCTACTTAAGTAGTTCGTTCGTGAGATTCTTCACTTCAGAAGTGTATCCTATCTCCTCTATCAGCAATACATTGGCCTATCACGCTTGCAACGTTTGTTCTCTTTGCGTGACATATCAGGCGCCGGGTCACGATTTCCGAGGAGCTTATTTGTCCGAGACAGGTTATGCAAATCATGCAGAGGCGTGATTTCGCTGGAGAGACGGCGTCCCTGGTCTCGTGACGGACGGTGGTTTGAAGTGCTTGGGCGGGGGGGAATACCCCAAAATGTACTTGTCGGAAATATAGCTCGGCTGAGACAAACGGTTTAGAAACAAGAAACCTGCTGCACCATATCCTGAAAACTAAACGAATTTCAAGAAACCAGTTTGCGAAAGGTAAAGGTCGTGCATAATAACAGGAACTCGCTGGAGAGCTAGGTCCCGTAGCAGCTTCTAAGGACTGTGTAGCAAGAAAACGCCAATGAGCGACGCAGGCGAAAATTGTTTGGATCTGTATGTTTTCTAACAAAAAGTTAACTACTTCAGTTTTAGGTTTTAGAAGGGCCCATCCCCCAAACTGTAAGCCGGAACAGAGCGTACTACAAAAGGCGCCGCATGCGAAAATTTTGGAACTCTCACAAGTCAAAGCAAGGGCCACCTATTATAGATCAGCTATTTCCAACAGTGTGAGACATTTAACTAAAATCCTGTACATGACGGTGCGCGCCGCTTCAACTCGACCCTTTCCAAATAAAATGACTATCCGAAACAGAACTGAAACAAAGAGTAGCCTGTGCTGTACCCCATGTTAAACAAAGGTTTAAAATTTTTCTTACCGTTTTACAAAATAAACAAGTTGGGATTGGGTGGAAAAGTCACTGAGTGTTTGCTGACCCTCTCCCCTTCCCACTCTTATATTTTGTGCTCCTTCGGGTTGGTGTCACCACTTGGATTTTCCAGGGGGCCCTCAACTACCGAGGAAAAAATCGCAAAGTGACGCCTCGATTCGACGCCATGTTACAAAGATATTTAGCGTGCCTTGAAGACATTCGATCCTTGAACAATGGGTCATTATATCGAATTTTAAAAAGTTCAGTTTTAATGAGTGACCTTGGTCAGCTGATGTGTCGCAACAGATTTCACAATTCCGATGTTTTTCCTGGGTAGCTCTGGGCCTCCTTGGAAGGCCAGGGGGCAGCCCCCCCCCCCCCCCGCCCCCAAATGACGCCTACTTTGCCAAGATTGTCATCCAAGAAAGAGGCTAAAAACAGCCGCGGACGTGCGTAATTTTTTGTAAGCAATGCTTAGTTGTAAAGTGGTAAACTATCTCAGAACATCTGAGCAGAAACACTATTTAGTACAAGGTGTCCTTTAAGCATAGAGCCATACTGGTTGGCTGTGGCACGTCTCGGCTATCAGTCAACTCGCAATAGACTAACCGTTGTTTCGCGGTAAGGTGGTAAGTGAATTGCGCTATTTTTATTATTTTGTGTCACTTTTCGACCGAACTTTCCAGCATTCAAGTTACGAAGAAAATAGTTGCGTTTTTGCTGATACCATGATATCTGATACAACTGTAACTGAAACTGGAATTGTGGGCTTTTAGTGGAATATAAATTTGAAAATGCTGGAAAACGTTTATCGGGCCCTTTCTTGATTGAACAAACACAGTTTTGGATTTTGGGATTTTTTTTCGAGTATAATTATGTTGTTTAGTTAGTGTGTACATATTATTATTGTTATTGGTGGTTTCGGGTTGGGTGTGAGTAGGGTAAAGGAAAAGAAAAGGGAAGGCTACAATGAGAAAGGTGTGTTATCCCTGATCATAGGCGAATAAAAGTTATGGCGCTCCCGCACAGGACAAGGTTGTCCTTCGTTGGACCGTTATGTATGTTTTTTTCTAATGAATGATAAATAATAGAAATTGAATTATAAGTACAAATGTTTGCTGCATCAAACCTTGTCCCATCGTGACGGGGTCCCACAAAAGAAGGAAGGGACCAAAAGGAAAGACTAGATCAGGATTTTGTATTTTGTCGTTGCAGTTACTGCCCGACGCTACGGTTACTTATGCAAACACGACAATAGAAGGAATGCACCGCATCCGACGAAAACGGATATCTCTCATCATTATCGGAAAAAGTAGAATGAAGAACTTAACATCACAAGGTATGGGATTTTTGGTGGTCTTTGGTGACATTAGAAACTTGAAATTCTGGAAAACGTTTCTCCGACCATTTCTTGAAGGATCAAACACAGTTTTTGGAACAGAAGTATTTGTTCAAAAATACTTAGACAAAATTCCTTGTTTTAGCTATATTCCTGCCGGACGATTTGACGATTCTCCAATAAGACAATACAAGTTCAAGAAGAGCTACGAGTTCATTCGGCACTTGTTAAGAGTAGGTGGTACTAGAAAGTAGAAGAGAACTTCACAAAACACCCCGCCATCCAAAAATGCAGTTCGGACCTAGAATTAGGATATCCAGTTTCACTCAAGTCTGGAAATTTCCGACATCTCCAAGCCATCGCCAACCTTCCAAGTTTCAACCAAGAAATCCACTCGCTATGTCCCTAGAGGTGCCCAAGGTTTCCGGTACCCCCTACCAACCCCCATACACCGTGACCGAATCTGGTTCGGGCTCCTAACTGGATCATCTGAAGCATTTTCTCTTACCACCTATCTTTCACTCGAATCTGAGCACTTTCTGGGGAAATTCCGGTAAATATCCCCCCCCCCACCGTGGTCGGATGCGGTTCGAACCTTAAAATATGTCATCTAAGGCATATCGTCTGTGTACCTTTCAAGTTTCATTCAAATCACTCCACTTGTTTGACCCTTATGCGAGCCACACAGTTTCCGGGACTCCCCCCTCAACTCCGCCCACCGTTGCTCGGAAACATAAATGTCGCGCATCTCTGACTTATCCTGGTCACGTCCATCAAGTTTGACTGGAACTGAAGCAGAGCCTATCTGCAAATATCCGAGTCCCGCTCCCCCGACCCCCCACCTTGGCAGGATCCTGTCTGGATGCCAAATAAAAAATCAAGGTCGCATAAGCTCGGCAGTGGCCAATTTGCATGCTATTATGTATATCTGTTTGGATTTTGTGCATGTCAAATCTTTTTACAACCCTACATGATGGTCGGATCGGGAAACGACTATTCTCAAGTCAGTCTGTTCGGATCCCTGATATGTCTTCCAAGTTTTTATCGTCCTAGAACATCAGGAACTTGCGGGATCGCCAGAATTAAGCCCCCCCCCCAAACTCCCCCACACTGTCCGAATATGGTCCGGTTATGTCAACGATGTATCTAGGACTTGCGTTTGTTCTTGCCACCAAGTTTCATCCCGATCCCTCTACTCTAACACGCCTGACAAAGTTTCATCGTCCTACAACATCAGGAAGTACCGAACTCGCACGATCACTAGAAATCAGGACCCCCCCCCCTCCCCAATTCCACCATAGTGCCCGAATTTCGTATTATTGTATCAATGACGTATCTAGAACTTGTGCTTGTTCTTCCCACCGAGTTTCATCGCGATCCCTCCACTTTAGGCGTTTCCAAAGATTTCCGGTTCCCTCCTCCAACTGCTCCTAACGTCACCAGATCCGGTCCGGATTTCCAATGGGACATCTGATGGTCGGATCGAGGAAACGATATTCCCAAGTCAATCTGGCCGGGTACCTGACAAGCCTGCAAAGTTTCATTGTCCTAGCACATCAGGAAGTACCGAACTCGTGGGGTCACTAGAAACTCGTTCCCCCCTCCCCAACTCTCCCCCCCCCCCCCACAGTGACCGGATCCGTCCCGGCTATGTCATTCGCGTATTTAGGGCTTGTGCTGGTTCTTCCCACCAAATTTCATCCCGAACTGTCCTTTCTAAGCGTTTCCAAAGATTTCCGGTTTCCCCCTCCTACTCCTCCCAATGTCACCGGATCCGGTCCGGATTTAAAATGGGGCGTCTGAGACACGAGGTCTTTCTCACTTTCCAGATTCCCCCTCTCCAGATGGTCGGATCGGGGAAACGACTATTCTCAAGTCAATCTCTTCGGGTCCCAGACACGCCTACCAAGTTTCATCGTCCTAGACGTCAGGAAGTATCGAACTCACCCGCTTACTCGATATCCGGACCCCCCCCCCCCTCCAACTCCCCTACAGTGCCCGAATCCCGTCCTATTATGTCAATGACGTATCTAGAACTTGTGCTTGTTCTTCCCACCAAGTTTCATCCCGATCCCTCCACTCAAAGCGTTTCCAAAGATTTCCGGTTCCCTCCTCCAACTGCTCCCAACATTACCGGATCCGGTCCGGATTTCCAGTGGGACATCTGAGGCACGAGGCCTTTCTAAATATCAAGTTTCATTTAAATCCGATAACCCGTTCAGTAGCTGAGCTTGCCACTACATTCCGGATTCCCCACCCCTAGACTCCCCCACGATGATCGGGGAAACGACATTCTCAAGTCAATCTACTCGGGTACCTGACAAGCCTGACAAGCTTCTTCATCCTAGCACATCAGGAAGTATCGAACTCGTGGGATCAACAGAAACAAGGACCCCCCCCCCCCCAACTCTCCCGCAGTGACCGGATTCGTTCCGGTTATGTCATTCACATAAGAAGGACATGTGCTTGTTCCCGAACCCTCCGCTCTAACCGTTTCCCAATATTTCCGGTTCCCCCCTCCGACCCCCCCCCCCCCCGCCCAGTGTCACCGGATCCGATCAGGACTTAAAATGGGGCGTCTGAGACACGAGGTCTTTCTATAGGCTATATCAAGTTTCAATTAAGATCCGATCACCCGTTCACAAGTTAAGAATACCTCACTTCCGGATTCCCCCTCCCTCCTCCCCCGTATGGTCGGATCGGAGAAACGACTATTCTCAAGTCAATCTGTTCGCGTCTCTTACACGCCTGCCAAGTTTCGTAGTCCTAGCACACCAGGAAGTACCGAACTGGCGGAATCACTAGAAATTCGGATCCCCCACCCCCCAACTCCCCCACAGTGAACGGATCCGGTCCGACTATGTCAATCACGTGTCTACGGCTTGTTCTTTCCGCCAAGTTTCATCCCGATCTTTCCACTCTAAGTGTTCCCCAAGATTTCAGGTTCCCGCCTCCAACTCCCCCCGATGTCACCGGATCCGGCCCGGATTTAAACTGGGATGTCTGAGATACAAGGTCTTTCTATATATCAAGCTTCATTGACTTCCGATCATCCGTTCGTAAGTTAGAAATACCTAACTTTTATGGATCCCCCTTCCTCTCGCCCCCCCCCCCCTCAGATAGCCGAATCGGGGAAACGACTATTCTCAGGTCAATCTGTTTGGGTCCCTGACATGCCTGCCAATTTTCATCGTAAATATTCTTTGAGCCCAAGCTGACTCTGAAACATTTATTCAAACAATGTTTATAACGGATACGTCAGCTACGATTCTTTATCAGCGATATTTCGGACCTTCTTGGCAAGGGTCCTCGTCAGGCTGTCAATCCTCTGGTTCAACTTTGGGGAAGGAAACAAACCTGTAATAAATAACTGAAGCTTGTACCGACTATAAATATCTTATTAAAGTAAATTATCTTCAAATACCACTGTAGTGAAAAAACTAGTCCTGAGATTTAATTTTTGACACGGACGCTGTTTTTGCTTCACGATTGGGGCGATGACAGGAAAGGTTTTTACCTGCATTTTGGTCAACTTCGTTTTTTTTTTATTAATAAGGGGCTGAAAACTTAAATATTATTTTATTAATAACCTCGTTCTACGTTTATATTATGGAGTACTCGCCTGTATCTATTACTTTGAATAATTATTGCACGGAAAAACTAGTGCTGAGATTTAATTTTTGACACGGCTGCTGTTTTTGCTGCACGGTTGGGGCGACGGCAGGAAACTTTTTTTTCTGCATTTTGATCAACTTCGGTTTTGTTGTTAATAAGGGACTGAGGCTTAAATTTTCTTCCCCTAATATCCCCGTTCCACGTTTCGGGTAGGGAGTACTCGCCTGTATCTCGGTTAATGCCTGCTCGTTTTTGGGATCCCAAAACGTAAGTGGAGGGATACCTATGACATCGCAAAAGTTGTCCGTCTGTCCGTCCGTCTGTAAGCACGATAACTCTCGAAGGGAATGAGATATTTTGATGAAACTTGGTGTGAGGATTCGTTGGGTCGTCGGACCAGTCAAGTTCGTAGATGGGCTTTGTAGCCCTACATTTATGAGTGGGGGAGGGGTTTCAAATTAAGGGGCAAACAAAATATTTTGAAACAGCTAATGTGATAGTCGATTATGGGGTAAGAAGACATGCTGAACACGATGGTGAAAACCATTTTGTCATCAAACAAGTAGGTCGCCCGGAATCTGCCCAAAACCGGAAAGTTTGTTAGAAGTAAAAGTTTCATTTTAAGTTGATTAGATGTTCGATTTAGGGGTAGGAGGACACGCTGAACACGGTGGTGAAAACCATTTTCTCGACGGACAAGTAGTTCGTCCGGAATCCGGCCCAAACCGGAAAGTTTGTTAAAATTGAAAGTTTTAGTTGAAGTTGATTAGATGTTCGATTTAGGGCAAGAAGACATGCTGAACACTTATGTGAAAACAATTTTCTATCTGGACATGTAGTTCGCCCGGAATCCGGCCAAAACCGGAGAATTGGTAGAAGTTAAAGTTCTATTTCTAGTTAATTAGATTACCGATTTAGGGGTAAGAAGAGATGCTGAATCCGTGTGTGACAATCATATTTTACCCGGACATATAGTTCGACCGGAATCCGGCTGGAGTCGGAAAATTTGTTTTAAGTTAAATTTTTATTTGAAGTTGATTAGATGTTCATTATTGGGGAAAGAAGATACCCTGAGTTCATTTTTTAGCTTTCTTTTTTTCGCCGGACAATTAGTTCTGGAGTTTGGCCGAAATCAGGAAATTGGCGGTAGTGGCAGGAAGTTTTTCTCAGATGATTAGCTATTTGGCCTTAATCTGTTTCTGAATTTTAATTTTAAAAATGTTCAAGGAGTCTGGCGATGACTGGATCTGGCTAAGACAAGACCCAGCTGTCTGGATCAGATATTGAATTTTTGGTATCCCATCGAAACCTTTGGTTTTGTTTCTTTATCTCAACGGGTTCTCGAATGGTTTGATGGAGTCCGGTGCACGTTGCAAGAATTTGGGCTTTTTCAAAATATACTGAATGGGATGGGTTTTCGAAAATATGTCTGCAAGTGCAGATTTGAAAGTATAGTTATGACGGTGTCCGTTGGAGAGGGCGTGGTCAGTTTCTTTTTCAAGAAATTGACCACGCCCTCTCGACGTTCGTAGTTTTGGTGTACTTTCGTTTCATTATGAGAATACAGTGTACCGGTTTATTTGTCCACATCAATACACTGAACTTTCATTATGAAATCGAAAGTATGCCAAACTACAGTGAATTACATTCGCAAAAATGCAACTTTTAACTGGTTTGCAGAATCTAGAGGATAAAAACAAACCCCGATTCGTTGACGAAACAGACTTCCGCCCGATAGGAACGCTATATCTTTTCCAGGTGTAGCATATGCAAACACATCTGAAAGGTTTCTATCTTCCTCAATCTTCACCAGCAACCTTGCCACCAAATCACCAAATTAGGTCCAAGTCTCAATACGCGACAGAAGATGCTATACACAGCAATTGAAGAACGAGAAGTTCGCTCTCAGAATAACCAGAGTAATATAAGGGAATAATCGAGAAATCACATAACCTTGATGTCAGAATCCTGAATCTTTTTTTGTCCGATATTATTTATCGGGGGGTGGAGCTTCGTATGTTGCCTCTTGCAGTATTGCCTCCAAATGTTACGTCCAAGGAAAAGTGATGAAGCAGTCAGAAAAGGCGGGAAGTTCAAACAGTGCTGATTCTGAGGATTATACAACTGGAAACGACTTTTTAATGTCAGGTCAGATTTGCAATATGAAGCTTATATTATCACGACCCTTCATAAAGACGGTTAAGCCCAAGGGAATGCGGCGTTGATGACTCATGGGAGCAATTAAGCAACTTGAACATTGAAGCATAGACCTAATTGGCATGCATTTAGTTCAGATTCAAGAGGATCAGTGTGGATCATTTTATTTTGGTCTTCTCAGGAATGTAAAGAATCGCTTCTAGAAAAGGTATTAAGCTTTAAGGTATTTAGTTGTCGAAATGTACTCAGTGAGTTATTATGGTTTGTTTTTAAGTTGGACCCTCTGAAAAAATTTAGTTCATATCATTTTCTGTTGCGAAACACAGTAGGCTGTAAAGTATTTCCTAATTTTAAATTAACGATTGCTGATTGTAAGAAACCATTCAAGACGTCTCAGTTTGTGCAAACGACTTATTCTTCTTGGTCAAAAATCTATATCATTATCTCGGGTAGTTGCACTTTACATCTGGCTAAATTTGTCGTTGTCAGTCCGCTTTTTCATCAACCTTTTTTTTACATTATCATGTTTTTACATCGTTCAAATTCGAATTTTGGGCATAGTTGGCGTACTATGCCCAAAGAGTTGATATGTTTTGCTTTAAGTTGTACTCTGTGTGCAAACATTACACAATAACACATAACATTTCTCGGATAGTTGCGAAAAACAGTTGGCTTGAAGTATTTCCTAATTTGTACGATATCATTCAAAACGTCTACATTTGAGATAACAACTTATTATTTTTGGTCAAAATGTATATCATTATCTCGGGTAGTTGGCTAAATGTTTCATTATTTATCCTATTAAAAGTCTTTTTTTCATGACTATAATCTCTATGGCCGTAGAGATTACATGAATGTTTTTGTGTCACTTCTCCAGAGACGGATATTCTACCTGACTTTCTAAGCCTACAGTAAAAACATTTGGAAGCATGTCCCTTCCTTCTTTTTAACTTGTAGTATTCACTCCAAATCTGTCCATTTCTGCCTTTATTTTCGTCATCCTTGAATGTATGATTCCATACCACTCCCATCATCTCACTGTACTTTAGCCCCTTATCTCATCTTTTAAACCAGTGGTAGCTGCGATTTGTTGATGAGCATAGGGGAAAATGTCTTCTTCTTTCTGAATAATTTTAATTCGGCGCACTTTCTTGACGCGGAGAACGGCGATCAGAAGAACCAGTGCCAATAAATACTTTGTGGTCGGGACAGGCGCTGAGTAGGCTCCACCCCCGGTACTTGAGAATCGGGAAAAAGAGACGTCGGATGATTCAAGTCTTCTCAATTCTTGAGTTCTTGGAATAACTTAAAAATAAAAAAGACCATTTTTGAGTTGTATGAGTGTCCTGATATTTTCATTGACAGGCTGTGTAATTTTACGAGGGCTTTTAAGATGTGCTTTAACACTAGCATAGATGACACAAATTTATCTCCCGACTAGAACCCCTCTGCAGAACCCCTCCTGCCCTGGGAAGCGAATTTCGAATGTACATTAAAAATCTTCCTTTGTCCTATTCAAGCGTCGTACCCACCTCAATCTCGCTTTGTAATCGACATTTTTCTACTGTCCCGGGCAGACTTGTGTCGCGGATCTCCTGTCATTTTAAATTATGATGGTGTTTCCATTATATTTAAAAACTCCATGCCTTCTTTTTCCACTTGTAGTCAAAGTTGGACCAAAAATCTATGCACATAACCTTGTCTCTCGCTTTTGGTCTATAAGGTATATTAATGTTACCCGGTCGGACTTCACTTTAACGGCTAACAGTAATTTTGAAGTTTGACAGGCTAAAATATGAAAGACCTAAGTGTGCAGATCCGAATTACATGGGTTTAAAACTGTCTTCGACCTATCCGGGTTATGAAACCTGGTTTAAATGACTCGGTTAGGGACGATTTTTGATTAAAATGAATGTACGGGACCTCGGTGAGATCAAAATAAACGACTAATACGACTTAGCAAAGGGCAGGGAGGCTGACCCCCCCTTCACCCCCCCCCCCTTCGGGCCTCTCCTGTCTGGATTAAGCATCTCCCTCCTCTCTGTATAGACTATCTCATTAGATTTTAAACTTTCCAGCTTACTTCTGCCAGTTTTCTATGAAGGGCGAAATCCGGACAGTGAGTAATAAGAATAAGAATTGCTTTGAGAATTGCAATCATAGAATGAGACTTACGATTACAAATATAATTGAAATTATAATTACCAGATATTTACAATTTCAATTATGGAGTAATTACAATTACAAATACATTTTCAGTATTACAATTTGTAATTTCAGTTCTGTTTGTAATTGTAATTCTCATTCTGTAATAGCAATTCTCAAAGCATTCTTATTATTCACTGACCCGATTTCGCCCCATACTACAGCAGGTATAGCTTAAATATTCAAGAATTGTATGGCACGTGCAGGCCTTGCAGCCTTCGACTCAATCGCCATGTAGCGACCATGATGTCTCTCCGTCGGTCCGTCTATCCCTATGTCGAACTTTGCTAGTTTCGGCATCTTCATGTTAGCTAGGACTATGAACGACTATAAAGGACCGGACTGATACTCAAAGAAACCTTCTTTTCCGGATCCGACCATCCGTATGTGGGTGGCGGGAGGGGGAATCCAGGATCGTGTGACCTGCGTGCATCGTGAACACGGCCGTGGGTCCTAGACAGCCGGGATTTCAACCTAGGACCTTCGGCTTTCAAGGTCACTGCTTTACCACTGAAGTACAGAGGGGCTTTTGAACTTAGTTCGCAAACCAGTACAATGGTCACGAAGAAGAAGGCCAAAGGAACAGTGATCCCGCCCAAGACAAATCTATTCAAGCGCTTCACCCCGTGTCATGGGATTTGATAGTAGATGGAATTTTACACGAGTGACTTGTCTTCAAACCACCTGATTTGTCACGGTAAAGTCACTTGTGTAGTATTCCATGTACATAGTATCAGGTCGCATCCGGTCCGTACTCCAGACCTTAAATGGGACGATGGCATGTGTGGCTTCCAAGTTTCTCAATCTCTTCTTTTGGTCCGTATATGCATCAGAAAATTTCCGGAATCTCCCTCAATCACCACCGTATCCACATGCGAGTCGGACACGTAAATATCATATCGAGTGAATTTGCTCCTATCACCCACCGGGTCACTATGGAAGCCCTTCCAGATCTTGGACCCGTTACCTTTGCACAATACGAACTTCATCCCAATCCCTCCGTCCATCTGGTTCCTACGCATGTTACCGAGACTCTCCGTCCATCCCACCACCGTAGTCGGATGCGGTTCGGACACGCAAATGTTGCGTCTATGGCACTTAATACCGAACAATTCGCCCTTGAATCCGAGAACATCCGGAAAATTTTCGGTGGCCTCTCGAACTCAAAATAACATATCTAGGTTCCTTGACCTTTGAAAGCCTCCAGCACCCCTCCCCCCCAATTTCGGATGTGATTCGAAAAATTTATGTCGCAAGTAGAGCAGCCACCAAGTGTCTCCCGACTCGAAATACGAATCATCCAACTCGCAAATCCCAAATAACGTTCCAGAATTCCCAGAGTCCCTCCTAGCCGCAGTGGTTGGGTTTGACTCGTGGTTGGACCCTCCACCGCCACACAAATGACTGGATGTCATCCGGGAAACACGGTTTCGCTGAGCATTCAGAAGCATGTCAAAGGCATTTTCCCCCTGTTCCCCGAGGACTCCTTTTGAGAAGTCCCCGCGTTTTTTTTCGGTCCCAGGGACTGACTCCCCACGGATTATCATCACTATCATCAAGAAGGACTATCTTTCAGATTCGGAGGGGAATCAACTTTTGCTGGTGTTGGTTCAATGTAAAATTAATTAAAAACAAACAGAATAAACAAAACGAGAAATAAAGTGGATCCAGAGTAATTGTGTCGATTGCGTATTTTTTTTTCGAACAAAATACATTTTGAAAGCATTCCGCATAATCTCGTTCCTTTCCGTACGCTGAGTCCGCGTGGAGTGACTCCCTCTACTCTCGCCGTTCCCCTTGATTTTCCTCAGGGAACGGCGAGCATACGCCTCAAGTGGCATCTAAGCTTACGAGGAGTGAATGTACCGAAAAGTGAGACAGGTGGATCCCCATTACGCTCGCTATATGGCACTTCAGCCTAAGACTGCAAGTACCATAACAACGCTGACGATTTGTGGTAGAAAAATTGCAAAAATTGTTGGAAAATTAAAAAATAACTCCCAAAATGCTGAAATTAGAGCAAACGCCGATAAATCAGCGGCAGCCGACCCAAATTCTCTCCGCCGCCGCCGGATTTCGATTCGGCGCGGCTTCAGGGGGATGTAGCTAAAACAGGGCTTCCGTTTTCTATAAGATACCTAATTCTCAATGCAGTCTGTTAAAATATCTGAAAATTCCTGGGAGATAAATACTGGAAAGTGGAAGCACTGGTCATAACTCATAATAGTGATCCTGTCATTCCCGTTTTGGGATCTAAAAATAGTCTAGTACCATAATGTACCGGTACCGGATCTAGTACCGGTCTTTACTAATATAAATCCCGTACAGTTTGGTCTCGCATCTTTGTCAAACTGTTGACGCCAACTTTCTACCAAGTTTGGTGAACAACTACCGGAAGACCCCAACCATCGCACATCCTTCCCCCTCCCCACATTACCGACCGCAGAAGGACACAGAGAAATGCAGCACACCAGTTCCTAAGATCCAACCCATTCGGGCAATTCATGCGCGGTACGGAAGAAGTTTTGTCCCCTTCTTCGTGAGTTTTTTCAACGCGAAATTTTAAATTATTTTCCTCTTTTTATGGCACTTGCAGCCTCTGGCTCAAGTGCCATGTACCGATCCCAATTCCGTCTGTCGGTTGGTCCGGTTTTTCTGTCACACTTTTCCGAGTTAGGGTACTTCCAGATGCGGTAGGACAATGAAACTCGGCAGGCATATCAGGGATCCGACCAAACTAACCTGGAAATAATCAGTTTCCCGATCCGACCATGTGCGGTGGAGTGGAGGGCGCTGTAAACTGGAAAATTGAGGGCAGTTTGTCACACTTTTTCGAGATAGGGTACTTCCAAGGCACATCAAGGACCCGACCAAACAAACTTAGAAATAATCAGTTTCCCGATAAGACCATCTAAGACAATCCGGGAAATCGAGTAGTGTGCAACTTTCGAACGGGTGATCGGATTGGAATGAAACTTTTAAAGTCTTGACCGGATTCGATAACTAGGGGGAGTTTGGTGGGGGAGACTTGCTTGGGAGAACAAGCATCTGCTCTAGATAAATCGTTTACACAATTGTACTGGATCCGGAGACTTGGGGGTGGGGGGTTGAGGGGGTTTCCCGGAATTCCGGTGATGGGGGTTTGGGGGATTTTCACGACGAAACTTGGCAGGTATATCAGGGACCCGATCAAACTGACTTGGAACTAAACAATTCTTGATCCGATAATCGTGAGGAAGTGGAGGGAGGGGGAAACTTGAATATTGAGTCTGGCGTAACTTTGGCGTAATTTTAGTGACCAAACTAACTTGAAGTCTTTTTCTCGATCCGACCATCCGGGGGGGGGGGGCTAAGAACAGGGGAATCTGGAAAATTGGGTAGTGTGTAACTTTCGAACGGGCGATCGGATTGGAATGAAACGTAATAACCCAATAGATGAGATATCTCTGATGTTCTGTTTGAAGTCCAAACCGGATTCGACAGCTATCGGGGAGTTGGGGCGGGGAGAGACAGGAAATCTTGAGAAACGGTTAGGATGGAGGGATCGCAGTGGAGCTTGCTGGGAAGAACAAACATCTGCTCCAGGTAAATCTTTTACATAATTGGACTGGATCCGGACACTTGGGGGGTGGGGGTGAAGGGGTTTCCCGAAATTCAGGTGATGGCGGTTTGGGGATTTTCACGACGAAGCTTGGCAAGCATATCAGAGACTCGATCAAATTGACTTGGAATAAAAATGTCCTTGATATGATAATCTGGGGGAGGGGAATCCGGAATATTGAGTAATGCGTAACTATGGAACGGGTGATCGGATTCGAGTGAAATTTAATAATTGAAGAGAGGACATTTCTCTGGTCATCTTTTTCATTTGCGGACCGGGTCGGACAACTATTGGGGGGGGGGGGCAATACTTGACTCGCTTAGACCGGAGAAATCGGGATGTAGTTTTGTGGGAATAACAAACAGATGCTCTGGATAATATGCTCTGCTCTCAGATGCACTGTGGCTGGAGTTGGAAGGGGGGGGGGGGGGGCGGAATTCCGGTGATCGCGAGTTAAGGTACTTCCAGAATTGCTAAGACGATGAAACTTCGCTGGAATTTTTATTTATTTTATTTTATTTATTTTTATAACCCGCTGAAAAGACAGAATAGCGGAGTACAAACAAGGAAAAACAACACAAAACACTAAAATACACTAAAATTCACTCTAGAAGAAGGGACAAGCCGTGATGTGCGGGGAAGCTGAGATGGGACGTTGTGGACAATTTTTTTACTTATGGCCGAAAGTTTCAGCGATATATCCGGAAGCTTGTAACGCGAAATCAGATGTCTGTTTTTATACCAGGGGGGTAGGAAAAGGAGGAATTTTGCATATCGGTAATAACAAGAACGGAGGGAATGAAGATCTTTTTTCTTTAAAACTGAAGAGAGGCCAGAAAGAAATAGGATAGAATGGTCAGTAAAACTGCTGTAAAGTTTACTAAGGGCTTTTTTATTGTATTTCCCACGATTAGCAACAATCTTCGAGTATGATACTTGAATCTTTCTTTTAGCATTATTAACCGATTGAGACCGGAACGATTTGAGGCTGTTAGTAATGTGGATGCCCAACCACCCAAGAGATGTGACAAGGGGGATAGTCTTAGTTGGGAGAATAAGCGGCTCTTGGTTAGTTGAATTGAAAGATAAGTATTCGCATTTATTAACGTTCAGAGCCAGACCGATCCGGTCGAAAGCAGCTGAAACAAAAGAAACTGACTTCTTTAATCCGGTCTTGCTTCGGCTTATCAGCAGAATATCATCGGCATAAGCAATATAAGAGATATTAATGGAATTAATAATACAAGTGGTAGGTATAGAAGACAGGATGTTAGAGATGCACATTTTAAAAATGGATGGTGAAAGAACCGCGCCCTGTCGAACTCCACGTTTTATCGGGATTCTAAAATCGGATATCTGTCCATCCACTTTAGTGCGCAGAAAAGAATTTGTATACCAATAACGTAATAAAAAAATAATAGAAATATTTATGCCATGTGAAGAAAGCGAGAAAAGGGCTTGGGTATGTACAATGCTATCAAAAGCTTTCGACAGGTCCAAAGCACAAATATGCAGTTCCAAGCCTTTTTTTGTTGCCTCAACCAGGAGAGACGAAAGAACTCGGTGGGCATGTTGACAACCAATACCTTTTTGGAAACCCAATTGGTTTTCTCCGAAGTTAGCATTATTAATAAATGAGGGGAGTAGTACATACTCGAAGACTTTGCTAATCGTACATGAAACGGTGATGGGACGATAAGAGGCACACTCGGAAGGGGGTTTACCTTTTTTAATAATTGATGTTACAATTCCGCAAAGAAAACTATTGGGGACGGCAGAGGAACTCAGGCACATTTGGAAGAGCAATTGAAGATGTTGCTCAAGAGGTGGGCAATTTATTTTTAGATGTCGAGCCGAAATTCCGTCGTTATCAATAGAAGAGGAACGGAGACGCTTAATAGCAAGTGAGACCGATGACAAAGACACAGGGAGAATATGTGCTTGAGTGAGGAATGGGGGAAGTGAAGCACTCAGCAGCTTAGAATAAACTGCATGAACATAAAAATTTGCGGCACTAAACATTGACGTATAATATGAATTCCATGCGGAATCACTGATAACACTGAGCGACGACTTTCCATCAATTTTGTCTGCATTAATTACTTTTGACCAAACGCCTTGTGTACGTGGGAACTCAAGTCCCTTTGAACTGATCGAACGAACGTGCTTCTTATAAATACGCTTAGACGTTGCTTAATATCAAACACGGTGCCAGAACGTGGTCTGCCGCAAGAAACCCAAAGTCTTAACCAAAATTTAGCCTTATTCTTCACTATTTTCAGTTCTGGGTCAAGAGACCAATTTGATTTCCGAGTATTTTTTCGAATTCTTTCTTCGAGATTCAATGTTAGAGATTCAACAAGATTTGCTTAGAAATCCCTACTCCCCAAAATATGCATTTTCATGATCCCCATCAGCCCATTGTCATTTTTGCCTCAAGGGTTTTGCTTACAAATGAAGTTTGTAAAATGAATTTTGTAATTGTATGTAGTTATTACCGTAATACCGTAAGGGTAAGGAGTGTTTTTCAAATAATGAAGATTGATTGATGACGTAAAAGTTCAAACACCGACCAATAGGATGCGAGACTTAATTTTTTCTCCTTTTAAAACATATTTCCGATTAGACTTTGATGTCCTGCGTTGGTGGTGATCCCCCTATTTCATGATCCCCTCGATCCCCCCCAAAAAAATAAAAAATGTTCCAAGCCATCAAGGTCGAGTTCTACCAGTTCTACCAAGTTCTACCTGCCGGAATTCTTGTTTTGGAACGGTACGGTTACTACGGTGCCCCTATGAAAGAGGAATTCCGCGGCATATTATTCAAACTGTGAATGGCATTTGTTTGGATTGGGTTGGAAGAAGGTGAAGCCTCTATCAGATCCGGTTCTGCGTCTATTTAGGAGAAAACCGTCTTTGGATTGCAATCAGATTTTTTCCCAAAATTGTAGATCTTTTCAAGAACTGAAATGCTTTTCTGTGTGCAGCTAACTAAGTTTTTTTTTTTTATTAGTTAGAGTAGTGACAGTGTGTCTCAACAGTCTCACTGAGAGTCACTATACCTCAGAGGCTATCATAAATAACCTACCAAGGCCACCTTAAGAAACCTGCTGGAGAAGGACCCAGGCACAATAAAAGTTGCTTCCCAGGCATGTGGTAAAGTGACCGTACTCCACCAAAAAGGATTCTGCTTGCCCGAGACCCCATTGCAAAGGATTTTCTGTGCTGGAGAATCTCTCAGCAAATGCAGAGCACCAGTGATTTTGCTGAGAGATTCTCTGGCTCGGGGAATCCTGTGCAGTCGCCAAGCAGTCGCATCTCCTGCCAGTAGAATCCTTTTTTATGGAGTATTGTTGCTTTACTTGGACACTGTCTTTGCTACACAAGGAGAATGTGTTCCATATTTCTAATAGCCTGTATAGAAATAGTTTAAGTACTGTGGGACATTTTTCCAATTGTAAATTTGTGAGACATTTTCCCAATTGTAAACAATTGGAAATGATCATAAACACTTGTTTCTTTACAATTGGAAACGGTTGTTTATGATTGGAAACAGTTGTTTATGATTGGAAACAGTAGTTTATGACTGGAAACAGTTGTTTCCAGTTGTTTTCCGGTTGTTTCCAGTTGTTTCCAGTGGTTTGCCACTGTAAACAGTTGTTTAAAGATTGTATTTTTACGATTGGAAACAGTTGTTTCCATTCATAATACAATGACTTAAATTATTTCCATAAGGGAGTGAATCTTTCTTGAAAAATGTCTGTCTTTTTAGACAGCTGTTTCTTAACTGCCACCTGGTGTTTCTTTCATAAATTGAATCTTGAATGTACTATCAACCAGGGTTGTGCGATTTGACCTGCTTCTGAATCGGACAATTCAAGATTCGCTTGTCCTCGATCACCCACAATTCGATTACGATTACGATTCATGTGTACAGCAGAACGATTCGATTCAGTTCAGTTCACCTGTAAAAGTGATTTGATTCACAACTCAAAACTTTCAAAGAGAAATTGCGGAAGTTTTCACACTGTGCAGGATGGTCCTAGTAGAAAGTGTAGGTTAAAATTAGGACTTTTGGGCAGCTGACAATGGGTTGTCTTGTTTCCGTCACCTCTGTGCCTTCCCCGTCATCATCGAGGTTGACAAATATAGGGCACACATTTCTTTTAGACATCTGGTTATATCTAGGAAGCAAACATTGTAGATACAAGAAAGGCTGTACAAGCACACATACCGTATAGTAACAAAAGAAGCAATTTGAGGTTTGCCCTCTCTTGTTTCAACCCAGATTTAGAGAATGTTCCCCTGTTACTGGCTTAGTAGAAGCAAGTTGCGATTTTCCTCCATCCTGGAAATGCACAACATTTCTAAAACGGCAGTCTATAGTCAGACCCCTGTAAGAGCTATAAATCCTCCAAAATATTTGTGAACCGACCTTTACATGGCGAATGAGATTTGATGTCAAACCGAAGCGATATTGTACAGTCACTCCGCAATGCAAGCACTTAGACAAAATGTTTTCACCCTTCTTCAGAGAAACTGAATTGTCAGGTGTGTTAAAATGCGTTCTAGACTTTTCTTTGGTTTGGTTTTCTTTGGGCAACTGTTAGACAATTTTCAAATAAGCATACAGTAGAGGTATACTTATTTGAACACTTCTCTAATTGTTTCAGTACCCTGGTTTTGTTACTTTCCTACAAAATAGTCAATGGCAAGCAGGGGCGTCCCGAGCATTTCTTCATTGGGGGGGGGGGGAACCTGGTAAAATTGACTGAATCAAAATTTATTAAAAAAAAAACAACTAAAAACACAGCGAGTTGCCTTCATGAAGCTACAACATACGAAGTTGCAGAGTACATACAAACAAGTCTAAAGATAAAAATTGGCGTGTTTTCACGCTTTTCTGATTATTATTTTTTTTTTCAGGAATACCGGTACCTTGCCTTTTACCTTTGGAGGATCTTTCTAGTTTTGGCAACAGGGCTTGAAATAATCTAAAAAAACGGCGTTGCTTCATAGCGACAACGCCGGTAATGGCTGTGCCCATGATTAATGGCGGCGGCGAAATTTTTGGAATCCGCCTTTTTTTTCGGGCAACATTTAATGAAAATTCTAGCTTTTAACATGGTTCAATCCCCCAAAAATTGCCAGCCTCAAACGCCAAGTAAATGACGTAACCTTCGTCTAACTAGAGAAGACCGCGAAATGCGCCGCAGGCGAAATTTTGTGGAGACACTGATGATAAAAGTGCCTTTTTGTGATCCCAAGATTACCTATTAAACCCAGAGCTGCCTGGTGAAACGAAAGGGGCGACCCAGGATAAATAGGATACAAAGTACATTTGTTCGGAACCAAACAAAAGTAGGCTAGTTTCACGTCAAGAGACGTGCTTATTCCTGAAGTACTGCAATCCTAAGAAGTAAAAAGTGAACAACAATTAGCTGAAGCTAACGCAAATGGTAAAGATCGAGAGCTAAATAAATGCCAATTAAATTACTGAACTCCATAACTGGGTTGAAGCACATAATAAATTTGTACAATACCGAGAAACTAACTAGAAAAATAAGGAAAAGATTGAGAGCAGTATGGCGACCGAATTTCGTAATGGAATAAGGTAAGGTAAGGTAAGGTACAATTTTAATGGCAAAAATAAATAAACCTGGTGTTTCTTAAAAGCATCAGACATGCCAGTGGCATAAAAAACGACGCTTCACTAATTCTGATGGGATTTTAAAAATTATTAATACAATTAATAATTGTAAAACTCTTATCAGAACCACCTAAAAAAACAGAGTTTCGCAAGTCTAGTAATAGAAACGGACTAAAGAAAAATCCGGTGAATTACCGGATTCGGTAACGAATTCAGAACCTCACCGAATTTAATTGTGAAATGGAATGATCTAATTACCGAATACGGCAGAGAATGAGACCAAATAAACAGGTTAAGTCACCGAATTTACGCAGGGACGGAACGAATGCGGCAAAATCGATGCAGACTGAACAAAAGTTGGATGAATTATCAGATTTGGTCACAAATCAGAACCAAATGAATCTGATTAATGACCAAATTATGAAATGGACTGACCGAATGCGATAGAACAGATACGGACTTGATAAAAGTCCGGTGAATTACCGAATTTGCTAATGAATAAGGCGAAATAAACAGGTTAAATCACCGAATTTAGGAAGGGACGGATCGAATGCGGTGAAATTGGACTGAACGAAAGTTGGACGAATTAGCAAATTCGATGAAGGGGACCAATAAACATGTCAGATCACCCAATTTGGAAATGCTGGGACAAATGATTTTATGAAAAAGGACAAGGTGCTGCCCCCCCCCCCTCAGGATGACCCTGATGGCAAGAGAAAATAAAAAACTTGATATCATCTAATAGCCAACTATTTCATGGTTATCCTGGCACAAACTTTAACTGTAGATGTGGACCACCATCTTCACTGTAGATTTGGACTGCCATCTTCACTGTTGAAAGCAGGGTTGTGCATGAATAATCGTTATTCGCTGAATCACGATTCAGTTCAGGATTTTACGAATAATCGTCATTTGTTTTCCCAGCTGAATCTTTGAGTGAATCGTAATCACTTTTTTCCGTCGAATCGCGGTGCGATTCAGCCTAAAAGAACGAATAAATTGCAGTGAATCGTCCTTCAAAACGATCAAAATCAGTTTCCCTATGGGATGTAAGCTCACATTTGCAGCATTGTAATAGTTCTAGCTATGAGTTGGTCTCGTCTACTTCCGTTTTCTCCGTTGCTCATCGCAAAGCAATAAGTGCAGGAGGCACGCTGACCCGCTCTGGAGCGCGTCCAGAGAACCAATCCGCTTTGAAAATTTCTGCTACGCGGCTTCACAGTGATATAGCTATTTGTAAAGGTAAAGAAATGTGATGTGCCCCGTGCTCCTAACCTCCGCTCGGGCAGGGTACGGTGAAATATTCGTCTGTGCATGGTCATATTACGGAGATAGGGACATGGAGGTTCTATCCAATTATTTGGTCTTCATTTCATACAGAGCCGTCCAGTTCCCAACAGAGCTAGAATTCCTCGTCATGATTTTTCATTCAAGATGAAGGAAAACGCATGTAAATAATTTGAATAAACCCAGATCCAGAACTGTTAAAATATCAAGATTTTGCTACCTGACCCTTAAAACTGCCCGAAAACTACAGTTACAGATCTTCAAAATTAATTCATGGTTCGTTTCTTCCATTCCAGCAACAGCCTGTTGAGGACCCTTGCCAAGAAGGGCCATAATATCGCTGACAAACATTGTAGCTGAATTTCCGTTTTTGCTATTGATTAATATAATTTTGAAATCACCGTCTGCGACCCCTCCTGTAGAAGAGTTTGCTCCCTAAATATCCTGTTGTAATATGACAGTAAAAACTTCTATTTGTAATCACATCAAACACTACTTTTAGTAGTGTTCCCCTGCTCAAGTTGATACATGTGTCCATCAAATGCAAAAAGCCATGCTAAGAGCTGTGAAAGCAATAGATAAGCTACAGTGCGGGGTTTTGATTAGGCCCGGAAAGGTGTCATAAGTGTAAGTCAGGAATCTAGTGGTTATTTACCAGAGTCTGGTGAGACTCAGGTGAAAAGCGACACCTGCATGCCCGCATTATAATTGGAACACAGAAGCACAAACCGTAGTTAAAGCATCTCTGATTGATGTTTGAAGATCTTGTGATCAATAGAAGTAATATAGTAACTAAAATGGCCTAAATACCAAAAGATATAGCATAGTCCCTGCATAGGCGTAGCAAATAGGAGTTCTGTAAGAAAGTGGAATGATAAATTCTGCTCGAAAGATGGCGTGAATACACCCCAGTGGTGCTTAAAATTAAGGCTTAGCGTCTGTCTGTGATACTTGGAGACTTTCATTCCACCAAATGATTGTTAATAGTGAGTGATCGAGAAAGCTGTTCATGTCGTGAATTGCCGAGTCTCTAACACTTTTGCTGATTGTCTGCAGTTTTGATCCCCATTACTTTGAGAATTAGAAATATTTCCCATGAACCTAATGAGCCGTCACTGAAATTTCTGTTTTCTTCCTTACTGAAGATTTGTCTGTGTAAGCATAGAATTGTTTGCTGCATGAAAGCTTGTCCCGTCCTGACGGTGGCCCACCAAAGGGGTAGAGAGAGATTATCATTAGTCACGGTTAGAATTAGGACTATAAAACAAGACCAAAGGTTTCGATGGGATCCCAAAAATTCAAATATTTGTTCCAGACAATTGGGTCTTGTCTTCGCCAGATCCAGTCTTCAGCAGACTCCTTGAACATTTTTACTATTAAAATTCAGAAACAGATTAAGGCGAAATAGCTAATCGTCTGAGACAACCAAGTTCAGATATTGATTCAGCATGTGTGTTTACCCCTATAAGTCATATCGTTTTTGACGAAAACTTCCTGTCACTTCTGCCAATTTCCCGGTTTCGGCCGAATTCCGGAACTACTTGTCCGGCGAAAAAAGAAAGCTCAAAGACGAACTCAGCGTATATGCTTTTCCCAATACTGAACATCAATCAACTTCAAATAAAATTTAACTTATAACAAATTTTCCGGCTCCAGCCGCAGGATTCCGGTCGAATTATCGGGTTAAAAATGATTGTCATACACGGATTCAGCGTCTCTTCTTACCCCTCAATCGGATATCTAATCAGCTACAAATAAAACTTTAACTTTTAACAATTTTCCGGTTTTGGCCCGAGTCCGGGCGAACTACTTGTCCGGGTAGAAAATTGTTTTCACAGAAATGTTCAGCATGTCTTCTTACCCCTAAATCAAACATCTAATAAACTCCAAATAAAACTTTTACTTTTAACAAACTTTCCGGTTTTGGCCGGATTCCGGGCGAACTTCTTGTCCGAAGAGAAAATGGTTTTCACCATCGTGTTCAGCATGTAACCCTACCCCTAGATCGAACATGTAATCGAATAAAACTGTTGTTTTTAGCAGACTTACCGGTTTTGGCCGAATTCTGAGCTAACTAGGTAAAACAAGACCAAAGGTTTCGATGGGATCCCACAAATTTTAATGTTAATTAGACTTCTTGATCCAGACAATCGAATCTTGTACATTTCCAAGTCTTCGCTAGACCCCTTTAATATTTTTGCTATTTATCCATAATCAACCGCTGGAATATGTAGCCTACAACAAAAATGTTACCATTTTGAAGTTTTTTGCTTGCGGGCAACTTTAGTACACCAGCTGAGCGACCCCTCACTTACCCAGTTCACCCTTCTTTCAGTGAGTAGCCCCTCGCGTCAGGGGCGTCACTAGCCTTTTACCTTTGGGGGGGTGGTGGACGTCCAGTTTGTGCCGACAAACACGCCGTTGCCGCTAACGGCGTACATTTCCCGCCAGCACAGAATTGAACCGGGGTAAAACTAGCTGTAATGGGATCAGTTGAGATTATTCCTTTGATGTAATTTCGTATTTTAAAGTTCACATATTTGGCTTTTCATTTTAGCCTTCGCTAAAAAGCGAAGCTTCCACCAACTGTACCAAGAACAAGTTAAACTAAGCGCCGCAGGCGAAATTTTTTAAATCTGCCTTTTTTTCCGGAAAAATTTAGCTATACCTACCATACAAGTACTAGCTTTT
Organism: Branchinecta lynchi; assembly: GCA_023053575.1. Classification (NCBI taxonomy): domain Eukaryota; kingdom Metazoa; phylum Arthropoda; class Branchiopoda; order Anostraca; family Branchinectidae; genus Branchinecta; species Branchinecta lynchi. The sequence continues at coordinate 21,300,999 of JAKZAP010000001.1, forward strand.
AACATGTTTCAGCGAATTTCAATCCTAAAACGCGAAGCTAAATGAAATGCTATTCTTCTAAACAAAGAATACTACAAAATGCGCCTCATGCGAAATTTTGGGTAAACTAACTGTAACGCATCAATTGAGGTTACTCCTTTGGTATAATTTCGCAATATTTGGCTTTTCTTTTAACTTTTGCTGAAAAGCGAAGCTTCCAACGACTGTACCAAGGCAAGTTAAACCAAGCGCCGCATGCGAAATTTTTTAATCTGTTTTTTTTTTTCGGAAAAATTCAGCTATAGTATCATACAATTTCCGGCTTTTAACGTGTTTCAAACCCCAAGAATTTCTATCCTAAAAGGAAAAGTAAATGATACACCGTTCTTGTAAATAGGGAATAGTACAAAATGCGCCGCAGGCGAAATTTTGTGTAAAACTTACTGTAATGCATCAGTTGAGATTGTTCCTTTGATGTAAATTCATAGATTTCATTTCACATATTCGGCTTTTCGTTTCAACTTTTGCTAAGAAGCGAAGCTTCCAACGACTGTACCCAGAACAAGTTGAACTAAGCAACGCCGGCGAATTTTTTTAAATCTGTATTTTTTCCGGGAAACCGACCAATGTTTGCAGAATTTGACTTCTTACGTATAAAAGACCCGGTGGGCAGACAAGAATACCGACGCCCGACAAAAGCATTCAAAATTCGATTTCTTCTGTGTTTTGCGAGACAACATTATAAAGAACTTTATTTTTTACGCGTAAACAGCAGCCGATGTACCGACGAGACTTGCTTTCGGCATGCGCCCGATAAAAAGTTACAGAATTTGATTTTTTTTTGTTTTTGTGTAAAAAGAGCCCGATGTACCGACGAGAACACCGACGCCCCACAAAACCGTCGAGCATATGATTTGTTCTGTGTTTTGCTCGACTAGGCTGTACAGAACTTCATTTCATACGTGTAAAAATAACCCCTTGTGCCGATGAAACTTAAACTTCCGGTGCTCCCGACAAAGTTTGCAAAATTTGATTTCTTACGTATAAGTAGAACCCGATGTGCCGACGAGTCGAGCGATGCCCGACAAAATCATAACAAAAACTATTTCTTCTGGATTTGTTCTGTATGAAAAGAACCCGATGTGCCGATGAACCGAGGCACGACAAAAGCATGCAGAATTCGATTGCTCCAGTGCTTTGCCTGACAAGTGTTTGCAGGATTTCATTTCTTGCGTATAAAAAGAACCCGATGTGCCGACGAGTCGACCGACGCCCGACAAAAACTTAATTTCATTTTATTTCTTCTGGATTCCTTCTGTATAAAAAGAACCCGATGTGCTGACAAGAATACCGAGGCACGACAAAAGCATGCAGAATTCGATGTCTTCGGTGTTTTGCCCGACAAACGTTTGCACGATTTTATTTCTTGCATATAAAAACACCCGATGTGCCGACGAGTCGACCGATGCCTGACAAAAAGCATACAAAATTTTATTTCTTCTGTGTTTGCCGGCGCTTCGCGCCGACAAACAAGTGAACTTTCTCAGGACCTTTGGGGGGGAGTCCCCCCCTCCTCCCCCCCATAGTGACGCCCCTGCCTCGCGTGCCCTAGCAGTTCCCTCTTTGGTACACCACGAATAAACCCCCTCGCTTGGCTCACCCAAGTGTCTAACCCCTCGAGTACTCCTTTAACGGGTACACCCAATTCCTAACCCCTCGCCTGCACTTGGGATTGATTCACGAGTACCTGGGACAAGCTGACCCCCCTCCCCAAACAAATTTAGTACACCCACTGAGTAACCCCTCACTTATCCAGTACATTGTTTTCCAGTGAGCAACCCCTCCCTTAACAAGTACACCTTTTTCAGTGAGCAACCCCTCACTTATTCCTACAATCACACATTACATGTCGCAAACACTTCTCGCTCTCCACACATTGGGCAGAAGTAAGGACCAATTCTCCCGATCGGCCTACCCGTGTACCTCCTCCTATCTCCCAGCGGTAAAATATCAGCACGCATACCAATTAATAATTTCAATTCCTTCATCGAAACCCGCTATAAATAAACACTCATTCCATGTATCTTTCGCCTCGCCCCCTTCGACCTTCGATTAGGTCACTGAATCAACACATGATTGGCGGCCACGTGCGCAGAGCTATAATCGTTTGAAAATAAAGGGGTAGGACCGCTATAGCCGAAAACTGGTCGACAAGTTTTGTGTCCGGTTTTCACCGGATTCCGGGTGAACTACTTGTCCGGCAACACAATAACTTTCATATTCGGATTCAGCATGTCTCCTTACCCCCAAATCAACTATCTCAATACACCTCTTCCACACCTAAATGTAGAGCTATTTCACCATTTCATCCACGAACTTGACCTTACCCTTGACCCAAAGAATCCTCACACCAAGTTGCATCAAAATATCTCATTCCCTTCGAGAGTTATCCTGCTTACAGACAGACGGACATTTTTGCTATGTGATAGGTATCCCTCCACACACCATTTCACCATCGTGTTCAGCATGTCTTCTTACCCCTAAATGAACATCTAATCAACTTCAAATAAAACTTTTACTTTTAACAAACTTTCCGGCTTTGGCCGGATTCCGGGTGAACTACTTGTCCGATGACAAAATGGTTTTCACCGTCGCGTTCAGCATGTCTTCTTACCCCATAATCGATTGTCACATTATCTGTTTAAAATATTCTATTTGCCCCTTAATTTAAACCCCTTTCCTCACCCCTAAATGTAGGGCTACAGAGCCCATCTACGAACTTGACCTTACTCTTGACCAAAAAAACCCTCACACCAAGTTTCATCAAAATATCTCATTTCCTTCAAGAGTTATCGTGCTCACAGACAGACGGCTATTTTTGTGATGTCATAGGTATCCCGCCACTTACCTGTTGGGATCCCAAAAATGGGCAGGTTTTAAGTTTGTAAATTTGCCCTTTCATTTTGTTTGTGGATAGCGTGACGAAATGTCGGTTACTTTTTTATTCGAAGCTGCATTCTTACAGGTTCCGTGACGTCCATTTGAGTCTACTGTCGTTGTAAATGATCTGAGCTGCATGAAGATCGACACGTTTTATATGAACATGTGCTTGGACTGAAATCTACAAAGATGTCTCATGAAATTTCTCCAACATTCGCCTTGCCATATTGCTACCAGAAGAATAAAAGAAGCAAGATCGAGGATGAACCATTCCGGCAAAAGAAGAGAAGGCGGTCAGTCAAGCGACTAAAGAATCAGTATCTTTACTTAGCTCTGGCACTCCCGTTTGCACTTTTAGCTGCAATTACCACTTTAAGGAAAGAGGCTAAGGTGTAGCACTGTGAACAGAGCCTGTGATTTTATTACGGTTTTATGAACAAAGACATTCGTTTTTATTACATTTTTTTTAACAAAATTTAAAATACTATTTGTAGGTTATTCGTACAAAATGTTTTGCACGCAGCTTTTTTTTTTCTAATAAGAAAAGCACAAATAACTAGCCTAAAGAACTGGTGACAGCATAACTAATATTCTTGATCTATAAAACTGGACGGAATTGATTTCAAGAGTCAGATCGACATTAGTCACATTGCACTATAATATTACAGACTGACATGCTTATCTATGTATCACTGCGATCAAGGTTAAAAAAGACAAAAGCATTACTGAATACTTTAAAGAACTGCCTGAATTACAACCATCCTGGGCACAATAACACTCTTCCCAGTATACTCCATCTTCTCTCACACCCCAGTTGCACACACCGAGGACACCAGTTTCTGCAACGGATGCACACCTTCTGTGCACTGTGCGCCACCTTCCATCCCCTATAAAAAGGATAATGGACAATAATAATAATAATAATATTTAAAGCCTTAGGGCCATATACATACAACAAAACAAAAAACTTCATAATTACTTCTAATATATCACAACATTAACTAAACTGCACTCGCCCGGTCACCTTTTACTTTAACACTTTGCAACACAAATCTACATAACGCACTAATTGCTCCTGGAGATGTGCTCTTCAGTATCAGGAAACAGTATCTCCCTTACCCCCCAGCAAGATTCCCTTAAAAACGAGAGTTCGCGACACAGTGCAACCAAATGGGCTAGGTCATCGTCGCCTTCACCGCAGAGTGAGCAGGGACTGTTCGTACTGGGGGAAACACTTTTTTTCTTGTCAAACTTACTTTTCCCGTGTACTGGCAGACAGTTCGCTCGCAACATTAAAACATTCGTCAAGCTCAACGCAAAACAGGAGAATTATAGCTACAAAGGGATTCTCTCGAATCGCCCCTCTCGGAAAGATACGAAGATACACCTTGCTAGCAGGCTACACGAATGGATGAATGTGTGTATTGCCCATCTTTAAATTACTTGTTAATGATGGAGTATATTTTAAAGAAAAAAACATTAGAATAACATAACAGAACATTTTTATCTGAAACAAAGAAAATTTTAGTAAACTAAGAATTACTGCTCTTAAGCTGTTGCTTGATGGCTGGATAAAGGCTGTTTGGAAGGTCCAAGGATCACAAGAAATGAGCACCACCTTTTAAAACAAGACCAAAGGTTTCGATGGGATCCCAAAAATTCAATATTTAATACAGACAACTGGGTCTTGCCTACGCCAGATCCAGTCTTCGCCAGACTCCTTGAACATTTTTACTATTAAAATTCATAAACAGATTAAGGCCAAAAAGCTAATCATCTGAGAAAACCAAGTTCAGATATGGATTCAGCATGTTTGTGTTTACCCCTATAAGTCATATCTGTTTTGACGAAAACTTCCTGCCTTACTTCTGCAATTTTTCGGTTTCGGCCGAATTCCGGAACTACCTGTCTGGCAAAAAAAAAGAAGCTAAAATCGAACTCAGCGTCTCGCTCAGCGTTTCTTCTTTCCCCTATATCGAACATCTAATCAACTTCAAATTAAAATTTAACTTAAAACAAATTTTCCGGTTCAAGTCGGATTCCGGGCGAACTATATGTCCAGGTACAAAATGACTGTCATACACGGATTAAGCATCTCCTCTTACCCCTAAATCGGATATCTAATCAGCTACAAATACTTTTAACAATATTCCGGTTTAGGCCGGATTCTGGACGAACTACTTGCCCGGCGAGAAAATGATTTTCACCATCGTGTTCAGCATGTCTTCCTACCCCTAAACCGAACATATAATTAACTTCAAATAAAACTTTTGCTTTTACCAGATTTTCCAGTTTTGACCGGATTCCGGGCTAACTACTTGTCCGGCGAAAAAATGGTTTTCACCATCGTTTTCAGCATGTCTCCTTACCCCAATTCGAACATCCAATCAACTTCAAATAAAACTTTTCCTTTTAAAAAACTTTCCGGTTTTGGCCGGATTCTGGACGAACTACTTGTCCTGCGCGAAAATGGTTTCCACCATCATGTTCAGCATGTCTTCTTACCCATAATCGACTGTCCCATTAGCTGTTTTAAAATATTTTGCTTGCCCCTTAATTTAAACCCCCTCCCCCACCCCTAAATATAGGGCTACAAAGGCCATCTACGAACTCGACCTTATTCTTGACCCAAACAATCCTCACACCAAGTTTCATCAAAATATCTCATTCCCTTCGAGAGTTTCCTGCTTACAGGCGGACGGACGGACAACTTTTGCGATGTCATAGGTATCCCTCCACTTACGTTTTGGGATCCCAAAAACTTGTTTGGTTCTTTACCATGTTTGCATGTAACACGATGATTCCAACACCCCAGTGGCAATCCTAGCAAAACTTTAGCGTGTGTTTTTAATAGATTTGATATCAGATGTATGGAAAAGTTTAAAAGAGGGCTAGTTTCAGCTAAGTGCATCCACCAGTGCAAGAGCATTATAGAGTCGAGTGAGCATCAGTCTGTAACCGTTCATACTCTAAATTTGTCTGTAGCCTGCCGCAACCTGATTCTCGAATCAGGAAGTCTCATCTGCAGTGGTGTTAACACGGCAACAAGGGAAGCAAGTAGTAGTAGAATCTAGCAGATCCAGATACTAACAGTTTAAAGTCCACCCTTCTAACAATAGTTACTAGTAGTTACTATTTCCGTTCCATCCTCACGAAAAGTTACTACGCTGACCGTTCCAACCTTGTCGGAATAGTAACTAATAGTTACTATTTGCTTACCATGCTCGGGACCATAGTAAGCGTAGTAACTACGCATCTCTGTAACGTGATTGGTCGGATTCGCCCCTGGCGTGAGATCCTGCTGGAAAATAGAAAAATCGTTCCAGCCTTGACGGCGAAAAGCCAGAATTCGTGACGTCATGCGTAGTAACTACGGTAAGTAGGACGGAACACGCTCCTTGTCTCAGTGCGAAGGAAATTATGTTTTACTCACATATGAAACCTCTTGGACTTTGCTGAGTGATTTTGACACAGAAAGTGCCAACGGTAACAGATTCATCACTGTTGCATTCAACTGGAATGTGCTTCTCTTTTCTGAAGCTGTAGTAGGCCCCACAGTTATCTTCCCCCTTCGGATCCATACTTGAGGAGCACTGATAGCATTTGATAGCAATCCCTGAGAAAGGAAAAAAGAAGATTATTTGGAAATATCAAACCATTCAAACCCAGGACATCCCTAGGAAACGCTGTGTAGACATGATACAAACCAAGCGGCGAAGTTCCAGTGTGATTCTAGTACATAGTAGCTCATATGGCGCTTGCAAGGGTACACTGTCAGAAGTCTCATAACAGATATCACAAGGATGCGCAGTTTCAACAGAACATACTTAGGATGTAATCTGTTGTGATTTTGAAAACATTTTGCATAACAAGCGTTGCCAGGAAAAGCCGAAAAAGTATATGCTGACTTTTTTTGGCACTTGCCCTTCGTCCAAGTGCCATAAAGCGATCGCAATTTCTGTCAGTCCGTCGGTCGGTCCGGGTTTTGCTAGTTCGGGCACTTCCACATAAGCTAGGACGATGAGACTTTGCCGGCGTATCAGGGACCCGAAAAGATTAACTTAGAAACGGTCATTTCCCCGATCCAACCATCGTGGGAGTCCGGAACTTATACTTTTGAAAGGGTAATCGTATCTTAATGAAACTTGATATTTGGAAAGACCTTGTGTCTCAGACGACCCACTTCAAACCCGAACCGGACCTGGTGACTTTGGGGGAGAGGGGCTGGAGGGGGGGGGGGGAAGTCTTGGGAAACACTTAGAGTGGAGGGATCGGGATGAAATTTGGTGGGAGGGACAAGCACAATTCCTAGATACACCATTAATATAACCGGACCGGATTCGGACACTGTGGGGTGAGTTGGGAGGGGGGGGGGGATTCTGGTGATCCAGCGAGTTCAGTACTTTCCAATATACTAGGGTGATGAAACTCGGCAGGAATATGAGGGAATACGAACATCGGGGGGGGGGGAGTGGAGGGATGGGGAATCCCGAATCTAGTAGCATTTATAACTTTGAACGGGCGATCGGATCTGAATGAAACATAGCAAGAGGAAAGAGCTATTGTCTCAGATCTTCCATGTCAAGTCCGGATCGGATACGATACTTTGAAGGGGGGGGGGGGTTGGAACGGCGCACCGGAATTTTTGTGAAACATGAGCATTAGAGACGTTCTTGATATAACCAGATCATATATCGGGGCTCTTTCGGGAGATTTGGAGGGGGTTTCCCGGAAATTCCGGGGATCGCGAGTTAGGATACTTTCAGATGTGCTAAGGGCGATAAAATCTGACCAAATAGACTTACGGACCCGATACAACGCCCTAGGAAAACTTCCGTTCCCGGATTAGACCATTTTTCGGGGAGATGAGGGAGGGGGAATCCGGAAGTTACTGACTTCCGTATGTTGCGAAAAAATAGTCCAATTCAAGTGAAATTTACGGATGGACCGAATGGGATGCAAGTTGGACAGTACCAAGTTTATGCGGCCTAGATTTGTCATTTGGCGTCCGAACCGGATCCGACCAAAGTAGGCGGAGGATGAAGTGGGAATCAGAAATTTGAAGATACGCTCCGATTCGAGTTAAACTTAATGGACAGGAACAGGAGATGTTAGGGATGCGAAGTTTATGTGTCCGAGTCGTATTCGGCCACAGTGGGGGGGAGTAAGAGGGTCGCATAGGAGTTAAAACGAATGGAGTGATATGAATGAAACTTCGAAAGTAGAGAGGTCGTTGCCATCTTAGATGTCATATTTTATGGTCCGGACCGGATCCGAGCACTGTGGGGAGAGGTACCGGAATTTCAGAAAAAATTGTCAGATTTACTTTCTCTCACCACCTACTAGTAACAAGTGCCACATGTAGATAAATATTCTTTGAGCCCAAGCTGACTTTGAAACATTTATTCAAACAATGTTTACAACGTTGTAAACATTGTTTGAATAAAAGTGCCATATGAGCTTGTAGCTCTTGTTTGTTTGTCGTCATGATATCGGAGAAGTCAGCAGACGGTTTTCGGCGTTTTTGTCTCTTCCTGGCAATGCTTGTTATGCATAAAATTTAATGCATAATGTTTTCAAACTGTTTTCAACTTTTGCGATGTCACAGGTATCCCTCCACGTTTTGGGATCCCAAAAACCGAGTGATCTGTAAAGGCAGAATATAATTTAGCAAGAGGTTTTCTATTGTATCTAACTCTTAGATCTACCTTGTATCTACCTATTAGCAACAATTTTAGAATAACTTAATTAGATTTTCTTCTTGCAACCAGCGACGGCGAGAGTCCGGAAGGATTTTAGTGTTCTACTAACATTAATTCCCAGCCACCGAAAAGAGAAAACTGATGGGATAGAAAAAGATCCACAAATTAGAGCAGTCGTGATATTACTATTAAAAGAAAGATATTCACAGTTTGAAAGATTAAGAGAGAGTCCAATCGCGTGAAGTTTAGATGCTACTATTGAAACAGAGAAAGAAAGCCCTTTATTAGTCCTACTGATCGAAAGAATATCATCGTCATAAGCAAGATAAGAAATATTTAAAATATTTACTGAATTAAGAATCCAACTGGATTGGATAGACGAAAGGACAGATGATACTAAGTTTGAAAATAGGTGGGGAGAGGACAGCACCTTGCCGGACCCCACGCCGCACTGGTAATTTTACTTTCTGAAACCCTCCTATCCGTTTTAGTCCGCAAAAAAGAATTTGAATACCAATATCTAAGAAGAAAAATTACCAAAATGTTGATACCGTGACTAAAAAGGGAAAAAATAGCTTGCGAATGCGTGACTTTGTCAAAGGCTTCGGAGAGGTCCAACGCGCATAAATGTAACTCAAATCCCTTTTTAGTAGCCTCAGACGCCACAGTAAGAACATTAGCTAAAATTCGATGGGCCTGCTGGCAACCTACCCCAGCTGAAAAACCAGTCTGATTTTCACCAAAATATGCCGACGAATTAACTGATGGGAGAAGAAGATACTCGAAAATTTTGCTGATATTGCAACAGATCGTAATTGGCCTATAAGATGCACACTAGGTCGGAATCTAGGCACAACCGAGGTACATAAACACATTTGAAACAGAAGTTGTATGTGTTGGACAAGAGCTGGACAATCAACATTTAGGTGTTTTGCACTTATACCATCACAATCAGTACAACTAGGCTTAAGCTTCTTGATAGCTTGTGCCACCGAAGCTAAACTGACTGGAGGGATCTGGTTCTGGCGGAGTGATGTAGGAAGCGCAGAATTAAGAAGCTTCATAAAAGCAGCATGAACAAAATGGTTTATAGTGTTGAAAGTCTGGTCATAATATTTGCACCAAGCAGCAGGACTAATTGGGCTACTCGTTGACAAAGAATCGCCGATTTCATCAGAATTTACCACTTTTTTTCGAATCTAAATTACTTGACGGGAATTTGCAAATTTTAGATTTTGCAGACCGTAAATACTTTTTATGCTCGAAATTAGTTTTCTGTTTAGGCTGAAATACTACACCGCTAGGTGGCCGTCCGCCAGAAACCCAAATATGTAGCCAAAATTTGGCTTTATTTTTCACTGATTTGTATGTCTCTGGGGAGAACCATACAATGCAAACCGGGATTTGAAGCACACTCACTGAAGTCATGACCCATTGAGTTTCAACATCTGTAGTATTAACTTTGTCAGACGAGTGTAAACTAAGAGTAACGTAATGAAGGCTTTCGAGGATTACTGAAATTACCGAAATGGTAGAATAACATGGAATAGTTAAAATAATACCAGTAGGTGAGTGTTTATTTTGTGTTTTTTCTTCTTTTATTCCGAGCTGTACAATTGTATACATTTCGATTTAGTGAGTTAGATTTCGATTCAGTAGTTAATCGAAACACGAAAGTTCACCTCAACCTGGTCTATCTTATCTCGTTTGTCTTTTAGTTCACTACTTACAAATAATTCGATGTCAACGGTGTATTTTCCCATCAAATAAAGTCTTTGGTTTTCGTACTGAGGCCTTGCCACATGGGTTCTAGTTTGTCTAGGACACACATAGAAGCCCTAGTTTTTTTTTTAATTTAATTCAAAATAGTTTCTGGTTAGTTTGCCAGAGTCTTTGTCAATGGCCTATTCCATGCATCAAATGGCCTATTCCATCTGCGTAATATTTTGTTCATTTCCACTGAGCCTATTAAACCTGAAACACGGCCTTTTTTTCTTTTAAAGAATCTGCCTGTTTTCATCTGATATTCTCAGATGAGAGCAAATACCTGGAGTGAAATTTATCTCTTCTTGTTCTGGATATTGCCACCCCTTAACTGAATTGACCCCGAAAAGATAAAATTCATGTTACCATATATCTTACGTTACCTGTATACGGCCTTTGGGTTTTTCAATACAGATATATATACAGTTTGTCGTACTTTTAACTAAATTTGACGCATTTGTAAAATCTGCTTTGCATCAAATGGCTATATTTTGATATATTCTTAATTGCTTCGGAATTTTCTTGTCAACCCCCGAAAGCTTGTCTGAATCAATGAGCCGGCAACCGCTGTTTCAGCGCCCACCCAGCCCAGTGTGAACAGGCTTATCACTGCTGCCTCCACTCGATTTTTCTTCCTCAGTGGTTTACTGCCTTACACCTTCTCTGTAGAGGTAACGACTTTTGATGTCCCGGGTAAGATCCACCTCCGCTCATTTGCGTCGGGAGTCGACTCGACTCAGCTTGGTTGTGTGACAGAGATAGGGAGACATCAGTTCTTGCTCTTATTTGTTCTTGGTTACACCTTCTCTGTAGAGGTAACCGCTTTTGATGGCCCAGGTAAGCTCCACCTCCGCTCGTTTGCGGCGGGAGTCAGACCTATTTAACTCGACTCAGCAAGTTTGTATGATAGAGATAGGTAGACAGGTAGATGGCGCTGTTGCGCTAGCATAGCTGCAAAGCCCATCTACCAAGTTTAGCTCAACAGTGCCCAATTTCGTCAATGGCGTCATCAGTCAAAGCAGTGGCTATCCTGACAGTTTTTTGTGCCATCAATATGCGAATTAACTACAGGAAAGATACTTTATTTGACCTTTCATCACCCCTGTACACGGTGGCGCCATCTACTTTTTCGAGCTTGGTGTCAATGACAGCCTGACGAGGATCCTTGCCAAGAAGGGCCGAAATATCGCTGATGAGAATCATAGCTGACGTATCCGTTGTAAACATTGTTTGAATAAATGTTTCGAAGTCAGCTTGGGCTCAAAGAATATTTATCTAAGACCTGTTACTTTCAACGTTCATTGTTGCCATCGTAACTTTCTCGTTTGCAACACTAGATCGCTGTGCAATAAAACAGAAGATTTTGAAGCTGTTATTCGCCAGAACAACATTGCAATAGCAGCGGTTACTGAAACATGGAACCTCAATGAAAATACTGGTCGTGTGGCTAGATACTCTGTGTTCTTAAATACACGCTCTAATCGTGGTCTATCGAAACTTGGGGGCGGTGTTGGTCTGTTCATAAGAGAAGATATACCCTGTAAACTCCTTTCTGATCTCGCCAATCCGGAACATGAAGTAATCTGGGCGATGTGCAAGCCGACTTACGTGCCCCGTTTGTACTCCTGCATAATTGTGGCATCAGTACCCAGAACGTGCAAAGAATCGCCGAGACATTGTATCCTACTTGGAAAGGACTGTTGATGTGCTTCGGATCCACTATAGTAATCCTGCTTTTATCATGGCTGGCGACTTAGCAAGTGGTTCACATGCCTACTCACGTCTCAGGCAAGCATTGTGGATCTCATTTTTACGAACTGAGAGGCCTACTACTGTAATCCTGTTTCTCTCGGACCAGTACCCAAGTCCGACCATTTTGCTATTCTGTGGAAAGCCCACAGTTCACTTCCCAAGCCTAAATTAAGCAACGTGGTTACCCGCCCTCTGATGGACTCTGCCATTCGAGCCTATAGACAGTGGATAGGAATTATGATTTCCCAGAAGTTCACGGTGATTCAAGCATCCACGAAAAGACTAAAAGATTCAGTGACATTCTGTACTCCAAATACATCGAAATCTTCCTCACCAAGTCAGTTATTATTAGTGACTTTGATAAACCACGGGTTACCCCTGCCATAAAGAAACTCATCCGTGAGAGGTGCCGCCTACATTCTATCGGTGATGTAGTAAACGCAAAGAAACTAAGAAATTACACCGTCACTGTAATACGTAAGGCCAAACTTCAATCCGTTTATCAGTGTCACCTATGCGCGTCAGTAATCCAAAGAAATGGCATCAGTCTGTTCGAAAAATGTCGGGAAAATCCACTACTTCTAGTGTGAGAATATTGTACGATAGTGGCAAACTTCTCACTGCGACAGATGTGAACTCCTTCTTCACTGAAATCTGCACAACCCATCCCCCACCCACCGAATCCCAAAAAGCCGATCTCTTGTCGGGCTGCTCAGAAGAAGAAGTTATCGAAGTCACTGAAGAAGACGTCTACAAAGAATTAACGAAATTAAGCCGAACAATGCATCTTATGTATTATCCTTCGGAACTTCCTGTAAAACTTGTTTGTGAATGCGTCCCCTTCATTGCCAAGCCACTATCCGTGTTGATCAACCCGTGTTTCATGCTTGGTCCTTTCACAGATATTTGGAAAAAGGCGTATATCAGGGTTATTCCGAAATCAAGCCCCCCTAAAGCATGTGATGAATTGCGTCCATATCGATAACCCCCTGCCTGGCTAAAGTTACGGAAGCATTTGTGCTCCGTCGATTGCTCAACCAAATCAGTTCTTCTATCGATAAGTACCAGTATGGTGGACTCCAGGATTGCAGCACTGCAATTTATTCAGTGCGTATGTACTATTGTGTACTTACATGGCTGGATAAAGGTAGTCGGTTCCTGGATCTAGGTGCAATAGACTTCCGAACAGCTTTTGATTTATCAACCACCTGATTGCTGGCCAAAATTTGAAGATAATGGGTGCTAAAAAGCGCGTGCTATCTGTGATTATGGATTTCTTATCTAATAGGAAACAGCGTGTTTATGCCATGTTTGAGGGGGATTCTGACTCTGGTTGGACAGGTATAACATGTGGAGCTCCACAGGGCACAAAGTTGGCTGCCATTATATTTATAGCCGTGATCAACTACCTACTAGTCGAATTTGAGGATCATTACAAGTTTATAGACGATATCTCTTTTCTATTGAAATACCTAGTTGAAAACGGGATTGTTAAGAAAGAGTTCAGTTACGATTTCTTCGATGCGTTTATTGCCGAGTGCAATGTCTCTAAATTGATAATTAACACAAATAAGTCAAAGGTCTTACGCTTCAATCCGTTGAAGCGCACTTTCAGCCAACCGTATGTTCCGTTTCCTTTTTGTCGACTCAATAAAGATTTTGGGAGTTACTTGTTCCAGTGATTGTTCTTTCGCCTTGCACGTTGAAAATGTTGTTAAAAACGCAAATGCATGTCTGCAGTCTTTAAGTACAATGCGTAGATTTGGCAGTGATGTCCAGTGCCTTTTGCTAGCTTATCTTACATACATCCGTCCAGTTTTGGAATATGCAAGCCCGCTATGGGGACCTGCAGCACTGCGTACTGTATACCTCATCCATGAACCTGAGTCGGTGCAAAAGCGGGCCGTGTTCATTATTATTGGCGATCGACAGCTGGAACACATCTCCCCACGTCGGCCCAAAGATACGAGCAGAATATCCTGAGTTTGGGAAGTTTCTTCTCTCTAAACCCCAGCATCGAGAAATCTTACCACCCACTGCACCCCCCAACAACCGTACGCGTCACCAAAATAAACTGGTTCCAGTAGCTTCGCGAACGAACCGCCACTCAAATTCGTGTGTACCCTTTTTTACGGATTTGCTAAATAAAGCAGAGTGATATTTTTCCCTTTTTTTTGTGTTAGTTTGTTATTTAGTATAGTGAAGCAACGCAAATTAGCTGTCAGCTACGATGCTGTCTAAATAAACCTATCTCTCTCTTGATATCACTTTGTGTTTCATGTACAGAAACAATCGAAACAGATGAATTGAGAGAACAAAGAACGTGATCTATATTAGTATGGCTCTCAGAATATGGACATGAGAGAACGGACGATTCTTATCCAATAGCTTAAAGTCAGAAAAAGACTCGAAAACCAGATCAGACTGATTGTTTGAATTCAATAAATCAGCATTAAATCCCCGGCGACAACAAATTCGTAGCAGAGAGATGATGCGGATTCTGTCACTTTCTTCCAAACACTACAGGTCTTGGCAAACTTGTTCAGTGACTGAACCAATATATGATCACAAGGAAAGTACACATTAATAAGTACTAGAACGGCAATTCGCACGGCCAAGAGGTTTTCGTGACTATGGAACAGCACAGGCGTCGCGGATGAGAAGGAGCTACGTTTCAGAATACAGGCGAGGCCTCCGGAAGGTCTACCAAAAGTAGACCGCGCAGCACTCACAAATGTAACATGGTTCGCACTCAATTTTAACAAATTAGTGTTAGCTGAAGATAGAAGATGTTCTTGAACACAAACGATGTAGTAGTTGCTCGAAAGTTCGTCAGTGATGTGCTCTTTAGACGTGTTCCATCTTTATTGTACGAAATAACCAAGAACTTTTGCAACATAATTTTTTCAAACCGGCCCCAAAACGAGACTTGAGCACTGGACATAATAGACTATATAACCGCAGCAGTTTGCACATTTAGGGCTATTTGTACAGGGAGCATCTTTTGAAGAAGTGTGATTCTCGGCACAGCGTGCACGTTTTTCCACCTGATTTTAAATTCGCTTGAAACGTGATCAGGAGACCTGCACTTATAGCAATCATTGGGGTACCCTTACGAAATCATAAACGCTGAAAATCTTGTAACCGATTTTTACCCCATTCTTCATAGTGTCATGTTTTGCAAACGAATCCGAAAAGTCTAACTTGATAGTTTGGGACGATCCGATTCGATTTGCGTCGGCGACTCCTGGGTGCATTTCGAATTTGGAGGCATTAAATGACTCCGGGATTCCTTTTATTCCGAGGTAACGTTTCTGTAGAATCTTCGGGCCAGCACCCGAGAGAACAGACCAAATGTCAAATGTCTAGCACCGTGCCTGAGTGCTAGACCTTTGAGCACTGTACCTTGTAATTCATGCATGGTGCATGGATTTCAGCATACAGTGCACACATGAAAAAGCACAATTTCTATCGTTACCCACTACATACCGGCTTTGCATGAATTTCAAGGTACAGTGCTCAAACGTTGAGCACTCAGCCATGGTGCTAGACGTTTGAGCACCGTGACTTAAAAAGAGCTAGTGTACTAGACTGCAACAGACTTCACAGACTCACAGAAATCAGAAGCTACCGATTTCTCAATATTCACAAACAGTCTATTACCTTAAATTGCAGCTTGGAGCAAAATAAGGATTTCTCCTGTAGATTTGCTCCATAGTTGACTCCGGTTGGCAGGTCCGTGTTAACGATTTGACTTGTGGTCAACTTCAAACATTGACAATTGCATCAACAGCATCCCAGTTCAACTTCCACTCGATGTCAGCCCACTCCTCATCAACGGATTTTTGAACGATTCAACTGTTTGGCAGTTTACTGTTTTTTCGGAGAGGGCATTTCAAAGGGGTATGGCTCTGGTAGAGAAGAACTGATGGCGTATTCTAGTTGAAGCTTGGGGTTTTTGGATTCTTCTACTGTGTCCTCTGGTTTTAGTGGCTGGATTTGGTGAGAAGACATTGGAAGACTGGCTGGATTGGGATCTTGTATGCCTGGATGACATCTCCTCTTTTTCGTCTGTATGTTAAAGTTGGGAGGTTCAACCTCTGCAATCGCACGTCATATGGGAGATCTTTCAAGCCTTGGACCATTTTTGAGGCTCGCTTCTGCACACACTCAAGAAGGAATTTATCCTTTTTGAAAGCAGGACTTGCCACAACCATGCCGAACTCAACCCTTGGCCTGACCATAGATTTGTACAGCTTAGATATGACAAAGGGGCTACGGCTTGTGAATGTCCTGCGGATAGTTCCCAGGGCCTGGTTTGCACGAGATGCAGAGTGCTTTGCATGCAGATCGAATTTCATCTTGTTGTTGATGATGACACCAAGGTCCCTCTCATGTGTGACCGACTCCAGGTTTCGTCTAAGACCATTTTTATCGACCATTGAATATTCGTTTTCTGGATTATCTCTAATAGACAGCGGAAATTTACACTGGCTCCTGACTGTGGTAATGGCAACTGCTCCTACAACATCTGGACATACCCTAACTCACAATCACCGGACCAAAAGGACAGAAAAGCGATCTTTATACAGCAGTTGAGCCAAAGGCTGCAGTACCGTATTATGAAGGGGAAACATAAGAAACACAGAAGAAGTGAGGGGTCTGTGGCAGTGTTATGGAAATACTGAAACAAAGGTTCTGTTTTTACGGGTATAGTCAGGTATAGTTTCATGGTAGTTTGACTGTTTCTCTCCAGCCTCTACACCTACCAATGTGTAAAATTGGGCCTTGATTGGAAGGTGTTATTATTCTCTACATTGCTACAACCTAAAATATTTGAATTTTCGTTGAGAAGATGCAGCTTTGCCAAATGCCTTTCTTCTACCCTCCTACTGACCATGGCCAAATTGTTTTTGCCTCACCTTCCATTTCTAATTTTCGTCTGCATCTTTTGCAGATTTACTTACGCTACCAGGTTAACCCAAACAGCTTGAGAGTGACTATTTGCGCCAAAGTTTTTCTGTTAAAAGTATTTGCATCTTTTCTGCTTTGCACAAGGCAATTCTTCAAAGGCAAAGACACAAAGTAAGACATTCGACACAGTCTTTATTCACATAAGTTTACTAGGACCGTGGCAGGGCCATAGGGACAGTGTAGGGATAAGGCAAATAGCAAGGTCAACGGTCAAGGTACAGTATTCTGTACTACAGGAGTGTTGCATGAAGCTGCCCTTACTATGGCACCGCCCACCCCCCAATTGGCCATGGTACATGATCCTGCCACCTTGGATCATGAAGCTGCCACCCCAGAAAAATCATGCAAATTCCAAGAAAACAGCAAATTTTGTTATTTGCAAAAGGTCAAGGAACCTCTCTGACCAAACAGCTGGCCTCTAACTTCACCATGTAGCAAAATACTATTTTTAGCAAAGTGGGCGACTTCATGATCACTTGGGTGCCTACATTCTTTCGTGTTCTCTAGCTTAGCCTTGAGCAATTACAAGTAAACTATGGTACCAGCAGAAAGTGAAGGTTCTAAGCTTCCTTTCAGGATACTCCACTGAATTTTATCTCAACCTTTACTCTTTTTCCCTAAGTCATTTCCCAAAAATAGGAGTTTAGGGTGGCGACTTCACACAGCACTCCTGTAAGCTACTTTCATAACTTCTTCTTCTTCAACTTATTATAGTCACTGGGATCCAGTGACCCTCACCGAACTCTTTCTTCAGCAACTACTATACTTCAGTTTTGACGTGGTCGGACACGCCACAACACTCATCATAACTAAAACAAAACTACGTCCCAAAAAATAAAATTTATAAGTTATAGAAACTTTGGTCCCTAGAGAGCATCAAAATTATCTAAGCCTACATTTAAGTGGGAATAAAGCACATACCAGTTTTGAAAAGCACGCAAAAGGCGACTAAAATCAGGACTTTCATTTTTGCACGTTTCGTTTCTAGTTTGTAAGCTTTGCCCGTTGCTGAGTGTTTTTAGGAAATGAAATCCCTTAAAAGTTTGAAAAAAATACGTGAACATTTAAAATTTATAAAGAATGTAGAAACTTGGAAGAAAATATGGCTTCTACGAACAATTTACTTTATTTTTTAGTTGCCATTGGGTTTTAGCTCTATAACACAGTTTTTTTCTTTACGAAATCGCAGAGTTCGCAGGCCAAATTGAGAAGACCCACCAATTTGAATGCGAAAAACGTGCAGAGTAAAACCAAACAACAAATAATATGAATATAAAACTATTTTACTTTTTAACAGTACTTTTCTGTATTCAGTCTTTCGGTAGTTGCCTTTTAGAAGAGGCAGTTGGAAAGTTTCGTTTCCAGAAGCTCAATCTTGTTTGGGAAAAAGCATCCAAGGTAAACTGGTAAAGGCTGTCTGGCTGGTTAAATGAAAAGACCAGTTGAGTCTGGTCACCTGGAGAGTTCCCCTCAGTCTAGTACACTAACCCCATTTCAGGCATGGTGCTCAAACGTTTAGCACCATGCCTGAGTGCTAGACGTTCAAGCACTGTACCTTCGATTTCATGTATGGTGCATGGATTTCAGTATACAGTGCATACAGAAAAAACACAGTTTCTGTCATCACAACTGAGCACCGGCTCGGACAGGGCTGAAATTACTACCATGAATTAGAGAAATCAAAGACAATCCTTTATATATTTTTCACAACAAAAACAAAAAGGCTCTAATGATGATGGAGATGAAAAACTTAACAGCACCCTATCTATTTTCCATGTATTTTCCCTATCTATTCCCCAAGAGCCAATATTCTGGTTGGCTGCTAGGTAGAAAAAGCGGAGGCACAGGACACTTTGCATGCAAAACCCTTGACTATGTAGAAAAGGAAATAAGGTTTTTCACATCTGTCATCAGCCAAGTCCTTTTGTTTTTGTTGTGAAAAATATATAAAGGATTGTCTTTGATTTCTCTAATTCATGGTAGTAATTTCAGCCCTGTCCGAGCTGGTGCTCAGTTGTCATGACAGAAACTGTGTTTTTGATGTATGCACTGTATACTGAAATCCATGCACCATACATGAAATCCAAGGTACAGTGCTTGAACGTCTAGCACCCAGGCATGGTGCTAGAGGTTTGAGCACCGTGCCTGAAAAGGGGCTAGTGTACTAGACTGGTTCCCCTGAGTAAAGGGATGTTTTCGCATTCATGGCTGTAGAGCTAACTGGGTGGTCCCTTCCACACGAAAATGAGACAATCGGTCAGGTATTGAACAGCTGAGGAAGATGGGATCCACCCATGTGAAATTCTGTTCAGCTGGATTGGAGCAAATGAGTGGAACTTCCACATTTTTCTGTCATCAATCTGTGCAGTCCTTTTTTTCTATCCTTGTTCAGCTCAACGCTGCGCTCAGAGCGGTGTTAAATGGGTCTATCAAGCTGGATGTCCCGTTCACTTGTTCATCCATACATGTCAAAGACAAAAAGGTTGATGCCATCAATGCAAAAATGTCTATGGAGGTAGACGGGACCAGAGCCATCAACACAAAACGTTACCCCTAAGGAAGTCTCTCATCCAATACTAGATAATCCCCTCAGTACACAAATATGGGCATGAGCAGATTGCAATCTAGGAAGTTTTCATTTTGCCACTTTTATATATAATTGTCAAATTTTAAAAACCATCCTGACCTACCCCAGCCTGCTCTGTAGCACAAACCGCTCTGTGGCTCTGAAGCTCAGTGGTATAGCACTGGCCTAGAACGCCAACAGTTCTTGGTTCCAATCCCGGCTGAGGAGCACTTTTTCTTTCAGTTCACTATTATAGTCCCATCACTCTTCTTGGCGAAAACCTCAAATATCACTATGAGCATGCACAAAAAAAATTTCAAGCCAGAAACTGCCCTGAGCTCAAGAAAGCTGTGGGCCTGCTTCAAGCAGGCTTTAGTTCTCACAGTGCATGCTTAGATCTATCAAAGATTTCTAAACTGTTTGGTATTTTTTCTTCACTTTCTTTTTTTCTGAGTAGCCTACAGTAGGCTACAGTAAAGGACTATAGGGGAGATAGGACAAGCAGCAGATGGGACATGGTACCTCTGTGAAGAAAGTTTTTATACAAAATTTTGCAAGAATTAGAATGATGCACCATCGAAAGAAGACCTGGCTTCTATGAAACAAGTTATGAACAGTTTGTTGGAAGATGATGAATGTTTTTTGTCTTAAGCAGTTTTCTTTTGGCTAGAATAATGCCCAGTGGTTGACCTACATTTGCCTCTGATGATACAAATGTGAACTTATGCGGAAATCTACCTGCTTGGGTACCTTGGGACACATTTTGTCCATTGTGTCCCAGGATACCCTCAAGGGGATACTGTCTAGTTGACCATAGGTTCGTAATAAATGGAACTTATTTAAAAAAAAAAAAAAAAAAAGGGAACTGTGTCCCTAGTACCCTTAAGCATGTCCCAGAGTACCCAGGGAGTAGGGTACTCTGGGATGGAAGTCGAGGATTAGGAAAATTGTTGATACCAAAAAGATTGACCAAGTAATAATCTACAAAAAATCTGGAAAAAAGTGGAGCAATTCCGCCTAACTGGGTAGCAAACTCATGCAATTTGTCTAAAGCATTCTCAAGATATCCGATACGCTCTTAAACATGACCAGGGTACTCACATCTCCCCTAGGTATATTACTTTGGTATTTGACCAACTTGCCTCAAACGAAGAAGCCCACCAAAGGAAATAAATAGTTACGGCATAATGTCTATGACTTCTGATACTACTATTTGTAAAAATTATTTTCGAGTCTATTGTCATCTCTACCCATCCACATTTTTACTGAGTAGATTCTTTTACTCCTGAATATGGGAATATCCTGATCAACAGAGTTAATTAAACTACTGTGATGATGCCCCTATTATGGGGGATGGTGCCCTACCTACACTCGGGCTAACCTAAAGGGGCAAAACCTTTCATTCCGTTTGTTGTGACTTCAGAGTTCAGATGGATAGAGCAATTGCTTGGAATACCAGAGTACATGCTTAGTCTGAGTCTTTGTCCAGTGCAGGTCAAGTGCCTAGTACAACCCTATAGAGTAGCAATCAGTTCTGGGTTTTAGGAAACCTAAAGCACATCTAAGACCCTTATCTTGCAACCAGTGAAAATGTAAACAGAAGTATTTCATTATTTTCATTGTAGTTTGTTTTAAGTAAACCCCTGTGTCGAAATTTTCTTTTTATCTTCTCTTTTTACTCCAGAGACTTTCGGAACCTAAACTAAAGATCCTCTACAGTGATCTTAAGGTCCAGGAGAAAGAAGAGACCACTTTGAAAAGAGCAATTGCGGAAGGCTTAGACAAAGATGGATTGAAAGAAGCAGTAGTACGGAAGAGGTTGAAAGGTAAGACTGGTGGAGGATCGTCAATCCAGAACGATAGACGCACAGAGCCTCGTTTTTGTTGCATGCTGCAGGTCCACTTCTGGGCCGATTCCGGGCTGATTCTTTCTACATCCGTTTTTGCACTGCAGCGCTTCCGAGGAAGACGGCAGCGCTTCTCGAAAATCACGCACTTGCTCACCGACCAAGTCCGTGCTTCCCTGCAAGATGCTGCAGCGCTGCCGCTTCAACCAAGAAGAAAGTGAATCCAAAAAGGCATATTGTGCAAAAGCAGAGAAGTGCTGCAGCAGCGATGCGTCGATTGGAACAAAAACGAGGCTCAGATAGTTCTCCTTAAGATTCTGTTGGAAAGGCAGAGGCATTACTAGCTAAAATCTTTGGGTTTGGCAATGTGTTTACCGACTAGCTGGTCATTTTTACCGACTGTTTTCGCAGAAAAAAACGACTGTGTTCATGAAAAAAAATGACCGTTTTGACGAATAATCGACTGATTTTAAGAAAAAACTACAGTTATTAATGTTAAATCGACTGCTTTTACGAAAAACCGACTGTTTTAAAGAAAAATTGATTGTTTCTAACAAAAGAATCGACTGTTTTTACGAAAATCGCGGCGCTTCGCCCAGACTCTGCTATTTTTTACAGACCTGCTGACAACATTGGGGGGGGGGGGGTGTCCCCTCCTCCATACGTGACGCCCCTGGGTAAGGTGTAAATATAACAATGCCAAAGAGATATCAGTCCGCGATGTTTGTCCTTACCTTCGCAGTCTGGATAGTATTTTACTGTTGGGAGGTACACATAAGACTTCCACAGTATGAGTTAAAAGGCTTATTTTACTCCAATCACAAAATTTTGAACGACTGGTGTAGCTGGAGGAAAGATTAGCAGCATTTGCTGTTTCAGCATACGTTTATTCTCATGTAGTATCTGTCCCATAGATTCCCTTCAACACTTTCAATGTCTGCGATTTAATCAATTCCATTTTCAAATTGCAATAGTCGAAATTTCGGGCTTTCTGTTGGTTCTTCCGGACCATCAACACTCCTATGTCAACCCTCTAGTCAATTGTCTTGGTAAGTTTGATCCCCTGTCATCTTTCAGGGCTTAACAAATTGGGGCTTAGTTGTCCATCCGAGTCATAAGAAATCTAAATTGAGATTGCATGTGCGCCTACTGCATTTTCTTCTCTAAACCTAAGAAATATGGCTGAGACAGAAAGAAGAATCGACAAGCCTTTGAAATTAGTTTGCGTGTATTTTCAACTAGTTGCCACTTTGGGGATTTTGTGTTTCACGGCATTTTCCTCACAGTGGACTGACGCGGACAAAGTGCATAGGCTTGTAAGATTAGTGCCTACAGGACGCGATTTTTTTTTCTGCTTGCGAATTGATACGGGACGCGAATCGACACGAAACTGCGGGCGGGAATTTTGTGGAGTGACGACGCGGATTTTTTCCGCTCCGCTATGCCGAATTCGCCTGGCGAACGCGAATTGTTGTTCTGTGGGCCCACAGTTTAAGACTAGTTCTCTTATCTGCCGTATTTGGTGATGTAAACAAGAAGCAAGTGGGAAGAGCGGTTGAGATTGGACATTTTGGGATCAGTTCTGCTAATAAAGAATGGCTGGGGAGAATAAATGAGGTTGAAAGCTTTGCTACCAAGGGGGCTCTGGCTTATTGAATCGCTGTCTTCTGTCTTCTATTTGGTTGCAGTGTAGTTTTTCTCATATCCCTTGTGGAGCATGGATTCGATTCTGTCAGTGCGAGGATGCTCTCTTTCAGCCACTAGAAATTGTCTTCTGGCTAATTTCAGGAATCCTTACGAGATTTGGACTTGCTGAGCACTTCGAAGAAAATGAAAGTCCGAGCAAAGAATCGCGTTATGGCGAATTTAATGAAGCTTCTGATGATCACCTGAACAAAGCTCTCTTCAAAGACAAGAAACTCGGGAAGTTGTGGATGAAAGCAGAAAAATCAGGCTTTTCAGGCACGTACTTTACTTGTTTATTTCTTCCGGAAACAGTCTCTGGAATGCGAGAGCCTGACGCCGCGTCGGTTCGAAGAGTCGGCGGCACCGAGGGGTAGGCACGCCGCTGGTTGCACTTTAGCACCATATAATTTCAGTAGTTATGAAACTTGTACGTAAGGAATAACAAGTTAGGAAAGTTAATATTTCAGACATCCCTATTCTTCATTTAAAATGAACACATGCTGAAACGGTAAAGAGCAGGAAAAGTTGTATAAAATCCCTGAAAACAGGGATATAGTCCCTATTTTCTTCTAAAACCGGGTAATGTTCCTGTGGAAGCAACTGCCAAACGACGGAGGTAGTGCTAGACGCTTACAGGACAGGAACTAATTCCTGGTTGGCATTCTTTTACATTACATAACTCCATGTAAAATCGATTTTTACAAAAGCGTAGGCTACACAGGTGCAAAACAAAACCATCAAAAACAAACCAGAGCAGTCTCAACAACCTGACTATAGTAGCTGCTTTACTGAAATTGTAGCTACTGTCTTGCTGGCAAAAAATATGTTCTGAAACTTGGTTGGTATTCTGACGTTGAGTTGAGTGATTGAACTATCTTATTCGGAGGCTGGTGGTAGGCTAGCTTGGGCATAGAGTAACACTGGCTATCTCGGTATAAGTTCAAGCAAAATTCAAATCAGAAGTCTTGATTAACCTTCAGTATGACGTTCCATGCGTTGGACGGAAGCTACTGGAATATAGTTTATACTTGCCTTCTTCACTAAATTCGTCAGTGCCCACAAAGTGAAAAAGTAAAAAAATAAACTCCGGATTGTAACGTGATGTAGTTTAGGCATAACTCTGTGTAATAATTTCTTCATTACAACACAAGCACAAGAATGCATAAAATATGTTATGCAAACGCCGAAACACAAGCGAATTGCCGCCGCCGATGTGTCGGCGATCGGCGCACCACCGTTTCGAGGTCCGTTTTAGCTGTTTCAGTATCAGCGTAACTCATCGATATTCGGCGCGGCGTCGGGGTCTAATCAATACCCCTTTGCTGTTATGCCTTTATCACACATACTAAGTTATATTCGGTACTGATGTAATGTTTGTAGAAGTTGTTGTTCCAATATGTGAGTATAGAGTATTGCAGCGATAGTCTTTTGAAGGATGCCTGAACCGAGGATCTTAAAGCATGATACTCTTGGCTTGAACATGTAATAACATTCGTTAATCGTTGACAATTCCTCATTATGATTTAAAGGTAAAAAAAAAGAACCGGCTTGTTGTTTACTTGTTGTAGATCACGACAGTATACCGAACAAAGCTCTCTCCGTACCGTTCATGTATTGGTCAATGGGAGTTGATTTGTGAGGTTTGGGCTAATTAAAGGACTTGTCTTACCTATATGCTAATACTGATGCAACCTTCTTCCATAATCGCCCCATCAACTCTCAGACTCGGAGACCCGAATTTCATAGAAGGGACTTGCAGAAAGCTTAAAACAGCCAACGCCGTTGCTGTTTTGTTAGAAGCAGAGCTTAGTCTTAGAATATTTAACCATTCTAAAACACCGGAACTTGAAGAGTAAAGAAGTGGTCGCTGCTTTGAAGTTTTTGTTGACGCATGAGCAGGCCCGTATCCAGGAATTTTGTTCGTGGGGGGGGGGGGGGGGGGGGGGGGGAGTTGCCTACCTGTCGGACAAAAAAGACATAGATCAGAAGGAAAAGCCTATAGAAATGACTATTTTTAAGTGTTTCGGGGGGGGGGGGTGACGGCCTTTCGCATGAGCGTGACTGAAAGCGTGTTGCACCCCTCTAACAGTAGTAACCATTAGTTACTATTTTCGTTGCAGCCTCGTAAAAAGTTACTACGCTGACCGTTCTAACCTTCTCGAAATAGTTATTAATAGTAACTATTTGCTTACATGCTCGAGAGCGTAGTAAGTGTGGGAACTACGCATCTCTGTAACGTGATTGCTCGGATTGGTCCGTGGCATGATATTCTGCTGGAAAATAGAAAAAGCGTTCCAGCCTTGACGGCAAAAAGCCAGAATTCGTGACGTCAGGCGTAGTAACTATGGTAAGTAGGAAATAACACGCTCTGAACCTCCGCCGTATCAGTAGCCTTTTGTCGTCCTTACTGGTTCTCCTTGGTACACGGGACCTCCTAGCTTAGATCCTTCTTCTTTCTAGAGATGGAGCTTAAGGCCTTGAGAGAGGAATTCCTTCACCACCAGGAGAAAGTTGACGAGTATTACTCAATCTTAGAGCGAAAGATGTCTTCTAGCAATCCAGATCAGAGTAAGTTTCAATTTACTTTGTCGTTTTTATTTATTACTCGTTCAAACCGAGGTCCGGCCAAAGCCGACTGCGAATCAAATTTGAAAAAAAAATCCGGATAATTCAGCTTTTCTTTGCAACAGCAATACTTGGGCATTTCTTGGCAAGGCTTCACGTCCGCTTGTTGGTGGATGAAACGGCCCTTTCCAAACAGTTCCGAAATATGGCTGGAGCAGATCTTAGCTGACTTACCTGTTTAGCGTCATTCTTATATATTTGTTATATTTTTACTAGCTCTCACATTTGGAAATATTCATTGGCTACATTAGCTCGATTTTCATCTGTGGGCCATTGAATACATCCAGGAACCAATGTTGGGACAGGTACTTCAAATTTGTAGTAAGTCTTAACTATTGACTTCCAAGATTGTACTCAAGTATCAAGTTTTAAGTACCCGACAACAAGTGTACTTAAGTAGTACTTCGAGTACTGCACGTTGAGCGAACACAGTTTTTTTTTAACCATTGAATGGAGCTCCAGCCATCTAATAGTATCCTTACCAAGGTGCAGCGTACTCCACATATTGCCCGATTTTCATCAGTTTTTTTCTGATGGCTTTTCATTGATGGATAAACGCTGCCGAAAAAACTTTCCATTGTGCAAATCGATATGATATAAGCAG
Source organism: Branchinecta lynchi (assembly GCA_023053575.1). Lineage (NCBI taxonomy): Eukaryota > Metazoa > Arthropoda > Branchiopoda > Anostraca > Branchinectidae > Branchinecta > Branchinecta lynchi. The sequence goes on from JAKZAP010000001.1 coordinate 21,327,438, forward strand.
AATGTACTTGAGATAGTACTTGTAAGTATTTGTAGTTGAAGCCTTAAAGGGCACCTGAATGAAGAGTACCGAGTATTATCCCTATCTGTGTGATTTCCGTTAACATTGCCTGCAGAAAACCCAATCCAAATACGAAATAGTGTTTCCAAGCTATGATTTTTGTTCCATTTGCATCTGTCCTTATTTCAGTACCGAACAATTTAGAAATGAACAAATGTCTCCAGTCGTTCCTTCTTCTAGAATATTTTTTAACCAGTTAAGCCCAAACGCTTATCTAGAAGAAATTCCAATACGATCCGGCCAGTGCTGCACAAGATTTGAATGAATTGCGCTTTTTGTCTTGGAGTCTGCATTTGCAAACCTCTAGAAACGAACATCCCTATTTTGAAAACGTCACGCTCAGGAGAAGAATGCTCTCCGTGACCATATCTGCAAATGTATTCTCCATGGTGTGTTCAAGTATGGTTTCATTGTTCAGGCAAGTGTTCAGGTGTCTTTTAAGTACCTAGTTATTTTATTTAAGAAATCAATCAATCACTCATTACACTTTTCCCGGACGATTTTTTTGGACATTAAATATACAGCAAGAAAAAGCCTGAGAGAAAGGGGGCTCGTCGGTCTCTTGTCCTGGCAGATGACACAGACCAACTTTCATCAAAATGCTGTATGCTACACTGTAAAAAGTCCCTCCGAGTAAGGATTAAAGTTAACTGCAGTATTTGCTACTGGGATTAATCTTATCTCTACTGAGATAAGATTAATCCGAATTAGAGACAAGGCTATCTTTTTAGAGACAAGATTAATCCCAGCAGCAAATACTGCAAGATTTTTTTTTTTACATGGCAGTCAACTTTCTTTTTATATATTTTAGGGAAATAAACTCTGTTAAACCAAAGGCCAACGGACCAACTAAGGATAGTCATAGGGCTAGCACTTATCTCCTCACTGTAACTTTAAAAAGTAAAAGTAGAATAGTTTCACATGCTCTCACCGATTCGACGACCAGATTCCTAGTTCGAATTCCGCGCCAATGACTGTATTTTTTTTTCACTTTAGATTCACTGGACAACAACTTGGATGAGTCACAAGGGAAGGAGGTGGAAGATGTAATACGGTAAATTTGTCAGCTAACTTTTGTTGCTCTTTACTGGCACTTACGTTTATAAGTAAACATTTTCAGTGTCGTTTACTTACGATAAGTGAGCATTTTGCGTATCCATCTTTCTTTCCTGATTACCATTCTTCGGAGTCTGGGAGGGAACCTATAACTTTCTCTGAAAACCTCTCGAGTCTGCCCGAAGCAACTTGTTCTTGGATGTGTTTCCTCCTACCAGTAGTTACTGAAAGCTTCCATCCTTCAAATTTGACTAAAGAGATTTACAAGTTTGGGCGACGGTGAACGCATTTGGTAACTATTGGTAGAACTATTGGAGCGCACCCCTGATCTTGTTAACCTCCGATATTGTCTAATCTCTTACAGCAATAGTTATTAAAAGCTTCCATCGTCCTTCAAATTTGACTGAAGAGATGGTTTGGACGATGGCGAACGCGTTTAATAACTATTGAGAGAAGGTTGGAGCATACCCCTTATCTTGGTCATCCTAGACTCCCTCAAACCTACTACCAATAGTTACTAGAAGCTTCATTCGTCGTTGAAACCAACGTGAAGGGATATACAGGTTGTGACGACAGTGAAGGCAATTAGTGACTTTTAGTAACGTAACTATTTAGTAACATAATCGCAATCAAAGAGACGCCTTTTTCACAAAATCGGTCTCCACGATTTAACTCAGCATTGATGAAATTCCTTTTAACATCCTTAACATCTGTTTGTCCAAACCCAACAACACCAGCAACTCCCGAAATGGATCCACCGGATCTGAAATCCCTATGATTTTTTTGTATAATAATTGGAGGATTCTCCATCTATGGGGACTCGCGAGAATGCGGAGAGCGAGTCCCTGGGACAAATAAAACGCTGTGCTCCGATCTGTGATTCCCCAGTGATCGGCGAGAATACGGCGTAAAGGATAACATCGTCCGTCAAACCAGCGTGGAGGGATATGTAGGTTGCGACGACGATGAATGCATGTAGGCTACTAACTATTGATAGATGGTTGGTTCACACTCCTAGCTCATATCTCTTCCGCAAGAATTATACATGGCGTGACTCCATGCCACTCAGTTCCCCACAGAAGAGCTGAAATCCACTTGTCTTTGTTCGTCGTCTTCTATCGAAGGCCCTTCCTGTCTATAACAGTCATACATACACAAATACAGAATTTTTGAATGCATGTATTAATTGTGGATAGAAGGCTGGTTCACACTCTTCAGAATTTTTGAATGCGTTTAGTAACTGTTGATAAATGGTTGGTTCGCACTCTTGGCTCACATCTCTTCCGCAAGAATTATACAGGTGACGCTATGCCACTCAGTTCCCCACAGAAGAGCTGAAAGCCACTTGTCTTTGTTCGTAGTCTTCTATCGGCCCTTCCTATCCATAACAGTTATACAAAAACCCAGAATTTTTGAGGATGCATGTATGACTGGTCTATGAACCGTCTTCTTTTAAGCGCAATTCTTTGCCTTTCCCCTTTTTGCTCTTTTCTCTTAAAACTGTTGATGTGCATCATTACCAGTTAGTTACCAGTTATCCGTTTCAGGAATAAGCACCGAGACTTGAAAGACGGTTACGACCGATTGCACAAGATGTCGCTTTCCGGCCCAGATGCCAGGGAGTTTGCGGAGCCCAGAGTGCAGGAGCTCTGGGTGGCTGCACAGAAGTCTAACTACTCGTCGGCCGAGCTGGAATCCCTTCATGTAAGTGTTTTAATTTTTAGGCTTCTTTAGAAATCATTTTCCGATTGTGCAAATCCGCTAATCGTCTACCGCCGGAAAAGACTTGATTCCCACAGCGTTCGAATTTCACAAGGGGTCCCGAAAACATTTATACTATATTCGAATTTATTAGCAGAAAAAGTATGAAGCCACGGGAGTGACGATAGAAATAACAAAGATTTTCATCTGTGGGACATAGATACATTCAGGAACCAGTGTTGGGACAAGTACTTCGAATTTGTACTTAGTGACCTGTATTGTACGTGAGTACGTGACCGAGACCAATCGTATCTCCTTACTTGAATATTGAACCTCTAATCAACTTCAGATAAAACTTTTACTATTAACAAATTTTCCGGGTTTTTTCCAGATTCCAGGAGAACTACTTGTCCAGTGAGAAAATGATTTTCATATACGTGTTCAGCATGACTTCTTACCCCTAAATCGACTATCTCATTAGCTGTTAACAAATATTTTTGTTGCGGCTATCTTCAATTCCGTCGCCCTACCTCACATCCTGTATACTGCACCCTTCTGGAGACTTTTCACCAAAACAGACAAAAAACAAGTCCGGTCAACATTCTATCGTTTTGCCAAATATATATTGCGCCTCCCCCCTTGGACGAGAAACTCTAAAATTTCCAGTCGTTATCAAATTAGTGATCCACTAACAGCAGTGGAGAAACAAATAGAAACATACAGCCAAAATATTGATCACTACTGGAAATCCCTCTTGCTTTAGTTGTATAGTAAAAGTTATACTGTGTATTTTGTAAGTTACTTTCTGTCGTATTTTCCTTTCTTTTTCTCTTTTTTTCCTTATTATTTACTCCGTCTTTGTGCCTTGTGTTTATTTTGACGGGTTATAAATAAAATCATCATCATCATCATCATTTTGTTCGCCCCTTAATTTGAACCCCTACCACTAAATGTAGGGTTACATACATTTAGTGCTTAAAGCAGCATATATGGAATCATTACGGGATGAGTCGAGTGGTTCTTGGGCGTCCCAAATAAAACAAATTTTGGACCAGTGTGGGGTTAGCTCGCTTTGGAATAACGGGGAGGGGCAAGGTCATGAAGTAGGAGATGTTGCAGGTGTGGTTAAAAAGGTGTTGATGGATCAGGAAATACAGCTGTGGCAGTGTGATGTCGGTAAGTTTAGCTCGTTGAGGTTCTACAGAGATGCTAAAGAGACATGGGGGGAAAGTATTTATTTTAAAGCAGGGTTGAATAGGGAGGAGTTAGCGTGGGTGATAAGTATGAGGGGTGATTGTTTACCGCTAGGGGATAGGAGGAGGTATGTGGGAAGGGGTTTAAGTCGGATTGGTCCTTACTACTGCCCTATGTGTGGGGAGATGAATGAGAATGTGTTGCACCTGATGTGTGAATGTAGTGAATTGGATGGGTTGAGGGATGAAGTGTTTGGAAAAAGAGTGTACGATGAGGAATGGTTGGTTAAAGTAATGAAGGATGAATGTTTTTCGGGAGTTCGCCAGTTGGGAAGATTCCTTAAGCTTTCGATGAAGCATCGTGAAAGATTCATTTAGGTTTATTAGTAATTTAGTGAAAATTTATTTTTATTTTGTTTTGTATTGCCATGGCCCTCGGGCTTTTTTGTGTAAATATATATCATATCATATATCATATCATAGTCCGCCGTCGAACTTGACCTGTCCCTTGATGTAAAGAATCATCACACCAAGTTTCATCAAAATATCTATTTCCCTTCAAGAGTTGTCGTGCTGACAGACGAACAGACGGACAACTTTTACGAAGTCACAGGTATCCCTCCACTTACATTGTGAGATCCCAAAAACCAAGTAATTATATTTTGTACTTAAGTAGTACTTGAAGTAAAATTACTTAAGTACTTCCCAACACTGTTATGAACCTGATCGGTCTTTCGTATCACTCAATTTTTTTTTTTTTTTTTTTTTTTTTCAATCAGTCAAACAAGTTTAAACCGAATAGCTAAAAGCTAGAAAAGGTATACAAATTTACAAAATACACAGACACACAAGAAACAAATTAACTAGTAAACTTAAAAGAAATTACCAGAAATAAATGATGGGATGAAACTACGTAAAAATTGGGTAGAAGAATTAGCGGGATATGGGGAAAACTGATTGCCAGTATTCCTCTCGGACCGACGCACGGAAGACGGGAGGGGAGAGGGGAATTATGGGCCATCTGGGGACAACACGTTATCTTAGCTCCAAATTTGTTTGAAAGAGTATTTCTACGTACAGATAATTTAGGAATGTCAAGTTTAATGAGAGCCTCTTCGTATGTAATATTATGATCACCCAGAATGATTCTCATGGCTCTCTTTTGGGCATTTTCCAGACGATCAGAGAGCTCTGCAGCTCTCTGATTCTGCAGCTCTCTGAACTTTCGTATCACTCAGCTGGTCAACTTTCTTTTGATGTTTTTTAGGGAAATAAACTGTGTTAAACCAAAGTTCTTGAAGAACAGTCATAGGGCTATTACATCTCATACTCAACCACCCACACTTAGGTCGTCTAACTCGCGACATTCGAAAGTCAGATGTTTCAAGCTTTCTTTCTCGCTTCCGCACATCGAGCAAAAGTAGGGACCAGTAAGCCCCAGTTTATTTCCTAGATATTTCATGTGTGGCCCCAGTGGTAAACAATACAGTCAAGGTCTGGTTCTTTGGACGTTAGGTAACCCTGGACGGTGCCAATGTCACCAACTCAAGGGTTCCAGAGGCCATTTATGTAAAAAAAAACATCTACCGTTGATCAGTCAGAAGTTTCGTAACAGATAATACAAGGATGTGCCGTTTTAACAGATAACACTTAGGATGTTAGCTGTTATGATTTGGAGGAGTTAGAGGGGGAAGTGGGTAACTTAAATCTCATGACATCCACACCTCTGGAACGAGTGATCTGTTCTGACGGAACTTGAACGTCATGTTAACTGAACGCATGTTAACCGCAAAGGGCCCATGATCATTTGTGCCTCATGGGTTTTGCTTACAAATTAATTTCTTGACATGTTCATCTTAACTGCAAAGTACATAAACTAATATTTGAACAAACGGTACATTTTCCTATTCCCCAAGAGCCCATAATTATTTTTGATCAATGGTTTTCCTTAGAGATGGATTTCTGGCTCCCTTAAAGTGCTCCTCGTAACTTCAAAATGCAAAAATTATTTTGAACAAACGATGCATTTTCACGATCTCCAGTACCCCATGACCATTTTCGCATCAAGGGTTTTGCTTACAAATGAATTCCTTAAAGTAGGCTAATCATCCTAACCGCAAAGTACAACAAGCCCAAAGGTTTCGATGGGATCCCAAAACTGTAATATTTGAAAAAGACAACTGGGTCTTGTCTTCGCCATACTTCTTGAACATTTTTAACATTAAAATTTAGAAACAGAGTAAGGCCAAAAAGCTAATAATCTGAGAAAATCAAGTTCAGATATGGATTTAGCACGTATGTTTCATGTCTATTTTACGAACCTGTTCGAAACTTCCTGCCTTACTTCTGCCAAATTTCCGGTTTCGGCCGAATTCCGGGAAAACTGCTTGTCCGACAAAACAAGACCAAAGGTTTCCATGAGATCTAAAAAATCTGACATTTGATTCAAACAATTGGGTCATGTCTTCGCCATTCAGTCTTTGTCAGATTCCTTGAATATTTTTTGTGTTAAAATAAGGTTCAAAAATGGATTCAGCATTTCTCCTTGCTTCGATACCGAATCTCTAATCGATTTCAGAAACAACTTTGAGCTTCAACCAAATTTCCAGTTTAACCGAATTCGTGATGAACCATTTGTCCAGCAAGAAAACTAAGTTCATATATGGATTCAGAGGACCTCTTTACCCCCTCAGTGAAAATCTTATTAGCTTATAAAACATACATGTTTTTACCGTAAATTTGAAATCCCTCCTCTGCCTCTAAAGATAAGACTAAAGGACCCATCTATGAACTTGACCCGGACTTTACCAGTGAATCCTCATTGAGCAACATCCTCGCTTGAACAACATGTTTCCTCGTTTGAACATTATATATCAACCCCCTCGACCGTCGATTACAGTAGATCTCTCCGACGTCACCCAGAATAAACAAATGAATGTCGGCATCCACGCGCAGAGCTATACTAGTTTGTGAATAAAGGGGTAGGGACTGCTATAGCCGAAAATTGGTCGACAAATTTGTGTCCGACTTCAGCCAGATTCCGGGTGAACTACTTGTCCGGTAATAAAATAACTTACATATTCGGATTCAGCATGTCTCCTTGCCCCTAAATCAACTCTCTCAATAGCTTTTAGAAAATATTTAGTTGCACCTTTATTTGAAACCCCCTCCCCCACCCCTAAATGTTTTGCTACAGAGCCTATCTACGAACTCGACCTTACTCTTGATCCAAAGAATCCTCACACCCAGTTTTATCAAAATATCTCATTCCCTTCGAGAGTTATAGTGCGCACAGACGGACGGACAGACTGACAACTTTTGGTATGTCATAGGTCTCCACTTACGTTTTGGGATTTTAAAAAGAAAGTTCAAAAACGAATTCAGCGTATATCGAACATCTAATCAACTTCAAATAAAACTCTAACTTATAGCAAGTTTTTTGGTTTCAACCGGATCCGGGGCGAACTGTGTGTCCGGGTAAAAAAATTATTGTCATTTACTGATTCAGCATCTCTTCTTACCCCTAAATCGGACATCTATTGAACTTCAAATAAAACTTTCGCTTTTGACAAATTTCACGGTTTTGGCTTACAAATGAATTTCTAACACCCTTAAAGGACACCTGAATCAAGAGTACCAAGTATCATCCCTATCTGTATGACTTCCGTTAGCATTGCCTGCAGAAAACCCAATCCAAATACGAAATAGTGTTTCCAAGCTATGATTTTTGCTCCATTTTGTATCTGTCCTTATTTCAGTACCGAACAATTTTAGAAATGAACAAATGTCTCTAATCAACCCTTCTTCTGGAATATTTTTTAACCAGTTAAGCCAAACGTATATTTAGAAGAAATTCCAATACGTTCCGGCAAGCGCTGTACACGATTTGAATGAATCGCGCTTTTTGTCTTGGAGTCTGCATGTGCAAACCTCCAGAAACGAACATCCCTATTTTGAAAACGTCACGCTCAGGAGAATAATGCTCTCCGTGGCCATGTCTTTAAATATTCTCCATGGTTTGTTCAAGTACGGTTTCATTGTTCAGGTGTCCTTTAAAATGCGAATCTTAACCGCAAAGTGAAAGAAATACTTTTTACCAAAAGATACGTTTTCATGATTTCTAATAATAATAATGATAGCTTTATTTCAGCCAAAGGCGATATAACACAGAACTAATCAAAAACACAACAACAGTTAACAAACACTAAAACGCGCTAAGGACACACGTCCCTGAGGAGCGCCCTCCTCACAGGAAGGCAGCTGAAAAGGGGACAAGCGACAAGGAAATTCGCAGACCAGAAAATTCTCTGATGGAGGGACGCTTTGGATCGTCTCACTGCCTCATCCAGTGTACAAAACCTACCGGAGACAAGTTCATGGCTCACGCTACAAATCTTTGGGAGTTTGTTTAGGCGGCGGGCAACTAGATTGTACCCAGTTTTAAGTAATCTGGCCGATTTTAGTGAAATGTTGGCCACTAGGGAGATCCCATAAAGCTAGTAGCAGTAGCAATGAAACAGGTGAGTTTTCACTGTCAGAGCAGTGCCCAAATTTCAGGAAGATCATGTTACCTCGCTTAAACAAACACCGGAGGAGCGCGGTAACATGATCGTCATCCCGACAATCATCCCAGAGGGTATAACCCAAATATATAAAAAGTAAGTACTAAAGCGATTTCCTTCCCACCAAGCCGTACACCTTTCAAAGGAACGGGTAAGCCGGGTAGGGGGTAGGTAAGCGATTGCAACGTTTTTTCTTTCGTATTGAACAGGATATCGTTGGACGTAGCATAATCATCGCAAATTCTTAGGAGCTGATTGAGGGCAAAAATGGTGGGCGAAATTAACACGATGTCGTCATAAAATGATTGTAGCAATACCCGTTTATGTGGCAACCAGTCCTCGTAAGGCATAACTTTAACGAAAGCTCATCAGTATAATAGTATACAGAAGCGGAGATAGAACACCCCCTGGCGTAGACCATTCCTAATGTGAAAAAACTCACCGAAGCTATCTCCCCAACGTACACGAGATCTTCACTGAGTGAAACAAAAATAATACCTTTCTACGCACCAGAATATCTAGCATAGTACAGTGGTTAACGTGATCGAACGCCTTAGACGCATCGACAAAACATAGAAACACGGGAGTCGAGAAAAACAGAAAATAATCCACGACAAATTTCAGAAGGAAAATCGCGAAATCAACTCCACACTTTCGTTTGAAGCCAGACTGATAGGGCGCAGTAATGATCCACTGTTTCATTTGGCCAGCTAAACATTTCTCAATAGTCTTCGATAGCACCGTAGCCAAAGCAATTGGTCTGTAATTATCAGAACTAGATGGATCTGTCGTTCTCTACTTGGGTACCGGCACCAGGTTCACCGCACCGAATTCAAGCCAGCGTTACGTGTCATCATTCGCACCCTATTTCGTCGAATCCTTCAGTTGTACATAGTTACTTGTCTTTAGTGCCTTAATTTGATGTTGACATTGGCATTGCTATTTTTTATAATATTACGGCGCAGTAATTGAATTGATTGATATCATCGGCGTATCAGGCAGGTAAGCATGCCTTAAAAACTATTGAACAGCGCCGCTAAAGTGCGCAACTTAAGCACTAAGTGCAAAAAAAATAATTTTGACTAAACCATGCATGCTCATTTTCTTCAAGGGCCCATGATCATTTCTGCTTCAATGGTTTTGATTAATAAATGAATTCCTAATTCCCTTATAAAGTTTCACAGAATACGGCTGATGGTAGACCAGGCACTGGTGATGTATCACACTGTGTGTGCACATTGGCATTGCTATTTTTTATAATATTACGGCGCAGTAATTGAATTGATTGATATCATCAGCGTATCAGGCAGGTAAGCATGCCTTAAAAACTATTGAACAGCGCCGCTAGAGTAATACATTTTAGCTTGATGCAAACCTCAGATGTCTAGCCGAAATACCATTAACAGACGGAAAATCAGACGAAGGCAAAAGGGGAAAGCTAGAGCAATCACTGAATAGAATTAAAGAGGGTTTCAGAAACCAGTGCTCAGAAATCTGCCTTGCATGACTAACCGAATCTAGTGTACTCGCACTTGCCTTAGGCCCAGAAAAGTATCGTCTCCCATGAGTCCAGAAATCCTTCTGACCACCAAGGAGGTCACCAGCCATAGCCTCCGCTTTTGCAGCTAAAGTATTAGTTTTACACCATTTCAACTTCGCTCTAAAAGCAGATCGTGCACATTACCTCATGAAGAGCACCGAGCACCGGCCTTCATTAGAAACCCACGTCAAAAAGCGGCTCTGGAGGCAATGTAAAATTTCCAGACTAAAGAGTTCCATGCAGTAACCTGGAACGGCCTGCCCTTATGCCCAAAAGAAGTAGAACTGGGAATAACAGACACAGTCGTGGCAGTCAGAGTGAAATAAAAGGTAGCTAAGGGCCCCCGATAATTTGCGCATCAAGTTTTTTTCTCTCTTAAAGGATTTCTATAGTCCTCTTAAAGTGTACATCTGAACAGTAAAGTTTGATTAAAACATACATATTTATCATCCCCAAATGCCATCATTTGTGCCTGAAGGTTTTTTTTCACAGGTGAGTTTCGTAGCTCTATTAAAGTGCGCAACTTAAGCACTAAGTGCAAAAAAAAAATGTTTGACTAAACCATGCATGCTCATTTTCTTCAAGGGCCCATGATCATTTCTGCTTCAATGGTTTTGATTAATAAATGAATTCCTAATTCCCTTATAAAGTTTCACAGAACACGGCTGATGGTAGACCAGGCACTGGTGATGTATCACACTGTGTGTGCACACACGTTAAATCTATGTTTTGAAGATCCGGATCCTTTTCGATGCGTTCATTCTTCTGATTATGCGTACATGCCCAGGAATTAGCATATTCCCACTTTCATCCTCCGACCCGACGCGAGTGCCAAATGAGCTTCTATCCCTTGTTAGATAATCCCTGAATGTTGTAATCTCTTGAATCTAGAAATTAAAATGATAGAACGAAGGGAAACTTGTGAAATTTGGCTTCGGTATAGCAGTTATGAATTTCGACTGCTCTGTAAAAAGCTTCTCCGAATAAGGATGCAATATTGGCTACTGGGATTAATTTTATCTCTATTGGGATAAAATTAATCCGAATTAGGGATAATATTATCTCAATAAATACAAGATTAATTCCAGTAGCAATACTGCAAGATTATTTTTTACAGTGTGGGTAGAGTTGAGCGTGACATGCGATAGCTTGGGGCTGAAGTCACTCTCCACGCGTGACAAAGTCAAATTTCTTTTCGTTATTATATATAATTACATAATAATAATAACTGGGTGCAACCTGTCATGTGCCAATACACACTTTAACTGCAGATATTAATGACTCTCAACTGCCTTCCCTTATAAGCTATTTGGCGAAGTTTTATTGATTGATTAAGAGCGTGTTCCACCCTTCTAACAATAGTTACTATTAGTTACTATTTCCGTTCCATCCTCACGAAAAGTCACTACGCTGACCGTTCCAACCTTGTCGGAATAGTAACTAATAGTTACTATTTGCTTACCATGCTCGGGAGCGAAGTAAGCGTAGTAACTACGCATCTCTGTAACATGATTGGTCGGATTCACCCCTGGCGTGAGATCCTGCTGGAAAATGGAAAAATCGTTCCAGCCTTGACGGCAAAAAGCCAGAATTCGTGACATCATGCGTAGTAACTACGGTAAGTAGGGTGGAACACGCTCTAAATCTGAAAAAGTGAAAAACATGTTTGTGTTTTTCGCCGTTTTCGTTCGCTAAAACCAACGTAGCCTATGTATTGAGGTACTGATTAGTGAGGAAGCTTTTCACCATAACCTTGGAATTCCTTTCCAGACAGAGCTCCGACACTACGAGAACAGGATCTTTAAGCTACAGTTCCTCCATGGGCAATCTTTAGCTTTAAAGGAGAAAGGAAAAGAAGGAGCAATGTATGCAGAGAAGGATCTCAACGAGAAGATCAAGCAGACAGAAGGAAGGGTTTCCAAGCTGCATAGTGATCTAGAGGAGCGGATTCTTCAGAAGAAGCTCGAACTGTGATTGAAATAGTCATGGATGTTGGAGTATCCTAGGTAACTTCATTTTCCTTTCGATGAGTTCTTATTATTTGTTAACCTCTGTCTCTATTTTTTCTTCTTTTTCTGGTAGAAATGATCAGTAAGAGGGTTGAGGATAATGTCGTCTGATTTTACTGGAAGTTGTTGTATTTGAAAACTTTTGATATGTACGGTCGTCTCGCTGGACACTCAGTTCTCGTTCAGTCTCCTTCCTTTTTCAGTAGAAGCTCGAGCTATGATTGGATGTCATTCTAAATTTCTGAATATCTTGGATTATTTTTATTTAGTTTCGAGACCGTTCGTATTCAAGATTTATTAGTTTCTATCTGTAGTTTAATCCCTTTTCCTTGAGGGGTCCGACAACCTAATACTAAAGTCTGTAACACGCCACTGAACCTCGGGAGGAACGAGAAACGTCACCCGAACAAAACCCTCAAAACTGATTCAGATCCAGTGTAAACCAAACAACAACGATTGTTGTCCAGGATTCTTCGCTGGGCATGCGGCGATTCTCCATCGGCACGAAGCGTTAGTCATCAAGAGTATTATAAATTCATCGCGTTTGCATATTTGTTATATGCACAATCGTCTAATTTTCGTCCATTGTGATTCTTCACTGTTCAGCGGATTGATGACAGGGGGCTCGAACTATGAATGTAATCTCAGCCGAGATATCTAGAAGCGAATCTCGAAGTGGCCCTCAAAGATTTGCTTATCCGGCCCGGCAGAAAATATACTTGTCCCGAAGTCCATAAAGGACAAGCAAATGATTAGATAGTTCCAAGCAAATATTCGATTTCAGTTGTATCTCATAAGGGTTCCGGCTAAAAAGACCCAGTGAACCACCTCTGGACCGTTTAACCCCCAAGCGATCCAACAATAGACAATGTCTCGCGATCAGTCCTGAAAGGCACCCATCGATTTTATTAAGATAGTGTTTGACTATAGTTTCCGTCCTTAGCCTTGTTCAAGAATTCTCATTATCTTTGTTCTTCCTAAAGGTAGCTCTCTCTTCCGATGGCTGTTTATATCTGTCACTCACCTCATTAGTTTAGTTCTCATTTGTGATTAACCTTTCTGTAAATTATTTGAGTGTTTTATATTAGAATTCTTTTTAGGGTACTTGTACCCTCGGGCAATGCGTAATAAATTGTTAATTCATTCGTTCAGTGTTTTCTAAAGTTTGTCAGTTCCGTACAGAAAATGTGAGATTTTTTCGTCCAGAAAATTTTGCCAGGAAATCCTGAACGTCTATTCGCACCTTACCCTCAGAGAGCAGGCATTACAAGGAAATCTTGCATTGGAAATTGACACACTGTTTTGTAAACAATAGTTTGCAAAACAAACCACAACAGCCCACAAGCTAAATTACTGTCGACAACCTGTTAACGTTTAACCGAAGAAGGCTGAGACAGGACAGTCTAGTTACCCATCACTTATTCACTTAAAGGACCCCTCAGCCTATTTACTCTTCAACTTTCAGTATATTTGAATACTTTAAAACTAGGCTGTGGCTTTAACAAATAACCCACGGTTTTGGCTGTTTTAAGCCAAAACCGTGGGTAAATTATTTGAGACCCGTTGACTTATAGCAAAAAGAGGGAAACAATTTACATAACCGTTTTTCTTATGGAAAAACTTCTTGCAGACAACTGTCGACAGCGTGGTACACATCGAAAGTAGCTAAAGACGGCAAGTGAGAAAATCAGCGTGGTTTTGTTAGAGGGGTTAGAATGTACCGCACCAAAATGGGGTCTCTGGGTTTCGAAAAATATGGAGTGATTATGGAAGTAGGTTGCGTTAGTGTTATAGGTAAGAAAGAGGTTTTAAAGAGGCTCGAAGACCGTTGAATATGCGTCATTTTGTTCCTCCGCCATTCACGATAATCGATTTACATATAAGGCGTATTCTTGCCGTACCCCGAGGACTCCTCGGGGAATCAAGGCGAACGGCGAGGATTAATAGAGGGAGCCAGTCCACGCGGACTCCGCGTACTGAAAACAACGAGAACATATGGAATGCTTCCAGAATGGATTTTGTTAAGAAAAAAAAAAATATGCAGTTGACGGGACCAGCCTGGACTCGCTTTATTTTTGGTTTTGTTTATTCTGGTGGTTTTATTTTATTAATTTTGTATTGTTAATGCAAAATTAATACTACAATTAAATAGATGACTTTTTCTCAAAATCAGTTTTAAACCACAACCAAACTGAATATTGATCTCAGACATTCTTATTAGCCATCTATAGAATCTGTTTTTATTTTCAAAAAACAAGAACACCAGCAACTCCCAAAATTGATTCCCCGCCGAACCTGAAATGGAGTCTTTCTTGACGATGTGATGATAATCGGAGCATTCCCGTCCATGGGGAATCGCGAGAATGAGTCCCTGGGACCAACGAAACGCGGGGACTCTCAAAGGGAGCCCTCCGAGGAACGGAGAGAATGCTCCTATAGTTGGATTTCCCTGTGGATTTGTGGTACCTCTATGCGCTTTTGCCTGTGTTGTATGCTTGACGGAACGAAAAGTAAGTGTTCACTCAGTTCCCGCAGTGGGCCACTTTCCACGAGCAGACCACTGGCTATTGAAGAGCCACGTTTGTATTGAGATTCAAATTTTCAGCGTCATAGGAGAATTTTGCGTTGTGAGCACGGCCGTTGATATTCTGAACGTCAATATAGAGAAAATAGCGAAAAACGAAAAAACAATCCCTTAGCAAAATCCAAATAATGCAGTGTATCCAGTTAAATGATATAAAAATGAGTTCGCTTTTCAGTTAAACTTTAAAGAGGGCCTGAAAATTGTTTCTGCTCAAAACCAGCTCCTCTCTGTATTCGTTATACCAGCAACCCCTTCCTTCCATGAAAATGGAACTCAAAACACTGCGCATACATTCACTTCCTGCAGGTCGCTACTCGCAACTAGTTAAACCCTTTGCTGATCAGTTGGATGCGGTTTCTTGACGCCGGGATTTCTATTTCCTTCCATGAATATGATGAGTCATGGCTGAATAATTATAGCAATGTGATATTTAAGAAATCTTTGAGTATTGAATACCAGCATGTAATATTCTTGCTAATATCTTCAGTGTCTCCTTTCATTTTTATTCCTGTTCTTGCAAGAGTTTGGTTGCTGTTGCCTGAAATCTTGGCTGACACTGATGGTGACTCACAAAGAGGGTAGATTCCTGTCAAAGTTGATACGAACTTTAAGGGTTAAGTCGTTTTATAGTCGAGACTTGATTTTCTTCTTGTTCCATAGTGGCGCGTGATCTTATTAGATGTCCTGTCAGAAGTAGAAGACAAATTCTGCTTTCTCGAGACAGAGATGTCAGTGTAGCAGGAACTATCTCAATCTTGATTGGTGTTTAGGCTGCAGCTGAATTACGGCGTCGGTGGGAAAGCGTCAGGTTAGCGTGGAAGCTGAAAAACCTAAATTGCATTGTTTTCGGATTTCCGTCTAGTTTCGCGTAATAGCCTTTTATGATGTCCAAAAGTTTTGCATCACGCCTTTTTATTTGTCATCCCAGGTACTGTGTTTCGAAACTGAAACTGCGTAGCTCAAACTAAGAACTACGTCGAGAACGTAGTCGGAAGCAAGAGCTGAATAAAACGCGAGTAAGAGAAAACAAAAACCAAAACGCAACTCTAATCTAGTACCAATTTGTATTTCCGCCTGTGGACTCATGACATCACGAGGCTAATGAGAAATTGGCATTACATTGTTACTGAAGTAGAGGGGGTCCTACCGAATCTAGTAAGATATCACGAATGTAAGCCCATTAAGGAGAGTTGACTCTAGGGTTTATACGATTCGAGGTGTTTGAACATCGTGTAATTTGAAAGGAATGTTTCTTGCTTTATTTGTTTAAATTGCATTTGGAATTGAGTGGTCGCCGAGCTTCGCAATCCTTGGTTGTGTCCGGGTCAGTGCAGTGTGAATAATAGTCAGCTCATGAATGAATTGGAAGAAGAGAAAGAAAGAAAGAAGAATAGAAAGAAAGGAATAATTCATGCTGTCTAGGACAGTAGTTAATGGCTCATTTATTGGGTTGTGGCTGTAAGAAAGGACTGATGAACGCGAAGAAATAGGAAGAAGAGACAAAGAGGATTATGCTGGTTGGTCTGCGTCTGAAAGATGGTCTGAACGCGTTTGAGTTTCCCAGTTTGCGAACGAAAAACCATCCAGCAGCTTTCTGGGCGACTTCGAATGACAGGTGACATCGTATATCTGCCAGTCGGTATGTTTGCGTGTTACGAAGGTTTGATCTATGGATAGTTTGGATAGTACCAGATGGATAGTTTGCCCGGAATCTAACGGAAGCAGGAGTAGCACGGTGCTCCTGATTGAGTTATTAAAAGTTAAAAACCTTCTGATTAAGTTGTTAAACGAAATGTACCTGTAAGTATCATTTTCTAATGCAGATATTCTAGTAGACGTTTAAATATAAACTATTCATTCGACAAAATATATACAAGTGATGAATGGTATGAACAACTAAAATGGCAAAGCACAGAACTGAATCATGTTGAGACTAGTGATAAGTTGTAACGCTGTAAATGTCGGGAATCCCTTGTAGAGGTGGCACTGCTGCTGTTCTGCTTCCTCTCTTTTATCCAGTATCCTGAAATGGTATTTACATTGTTTAGAGTGCATATCGTACTTTATAAAGTTTACATCCCTATATTCTAACTTATTGCTTTGGAACTTGATTTCTCAAAGATTACAACCTGTCCCGGCTGTTTTCAGCCTCGCTCGGCTCCTTGGTCTTGATGACAGAAAAAATTGTATAACCGGCTTTTCTGACTAATTAGCTTCTTGGATGCAGTGAGCGGGAGCCTAATCCGCGTCGAAAAAGCCCAAACACGACAAATTCGAGAATGAGAGTTAAGGGTCGATAAAACTGACATAGGAAGTTTGAAATCTTGGAAATGAAAATGGATGGGACGATTAGGGACGTAAAGTGAAGCAGGAATATAGGTGAGACGGGTCCTTTAAGTACTTCGTTGACACTGAAAGAAAATCGGTTTATGCGAGTTTTTGCTAGTTAGCCTGCTTGTACATACTCAGAGAGGAGGAACAGGTCATCCTCGACGGCTCAGCCTATGTTTCAACTGATAGCGAATTTCGTTACGCTCTGCGAATTTTGACTTCTGGGGAAATGTATGACTTTTCACGCAGTTTTTGCGATTTCAAGCGAGTTCGTAGAGCCAAGCGATTTTGCCTCTAGTGGAGACCTGGTTTTACACTAGGAGCTAAAAGGAAAGTCTTTGTTGCGTCACTTTGTTGTTTCTGAGAGCTGGCCCTTTCTACCCTTTTTGTTCGACGTCTTTGTACCGATAAACAAAAATTTATTACATTTTCACGATTTTGAGAGAGAAAAGCTAACTCTAGAAAGAAATGCACACTTTTTTTACACTAACATTCTTTTGTCGGGTTCTTTTAGAATTAGTAAAATCTGGAGCTGGAATAACAAGAGCTAGAAGCTCATTGGCACTTGCAAGTTGTGTCATAAGATCGGGAATTTGTCAGTTCGTAACTTTATAAGCAAAGAGCTCTTGTCTTGGTGGTCATAAAATGTATCGTTTGGTTATTATTTTTTGAACTTTGAGGTGATGATGCGCACTTTAAGGCGGCTAAGAATTTATTTGTAAGCAAAACCCTTGAGGAAAAAATAATCATGGGCCCTTTCAGATAATGAAAATGTATCTTTTAGTCAAAATTACTTCTTTCACTTTGCGATTAGGATGCGCACTTTAAGGCCGCTAGACATTTATTTGTCAGAAAACCTTTAAGTCAGAAATGATCATGGGACCTTGTGGACGATGAAAATGTATCGAATGCACAAAATCATTTTTTTGTGCTTTCCGGTTAAGATAAGAACTTCATTTCTAAGCAAAACCTTTAAGGCAGAAATGATCATGGGACCTTGGGGATCACGAAAATCCATCGTTTGCTCGGAACTATTTTTTGCCCCTTGCGGTAGTACTGTTCACTTTAAGGAGGTCGTAGGAACTGACTATTTCCAAGATAACCTGGTCGGGCCCTGATACGCATGATAAGTTCATCGTCCTAGCCCATCTGGAAGTACCTTAACTCCGGATTACCGAAATTCTGGACCCCCTCCCCCCCCCCCCCTCCCCACACACACAGTGCCCGGACCCAGTCTAGTTCTGGAAATGATCTATCCAGAAATTTTACTTGTTATTCACACGAAGTTGTGTCTCAATTCCTCCCTCTAAGCGTATCACCAGATTTCCGGTCCCCTCCCCCCCCCCCACACACATTCCTCGGGTCCGGTCCGGACTTGAAACTGGACATCTGAGACACTAGTTCTTTTCAAATATCAAGTTTCATTAAGATCCGATCACCCGTTCGAAAGTTATATAGACACCTCAAGATTCCGTATTCCCCCTCCCTCCACCCCCCGTACGATGGTCGGATTGGGGAACTGACTATTTATAAGGTAATCTGGTTGGCTCTCTGATATGCCTGCCAAGTTTCATCGTCCTAGCCCACATCCCGGATCACCGGAATTACGGAAACACCCCTCCACAGGGCCCAAAGGTCTTGAGAAAGTACTTTCGTCGGGCGAAGCCCTGCGTAAGTTCACTAGTTTGGCCGCGCGGAGCGCCGGCAAACACAGAAGAACAAAAAAACTGTACGCTTTTGTCGGTGGGCTCGACGGCACGTGGGGTTCTTTTTACGAGCAAGAAATCAAATTCTGTAAATGTTTATCAGGCCAAACAGAAGAAATCGAATTCCGTATGCTTTTGTCGGGCCTCGGGTGTTCTCGTCGGCACATCGGGTTCTTATCAATAGCAAACAAAGAACAAATCGAATTCTGAATGCTTTTTTCCGTCGAACCGTCGGCCTGTCGGGTTCTTTTACACGCAAGAAATCAAATTCTGCAAACATTTGCCGGGCAAAACACAGAAGAAATCGAATTCTGTATGCTTTTATCCGGAATTCTGGACCCGCGAGTGCGGTACTTCCTGATGTACTAGGACAGCGAAACTGGGCTGGCGTATCAAGGACTCGAACAAATTCACTTGAGAATCGTAGTTTGCGAGATCTGACCATCCTAGGGGGAGTGTAGGAATGGGGAATACGGAATACGGACTTTAAAATAGGCGATCTGATTTGAATGAAGCTTGGCAAGTGGAAAGAGGGGTCAGATGTTCCGTGTCAAGTCCGGACCAGCGCCGATACTTTAAACGCTTAGAGTCGATGGATCGGGATGGAGCAAAAGCCCTAGATACGTTCTTGACAGAACTAGACCATATCGGGGCTCTTTGGGGGGAGTTGAAGGGGGTTTCTCAGAATCCCTTAAGGACCTGGCACAATGCAAGTTGGACATGCGGCCTAGTTTGTTATTTGGTTTGGACCGGATCTGGCCAGGATAGGAGGAGGATGAACCGGAAACCGGAAATTTTTAGATATGCTCCTATTGGAGTCAAACTTGAAGGACGAGAAGAGGGTCAGAGATACGACATCTATGTGTCCTGATCGTATTTGGCCACAGGGGGGAAGTTGGAGGGGGAGTCCCTGAAATTTTGTTTCTCGCACAGGGGCCAAACGAGTGAAGTGGTCTGAATGAAACTTGGAAAGTAAAGAGACGATGTGCCCTAGATGACATATTTTAGGGTCCAGACCGAATCTGAACACCGGGCGGGGGGGGGGGGGTACCAAATCACGACAAGTGCTCGAACTCGAGCGAAACTTGATAGCCGATAAAAGTAGACGTCTACTTTCCAATTTACATAACATTAACTGATAAAATTCATAAAACAAAATAAGATTAAGTAGTTGTCAACTATCCGCCGTGACATGTGTGAACTATTCAGTCACATTTGCACTCGTTTCTAGCTGGTGATTTCTAACGGGCCTATTTGCAAATTATGTTCACACGCCCAGCCCCTCTGTAGCTCAATTGATTAGAGCGCCGGTGCGTGACGCCGAAGTCTGCAGGTTCAAATCTCGCATGAGGTTATTTTTTGTTCTTCAGTTCACTACCGTCATAAAATTGTTGCTAAAACCGAAATAATCTAATACAAAACAAAAAATTTGTTATATACCTGGTAGTTTTGTAATATCCACTGTGCTCGTCTCGACATCCAGCCGCCGGGAACTTCTATGTGTGGATTGTCGCTTTGAAGTATGTAGAAGGTTCATTGTTTCTGTTATTGACGTGATGTTGACTGTCATAGCTGGAACCGCATGGTGGAGGTCTGCAACTGGGGTAGCTGTTGATGACAGCAGAACATATCCCAGTATCAACAGCTTATTTAGTATATCTAGAATCTGCAAAGCAAATTTTTTGTATTGCATAGTCGTCGTTCAGTTAGAAGGTTGCAGGAGCTAATACTTTATCCAAGACATATTTTGGACGAGGGGGTGCTCAGGGGGTGCTTCATTTTTTTTTCTCTTTCTTTTCTTGTCTTTTCTTTCATACTCCATTTGTGACTTGTGTCTTAAAAATGGGAAATAAATTTCATTCATTCATTCACTTGGGTACCACCGTACAGCCTCCGTGGGTACCAACTGGGCACTTATTGTACAACCATTTATACATAGTACCCCCTCGATTTTTTATCCTCTCATGAAAGATTGTTCGCTCGGGCATTTGTGGCTTTCGTTTTTTTTATTTTGTCTTTCTTGTTAGTCTACCAGTCTTATAATAATTATAATTTATTTTTGACCCACAAATCGTACAAGACGAAAACAGTGGAGTACAAAAGAAAATAAGAAGACATAATTAGGGAAAACACAACACATACAAACAAAATCTACTCAAGAGTCAAACAGACGAATAAGCCCGTGAGACGGCGACAGACGCGCGTACGCCGTTTCGGACTGTTCTCTGTGGAGAACAGACAATTTCTCTGTGATATCCGGTAGCGAGTACTTACTAATAATTTTATAATTTGTTTGCAATAATTTATTTTGCAAGAATTTGTTTGCAATAATTTTTCTGTTCTTTAGTTTTTTGCTTTTTCGCATTTATTTGACATGTCTCAAATAAACACAGAATATTCATTAGCTTCGTTGAATGTTAGTTAAATTTAACTTTGACAGAGCCGTTTTCATCTACTTGCTATGGCAAAAGTCAACTGCTTCAGCCAGAGTGGCTATAAGAATGCCCGAATGGGTGTGTTGGGTGACTTGCTCTTCATTTTATTACTTAAGCCAAATCTGCACCGATCAAAGAAGCCTACCGCTACTGTAAATCAAAGTTAAACAATGCATAAAACGGATACGTCAGCTACGATGCTTCGACGGGGAGATGTTGGCCCTTCTTGGCAAGGGTCCTCGTCAGGCTGTTGAACGTCAGGGGCAACGTTGGGAAAGAAAAGAATTTGCATTCCCAGCGTAGTCCCTGAATGAAAGAATTATCGCTGCCAAAGCATCGTAGCTAACGCATCCGTTTTATGCGTTGTTTGAATATATGTTTCCCAGTCAGCTTGGGCTCAAAAGGACTATTTAATGAAAGTCAAGCTTCACCCGTTATCAGCTGGTAGCGTTATTTTGTGTCTGGAAGAGTCAAAATTGCCATTCTTTCTTTTATGAATATGTAAGCTAATCTAACTAAATACGACCAGTGAATGTTTTCGAGATAAGAAATGAGAACTGATATAATGAAAAAAACAAACATAGATGGACAAACCTCGACATTAATTCTGTGTAGAATTTGAATGTTCTGAAGGGAGTTTTAAGGGAGCTAAATTGGAGGCATTCTAGCAAGTTGCCAGTTCAAAACAGGATTAGGTGCGACCGTGGGATTTTATGATGAGGCGATCCGGAAGCAACCCAATGGGCATGCGCAAAACTCAGCTCAACAAAAATCAAATCAAAGGAAAAATAGTTTGATGGGGTATGAATAACAAGACCAAAGATTTTGATGGGAAACTTAATATTAGGGTTTGTCTTCGACAGACAAATTTCATTATCTGTTTTGACGGAACTGATCGAAACTTCCTGCCTTACGTCTGCCCAATTTCCGCTTTCGGCCGAAGTCCGGGTGAACTAATTAACCGGCAAAAATAAAGTTCAAAACGAATTCAGCGTATCTCATTACCCGTATATCGAACATTAATCAACTTCAGATACTATTTTGCTCGTAACAAATTTTCCGGTCTCAGTCGGATTCTGGGCGAATTATATGTCCGGGTAAAAAATTAACTTTTGTTTTTTTTTAATTTCCGGTTTTGTCCGGATTCCGCGCGAAATACTGTCCGGGTAGAAAATGATTCTCACACAAGTGTTCAGCATGCCTCCTTACCCTGAAATCGAACATGTAATCAACTTCAAATAAAAGTTATCCTTTTAACAAATTTTCTGGTTTTGTTCGGATTCCGGACGAACTACTTGTCCGGCGAGAACACGGTTTTCATCATCGTGTTCAGCATATATTCTTACCCCTCAATCGACCATCTCATTAGCTGTTAACAAATATTTGTTTTGCCCCTCAGTTTGAACCCCCTTCCCCAGCCCGAAATATAGGGCTGTACAGCCCATCTACGAACTCGACATGTCCCTTGACTCAAAGAATCCTCACACCAAGTTTCATCTAAATGTCTCGTTCCCTTCGAGAGTTGCTGACAGACGGACGGACAGACGTTTTGGGATCCCAAAAAGTGAATAATTTTTCGCATTATTGATTACGAAATATTTAGTATTCTTTATTTCTTTTAACAGTTTGTTTTGAGGTTCATATGTCATTTCTTCCTATCAATCAGCCATATTTTCAAGTAGAGAAGTTTTATTCGGTAACGTATCCTGCACTGTCTGATCCATTGAATAATTCATCAGCGTGCGGAATTTACGGAATCATTGGCGTTACTTATTGATCATTTTTATGGAACATACCTTCCGGCCAAGTGCCATATACCGATCACTTTTCCGTCGGTCGGTCGGTCAGTCCGGTGTGTGCGAGTTACGGTACTTCGAGATGGGCTAGCACGATGAAACTTGGCAGACATATTAGGGACCCGACCAAACTAGCTTGGAAATAGTCATTTGCCCGATCCGACCATCGTGGGGGCAGGGAGGGGAGTAGGAATCCGGAATTTAGTGGCATGCATAACTTTCGAACGGGTGATCCGATCTTAATGAAACTTGAAATTTGGAAAGATATCGTGTCTCTGATATCCCTTTTCAAGTCCGGCCCGGATCCGGTGAATGTGTGGGGAGTCTGAGGGGGAACCGGAAATCATGAGACACGCTTAGAGTGGAGCGATCGGGATGAAACTTGGTGGGAGGAAGAAGCACAAGACCTAAGTACATCGTCAACACAACTGCGCCAGGAATTGGAGAAGGGGTTAAGGTACTTCCAGGTGGGCTGGGACGATGAAGCTTGGCAGGCATATTGAGACCCAACCAGATTGACATGAATATATAACTTGATATTTGCAAAGACCTCATATCTGAGATGTAGGGGAGCTCGGGGTTGGATCGGACACGGGGTTGGTCTGGACACCCGCAAAACAAATATTAAAAGTTGTCGCTAAAATCGGAAAAAAATACATAACATCTAGCTTCTAGTGATCTAACTTTGTACTAAAGTTTCATGGTACTTGCTTTTCTGGTTTTGACAAAAAGTTAAAAAATTGGTTTTCTCGAGGTAAAAGTTTTTAGCTCATTGTCGGTTAAAAAGCTGTACGTCCAAGATTAGCGATAATTGGAAGGCGATTAAATGACAATATGACAGCTTAGTAATTGCGGTGTGTAGCCTGCTTAGTATTTTCAAGCTAGATCAGTTAGTTTTCCTGTAGTACGCCATTTTGTTATTTCAGTCAGGGTGGGGTTGGTCCGGACAGTCTTTGTCTACTGATATGACAGACAAAACCGAAACTGACTTAGAAAATGCTAAAAGATAATATCAGAACCTTATCGTATTATTTGTTAACAGAATTACTTTGAAAAATGAACGCGCTAAAAAGAGATCCGAAGAAACACCACAACCGAAGAATACTGGTTAGTAGTATTGTCTACAATAAAGTAAAAAATTAGATTTTTTTATTTAATGACTTAATATATATAACTTTGCTTGCGATATTTTCAAGGAGCAAAAAGAAATACTTATTCTTCCTTATGAAGTTAAATTTGGGTCGGAAAGTCGAAAGAAAAGGAGGTTCTTTGAATGAAAGTTCGTTGAGGGGCTTGAAGATATTCTTTCTGGAAATGAGTGGGCCTAAAATCATCTTTCTGTAGAATCGATTCGAGAAATCGGTCCAACTAAAGATGGACGGAACTTTGCCGATATAATTTTGAAGTTACCAGTCTCTGGAATTGCTAGGTTAGCTGAAAGGACAAATGAAGGATTTTCACTTTAACGCTACCTCGGCTCTTGAAACATTTGTTTTCTTTAGTTTTTTGTTTACTTTTGAGCTGCGATATTATCATTTCCACTTTTTAACATATTTAGATAAAGTCGAATAAAAAAACAATACATTACAAACAATGTCCGAACCAACCCGAGGTCTGTCCGAATCAACCCCATGGGTACGGGGTTGGTTTGGACAAATTGAAAAACAGAAATTCTTTTTTACTTAAAACTTGATGTAGGAAAAAATCTGAAAAAATTACCAGCTATTCTCCCAGACATTCTACACATTTGACAACAAAAACGATGTAAATTCGCAAGAAAAGGAAAATTAGTGTCCGGGTCAACCCCGAGCCCTATCATATCAGGTCGGGGCAGGATCCAAAGGGGGGGGGGACAACTGGAAATCGTGGGACATACTCAGAGTGGAGCAATCGGGATGAAACTTGGTGGGAAGAATAAGCACAAGCCCTAGATACATCAGTGAAAGAACGGGACCGGATTCGATTATCGGGGGGAGTTGGAGGGGGGGGGGGTCCGTAATTTCGGTAATCGGAGTTCAGGTACTTCCAGATGTGTTAGGACGATGAACTTGGCTGAAACATTACAGACTGGACAAGTTTGGCTTAGAAATTATAGTATAAGTATAAAAAACACTTTTAAGCACAATTTACATTTTCTTGATCCCCTTGAGCCCCTTATCATTTTTAGTGAAGTGTTTCTTGGAAAAATCCACTATTGCGAGCGCTGTAGGAGCTTTCGCTTTCCGGTTTTCACCGTATTTGTGGAGCTCATAACTCGTGAACCAGTGCAAGTATCGAGTTCAAACTTGGTGCACTTGTGGGTATTGGGGTCTAGTCGTGCCTTTTGAGGGTTTCACCCCCAACACCCACCCACTACACAAACCAAAAACAGTTTACATAGTTTAAGAGACTTTGGAAGCAACAATACTTTTTATCTCCGATTTCAGTCAAAGACAGAGCAATTTACTACTAAGGTCTGTCAGAACAAGACCGATATACCGGATGAATTTTCCCTGATTGCCCAGTGAATAGTGTTCGTAATTGACCAGACCTGGACACAGGACGATGAAATTCCTTGTACTTGTAGATCCTAGGGCTGGGAAATTACTTTCAGAGTTACACCTCCCCCACCCACCCCATTCAAGGGCAACTGGGCCTAGATTGCCCAGGAGTAAACTTCGTTACCCGTGACAGGAATCAACTGGTATCAAGTTGAAACTTGGTAGGCTTGTGAGCATTGGGGTCTCTTTTTGCTCTTTGCGGGCCCCAAACCGCACCTCCACTTGGTTCAGGAGCAATTCTGCCCGGATAGCCCATTTTTTATGTTTTTAACTTGACAATAACTGGAGATAGGGCGATGAAGTTGCTTTGTGCTTCTGGATCATCTAGTTGGGAGTATTAATATGGAGCTGAACCCTCCCCCACCCTCCCCGCTGATGGGCAAGTGGTTTGTTTGCCCATCAGTAAAGTTTTTGACCCGTGACTGGAATCAGACTCTAAGTTGGTATAGTCGAAGATATTTAGGTCTAGATATGGAATTTGAGGTAATCTCGACCTCCCCCCCCCCTTCCGTTCATGGGTAACTGGGCCCAGATTTGTCTGTGACAATACAATGATTTGGTTTTATTACACTTGTTATTACCTTGCTAATGGAAAAGAGGTTTACAGAGTCGGACTGGCCGGCTCATTTTTTTTATTGTTGGGGATGTGATTTTTCTTGGTTCTAACGCTGTTTGTACATAAGATTTCACCCTCCACGGTCTGAGCTCTTGCGCACTTGTTACCTAAAGGGTTTTCCTTAGAAATTAATTTCTAGCTCCCTGAAGTACGCTTCTTAACCGCACAGTAAAAAAAAAATACTTTTGACCAAACGATACATTTCACGATCCTCTAGGGCGCATGATGTTTGCGCCAGATAAATGAGTTTTTAGTACCCTTAAAGTGCGCATCTTTACCGAAAAGTGAAAAAAATACTTTTGACCAAACAGTATATATACGTGGTCACGAAGGGCCCATGATCATTTTTGCCTCTCTTATAAGTGAATTCCTTTAAGTACAAAAAATAATTATAGTCTACATTTTCGTGATCCCGATGAGCCTATAATCGCTTTTGTCTTAAGGGTTTTGCTTACATATGAATTTCTAGCAACCTTAAAGTGCGTATCATCACACAAAGTGCACAAACAAAATATTGTTTATCAAGTGATTTCCATGGGTCCATGATCATGCTTATCTTATCGGGTTGTGCTTACGAACAATCACGACAAACCCACAAATTGGCAAATTCCTACTTTCATCCTATGACCCAGCCTTGCAAGGGCCATATGAGCTTCAAGCTCTTATTCTATTAGATGTAGCTGTTGATTCAGTTGATTGGTAGTAATCTCTATTTCCGCCAGATCAGTTCACTTCTTTAAAGGACCTGTCTTACCTATAATACTAATGCAACCTACTTCCATAATCACTCCGTTTATTTCTAAACACGGAGACCCCAATTTCGCACGGTGCATTCTAACCCCTGTAACAAGACCACGCTGATTTTCTCACTTGTCGTGTTCTGATATCTTCGATGTGTATCACGCTGCCGACGGCTCTCTGCGAGAATTTTTTCCATCAGAAAAAACGGTTATGTGAATTGTTTCCCTGTTTTCGCTTCAAGTCAACGTGTCTCGGAAAAGGCTTAAAACAGACAAATCCATGGGTTATTGGTTGAAAGCACAGCATAGTTTTAAAGTATTCAAATATTTTAAAATACTGTAAGTTGAAGAGTATATAGTGGGAGGGGTCCTTTAATAGTTTGATGGGAGATTATGTTAAACAATAAAATAAAATAAATTAATATATGATAGTAAGTAACTTTCAAAAGAAGACGTTCGAAGATTCCTCTTTTTTTCCATGTGCACTAATTTTAATTTTAATTTTAGATTAACGTTGAACCTAGGACTGTTCGACAGCTTGGACGGGCGTCAAATAATTAGGCGTAAACTCGAGTATTTTCGTAGATTGTACTATTTCCTGATTGAACTCTGTGAGGCAAGACAGTTTTATGAAAGCGTAGCAAGCCCCTTCGATTTATCGGCTTATATAGTTCTTCTACTTGTACTAGTCTTCTACTTGTAATTTGTATCTTCGACTTCCCACACTCGTTTCTCTTTTGTTTCTGGACATGAGGTTTCGGAAGGTCGAGCAGGGCCCGGTGAGAAACAGCGCGAATAGTAGGCCTACTAAACAACGTTAGGGGAGGGGAGTCACGCTTCGATCGAGTGTGCCTTTCCCGAATAGAATCAGAGATTGCAAACTAAACCATAACTGACAGAGCGATGCAAATAAAACGCATTATAAAATGTCAACTTACATTCATTAGGTGACGAATATGTATATCCTTCGTGACTGTGCGCTCCCCCCAAACTGAGTCCCGACCCTGAACAAGCGTCAGTTAAAACTCTGTCGAAAATCGCAGCAGACTGCTCTTCTCTTCCGCTAAGTTATGAGGCGTTTCGGAACAGCTTAGGAGGTGTGAATCTGTTCTGAATCTTGGCGCTTTATAATTACAGGCCGAGAGGAGGCGGATCGCGTGGCCGATTAGGTCATTTATCAGCCGATCGTTTGCCCCTGCTTTACATTATCCAAGGGTAGTGACAAATAGGTATGTGTGGTATGGCATGCCGCACATACCAGAGATTTGATGACCCTGTAACCAATTATATTGCAGTATCGAGGTACCACCCATGGCAGTAAATTATGAGAAATAGAAACTGCGAGTTTTTATGTCGCGTCTCTGTGAGTTTAAATGGCAGGGGCGGTAAGTCAAAGCTTAATAAACTAATATGAGAAATTGCTCTGATCTCACTGCCATGCTTTGGGTTGCGTCAGCCGTTTCCGGAATGTGCTGCAAAAACTTCACAACCTAAAATGAACAGTTGCAAGTTTGTGTCCGCTCTCATGTCACGGAGTTGATTTCTGTGAAGCTCATTCTCATATTCTAAATCTTTTTATTAATGCAAATTTGGAGTACAATAAACTCTTGGCAATACATTGTCATAATCTCGCTCGTAAATGCCAAGAGCTCGGTGATTTAAGGTTGGAGTTGCTTGATAGAACTAACGGAGACGAGGATGGGAACAAGATGGGAAGATTAGATGGGATCCCAAAAATTTAACATTTGATCCAGACAATTGGGTCTTTTAGATATCCGGTCTTCGCCAGACTCCTTGAACATTTTTACTATTTTAGAAACAGAGTAAGGACAATGGATAATCATCTGAGAAAACCAAGTTCAGATATGGATTCAGCATGTGTGTATTTACCCCTTGATCAAAACTTCCTGCCTTACGCTACTTCTGCCAAACCTCCGGTTTCGACCGGAAATTAAAGCTCAAAAACGAGTTCAGCGTATCTGTTTACCCCTATGTCGAACATCAACTTAAGATAAAGTTTTAACTTTTAACAAATTTTCCGGTTTCAGCCGGATTCCGGGTGAACCATATGTCCGGGTATAAAATTATTGTCAAAAGAGGATTCAGCATGTTTTCTTACCCCTTAATCCAACATCTAATCAACTTCAGATAAAACTTTTACTTTTAACAAATTTTCTGGTTTCGGTCGAATTCCGGGCGAACTACTTGTCCGACTAAAAAAAAAAAGGATTTTCATATAAATTTACAGCATTTCTTCTCTCCCCTCAATCGAACATCTAATCAACTTCAACTAAAACTTTTACTTTTAGCAAACTTTCCAGTTTTGGCCGGATTCCGGGCGAACTACTTGTTCGGCAAGAAAACGGTTTTAATTTTCGTGTACGTGTTCATATTTGCTTTACCCCTAAACCGACTATCACATTAGCTGTAAAAAAAAAAATGTATTCGCCCCTTAATTTGATCCCCCCTCGCCCACCCCTAAATGCTGGGCTACAGGTGTTACGGTGGTGTCATCTGCAGCCATATTACAGGACCCATCTACGAACTCGACCTGTCCCTTGACTCAAAGAGTGACTCAAGTTTCGTCAAAATTTCTCATTCCCTTCGAGAGTTGTCGTGCTCACAGACGTATGGACAGACGGACAACTTTTACGAACTCATAGCTAGTAAATAGCAGGTAAATTTTGGGATGCCAAAACGGACTGCTCAGAAGCAGGTATTTCACCACTGTTAAGAACCTTTCAGTGTTTCATACTCGGAAATAGCTCCGACTTCTTTAGAGTGTGTAAATTATTTAGTTAGTATATACGCACAGACAAGAGCTTACAGCTCATGTGGCGCTTGCAAGGATACATTAGCAAGGCAGCATTAGCAAGCCAGTTAGCAAGGTTCGCGCTGTCGAGATCGGATAGCTTTTTTATCCCCCCCCCCCCCCCTATAGTTCCCCCGAAACTGATGATAGTTTTGTAAGCAGTGGACATGCAGGGACTCTTCCCAAAGTTTTCGTATCAAGTCCGGACCTGAAATAGTACATCTGGGGCAGCTATTATGCCTGCCACGAGATCCCGGTCCCCCTCCCTCCGGATGGTTGGATTCGAGAAGTGGCAATTTCCAAATCAATATCGTCAGGTCCCTGATAAACCTCGACGTGTCATCGTCTAGCCTGTGAGGAAGTACACGAACTCGCATTCACCGGACGACCGACCGACAGACGGAAAAGCGATCGTTATATCGGTACACTTGACCCGAGGTTATAGAGGAAGTGTAGCAAGTCTGCAACTTTAGAATAACAAGTATAAACACAGGACTAAGGGAACCATACTCGAACTCAACCCAACCCCCTCAACGCAAGCGCTCAGACGCGGATTGTGAAAGTAAAATGTTTTACAACCAGCTTTAGAACCAAGATATTTCACATCCCCAGTAACCAAACAAGTATTTAAATAACCTAATTTGTAATCATCCCAGTTTAAAAGCTGTAAATGTAAACAAGCCGTGAGTATAAATCGAACAAATGTTGAAGATCTTGCACGAACAGCTTGAGCCAGTCCGACCATTTAATCCTCTTTTCTATTAGCAAGGTAATAACAAGTGCAATAAGCCAAATCGTAGCAGCCTAATACCCCCTCTGTCACAATTCATTAAGAACGGCATCTCATCGATCATATGACAAAACAGTCCAGTTTCCAACCGTTAATTGAAGAAGTATGACGCGTCGTCTTATTTGTTGCTGTTGCACCAAAATTCTCATCCATAGATATATCTCCCCAAATATACAAGAGTTGGATCTGAGACATGTCATAGACGAACTTCACTCATGGGAAATCTGGGCTCAGCTGCCCATGAAAGGGAGGGGGGGGGGGGTCGAGACCCATCAGATGCGTATTTACACCTTTTTTCCCTCAAGTTTACCAGCTTATAGTTTGATTACAGTCACGAGTCAAAAACTTTGTTCATGAGAAATTTGGGCCCACTTAGTACGCCGCATGGTCTTATTGGTTGCAGCTACACATCTGCATCTATAAATACATATCCACAAGTACCTTGAATATACCAGCTTAGTGTTTGATTCCAGTCACGGATCAAAAACTTTACTCATGGGCAATTGGCCCACTTGCCCATGAACGGGGACGGTGGGGAGTGGTTCAACTCCACATATAAATCCCCAACCCAATCATCCAAAAGCACAAAGGAATTTGATCGCCCTATCTCCAGTTATTGTCAAGTTAAAAACATTGAAAAATGGGCAGTCTGGGCCCAATCGCCCCTGAACCAAGTGGGGGTGG
This sequence comes from Branchinecta lynchi, assembly GCA_023053575.1. Classification (NCBI taxonomy): domain Eukaryota; kingdom Metazoa; phylum Arthropoda; class Branchiopoda; order Anostraca; family Branchinectidae; genus Branchinecta; species Branchinecta lynchi. The sequence continues at coordinate 21,358,593 of JAKZAP010000001.1, forward strand.
GGGTTGGGACCCGCAAAAAGAGACCCAAATGCTGACAAACCTACCAAGTTTCAACTTGATAAATTTTGATTCCTGTCACGGGTAACGAACTTTACTCCCGGGCAATCTGGACCCAGTTGTCCAGAAACGGGATGGGTGGGGTAGGTGCAACTTTAAAAGTAGTTTCCCAGCCCTAGGATCTGCAAGTACAAGGAATTTCATCGTCTTATGTCCAACTCTGGTCAAGTTATGAACATTACTTACTCGGCAATCTGGGCCCATTTGCCCCTGAACCGGGTGGGTGTGGGGGGGGGTGGATCCCTAAAAAAGGCACAACTAGACCCCAATACCCACAAGTGTACCAAGTTTGAACTTGATAATCGCACTCGTTCACGAGTTATGACCTCCACAAAATATGATGGAAACCGAAAACCGAAAGCGGCTACAGCGCTCGCAATAGTGGACTGTTCCAAGGAACACTCCACTAATAACGTTTAATGGGCTAAGGCCTTGTGCGAAAACGTATGGGACAGGATATGAACTTATGCTCAGTTATTGCATCGTATTTTGGTATTAATATTGTATTATTGTATCACAGTTTGATTAAAACTACTTCGTCAATCATAGGTTGTTTTAAAAAATCGTTATTTTTTGACATGTGGCACTTGTACGGTCCGAACGGGGGGGGGGGGTAGGCGTAATTACAACAATTTGTGACGTTTAAATTACAGACTGATTCGTTTATGAGCGAAAAAATTTCTCAATCACTGATTGTTATGTGATAGTGTACGATAACCTAAGATGTATCGTTCGTTGGTAGTTTTATTGGGATCCCAAAACGTAAGTGGAGGGATACCTATGACATCGCAAAAGTTGTCCGTCTGTCCGTCCGTCCGTCTGTCCGTCCGTCTGTAAGCACGATAACTCTCGAAGGGAATGAGATATTTTGATGAAACTTGGTGAGAAGGTTCGTTGGGTCGTCGGACCAGTCAAGTTCGTAGATGGGCTTTGTAGCTCTACATTTAGGGGTGGGGGAGGGGATTGAAATTAAGGGACAAACAAAATATTTTGAAACAGCTAATGTGATAGTCGATTATGGGGTAAGAAGACATGCTGAACACGATGGTGAAAACCATTTTGTCATCGGACAAGTAGTTCGCCCGGAATCCGGCCAAAACCGGAAAGTTTGTTGAAAGTAAAAGTTTTATTTGAAGTTGATTAGATGTTCGATTTAGGGGTAGGAAGACATGCTGAAGACGATGGTGAAAATTATCTTCTCGACGGACAAGTATTTCGCCCGGAATCCGGCCCAAACCGGAAAGTTTGTTGAAAGTAAAAGTTTTATTTGAAATTGATTAGATGTTCGATTTAGGGGTAGGAAGACATGCTGAAGACGATGGTGAAAACTATTTTCTCGATGGACAAGTATTTCGCCCGGATTCCGGCCCAAACCGGAAAGTTTGTTGAAAGTAAAAGTTTTATTTGAAGTTGATTAAATGTTCGATTTAGAGGTAGGGAGACATGCTGAAGACGATGGTGAAAACTATTTTCTCGACGGACAAGTATTTCGACCGGAATCCGGCCCAAACCGGAAAGTTTGTCAAAATTACAAGTTTAATTTGGAGTTGATTGGATGTTCGATTTAGGGCAAGAAGACATGCTGAACACTTATGTGAAAACAAGTTTCTACCCGGACATGTAGTTCGTCCGGAATCCGGCCAAAACCGGAAAACTGTTGGAAGTCAAAGTTTTATTTCTAGTTGATTAGATAAGCGATTTAGGGGTAAGAAAAGATGCTGAGTCCCTGTGTGACAATCGTATTTTACCCGGACATATAGTTCGACCGGAATCCGGCTGGAATCGGAAAATTTGTTATAAGCTAAATTTCTATTTGAAGTTGATTAGATGTTCATTACTGGGGAAAGAAGATACCCTGATTTCGTGTTTGAGCTTTCTTTTTTCGCCGGACAAGTAGTTCTGGAGTTCGGCCGGAACCGGGAAATTGGCAGAAGTGGCAGGAAGTTTTCGTCAAAACAGATATGACTTATAGGGGTAAACACACATGCTGAATCCAAATCTGAACTTGGTTTTCTCAGGTGATTAGCTATTTGGCTTTAATCTGTTTCTGAATTTTAATTGTAAAAATGTTCAAGGAGTCTGGCTAAGACAAGACCCAGTTGTCTGGATCAGATATTGAATTTTTGGGATCCCATCGAAACCTTTGGTCTTGTTACTAAGCTAGTTACCAACTTAGAACTGAAAGACGTCATGATGTGATCATTTTTAAGCGGAATGTCACTTTCATGAATTAACATGGATTGATAACGTCTGGGAAGTCAACGGCATGTTTTAGTTACATGATTGAACAACTTTGCAAAAAAAAAGAAGAAAATTCGGAAAACTTTGATAAGCAGCTAAAATACCGTGAAAGATTAAAAGCCTGGTAGAGATTTTGAACAAGACATAGCTTTGATTTTACCGTCAAAGTTTCTGTGTCAAGCCCCCCCCCCCCCCCCTTCTTAAAAGATAAAATAGCCTGGACACCGAACTACTCGGTAGCTTTTTATGAACTCTACAATGATTGTACCAAAAAGTTTCGCGACATTCTGTTTTTTAATCCCAATCAAAAGTAAAATATTATAGGGCTAATTGCATCAAGGACTCCGAATAAACGTTATGAAAAAACATGGGAAGAAGTTAGAACAACATGCCGAAAAACAACTTGCGGATGCCGAATTCATTCGTATTATGACACTTGTATGCTTAATCGTTTCATGAAACATTACACTTAACAGGGCTGTACCATAAGTATTGTCGGCATTCGTTATTACATTTACCACAAGGATGCACATACATCTGTTAAAGATGCGCTCATTTTTATTTTCTGAAACCTATTAGCTCCCCATCGAAATATCACGGTATTATGACAAAACCGCGAGTACATACACTTCTTTCCGTCGTTAACTGCAGTCTCCACCCTTCCTCATGGCCTATCACTTATTTCGAAAGATTGTGATGTCGGGATTCCTAACTTCCCACCATGAGTAGCACTAATCATCCTTGGCTATGAAACTTTAGCTATGAAACTGTAAACCGTTAATGCTTTCTTTTTTGTCTCTTCTTTTTCTCCAAAATCGATTGCTACTAAGGACAGGAATGTTTGTTACCGGACATCTTGTCTATCCCTGACGTTGACCCATAGCAGACGGTGGATTCAACTGAAGCAGAAGGTGAAGATTAGATTGGAATTAAGATGTGTGTGCAAGGACATTTTTGTACTCATTTGTACATAAACACCTTACATTTTACATGTGATTTTATGTGTGCCAAGTGCATCTAAGTGTTATCAAACTTTTGACGGTGAAGTAAATGTAGTAACATATGTCTGACACAGCGTACATGTCCCTGTGCTCACGACGATCGCATCAACTGGCATCTACCAACCGACCAGTTTTCCCTATCAATGCAATTAATCAAGCTGATGACTTTCACACTGATGTATTAGCAGCTCGTGTAAGAGTGGTAGCCAATTCCTTACATTCCTCAGTTCCTTATGAGAAATCCGTGATTGAGCTGAAGTCCGTGATTAAATTGAAGCTGCATTCCTCTTGTAATTTTCGGCGCCACCCTCAATTAAAAGAAGATGCTTTCCTGTGTTAAGCGCGTGCCGTACAAAAATAATTATAAAACATAGACGGGGAAATCCCACATGCTATGGTTCTTCATGTTGCAGTTGCTTAGTCGCGCACGAAGATCAGTTGACTTTAATTCTAGCATTTTTTTTTTGTTGCTGGTAGGTTTTAAAAGACATCTCGCACTACATAGTGTTTCTCTCGGATGTTCCGAGATGGTTGACCACTTTACAACTAAGTTATGCTTACAGAAAATTACACACGGCGTCGGATGTTTTTAGCCTATTTCTGTGTCCCTTGCCTTGAATGACAATCGTGGCAAAATGTGTATAGCCGGTCTTCATACGACTAAGCTTCCTTGGAAACAATGATTGGGCGCTGATACGTCACGTAAAGAGAACATACGTGGCAAGCGTGATAATCAGTGTATTACTAATAGAGGAGATAGGATATACTTATGAAGTGTAGAATCTTGGGGACGATAATAGATGGAAATACTGCTGAAGTAGAATGCACAAGGGCGAAGGTACACGCCCTCGGTATTTGTTCTAGCCCCTAGTTTAAACTTCTGTTTTAATTCGACACGATTTTTTTTTTATTTTCCGGCGTAGGCTATGACAGACCACACGGCAATGGCGACGCAACAGGAAATTCAACTTTTAGATCAAGAAAATTGTGCATGGTAGAAAGTGCGCAAGCGCTCAGACGTTGAGTGTAAAGTTAAAATGTTTATCACATTTATATACAATCAGCTTTCGAGCCAAGACATTTCTCTTCCCCAATAACCAAACAAGTATTGAAATAACCTTGTAATCACCCCCTTTAAAAGCTTTAACTGTAAACAAACCGCCAGTATAAACCAAAGAAATGTTGAAGATCTTGCACGAATAGCATTTGTTCGAAGACTGAATGGGCTGCCTGCTAATCCTACCCCTTAAACCTCTTGTTCATTAGCAAGGTAATAACAAGTGCAATAAAGCAATTCGTAGCAGACTAATGCCCCCTTTGTCACAATTCATTAAGTACGACATATCATCGATCATATGACAAAACAGCCCAGTTTCCATCTGTTCATTAAAGATTAAAGTACGCCGCGTCGTCTTATTTGTTGATGTTACACCAAATTCTCATCCATAGATATATCTCACCAAATATACAAGAGACATAGACGAACTTAACTCATAGGAAATCTGGGCCCAGCTGCCCATGGGGGGGGGGGGGCTCATTAAAATGCGTATTTACAACTTTTTTCCTCAAGTATACGAGCTTAGGGTTTGATTCCAGTCACGGGTCAAAAACTTTTTTCATGGTCAATTTTCGGCCCACTTGCCTATGAACGGGGAGGGTGGGGGTGGTTCAACTCTCCTCGATCCTAAAGCACAAATGAATTTCATCACCTTATCTATACTTATTGTCAAATTAAAAACATTAAAAAGTGGGCAATGTGGGCCCAATTGCCCCTGAACCAAGTGGGGGTGGGGTTTGGGACCCGCAACAAGTAAAAAGAGACCCCAATGCTCACAATCCTACCAAGTTTCAACGTGATACCTGTTCAGTCCTGGCAAGGGTAACGAACTTTTCTCCTGGGCAATCTGGGCCCAGTTGCCTATGAACTGTGTGGATGGGGGAGGTGCAACTTTAAAAGCAATTTCCCAGCTCTAGGACTTACACGTCCAAGAAATTTCATCGTCCTATGTCCAGTTCTGGTCAAGTTATGAACATTATTCACGGGGCAATCTGGGCCCGTTTGCCCCTGAACCGGTTGGGTGTGAGAGGTGGGACCCTCAAAAGGCACAACTAGACCCCAATACTCACAAGTGTACCAAGTTTGAACTTAATACTTGCACTCGTTCACCAGTTATGAGCTCCACAAAATATGGTGAAAACCGAAAGCTGAAAGCTGCTACAGCGCTCGCAATAGTGGATTGTTCCAAGGAACACTCCACTAACAAGACCAAAGGTGTCGATGGGATCCCCAAAATCTAATATTTGGTTCAGACAATAGGGTCTTGTCTTCGCCAGATCCAGTCTTCGCCAGGCTAATCATCAGAGAAAACCAAGTTCAGATATACCTCTATAAGCGTTATCTATTTTGACGATACTGACTGAGACTTCCTGCTTTACTTCTGTCAAGTTTCCAGGTTCGCCCGAATTCCGAGCAAACTACTAGTCCAGCAAAAAAAGAAAATTCAGAAACAAATCCAGCGTCGAATCAGTATAAAGAACATCTAATCAGCTCTGAATAAAAGTTCGACTTAAAAAAAAATCCGGTTACAACCGGATTCCGGATTAATTACATGTCCATGTAAAAAATGATTGTCATATGCAGACTCTGCCTCTCTTCTTACCCCTTAATCTGTCATCTAATCAAACTTTTCCGTTTAACAACTTTTCCGGCTTTGACCGGATTCCAGGTGAACTAGTTATCCGGCGAGACAATGGTTTTCACCATCGTGTTCAGCATGTCTTTTTACCCCTAAAACAAACATTTAATCAACTTCAAATGAAACTTTTACTTTTAACCAACTTTCCGGTTTTTGCCGGATTCCGGACGAACTACTTGTTCGGCGAGAAAATGGTTTTCTCCTTCGTGTTCAGCATGTCTTCTTACCCCTAAATCGACCATTTAATCAACTTAATATAACATTTTTGCGTTTAACCAACTTTCCGTTTTTTGCCGGATTCCGGACGAACTACTTGTCCAGCAAGACAATGGTTTTCACTATCGTGCTCAGCATGCCTTCTTACACCATAATCGACAATCACATTAGCTGTTTAAAAATATTTTGTTTGTCCCTTAATTTGAACCCCCTCCCCCACCCCTAAATATAGAGCTACAGAGCCCATCTACGAACTTGACCTTAACCTTGACCCAAACAATCCTCACCCCAAGTTTCGTCAAAATATCTCATTCCCTTCGAGAGTTATAGTGCGCACAGACGGACAACTTGTGCGATGTCATAGGTATCCCTCCACTTACGTTTTGGGATCCCAAAAACCCTCGGGGACTCGATTGTAGGAGACAATCCACTACTTGGGAATTTTCAAACTTTGTATGTTATCTAGTTCAAATCAAGCTGAATAAACCTTTTTTCAAAAGATTCAAGGACTGTTCTTTCACCAAAAGGCAAACAAAAGGCAGAGTCAATCGTTTCGCTATCTGGGAATCGGTACTCCACACGCTATTGTTCCCCGTTTGTCGGGGATTCGATATGTCAGGAGCTAATGTTCTCCGACAGATCGGGGAAACTACTGGCCGTGGGCCAATCTTCCTGGCCATGTCGGGGAATCGATGTGCCCTGGGCTAACATTCCCCGAGTACTCGGGGAATCAAGCTGTTCAGAGCTAATGTTCCCGCATAATCAAATAATTGATTTTGAGATCGGGGAATCAAAGTGCCAGGGGCTAATGTTCCTGGATAAGCTAATGATGTTTTTTGAGGTCGCTGAATCGAAGTACGTCAGGAGCTAATGTTCCCCGTTAAGCAAATAACATTTTTTAATGGACATTTGCCCCCGGCACTTTGATTGCCCGATGTCAAAAGGAATTATTTGCTTATCGGGGAATATTACCTCTTGACACTTCGATCCCCCAATCTCAAAATCGATTATAGGACAGAAAAAAATAAAAAGTCTTAGGGGGGGGGAGAATATTAATAGTTAAGTGACGTAAATAGTTAAAAGTGGTTAAAAATAGAATTAAAATTAATGCCACTGAGGGAAGGAGGAGTAGCCACAAAAAGTACGAAATGTGATTTTTTTTCCTTTTTTTTAGGTAATATAAAAATAAGTTAAATTATGGCTACGGGTTTAAAAAAAAAAAAAAAAAAACTCACCGCCGAAAATTCCACATTCTTCGCGCGAAATCAATCGGCTCCGGCGAAGATTTCAAAACTATTCTTCGATGTTTATTATACATCGCATCGCCTATTATGCATATTCTTCGTCCTGCCATTTCGTCGGCTTTTTTCGGTGAGGGTTAGAAGTTTCCGTATTCGTGCGGTAGAGTGAAGCCTCTTTACAAGTAACATATTTTGAGCTGTGACCAAACTTTAGCGTGCACTATTTGGATCTCTTATATTTGTCAAAATTTTTAGGGTGTCAAAAAACACCTTTTTGCCAGGGATTGTGACACTTTCATGACTCGAGCTCTTGGCAACCCTATATTACCCACTCTTACGTTTCATCCTGGTCACGCCCGATGCCCCGGCCACATTCAGTCACATCTGTACGTAATTTGATTTGTTAATTTGAGGAGGGTTTTCGCGAGCTGGAAAGCAAAGTCGGAATCACTTTCCAATGGTTTTCGCGCTACTTCGGAAAGTTGCCGAACTTTCCAACCCGGTTTTCGCGCCTTGGAAACCGAAGCAACTTTCCCGGAAAGTGATTCCACGAGGATAGTGGAAAGCTCCGCGGAAAGTTGAACGTTTCGGCGGGAATTTCAAAGGTGTGGAGAAAAACAGTGCAAGTGTCACTAATAAATACAAAAAATGGCAATCGTAATTAAGGTGACTTCGATAGAATATATGAGAATCAAAGAACCATTAAGTGAACCATATTTATTCGAAAAAGTTTGTGTTCAACATTTTCCCGGCGATGTCAGCTTTCCATGTGTTTTCGCGATCAGTCCAGCGGGAAAGTGGAAAGTGATTCCAGGAATCGCTTTCCCACAGTTTTCGCGATGCGCTTCGCTCGCTGGAAAGTGATTCAGAGATCTCGCGAAAACCCTCCTTTGGTTACTACCCACTTTTACGTCTCATCCTGGTCACACCAGAATTTCAAGACATATTACCACCATCATCACTCAAAGGTAAACACAACTGGCTAAAGTCAGTGACTCTGGTCTGTGATTCGTCCAAACACTCCAAAGATACGTTTTGGAATGGTGGAGATGGATTTTTCCATCTCGGCTATCTTACGTTTTCAGCGTCTTTTCTTCCCAATTTCGACCGTAAGACGGTTTTTATGGCACTTGAGCTTACTCAAGTGCCATATAGCGATTGTTATTTCTGTCCGTCAGTCGGTCTGTCGGTCTGTCGGTCCCGGTTTTGCTAGTTCGGGCACTTCCAGATAAGCTAGGGCGATGAAACTTGGCAAGCATATCAGGAACTGGACCAGATTAAATTAGAAATTGTCGCTTCCTCGATCCGACCATCTGGAGGGGAGTGGAGGGAGGGGGAATCCGGAAAAAATAGGAAAAATGAGATATTTTTAGCTTACGAACGGGTGATCGGATCTTAATGAAACTTAATACATGGAAGGACTTCGTGTCTCAGACCCTCCATTTTAAATCCAGACCGGATCCGGTGACACTGGGGGGAGTTAGAGGGGGAAACCGGAAATCTTGGAAAACACATAGAGTGGAGGGATCCGAATAAAACTTGGTGGAAAGTACAGGCAAAAGTCCTAGATACGTGACTGATATAACCGGAACGGATCCGCTCACTTTGGGGGAGTTGGGGGGGGGGAGAAGTCCGAATTTGTAGTGATCCCGCGAGTTCCGTGCTTCCTGATGTGCTGGGACGATGGAAATTGACAGGCATGTCTGGGACCCGACCAGCTTAAATAGGAAATCCTCAATTCCGCGATTCGACCATCTGGGGGGGGGAGTGGAGGGAGGGTGAAGCCAAAATTTGAGGTGTTTTTAGCTTGCGAACGGGTGATCGGATCTTGATGAAAATTAATACTTAGGATGACCTCGTGTCTCAGACACCTCACTTTAAATCCGGGCCGGATCCGATGACACTGGGGGGAGTTGGAGGAGGGAACCGGAAATTTTGAGAAACGCTTAAAGTGGAGGGATCGGGATGAAACTTGGTGGGAAAAACAAGCACAGGTCCTAGACACGTCATTGACATAACCGGACCGGATCAGGGCACTGTGGGGGAGTTGGGATGGGGGTCCGGATTTCTGGCGATCCCGCGAGTTCGGCATACTTCCTGGTGTCCTAGGGCGATGAAACTTGGCAGGTATGTCAAGGATCCGAACAGATTGACTTGAGAACAGCCGTTTCCCCGACCCGACCATCGTGGGGGGAGTGGGTGGATGGGGAGTCCGGAATCTAATGGCGTGCATAACTTTTGAACGGGTGATCGGATCTTGATGAAAATTGATATTTAGGATGACCTTGTGTCTCAGACACCTCACTTTAAATCCGGGCCGGATCCGATGACACTGGGGGGAGTTGGAGGAGGTAACCGGAAATTTTGAGAAACGCTTAAAGTGGAGGGATCGGGATGAAACTTGGTGGGAAAAACAAGCACAGGTCCTAGACACTTCATTGACATAACCGGACCGGATCCGATGACACTGGGAGAAGTTGGAGGAGGGAACCGGAAATTTTGAGAAACGCTTAAAGTGGAGGGATCGGGATGAAACTTGGTGGGAAAAACAAGCACAGGTCCTCGACACGTCATTGACATAACCGGACCGGATCAGGGCACTGTGGGGGAGTTGGGGTGGGGGTCCGGATTTCTAGCGATCCCGCGAGTTCGGCATACTTCCTGATGTCCTAGGGCGATGAAACTTGGCAGGTATGTCAAGGATCCGAACAGATTGACTTGAGAACAGCCGTTTCCCCGACCCGACCATCGTGGGGGGAGTGGGTGGATGGGGAGTCCGGAATCTAGTGGCGTGCATAACTTTTGAACGGGTGATCGGATTTGAATGAAACTTGTCTGGTGAGCTATCGCCTCGGACATTCAGTGTCACGTCCGAGTCGGGTCCGATACCTGTGGGGATGGGGAGGGGGTGGAAAACTCAAGAAACTCTAAAAGTAGAGGGATTGGGACGAAACTTAATGGATGGAACAAGCATTAGGCCTAGATGAAATTGACGGAGCCAGATGGTTTCGGGGCTCTGTGGGGGGAGTTGGAGGGGGTTTCCTGGATTTCCGGTAGTCGTGAGTTAGAATAGTTCCAGATGTAAAACGACAACGAAACTTTGCAGGCATATTAGCGACCCGAATTATCTTGACTTAAAAACCTGACACAACATACCCCCGGAAACTTCCGTTCCTAGATCCGAGCATTTTTGGGGGAGCAAGAGAAGAGAAATATGGACATCTATAAATTGCAAACGAGTGGTCTGATTCGAGTGAAACTTCATGGGTGATACGAATCGATGGCCTCGACATGTAAAACATGCGTTCGAACCATATGCGACCACGATTAGGGGAATTGGGGGTGGGGGGACTTTTGACATGCACAAAAACCAAACGGATGGACCGAATGAGATGCAATTCGACAGTGCCGAGTTTATGCGGCCTAGATTTGTTATTTGGCGTCTGGGCCGGATTCGGCCAAGGTAGGGGGGGGGGGGGGTACTGGAAACTTGCAGATAGGCTATGCTCCAATTTCAGTCAAACTTGATGAGGGAATTAAGAGATTGGGCCCGAACCGGCTCCGACAACGTTGGTGGGAAGGGGGGGGGGTACCGGAACTTTCCAAAAATGCTCAGATTCGAGTGAAACTTGGTAGATGGTATAAACGAAGATGCTTTAGGTGGTCGATTTTTTTTTATTCCGAACCAGATTCGGCCACGGTAGGTGGAAATAGAGTGAGTACCGGAAATCGTGTAGCACGTCTAGGGATCAAACAAATGGATTTATTGGGATGAAAGTTTGAACAGTCATGTGCATTTGCAATCGAGACGATGCCGGAACTGCTCAGAAATGAGTGAAACTAAATATCCTATTTCTATTTCCGAACCGCCTTTTTGGATGGCGGGTGTATTTTGTGACGTTTTCATCTACTTTCTTGTACAGCCTACTCGTACAAGTACCATATGAGCTCGTAGCTCTTGTTATTACCGGTGTTAGTACCAGGTGTGACTATAGTGAGGCCCGGGCATGAAACGAAGAAATTCAAGATATATCTTCACCATCATCAATCATAGGTAAACAAAACTAGCTAAAGTCAGTGACTGTCGTCTGTGATTGGTCCAAAGTTACGTTCCAAATTGCGGAGATGGTTTTTCCTTCTCGTCTATTTTATGTTTTCAGCGTCTTTTCTTCCCAATCTGGACCTTTAAATTGCATCTGGAATATGAACCGGTCCAAACGTATATAAAAATAATCCGGAAAAAGGGGCTTTTGAACTTCCACATTTCCGGAATTTTTAAGTATCGCAGAAGAAATGCAAACAAAAATCTTGAAAATTCTGGGAAAGATCAACGGCATATTACTTGGTGTGACTATAGTGGGGCCCTGGCATAAGGGAACCAAACTTTTCCCTATCATCGGCCGCCGAGTACCATTTCTGCTTATCATCACGGGACATTAACTATCTGCACAGACCTCTTTGTCAGTTCCGGATTAATTTAAATCACCGGAGTGAAAGACGACAGTAATTCAAGAACGATGAACAGTTGCCGTTTTAGGTAGTGATTGACCATCTCTTAATTCTTCTGACCAAGCCTGTGGTCAATCGCCTCCCACTTCCGGCAAGGGTGAGGCAGTGACACAGTGGACTACTACTTCGGTAGTGGTTTCCAATCGCTAAGAACATTTGCACCGTTCTAATCAGCGAGATCGCTATAGAAGCAGGTTCCGATTGTATCTGTATCCGAACGTTATTCGCTACCGGTGTCTACCGGAAAATGGGGCGTAGGAGTTTTAACGTGTACAAAGTGTTTCTGTGTATATTTTGTAAATTTGTATTCCACTTCTAGCTTTTAGCTATTTGGAATAAGCTCGATCGATTGATTGAAAAAAAAAAAAAAGTCACCTACAATAAAAGCAATCGATTGTAACGTACGGCTTAGTTTCGCGATGAACTGTCGTAGTAATGCGGACACTTCCACCAATTAACAAGAGCTAAAAGCTCAGATGGCACTTGCAAGGCTGGGCCCAGACAATGAAAATAGGTATTTTCCAATTCGTAGGTGTGTTGTGATCATTGTAAGCAAAACCCTTGAGACAAGAGTGATCATTGGCCCTCGGAAATCACGAGAATATATTGTTTGATAAAACTATTTTATTTTGCAGTTGGCTGTGATGATGCGGACTTTAACGCACTAGAAGCAAAACCCTTGAGGCAAAAAGATCATGAGCTCGTGGCGACCACGAAAGTACTTTGAGGTTAAGATGAGTACTTTAAGGAATGATCGGATCCGGGGAATGATAATTTCTAAGCCAATATTGTCGAGTACCTAATGTTCCAGCCAAGTTTCGTCGTCGTAGCATATCTGGAAGTACCCTTAACTTGCAATCACCGGAATTCCGACCCCCCCCCCCCCCCCCTCCAACCCCCAGTGTTCGGATCTAATTCGGTTCTGTAAATGATTTATCGAGAGCATTGGTTTGTTCTTCCCACCAAGTTCCATCCTGATCTCCAGTCTAAGCGAGTCAGAAATTTTACGGCCCTCCCCCCACGCAGTTGTCGGATTCGGTCCGGACATGTAAAAGAATATCAGAGTCATGTCCTCTGTTCAGTTATTAAATTTAACTGGAATCCGGTCATCCATTCGAAAGTTACGCGAGAGTCAATATTCCGGATTCCTCCTCCCTCCACTCCCCCATGATGATCGGATCGAGAAAATTACCATTTCCAAGTCAACTTGATCGGGTCTCTCATATCCCTGCCAAGTTTCGCCATCATCGGAATTCCGAGAAATCCCCCTCCAACCCCCACCCGGACGTGTCCGAATCCAGTCCGGTTGTGTGAACGATTTATGTAGAGCGAATATTTGTTCTTCCCAGCAACTCCCCGAAGCCATCGAATCCGGTCAAGACTTGGAATGGAACATTATAGAAATGTCTTCTGTTCAGTTATCAAGTTTCTTTCGAAACCGATCAACCATACACCTTGGGAAACGAATTCCGGGTGTATCTCAACGTCTGTCTTGCCCTTTTCAATCCTAGTACACACCTTACCGTCGCTTCGTAATCGACATTTTTTCACTGTCCTGGATACACTTGCTTCGAAAGGGTTTCGCGGGGCTCCTGTCATTTGGATTCTGACGGCTTTTCTATTGTGTTTAAAAATTTCTTGCCTTCTTTTCCGCTTGTCCCACAGTACATGCACGTAACCTTGTCTCTCGCTTTTGGTTTATATTCTTTATTCATGTTATCCAGTCCGACTTCATTTTAGCAACTAACCTATAGTAATTCCGTCAGGCTAAAATCTGAAGGACCTAATTGAGACAGATACAAATCATGTGAAAAGTGCGAGTAATACAAGTTTAAAACAATACGAGTTGCTGCCAGACACTTAGTTCGAGAAATCGCGAATAATGTCTCTGACCTAACGAGGTCATCAAACCTTGACTGGGATGGATATACGACTGAAGCAAGGTAGTGCCAGAATTAAACAATTTTTTTAGACGACTAGGATTGTCTTTGACTAAAATGAGCGACCGGGACCTGGGCGAGGCCTAAATAAACTACTGATACGACTTATCAAAACGCAGGGGGGGGGGGGTGTTTTACCCCACCCTCCACCCCAACCCCCCTTCGGGCCACCCCTGGTTTGGACACATAATTGGGTCATTTGTTTCTAACATCCATCAAGTTTCACTCGAATGTATAATGCTTAAACGTTTGAAAAACATAACGTTCTAAGTAGCACCTGTTGCAGCGCGCATCCTTGTGTTACCTGTTACGAAACCTTTGACAGTATAACGTTCATAATCTGACCGGAGCTGGAGATCGGCCAGTGAAATTCCTTGTTCTTATTGATTGCGAAGATTGCATCTCCCCCGTAACTGGGCCCAGATTGACCATGAGTTAAGTATCGGGAACCGTGACAGATACCAAATCCAAACTTGGTGTACTTGCGAACATGCCTCCATACATTAGTTCTAGGGGTCCCGGCACCCCCCCCCCCCCACCCACCCTTCTAGATCAGCGGCAACTGGGATGGGCCCGTTAACGTAGCTTGCGAACCATGACTTGTATCTAGGTGAAACTTGTAATACTTGTTTCGTTGGGGTCTAGATGTTTCCTTGGAGGTTCACCCCCCCCCCCCCCCCCACAACAAACTCTCTAGGGGAAATCCGGACCAGATTGCTCAGTGGAAGTATGTTCATGATCTTATAATTATTGAAGTTTGATGTAGAGAAGACTCGGAAGTCAAGTTCAAGATATCGTTCGTTAGTAAAATAAAAATGCAAGCTTCAAAATCTGATATGACTGGGAATGATAGTAAATCGTATACAATTTCTTTTTTGTTAATCTTTTAACCCTAATTTTTCACCTGAAATTTCAGATCCTCGAGAGTAGAAAAAAATAAACTCCTCGGGATAATCCTAACTCAAGATTTAAAATGGGAAGCGTAGACGACTAGCATGGTAAAGGGAGGGAATGCACGACTTCAGATGCTTAAGCTCATGTCCAGGCAGGCATGGAACACCCACTAAACACTTTTTCCGCATTTACATTACACACCAAATTTAGGTCAAATGCCTGGAATTTCGGCCTTGCGGTCTGAACAGACCGGCCGACTAAGATCAAAAATAATCATAGCGTCAAAGGTGGCTGAGGGGTCCTATGAGGAGTTGCTATGTAAAGTCGAAATCCCTTTACAGGAACGAAGTCTGAAACTCTGCATGTATTTTGGTCTCAGGCCATAGAAATATTTTCTCTTCCGAAAAGCTGGCGAAAAGGCTCCCTCGCAAGGTAGCTACTGCGGTTGAACAGTTGCAGCCAATCAAATGTGCCCGCTAGTGGTTCGCAAACAGTTTGTCCCTTCTTTTCTAAATTTGTATAACGAAGCGTGAGCTGTCAGTTAAATTTATAACGTTATTTATGATTGGTGTATGTACATAGGCCTATTATGATATATATCTGTGACCATGGGTTGTATCTAAGACGATACCAAACAAAGTTAGTGTAAGCCGTGACAAGTTTTTGGCGAATAAAAAGATATAACTTTTCTCGAAGAGCTATGCAATGTATATCTTCCTATGTCCCACAGGAAGTTATTTCATGACAATTACTTCTGTGGAGGTTGTTACGACGCTCGTATCATCCTCCAGAGAGGCTGGTGCGAAGCCATAACAGCCTCCGCAGATGTTCATCGAGCACTTTTCCTCAAATACTGAATTCATCGATCACTTTTCCTCAAATACTGAAAATTAGAAGCCCAGTAGAAGCTGACCTAAAAAAAAAATTTAAAAGACTTTCCGTAAAAAAAACACAAAAAAATACTTATAAAAAAATAAAATAAGAATTAAAACAAATGTTGAAAAATGACAGAACGTTTTACTCTCTTAGCTTGTCAACTGAAACAACATCCTACTATCCATTGCTTTCCAAAGGCTAGTATTTTAGTTTGAGAAAAAACTAAATGCGCGGCTAAGTGCTCCTTCTACTAATCCGTATGTTGTTTGTACTAGTGACATAGTAAAAGTCCTGAAAAAGCTCAAAAAGAAAAAATCTTCGGGTGCGGATGGTTTGTGTGCGTTCCATTTTTCAAATGGGTCGGAAAAGCTTATTATGCATTTATCATTACTATATCAGATGGTTTTCTGTACAGGTTTTGTCCCTTATATATTTTGTATAGGTTTGATTTCGCCAATTATCAAGAAAGGTAAACAGCTTCTGAATGTATCTCTGTTTCTAACGTTTTTGCAAAAATATTTGAACTATTAATAATTGAGAGCCTTCGGTCCATTTGTTACATGCCACCTTTTCAGTTTGGATTTCAGCCAAAACTCGGCTGTTTTCACGCGCTGAAATGTTTATCTATTATTTTACACGATGCTGATATGACCAAGCAGCCGCTCGCAATTGGTACTTATGATGTAAGTAAAGCTTTCGACTCGCTTCTGCACCCACAAGCAATGTATGAACTACTCGAGCGAGGTGTTTCTCCTGTAATTGTTAAACCATTGCTGAATATGTACCGTCACATGAAAGCTAAAATAAGAATCCCTGGGAAGGCGGTACTATCTGATGAATTACCAGTCTGGGTTGGGGTTAAGCAGGATGCCATCACTTCACATGTTATATATAAGAACGCTACGACATCGTGCCATCACTTCACATGTTATGTATAACAACACTACGACATCTGCCCAATCAAACCTTCCATTGTGTTGTATTCATAAAGGACTAGACCTATCTATCTTGTGTTATGCAGATGATGGTTTAAACATTAGTAGAAAAATACCTAGCCTTGAAAATTGCTTCCAGGATATTTCGTAAACTTATCGGGGAATAGGATTGTCTATGAATACAGCAAAATGTGAAGTGCTGCTTTTTAATGATAATACCGGTTTATCCGTTGTTAATGTAGCTTTAGATGGTATTACAGTTAAGCCGTGTGAAAAATTGATGTACCTTGGTATTCCGATTGGTAAGACGCTGAAACAAACTAAAGCATTGATTGTTGAGAAAATGGAAAGCAAAATTCGTCGGTCTTATGGTCAAACTGTTTTAACCCAGTTTGATCTAAACCGGTCTATTACCAAAATTATATAATAGTGTGGCGCTACCCCACATTTTATATGTAGCTCCATTTTCTGAAACATTAAACGATACGGACCGACTAAAGGTTAAACGGATTTACTCTAAATTCGCAAAATACCTTCTTCGACATCCTCTTTGGACGCGCAATACCTACATGACCAAGAAATTCGGTATCGTTAACCCGATTCGAAAGCTCGTTGAGCTATGTCAGCAAGTAAAATGCAGTAAGAGCGGCCATGAGTGGCAAGGGATTGTTCTTAGACATTTTGTGATTTATAGGTCTGATTTTTCCCTCTGTGATTTGCCCTTTGTTTTTCTTTGTTGTGTGATCTTTTTTCTGTGTTTTTTCTACTTTCTTTATTTTTATATACTCCGTCATTTTCTCTTTCGTGTACGATGGGTGAAAAATAAACATTACATTTTAGTAGGTCTACAGTAGGCTTGGTTTGCTACTTTACTAAAATAAAATTCCCTACCCCATTAGCGAAAAAGTATAACAAAAGAAGAATAAGACCTACATCTAAAAATATTCTGTTGGAAAAAGTTATAATAGTTAACATACCTCCATCTCGGTTCAAATCGGTATAACAAGCTCTACGGCCATTTAAAAATATCAACCTCGCAGCGCTCGGCTGGTATTTTACGGCCTCGCGTTCGGCTTGGACAGGTTATTTTCAATGGCTGTCTCGTTGTTATTTTCCGATATCAACCTCGATGTCTGAAATTAACCTTGATTATCTATCTATCAGCTTTTTGAAGTTCGTAACTTGGCCACGGTTAGAGTAAGGACGACGAATTTTTCTGCATTAATCTATATTAATGCCCCCCCCCCCCCCAACACGTTCGTAGCTAACTGGGCCCCGATTGCCCAGTGAGTTAAATTCATGACCTGTCAAAGGGTATCAAGTTCAAATTTGGTGTAGCCTAGTTGTAATCATTGGGGTGTAGAAGTGTCTTTTGGGGGTTACACCCTTCAGCGTCAAAGGCAACTGGTTCTTAGGCTGTACGTACACAAGAAACATTTTACTTTCACACTTCCACGTTTGAGTGCTTGCGGACTTCTTCTGTGAAATACCTGCATTCATGGGCTGAGTACCTAAAGGGCAAAGGGCAAATGAAAACAAATATGATATCATAGGCAAGGATACATGCAGCGATGTCCCGCCGTCCAAAGCTTAGGGAGGCACTCGAATATGTGTGATGCGGAAACGCAGGATTTGAAGTTTCATGTTTGTAATAAACTAGAGCTTTAATTAACAACAACAGTACACAGGCACTTAAAAAAACTTGCATCGATCCGAAATAGGGGCCGCTTTTCTAGACGGATAAGACCCCCCCCCCCCCTCCCCCCCAAACACACAAAAACAGCAACAAATAGGAACTGAGATTCGGGTAAAACATCACTGTAAGCGTTCTGAGCGACTCCAGTAACGAAAACCATCTTGCGAATAAAGTAGAGCAGGAAACCTGCACTGTTTTATTTGTTTTATCTTTTTGCTACTCAGTAACCAACGCTAACACCAGCCTAGTAACAACTCGATTTACAGCCATAGCACTATCAATCCGCTCGACTGTCTGTACTAGAAGCAAGCAGAGGCGTTACTAGCCAAAATATTTGGGGGGAGGGAGGGACAAGCGATTTACCCACTAGCTAGTAATTTTTACCGACCTTTTCTGCAGAAAAAACTACTGTTTTTTGTAAAAAATCCACTGATTTTCAGAGAAACCGACTATTTTGACGAAAAATCGACCAATTTTCAGAAAAACCGACTGTTTTCATGAAAAAAATCAAATGTTTTGACGAAAATTCGAGGCGCTTTGCGCCAAATCGGTATTTTTTTCCGACTGGCGAACGGCTTTGGGGGGGGGGCGTTCCCCCCCCCCCCCCTCCCCCCAGTCGTGACGCCTCTAGAAGCAAGAATAAATAAGGATTATACAAACGAATACGGATTATAAGAACATTTTATCCGATTTCTTAAACTGTGACTACGTTTTATTTTGAATTCCGCAAAGCCAAGAGCCCCCCCCCCCCCCGGGAATTACCGGTAAACCAAAAGCATTTTTTTCCTATAATGAGCATAATTCCAGACGCGT
The DNA here is from genome assembly GCA_023053575.1 of Branchinecta lynchi. NCBI lineage: Eukaryota > Metazoa > Arthropoda > Branchiopoda > Anostraca > Branchinectidae > Branchinecta > Branchinecta lynchi. The sequence goes on from JAKZAP010000001.1 coordinate 21,377,708, forward strand.
CTGTTCTATCCTTATTTGTTCTTGGTAGAAGTTACAAATGAGATAAGTCCCTTCGGGCTCGAAGCCGCCTGAGCGGAAATATGCTTGCGTCAAACGTTATTAGAAAATACCTGTTATGACCCTTTTAAATGTAACGTTTCGCGAAAAGATAACATTCAAAAAGGGCATAACAGATATATTCTCATAAAGTTTAACACCAGGATGCGTAAACATGTGTCATCCGTTTTCAAACTTCTGACACTGTAACGCAAAAAACTTGGTAAAAGAGAAGAAATAGGGTTTTGTACTACGCCGAAGTCACATTAAGCTATAAATGTTACTACTTACTACAGATTGAGGCACGCTGTTCTTCGAAATGTGGAACAAGCCGAATACAGTAAAGGTACGCTTCTTCGAACAGTTCTATAAGTGTTAGACCACCTTCGCTTTGTTGAAAATCAAGTGGAAGTAATAAATAAGAACATCAATCGAAGAGCTAAGTGTTTCAGCTTTCTTTCGGCCTAGAGAATAAAATCTTTTCACATTTTGAATCTTCTTTTCTTCTGTTGGGATGCTTCAGTCGGTCGTGACGATAATACAAAACTTTTGCGATTCTTCGGACGCCGTAACCTACCGGGAAAAGGGTGCACAAGCAACTAAGCAAATACAAAGCAAAAAGTGCCAATTTGACTTTATTATACTTAAATTACTGTTCTCGCTCTGTAAACTGTCAGAATTTTCAGAACCGAGAACACAAGATGTGCGGTTTCAACAGATAACACTTCGGATGTTAGCTGTTACGTTTTTCAAACGTTACGCATGAAAACCTTACGCTAACTGCCAGGAAGAGCCGAAAAAGCATGTGCTGACTTTTCCTATATCGTGATGACAAACAAAAAAGCCAGAAGACGTTTTTCGGTGATGTTTCGGACTCTTTTTGTATGCATAACGTTTCAACGCGTAACGTTAAAAGACATGAACGGCTAACATCCTAAGTTTTATCTGCTGAAACCGCGCATAATTATTTTTGTTAAATTAGATATTCCTTCAGCCCAAGCTGACTGCGAATCATATTTGATGGTGCAAAACGGATACGTCAGCTGAATTTTATTAGAGCTATATTTCGCCCCTTCTTGGCAAGGGTCCAAGAAGGGGCGAAATATAGCTCTAATAAAATTCAGCCGACGTATCTCTTTTGTATTATCAAATATTGTGTTGAATTCTTTACACGCAGTTCAAAAAGAGGCGAAGTTCGAAGTAACATACCTCTACCGCATCTTAAAATACTGGATAAGAAACATTGTCTACTGCTGTTATGTTTTTTCGTTGGAATGTCGAACGGGAATACTGCTCCCAACGGCTCTCAGCCCTCGGAGAGTTTAAACACCCACATTTTTACCCCCCCCCCCCCCCCCGTTAAAAACACAAAACAAAACAATTTTCCTATCTATAAAAAATCACACAACGTGATTCTTACCCTTGCAACTGTTCCCATGCAAGAAGATTATAATAATATATACAAATTGTGTAGCGGAATCTAATAAAAAATAACGTTCTGCTAAAGATAGAAATCTGTGGAAAACACGAGATAGACTTAGTAATTCGAGGTTTTGAAGCATAAACAAGAAGACGAAACTACGATCCAAAGGAAGTCCACTACTTCCGGTGAACAGTAAACTATGTCCAAGGTTGCGTTACCCCAAAAACAAATAAGCCAATAGAAACCCCGTCTTTGGTCCCATGCAGCGACTATGGATACCCCGAAGAGGGTTCGAGAGAACGCTTCAAATAATGTGCTAACTGGGTAAGGCACAAAATTCAACCTTTTGTAAGCCTCACCCGGGTAGCCGCGTAAATATATTACGTCATAGGAAACACTAAACCATAAGTAGATATTTAGCTTTTTGGATAATGTTGGGCGTAACATTTTCAGCCTACCACAAACCCCAGATTCCATACACTTAACGCTGGATGTCCTTTATCAAATGCTGGTTATTGCAACCCAGTAATATACTGACGATTTGAGTGATGTCCCAGAATTAACCGATCAAAATTTCTTTATAACGGAGTAGGTTAGGGTACAGGGCATCAAGAGTTATTTTATTTATAAATTTATATAGTCTGAAAATCAGTGATTTTGGGTCGACTGAACGGTTTGCCCTGGCATGACCTCGTTTGGTCATGACCGCGTTTCATAGGCTCAATGAAAATTTAAGGCAGGTTTTTGGATTCACAACCATTACACTGCAGGTCTAGAAGAAGATGGAAGGACACTGTTACCTTGCCGAACGCTGCCCTAGTTACATTCTTAAGATACTTCTTATCCATTACTGGCAGTACAGATTTCCCATTCCATCTAACCTCCCAGTCATGATACTGCATATACAGCTTGAAAATGCGATTTCAGACAATGCATAAATTCCGCAGAGCTGAGCTTTTAAAGGATGCATATAGGTTCAAGTGAGCAAAACAGAAATCCGCAGAACTTCTCTAATTGCCTACGATCTTGCCCACTTATTGAAAGGGGCGCCATTTACACTGTTAGACATTTCGTAACAGATAGCTCAAGGATGCGCGGCTACAACAGACAACGCTTGGGATTTGGTCTGTTGTGATTTCAAAAACGGTATGCGTAAGAAAAATTGCCAGGAAGAGGTGAAAAAGCATCTGCTTATATTTTGTTTGTAGTCATTACATCGGAAAAGCCAGCAGATGCCTTTTCAGCGGTTTTTCGGCTCTTCCTGACAATGGGTATTATGAAGAACATTTAATGTATAACGTTTTAGAAATCACAACAAATTACATCCCAAGTGTTGCTGTTGGAACTGTGCATCCTTGCGTTATCCGTTATCAAACTTCCGACAGTGTACCGATATTGACTTCCAAGCGTTTGTTTTACTTTACCTGAAACTTATTTTAGGCACCTAAATTATCGGAGCCATATGATAAAAAACCCGCAAAAACTGTAACAGACTAGAAAATACCAGATTGAAATAAACCATTACTACAGTCGCTTTAAGGACATTCGCTAAAAAGAGGTACGAGTTACTAGTCTAAAACAACGTGGAATGGACAAGTGTTAAATTTCACTCACAACGATCAGATCCAGACAAGATAAAGCACCAAGAAACACTTAACATCACAATTACTTGATCGCATAAAAAGGCATTGGAATCCAGTGCAACTGGCTTCTCGTGAAACAGAAGAGGGAAATGGAAAAGCACCCAAAATGGAAAAAGTTCCGAGGCCAACTGAGATTCTGCGAGATACCGAAATCACTTTCATACGAGCAAAATGGATCGCAATAATCGCAAGTGTAGAACGTTCCAGGAATCCCCTTACTTTCTTAAGACACCCCTCATGATTGTCTTGGGATTTGATACGACTGAACAAGAATTCTGAATTTTCTCTCATTACTTAAGGGTTCGGTAGGTTCAAGATTTGGAGTTTTGCCATAATTAAACGAGGTTCATTTCCGCAAGTAAGCTGAAATGATTCCCAACAGAAAATTCGTAAAACAAGGTCATTCTTACTGATTACAGTGCAGGAACTGTAAGACGTTGAAGACACCTGGTTTAAGCAAGCAGTTCAGCAGCGGCGTATTAAAGGACTAAAATTGCACAAAACTAACGATGAGGCATATAATGTGGTGGGCGTTTTGGCGCACAGGTGCTTTAAAACAAGGCACAAAAAGGACGCGTGCAGTTTGCTTGTACAAAGCAGCATTCAGAGCGATACACTCTATCAGGTACACGAATCATTGTCAATTGTGATCAAACAGACTTTGGTACCGCAGCAAAGACCGGCAAACATAACATGTTTTCAATCAGGCTGCCGCGCAATGGTTTGGACCAACGAACCAGAATTAACGGTCGCGTGGGCGACCCGTAGAGGCTTCCAATTGGCAGAAACCGCAGTACAGGACCCGTATCGCTGCGCAAATTCGATTAACTATCCCTGTCACGGTATTTCGCACTGCACCGTTTAGGCCATGGAAGGGGCCATTCGTACCGCCGAGGGAGGGGGCCTCCAATGTTCTTCTCGAAGTAATGAAAAGTTCTCCACCACCACAGCTTCACAAAATAGTTACTCGGGGCGCGAACCTGAAAAATAAAAATGAAATTCAAGACGACTTCCAAACTGACGTAAAAAAACACAATTAATGTTAGAACTGAATATATAGCACAAACAACTTAAATTCTGAATTTGAGTCAAAGCCTTCCTTCTTTTTGTGGGCCGATTAACCACAGACTGTCCAACTCTGTAAAACGTATCATATTTACCATTGTAACGGTAATTCAGGATCTGTGTAACCAATTAATCGCGTTTTTGCCAGAACAGTTCAAAGGCCTGTCTCCCAATTCAACTGTCCTTTCTGCTAATTCGGACATTCTTGGCAGAGAGGAGCCACGCGAAGTTCTCCTGTGTATACTGGCCAACTTACCCCTGAGTTGCCAATCTACTTTCTCCGCAGGGTAGGTCTGAGTGGAAAGGACAAAGGGCTGGTGCAAAAACGGTCAAACAAGCACTGAAGAGTAAGCGCTGGTGGATTAAAAAAAAGGGAAAATGAACAAAGTAGTTGGTAAATTGGTGACAAAAGGTTGTCTTTACCTTTTAACCTGTCTTCACCCTCACACTTCTCTCAGACCACTTCTCATGTAACTGTAGCTTCTTCAAACTGCCCCACTCCTAGAGTTTGAGATCTGGTATCCCAGTAAACCACCTTGTCGTCGCAAAAATCTTCCGTATTCCAGCCGGAGCATCATGCGTTTCGCAATTATGTAGCTTAGTGTTCTTTCGTCTAGCAGTCTTAACGGACCTACTCCATCTTTACTCTGTGCTAACAGACAGAGTTAGCGAAGTCCCCAAAACCCCTTTACCGATATTTTGGAAACAATGTTCATATTCTTAAAAGAACAAAAGTTTGTTCCTACTAGTAACAAGTGATCTAAAAGGGGGGAACTACCACGGATTTTCCGATATATTTGAGGTAGGACGAATTATTATGACTAGAAGACTTGTTTATCGTCTACCACGAATGTGGTAAAACCTTACCTTGAGAATTGCGTTATTTGCCATTGTGTGATACGTCCAGAACAGTCTTGTGGTGAGGACATAGGCGAGGATGACATCTACCGTATAATGGCCGTGTGCGATCATCAAGAAAATGACACCAGTAGTCGTTACTGCGAAGGCTGTCCAGTGCAATATATAGCAGCGCCGCGGTGTGTCTAAAACAAAAATACAACTTTCTTCCAATCACTCTTTATCACAGCCACATACTAACAGGGAATTTTCAAGTTAAAGATGCAAGTGTCACACTTTGGAAATTTCGTCGGCTCTGCCAAAAATCATGGACAACAGGTCACAGCTGGCACACGAAACTCTACATTATTTTCTGGCCGACGAATGAAAAATAGTATATTGTATTTGTTGTGTATTATTTAGTTATTCTATTTTATTTTACATACTCCACTTTTCAAATGGCAGGTCAGAAATAAATTACTTACTTACTTATGCTGAAATAGAGCCTATTCCGAATTACGGTCAGAGTGTAGGCTACTTGAAGTCACGACTTTCGGCACTGCCCTACCACTCAGTTACAGAGGGGCTTGTGAATGTACTTCGCAAACCACTACATAGTCGGATATAAGCGGGCCAAAAGAGCAGTGATCCCTCCGAAGTCTAATTCATTTAAGCAGTCACAACCCCATGTCACGGGTGGAAACCTACCTTAGCCAGGCGCGTAGAATGCCCCCCTACGTTTGGGCATTCGGTCCAATTTTCGCCGAAGGCGAAAAATTCGGTCAAAACGGGCGTGATGCCCTTTTCACAAAATAGTGTGTCCCCGCATTTCGAAATTGGGTGATTTAACGTGTTTACTGGTTCCCCTTTCTTTATCGAATTTGCTCATTCACCCAACTTTTGTTCACTCCGCATCGATTTCACCGCATTCGGTGTGTACCTTCGTAAATTCGGTGATTTATCTCATTCGTTAGCGAATTCGGTAACTCACCGGACTTTGCTAAAGTCAGTATCTGTTCTATTGCATTTGGTCAGTCCATTTCATAATTCGTTCATTACTCAGATTCATTTAGTTCTGATTCCTGACCGAATTCGATAATTCGTCCAACTTTTGTTCAGTCCGCATCGATTTCGTCGCATTCGGTCCTTCCTTGAGTAAATCGGTGATTTAACCTGTTTATTTGGTCTCATTCTTTACCGAATTCGGAAATTCGGTCGCATTCGGTTAGTCCATTTCATAATTAAACTCGGTCAGATCCATTTGGTTATGATCGTTACCGAATACGGTAATACACCGGATTTTCTTTAGTCCGTTTCTATTACTAGACTTGCCGAATTCGGTTCTTTTAGGTGGTTATAACAAGAGTTTTATTTGTCGATATACTACGAATTCATTATTTGCTTCAACCCAGTTAGCTCTCGGTCTTTACCATTTACGGTAGCTTCAGCTGGTTGCTGTTCATTTTTTTACTTCTTAGGATTACAGTACTCCAGGAATAAGCACGTCTCTTGACGTGAAAACTAGCCTACTTTTCTTTGCTATGAATTCCGAACAAATGTATTTAGTATCCTATTTACCCTGGATCGCCCCTTTCGTCGCCAGACTACTCTGGGTTGAATAGGTAATCATGCGCAGAAAGGCACTTTCATCATTAGTGTTCCCACAAAATTTCGCCTGCGGCACGTTTTGCAGTCTTCACTAGTTAGGCAAAGGGCTTGATTTAGTTGGCGTTTGAGACTTGGAATTTTGGGGGGCTTGAACTATCTTATAAGCTAGAATTTGCATGGGAAGTAGTTAAATGTTGCCAGAAAATTTCGACTGCGGCGTATTAATCAATCATGGGCACAGCCGTTAGCGACGTTGTCACTATGCAGCAACCCGTTTTTTTGCGATTATTTCAAGTCTTGTTGGCAAAACTGGAAAGGTCTTCCAAAGGTAAAAGGCTAAAAGAACAGAAGCGGAAAAGCGTGAAAACGCACCAATTTTTCTCTTTAGACTTGTTTGTATGTACTCTCCACCTTTTTAACTTGTAGCTTCATGAAGCGATTCGGTCAATTTTACCAGGTGCGCCCCCCCCCCCAAATGAAGAAAGGCTCGGGACGCCCTTGACCTTAGTCTATTATTTAAGGCCCGTGATGTTTTCGTGACGTCATAAAAGAAATAGGAAAATTCGATTAAATGAATGTTGCAGAATACAAATTTGTATCTATATATATAGAGCCAAGCGGCCAGCGAGGCGCCGGACGAGTTTACATTTATAAACCGTTCTAAGGACAATCAATTCCGTTAGTAAACGGAAAATATAGACTTACCGTATGACTTCACGAACCGAAATTAATTGGCTAAAGTTTAGTCGACACCCCTGTTACGAGATTATAAAAATACTAGGCTACGAAAAGATGAGATTGTACACAAGGGACTTCGAACAACATTCCACCTTTACGTACTACTTGGCCAAGTTGCTTTCCCTCTAACAATTCTATCCGCTACTACAAACTCACAAGGACTCGACCCTGGCTCTATGTGCATTTGATGGTTTTCATCGATACTAAATATCGTATTGCAACTTACATTCGTGAACTATCAAGCACGCCATTGTAAGGATCACAGTGTGTCCACTGTAGATATAGTCCCCACAGTAGGTATGCTGACCGTTGATAGACAGGCCCATGCCAACCAGCATCCTAACAGCTCGCAGTATCACCACCGAAGGGCTGGCATGCCCGGATTTCGGTGAACAGTAATATGTCCGAGATGCAACTGGTAGGACTGTGACGTACATTGTGAAACAACGGAACAGGTACAGAATACCGAGTAGGAAGAATATCCGCCGGACGACGATAAACCTAGAAAAAAGTAGTCGGTTACAACAGTTGCGTTTTTGCAGATACCTTTTGCAGTAACCGTGGCATCTGATATACGGTTGCTCTGCAAAAACGACAATCGCAGAAATTGTGCTTTTCGAAGTCATCCCAAAAGAAAACTGATCACCAATTTGACAAAAACTGATGAAAGTGAGATGACTTTTTCAGGCACCACGCTCAGTTACCACGGTCGGACCGTGGTATCTGAATATCAGATACCACGATAACTGGCCAGATACTACGATGACTGCAAAAACGCCTTTTGAACCTGGTATCAGATACCACGATAACTGCGAAAACCACTTTAGACCGTGATATCAGATACCACGGTATCTGCAAAGACGCAACTAATGAAAAGACAAGAGCTACGAGCTCATATGGCACTTGTACGAGTAGGCTGTACAAGAAAGTAGATGAAAACGTCACAAAATACACCCGCCATCCAAAAAGGCGGTTCGGAAATAGAAATAGGATATTTAGTTTCACTGATTTTCTGAGCAGTTCCGGCATCGTCTCGATTGCAAATGTACATGACTGTTCAAACTTTCAGCCGAATAAATCCATTTGTTTGATCCCTAGACGTGCTACACGATTTCCGGTACTCACTATATTTCCACCTACCGTGGCCGAATCTGGTTCGGAATAAAAGAAAATCGACCACCTAAAGCATCTTCGTTTATACCATCTACCAAGTTTCACTCGAATCTGAGCACTTTTGGAAAGTTCCGGTACCCCCCCCCCCTTCCCACCAACGTTGTCGGAGCCGGTTCGGGCCCAATCTCTTAATTCCCTCATCAAGTTTGACTGAAATTGGAGCATAGCCTATCTGCAAGTTTCCAGTACCCCCCCCTACCTTGGCCGAATCTGGCCCAGACGCCAAATAACAAATCTAGGCCGCATAAACTCGGCACTGTCGAATTGCATCTCATTCGGTCCATCCGTTTGGTTTTTGTGCATGTCAAAAGTCCCCCCACCCCCAATTCCCCTAATCGTGGTCGCATATGGTTCGAACGCATGTTTTACATCTCGAGGCCATCGATTCGTATCACCCATGAAGTTTCACTCGAATCAGACCACTCGTTCGCAATTTATAGAAGTCCATATTTCTCTTCTCTTGCTCCCCCAAAAATGCTCGGATCTAGGAACGGAAGTTTCCGGGGGTATGTTGTGTCAGGTTTTTAAGTCAAGATAATTCGGGTCGCTAATATGCCTGCAAAGTTTCGTTGTCGTTTTACATCTGGAACTATTCTAACTCACGACTACCGGAATTCCAGGAAACCCCCTCCAACTCCCCCCACAGAGCCCCGAAACCATCTGGCTCCGTCAATTTCATCTAGGCCTAATGCTTGTTCCATCCATTAAGTTTCGTCCCAATCCCTCTGCTTTTAGAGTTTCTTGAGTTTTCCACCCCCCCCCCCCCATCCCCACAGGTATCGGACCCGACTCGGACGTGACACTGAACGTCCGAGGCGATAGCTCACCAGACAAGTTTCATTCAAATCCGATCACCCGTTCAAAAGTTATGCACGCCACTAGATTCCGGACTCCCCATCCACCCACTCCCCCCACGATGGTCGGGTCGGGGAAACGGCTATTCTCAAGTCAATCTGTTCGGATCCCTGACATACCTGCCAAGTTTCATCGCCCTAGGACATCAGGAAGTATGCCGAACTCGCGGGATCGCTAGAAATCCGGACCCCCACCCCAACTCCCCCACAGTGCCCTGATCCGGTCCGGTTATGTCAATGACGTGTCGAAGACCTGTGCTTGTTTTTCCCACCAAGTTTCATCCCGATTCCTCCACTTTAAGCGTTTCTCAAAATTTCCGGTTCCCTCCTCCAACTCCCCCCAGTGTCATCGGATCCGGCCCGGATTTAAATTGAGGTGTCTGAGACACAAGGTCATCCTAAATATCAATTTTCATCAAGATCCGATCACCCGTTCAAAAGTTATGCACGCCACTAGATTCCGGACTCCCCATCCACCCACTCCCCCCCACGATGGTCGGGTCGGAGAAACGGCTGTTCTCAAGTCAATCTGTTCGGATCCTTGACATACCTGCCAAGTTTCATCGCTGTAGGACACCAGGAAGTATGCCGAACTCGCGGGATCGCTAGAAATCCGGACCCCCACCCCAACTCCCCCACAGTGCCCCGATCCGGTCCGGTTATGTCAATGACGTGTCTAGGACCTGTGCTTGTTTTTCCCACCAAGTTTCATCCCGATCCCTCCACTTTAAGCGTTTCTCAAAATTTCCGCTTCCCCACCCCAACTCCCCCACAGTGCCCTGATCCGGTCCGGTTATGTCAATGACGTTTCTAGGACCTGTGCTTGTTTTTCCCACCAAGTTTCATCCCGATCCCTCCACTTTAAGCGTTTCTCAAAATTTCCGGTTCCCTCCTCCAACTCCCCCCAGTGTCATCGGATCCGGCCCGGATTTAAAGTGAGGTGTCTGAGACACGAGGTCATCCTAAATATCAATTTTCATCAAGATCCGATCACCCGTTCGCAAGCTAAAAATACCTTAAATTTTGGCTTCACCCTCCCTCCACTCCCCCCCCCCCCCAGATGGTCGAATCGGGGAACTGATGATTTCCTATTTAAGCTGGTCGGGTCCCAGACATGCCTGTCAATTTCCATCGTCCCAGCACATCAGGAAGCACGGAACTCGCGGGATCACTACAAATTCGGACTTCTCCCCCCCCCCCCAACTCCCCCAAAGTGAGCGGATCCGTTCCGGTTATATCAGTCACGTATCTAGGACTTTTGCTTGTACTTTCCACCAAGTTTCATTCGGATCCCTCCACTCTAAGTGTTTTCCAAGATTTCCGGTTTCCCCCTCTAACTCCCCCCAGTGTCACCGGATCCGGTCTGGATTTAAAATGGAGGGTCTGAGACACGAAGTCCTTCCATGTATTAAGTTTCATTAAGATCCGATCACCCGTTCGTAAGCTAAAAATATCTCATTTTTCCTATTTTTTCCGGATTCCCCCTCCCTCCACTCCCCTCCAGATGGTCGGATCGAGGTAGCAACAATTTCTAATTTAATCTGGTCCAGTTCCTGATATGCTTGCCAAGTTTCATCGTCCTAGCTTATCTGGAAGTGCCCGAACTAGCAAAACCGGGACCGACAGACCGACTGACGGACAGAAATTACAATCGCTATATGGCACTTGAGTAAGCTCAAGTGCCATAATAATTTGAAAAACTTTGTCAAGGGGCGAATCGGTCAAGACCGATTATCCGATACTCGTTAGGTCAATATGAAGTCATGAAAAGAGCTGGGCAATTCGAGTACTATTTATTGTTGAAGATGTATTTGGATCTACATATATAGAGCCAACCGGCCAGCGAGGTGTGGGACAAAATAATATTTATAAACCGTTCTAGGGAGGTTTGGAAATGGAAAATATGAAATTCTCATGCAACTGAATGTGAAGTAAAGGCCCTCAGATAATCGGCTGAGATTTAGACGACTCCCCAGGAATCTAACACAGTAATTTTCATACTTGGACGTCTGGTACTCAACTCGAGCAATTTGGTCATGAATGGCTTATATAGCCTCGCCTGAACCGAGTTATCAATGAAGCACATTGCGAGGAGTTGACGCCGGTTCATGTGAGGTGACTAAAGAAACTCGACATACGAATGGTTAACACATGGCTTTCGCAACTGGGGGACAATTATTAAAGCTTAATTGAAAAGGGATGTGATAGGACAGTCCAGTTACCCGTCACTTATTCACTTAAAGAAGCTTGAAGACCAGGTGAAAATGTGTTACTTCGTTGCTCTCTATTCCTGAACAATCGATTTTCATATATGTGAATTTGTCTGTCGGATTTGTGGTACCTCTATGCGCTTGTGCCTGTGTTGTATGCTTTACGAGAACGATTTAGGGAAAAGGTGTTCATACAGTGAGCTACTTTCCACGAGCTGATCACTGGCCACTGAAAATCAACGTTTGCTTGTTTTCAGATTCAAATGTTCCACGTCATAGTAGAATTTACCGTAGGTGTCCTGAACGTCATACTAGAACAAATGATGAAAAACAAAATAATAAATCCAATTAACAGTCCAAATAATGCAGTGCATTCATTTAAATGATACACAAATAAGTTGGCTTTTCAGTTAAGCTTTAAATAGGCCTGAAAACCCGATAAAAATGCGTTACTCTCTTTGTCCGCTGTACACAGACAATGGATTTTTATCGATTCAAATTTATGGTACCTTTATGTGCCTGCCCCTCTATGCTCGAAATATTAACCAACTGCAAAGGTAAGCCACTGCTGAAAAATAAGCTGGTGGTAATCGTCAGGCCTGTTTTCAAATTGAAAATCTACGCGTCTTTTTTACTTTTAGTTGTCGTGCAGGCAGTGCACAATCTGAACGTCACTACTAGAGCCTCGGACGAAAACGTGCAAAATCCCTTAGATGGGTCAAAATGTTTCAGTGTACTCAAATAACAGATGTAAAAATAAGCTGCCTTGTCAGTTAAACTTTAATATAAAATAAATAAGGCCAACACACGCAGCCACAGAGTGGGATTTTGTTTGTCAATTTCTTTGTCCTCTAACATCGCACTAAAGGACCTGTCGTATCTATATTTCATGTCACTAATCGTTCCATCCATTTCATCTCCGAGATTTCGAGCTTCCTATCTAACATGTGTCTCCCCCAACGGCCCTATACTGACGTTTGCGTTTTCCGTATTTGGCTCTTTTCTCCCGCTCATATCTTCCGAGAAGCTCATTAATCGGAAAGTCCGATTAAGCATTCTCCTTATTTCCCATCGAAGCCAAGTGGGTTGAGTGAGGCTAAAAACAGCACGGATGGACCTGCAATTTCTTTTTAACGCAGCACAGTTTCACAGGAGGCAGTAACGTCAACATATTGGAAGATAAACTGTATCCACCAGAACTTGTGCTTTAAGCTTGTTCCAACGACATTTGTTTTTCGTTCTAGCTAATTTCCGCTGCTAATGGATTAACTACTGATCCTAAAAAAAATAAAGCGCAGATACAGTACCAGCATGCCTTCTTACAGCTAGACTTCATGTCTTCTTACCGCTAGATCGAATCGGCACGAACACCAGCCCCTAAACTTGCGTCATTAACGTTTCAGATCCCAAATATAGAATCCTCAAAGACATTCCTGCGAAGTTTGTAATTCCCATGTCCCTGAGCATATTGCTTTGTTATTTTTCTTAGTATTCCGTTACCGTAGAAACATCCCAAACAGGAAATATCCAAAAAGTGAAGACAGGACGTGACAACAGTCAGGTGGACCCGCAACTGGTAAATTAGCAATCAAATATTCAATGATAAACACCAAACCAACAGAATCGTATTTGTTATAATTTTGTCGCGGGGAATTTTACGCCTTTTACGGGTCAACAGGCTCGTCATCGATGGTTCACGTTCATTTAATTTCAAATAACGAAAACAAGCAATTATACATAGCTTGATGGCAGAGAGCAGGCTCGATGGCCAGAAGATAAAATTTAAAAAATACAACTTAATCATAGTTATACACAACCGTATACAATATAAGAACCACCATCCGGTCCTAAGGAAGGGGAAACCTACAAGTAACCTCTTTATTATTAAAAAAAAAAGAAAAAAAGACGAGACAACATCTTCTTGTCTCGTCTTCTTACAAATTATGTATTTTATCACTCTGGTGAACAGACTTGACTAGGATTTACTACAGCAGAGTTCCTATACCTGCAATGTTAAAGTTTAACTGAAAAGCAGCTCATTTTTATGTCTTAGATTTAAATACACCGAATTATTTAGACCATGCTAAGAGACGTTTTTTTTCTAATCGTAAGTTCTAGTAGTGACGCTCAGAATATGCACTGCTGGCCCGACAAGACAAGGATCATCCCAACGCGGAGAATTTGAAATTCAACAAAAACGTGCATTTCAATGTCTCATGAAGTAAAGCTAACACAATGTTCAGTTCCAAATTGTACGGTCACGACTGAAGATAGCACCTTATCGCGTGTGACCAAAAATGATAAACTTTCGGCAATCGTTTACCGTTGTAGTAGCTAAATGTTACAAGCATAGGGGTACAAGATACGAAATAAAGTTCATTCGACGAAAATCGATTAGGCAACATTAATAGCGGAGCAACAAGTTAATGCATTTTCATCGGGACTTCAAGCCCGTTTAAGTGAATAAGGTGACAGGTAACTTCACTGAAATATTTCACCCTAATTCGGTCCAGACCCTATGTGATAAGGCAACACTTTTTAACGTTCCTGAAAGAAATCTGTATTTTCGTCTTTTCTCTGTACAACAATGATTTTTCTGATGTTCTTCCCTAAAATTTGGCGGCTTTTAGTTCCCCTAGCTCACCGTTGGATTTCCAGATCGATTGCTGCCAAATGCTGGCGGGCTCATCTGGTGGTTGCCCCATCTACTGGTGATACACAGCATTGTCTTTTTTGCCGACAATAGTTGTGTTTTTGATCGAATTTTTGTTCGACGTTGGCGTCAAAGTTCACCACATGATTCTGACGATCACTGGCCGGTTGCCGTTTCATCAACGTTGCAGGACAGAGAAACTGTAACCGGCAACCAAAAAAGGAATTTATGTGGCTTTTATACGGACAAGAAATCCCGTCGAGTAGAAAGGAATTCCGGTCGACTCGAAAGGATTCCGTTCGTGAAGACGACTAGAAAAAAGTCTAGCGGGACGAGAATCCTTTCATGATGAAAGGATTTCCGGTCTACTTGAAAGGAATCTCGTCGGCGGCGCTGGTAAAAAAAAAAAAAAAAAAAAATCTAGCCAGCTTTTGAGAGCAGCAGTCATCAGTACTGATGTCCTAAATGTTCTCAAAACATTTTTTTTATTGGCTAGTCTATTTATTTTGTCAGATTTTCTTGTTTGAAGATTTTAATTTTTTTCCCTCTGCGTGTAAACATAATCTTGTCACCAACATCGGATTCTGTTTAAGTTTTCCTGTACTTGTAAAAGCTGCATTAACGAAAGACTCTTTAAACTTCGATAAAAAAAAAAACGCAACTAATATCCAGGGTTGGTCACCAAAAGTAACTTCGTACACCCTGGAAAGTAACCCAAAAGTATCTCAAATTAACCCAATGTAACCCAATGCAATGTAACCCAAAGTTAACCCAATGTAACCAAAAGTCACCCAACATAACCCTGAGTAACCCAAAGTATCCTGAAGTAACTCGTACACCCTGGTTCTTGGTGACCAACCCTGGACTAATATATTTCTGTTCATGTTAGTATCTGACTGCAGTGTCTCCGCACTCTTCTTTTGTTTTAGTTCATGGTACAATTAAACTTGAAGGGAGGGTCATGAAACCTACCTGTAACGATGAAAACATATGACTAGGACACAGGATAGGCCCGAGACGACAAGAATGACCTCCGAGACATCAAGCGCCCATTCGATTTCTGGGACATTGTCCAAAAAAGTGTCCGGCAAGGGGCCGACTATATTCCTGTCAGGCACTCTCTCATGAACAAGGGCTAGTGTGAGTGTGGTGAGGAAAAAGCTGAACACGCAGAACAGGAAGGCTGCAAAGGAAGACACAGGTTAAGAAAAGGTGGCTCATTATAGGCGTAAACAAGTTCCCTAATAACAGATTAAATAAAAAAAAAAATCCAAAGATGCGCTTTGCCAGTCTTGCCCACCGCAGAGATGGAAAAGTCGTCTTAAAGTAACTACTTCACTGTCGAAAGTTTCATAACAGACAACACAAGGATGCGCTGTTTCAACAGATTACACTTCCCGATGAAAAATGTAGAAAAAGTTGCATGCAGTACTGACGATGCTACTACATGCTTCCACTTCAAGGCTTCCGGGTTACTGCATACTACTATATGCTACTATTAGCAAGACTGGATGCTACTATGGCAAGACAGGATGCTACTAGATACTACTACATAAGATTGGACCAGTCTGAGGCACATTAAATGATAGTATTCTTTGCTATTACATAGTATTACATGCAACGTTTTCGTACAACTACCATACTACTACGCAGGCTACACATTTTTCATCGGGTTATGATGTTAGCTGTTATGTTTTCCAAACATTACGCAATAAAACGTAAAAAACGTTAGGCATACAAGAAAAGTCGAAACACCGCCGAAAAAAAACTCTGCTGACTTTTTGTTTGTCATCATGATACTCTACAGGAAAATCAGCAGATAGTCTGGGGTCCACTGAACCGAAAGTCTTCTCCTTCTAAAAGTGGAGGGTCTTACTGGGGCAACACCTCTAGAGATCACAGGACCTCCCGTACGTTCTGTTACTCACGAAAGTTACCGGGATACAGCTTTTTGGTATATCGGACATGCTTTTCTAACCTCTTACACTCTAACTATTCTGCGGTTGCGGTTTGTGCTGTTACATCCGCGGTCCAATTTCCGACCAATCAAAAGCAAGCAGATGTAAACAAACATTCAAACATTTCAGAAGCAGCGTTGCCGCCTGTCGCAGAAATCTGCGGTTAATGACAGTTTTCACTTCTTCGACAGAGCAAGCCAAAATTCTACGATCGGTTCCTTGCAAGTAAATATAAAAAGTAAGCAAAAAATCTTTTGCGGCCAAAAGTCACATGTTCCAGACAAGAAAAAGTGGCAATAGTGTTTACAAACCAAGAATTCCAAGATATTTCACCTGAGAATTGGAGAATATTAAGAAGAATAAACAGGTAAAAATCATTCAAGCAGAGCTGCAATGTGGTTGTTCTTGAGTGTGGGTTAAGGCCTTTTAGGTAGTAGAAAGCTCCACTTGCTTATAGGCCCAGATTAAACAGCAAATAAGTTGGACTGTCGAGAGTTTAAGATTATTCATGGTATGTATTGTTTTTTTTGTGAATGTTACATAACTATTAGTCAGTCCATTATAAAAGCCTCATTTTTGGAGGCCAGAGGCTATGCTAAGTTACTGTCACTGTCAGAGGCGTTACTAGCCTAGCTGAAATGTTTGTCGGGGGGGGGGCAAGGTATTTACTGACTGTTGTTGCAGAAAGAAGAACTGTTTTCAAGAACAAAAATGAGAGCTTTGAAAAATAATTGACTGATTTAAAAAAATGACTGTTTTGACAAAAAATCAACTGATTTTCAGGAAAAATAACTGTTTTCATGAAAAAAAAACTGTTTTGACGGAAAACTGCAGTGCTTCACTCCAACTCAGTTATTTTTTAGACTGGCCGGACACATTTGGAGGATATTTGATCGTGCAAAACGGATACGTCAGCTGAATTTTATTGGAGCTATATTTCAGCCCTTCTTGGCAAGGGTCCTCTTCAGGCTCAAAACCGCTGAAGTTGGAAAATGAACTTGAGGGAAGGGTTCGTTTTTCCAACTTGAGCGGTTTTGAGCCTGAATAGGCCCTTGCCAAGAACGGCCGAAGTATAGCTCCAAGAAAATTCAGCTGACGTATCCATTTTGCACCATCAAATATGATTCGCAGTCAGCTTGGGCTGAAGGAATATTTACACTTGGAAGGGTCGCCCCCCCCCCCCCACAGTTTTGACGCCCCTGTTCACTGTACATACTGTACGGATGTCTGACGCTTGTCGGCCATGCCACATGGCTATTTCCATTTTTTTTTATGATAACTTAACTAATTTGAGCAGCTAAAAAGGCTGAGAAGCTCAGTAGCAAAGTCGGGTTACAGTAAATCAGTAGCTTAGTGAATAACCTAGATGCTGTGAGTCTCCGACTAGTCAGCAGAAATATTTTCATATCCTGTGGTTTGATCATTAGTAGGGTACAGGGAAAAATACAGAACCCTGAAGCCGCTACGCACAACTATGGTAGTCAGAATAAAGTTTACTTGCAAAAATCTCCATTATTATAAAAGGCTAACCATGTTGAGTCCCTAATGTGTGTTTGTATTGTTTATTTTCTTTTTCTTATGAGATATTTTATGGTCTTTGTTTGCCACTAGTTAGCCAAGCTAAAAATCAACAAATTTTATTGTATTATATTTGTTTTAACAACTGTAAATTCGTCTGTAATTGCAAGGTTTGTTAATACTATAATATCTAAGTACCTATGGTGTTGTAACATATTTTATTCTTTACAGGAAATTGAATGGATCAACTGACCAAGAAGCAGGTCAGGATTGCGAATAGCCTAAAGAAAGAGGAGAAATCTGACTTCTTATTTTGTGCCAAACACGGATATTCTTCCTTTATCAGAGGCTTGAGTCCTGGACAAGCTCAGTGATACATTGAAGACAGTAAGAGACAGGCACTACAGGCCTCTGATGACTACAATGGCAGGTGCTGCTATTGCCAGCACCTAAATCTTTGGTGGCATGCAGTGAGAAGGCCAAATATCATGAAAAGTTTATCAAGGGGTTTCTCAATCTTTAATCAGTGGAAGAAGAGATTGTAGATGGTTACGGTTTGCCAAAAATGGATGCTGTTTGCCAACAGCCTATAAAAGAGAAAACTGATTGACTTTTCTATGTGTATTTGTGCCAAACAACTGACATCGCTCCTTGGTCACAGGCTAAAGTGTTGGACAAGCTAAGTGATTTGCTGCAAAAAAGCTCATGACTGCAATCTCAAAACCTGATTTTTGTGATTGTGTGTTGCATGAAACTTGTAGGAAAAAGTTTTTTTCCACTTCTAAGTCCTCAGTCTTGTTAGCTGATGGGACTTCTGACACTGTGCAACTTGGACATCAACATCAACTCCTAGTCCCATGGTCCTACAGTTAAGGTCTCAAAGTGTTGACTTTTCATATACTGACACTTTCCTCTTTTACCTGAAAAAAGAATGTAAAGAGAGGCCAGAGTCTCAACTTCGCAGAGTTTCTGAAGCGTCAAGGAGCGTTAACACAGTAATTGAACATGCTTGTGCACTAACTGAGCGAGATATTCTTCTTGCTTCTGGATGCAGGGCTCGTGATCTTGTTGCAGAGAAGGCCAGGTATCTCGATAAATGCTTGAGGAACTTGTCATGGAAATTGAACCAAAGTGTAAATGATGGTAGTGTGTACAAAACATCACAAATCAGAGAAAACTTTTCTGTCCTTTTAAAGCAGAGTGACAGCCATACTATGAAACGGCTGAAGAATCGCCTAAAAATGATCTCCGTATACATCTTTTGCCATGCAAAAGGAGCCCATGTGGCTGTCACCCACCGACAGATCATTTTTTTTTTTGCACTGGCTGCGTGCATTTTTGCAATTTTCCGTGTAGACGCAAGCTCACGACCCCATACCTGTCTCTTTGAACCCACTGGACTACGGATGGGCCGATGAGATACGTGGGGGAGCAAAAGCAGCGGCAACTGATGGGCCATATTTTTCCAGGCAGTGTGGTCGGTGTTTTTTGTGCCTGCAAGAAATCTTGCAGCAAAAATGCTCATGTGCTGTAACCAAGAGATCTCGTGATTTACTATGCGCATCCGGGGGGAAATGTGTCAATGTCATTGTAATAGACGAGGAAGAAGAGGATTTCGAAGCCTAACTCATTTGTGATTAAATATGAAAGTTGACAGGACCAACTTTTGCAAATATGGTTTTAATAAATCTACTCTTTCACCGTAAATAAACATACCTAAATAAACTTTTCCATTGTTTCTGAAGGATAGTTATTAGTCAGAGTTGGAATCACCGTAGCTGGTTAGCTGATAATAGTTTTCGACCCGCTTTAGAAAAATGAAATGGAACGCCAAGACATCCGAATTTGAGTGTTGGTGCGTAACATCTTTAGCACATGTCTGATCCCAGTATCCCGCCCAGATTCGAAATCAGCGTGGTCGATTTACCTAGAATCCATCGTCGGATCAGCTGCCCCCGACGGGAAAGCTACTTTTCACATTTTGATACTTGGGCCCCAGACTAAGATGCTTTTGGGGCTCTTTGTGACAATGCCTGTTACATAACATTTTAATGCGTAACCTTTGAGAAACATAACAACTAACATCCTGAGTGTTGTGTATCGAAACCGCACATCCTTGTATTATACCTTATGAAACTTCTGGTTCTGACAGTGAACGTGTCCCAAAGCTTTTTGGTGCTGTAAATGCTGCATTAATGCTGCATTTTCTTTTTTTTTTTGTCCGCTGTTATTCTTCTCTGACACTTTTAGAATACCAAATTTTTAGGTCAGGAAGAAGAAGAAGAAAAAATAAATAGCTGTATAAAGCTGACAAAATGGATCAGCTACTGATATCATACCTTCTTATCTTTCCTTTCTTCGTTGGCCATGATCGCCAGTTGTCTTAGAATTTGGAATGTTTGCGGAATTGTCAGTTGTCCGAATTGTCTGTTTGCCGCCGAAAACACTGAGAGAATCGCTGTACTCCCCAGCTTCTTCTTGAAAATTATAGAATTTGACATTCTTGGTGAAATTTTCGATGAATTTTATGCTGAATTAATGCTGCATTAATTGAGGGAAAATTTAAGTCCAAAAGCGAAATACTGCATAAAATGCTAAATTAATTCAGCATTTTCGTTCGTTTCGGAGCCTTCGGACACGTTCAGTGTTGTACCCGAATATTTCAGGCCGAAAATGAGGGATTCTCCGCGCCGACTTCTGACCGCCAGAAAATGATCTGTCAGAGACTGAGGCGGTCCTCAATCAAAAACGAAAACCAAACAAAAGTCGACGCCAGCGAAGTAGCGAAAAGCTGACTACGTAAAACAGAATGTCAGAAACAATAGGAGGAAGCATTAGGTCCGGATCCAGGAATTTATTTCGACGGGGGAGGTCTACCCGCGGGTCGGACCCAATCCATACAAAACAGTAAAACAAAAACAAAAATCAGAGGTTAAAGCCTATAAAATAAACGATTATTCCCGGGAGGGAGGGGCGGGTCGAACCACCTAACTCCCCCTTGAATATGACCCTTAAGCTGTTACCAGGGATGTTTTTTTAGTTTCCTAAGTGAGGGAACTTCGAATGCGAATTCTCGCATTTCTCGCAAGCGAAATCTTATCGGACTGTGTGTGTGAACGTAGCTTTAATAAACATAGCGTGTAACACAAATAGGTGGAAAATCTTTATTCCCGAACGTGTCCGAAAGCTTTTTGGTGCTGTAAATGCTGCATTAATTTTTGCATATTCTTTTGTTTTTTGTCCGAAAGCTGTTCCAGAATACCAAAATTTAAGTCAGGAAGAAGAAGAAGAAAAAAGAATTAGCTGTACAAAGCTGACAAAATGGATCAGCTACTGATATCTATCCTTCTTATTTTCCCTTTCTTCGTTGGCCATGATCGCCAGTTGTCTTAGAATTTGGAATGTTTGCCGAATTGTCAGTTGTCTTTTTGAATTTGTTATATTTGCAGCGAAAAACACTGAGAGAATCGCCGTACTCCCCAGTTTCTTTTTGAAAATTCAGCATAAAATTTAGCATTCTTACTGAATTTTTCCATGAATTAACTGAGCGAAAATTTAAGTCCGAAAGCGAAATGCTGCATAAAATGCTGAATTAATTCAGCATTTTCGTTCGTTTCGGAGCTTTCGGAAACCTTCCCAACATCTACCATAGCAAACAAGAGCTAGAAGCTCATATGGCACTTGCAAGGCTGGTCAAAGGATGAAAGTGGGAATTTGCCAATTCGAGGGTTTGTTGTGATCATCTGTAAGCAAAACACTTGAGATAAGAATGATCATGGGCCCTTGGAAATCCCAAGAATGTATCGTTTGGTAAAAAGTATTTTATTTTTTTTTGGCTGTGATGATGCGCCCTTTAAGGGCGCTACAAATTCATCTTTAATAAAACCCTTAAAGCAAAAATGATGATAGGCTCATCGATATCATGTGAAACGTATATTTTTTCTCAAAAATAGTTTTTGGACTTTAAGGGATTCACTTGTAAGCAAAATCCTTGAGGCAAAAATGATCATGGACCCTTGGGGATCATGAATATACATGGATTGGTAAAAAAAAAAAAAAAAAAAAATGACTTTTTGATTAAGATGCGAACTTTAAGGGAGCTAGAAATTAATTTCTATTCAAAACCCTTACGGCAAAAATGATCATCGGCTCATGGAGATCATGAAAACGTATATTTAGCATAAAGTATTTTTTGTTGTTAAGACGGATTCAGGAAATGACGATTGCTAAGCTAATCTTGTCAAGAATGTTCAAGCCAAGTTTCATCGTCCTAGCACATCTTGAAGTAGCTTAACTCGCGATCATAGGAAATCCAGACCCCCCCCCCCTCCAACTTCCCCCACAGCCCGAATCACGTCAGGTTCTGTCACTGATGTATCTAGGGCGTGTGCTTGTTCTTCCCACCAAGTGTCGTCCCAACCGCTCTATCTAAACGTGTCACAAGATTTCCGGTTCTCCCCTGTACTCCCCCCCCCCCCAGATTCATCAAATCCGGTTCGGACTAGAAATTGGGACATTTGAGACACGAGGTCTTCCCAAATATCAAGTTTCATTAAGATCCTATCACCCGTTCGAAAGTTATACCATAGATATTCCTTCGTGAAGTTAATTTTCCAGTTTGAGCGGCTAGAGCCTGAAGAGGACCCTTACCAAGAAGGGCCAAAATATAGCTCCAATAAAATGTAGCTGACTTATCCGTCTTGCACCGTCAAATATAAGTTATACCATACCTCAAGATTCTGGATTCCCCTCCCCCCAAATGGTCGGTTCAGTGAACTGACTATTTATAAGCCAATCTTATCAAGTCTCTAACATTCAAGCCAAGTTTCATCGTCCTTACATTGCAAATCTGGAAGTAAATTAACTCGCAATTAAAGCAATTCCCCCCCCCCTCTAACTCCCTCCACAGTGCACCGAATCCGGTCCGGTTCTATCACTGATGTAACTAGGGCTTATGCTTGTTCTTCCCTCCAAGTTTCATCACAATCGCCCCACTCTAAGCGTGTCACAAGATTTCCGGTTCGCCCCCCACCCCATTCGTCGGGTCCGGTCCGGACTTGAAAAAGGACGCCTGGGAGAAGAGGTCTTTCCAAATTTCAAGGTTTCATTAAGATCCGATCACCCGGTCCAAAGTTATGCATACCTCAAGATTCCGGATTCCCGCTCCCTCCACTCCCCCTACGGTGGTCTGATCGGAGAACTGACTATTTCCAAGTTTGTTTGGTCGGGTGCCTGATATGCCTAACAATTTTCATCGTTTTAGCACTTCTCGAAGTACCCTAACTCGAGAGCAGTGAACCGACAGACCGACCAACCAACCGACCGAAAAGTGATCGATATATGGCACTTAAGCGAAGCTGCAAGTGTCATGAAAACCGTTTGAAGCCATATGTGATGAAGTCATTTAGTTAAATTCCACCTTTTCCCATATTAAAACCCCGCCAGAATGTTCGTCAAGGTTTCGTCACCTCTGAAATCAAATGACGTCATCGTTCTTCCTTGCAGTAACCGAAAAGATATTTTTTCAGCAGTCAGAAACGATTTCTCTCCTCTCACTTTGATTCTATTCATATTCTTGGGAGTCTCTGAAAGAATGACGACAGGTTTGTTTGTTTACCTCTGATGAAGAGCTCATCTTGGCAAACGCAAAGAGCTCACAGAACTGAACTTACACAACAAGACCAGAAGTTTCGATGGGATCCCAAACATTTATTACCCAGACAATTCGGTCGTGTAGATATCCGGTCTTCGCGAGACTCCTTGAATATTTTTACTATTAAGATTTAGAAACAGAAGAAGGTCAATGGCTAATCATTTGAGAAAACCAAGTTCAGATAAGGATTCATCATGTGTGTATTTATTCCTAGTCTATCAGTCAGTATCTACTTTGACGAAACTGAACAAATCTTCCTGCCTTACTTCTGCCAAATCTCCGGTTTCGACCGGATTCCGGGCGAACTACTTGTCCGGCAAATACCCAAGTTCTTAAAGGAATTCAGCGTATCACCTTACCCCAATATCGAACATCTAATCAACTTCAGATAAAACTTTTACTTTTAATAAATTTTCCGGTGGATGGATTCCGGCGAACTCCATGACCGACAAGAAAAATGATTTTCCTATAAATGTCCAGCATGTCGTCTTACCCTTAAATCGAACATCTAATCAACTTTACATAAATAAAACTTTTACTTTCCACAAACTTCCCGGTTTTGGCCGAATTCCGGGCGAACTACTTGTCCGGCGGGAAAATGGTTTTGATACTTGTGTTCAGCATGTCATCTTACCCCTAAACCATCTGTTTAAAAAAAACTGTTCGCCCCTTAATTTGAAACCCCACCGCCACCCCTAAATGTTGGGCAACAGAGCCCATCTACAAACTCGACCTCTTCCTTGACCCAAATAGTCCTCACACCAAGCTTCATCAAAATATCTCGTTCCCTTCGAGAGTGATCGTGCTCACAGACGGACAATTTTTGCAATGTCATCGGTATCGCTCCACTTACGTTTTGGGATCATAAAAACGGCGGTTTTGTCGAGTCTTCTAGCAGAGCTCTATAGTTCGGTTCATTATACAGTTCTGAGATTTATCCCGTTTCTTGAGTCGGTAGGCTACATATATATAGTCATACATTATATTTATACTAAATTCCATGGACTACAACAACTTAATACAAATGTTGGTGAAAACTTTTCCAATCCAACCCCGTCCTGAAATATGGTTCCTTCCCCCACCCCTCCTCAGCTTTTGCATAAACTTTCAGGGACTGCATAAACGTTCAGCATTTATACTAAATTCCCTGACAATCCGACAATTTCCCTGACAAAAGTTGACAATTCGATAGAACTTCTGGCGTAGATTTTGGATCAAACTGAGTACGGAATCTAGTTCGGATTTCGCTGAGCAATCCCGACCTTTTTGGGATCCGAAAACGTAAGTGGAAGGATATCTAAAAGTTGTCCGTCCGTCTGCCCGTCCGTCTGTGAGCACGATAACTCTCGAGGGAATGAAATATTCTGATGAAATTTGGTGTGATGCCTATTTCGGTCAAGGGAGAGGTTGAGTTCTAGATGGGCTATGTAGCTGAACATTTAGGGGTGAGGGAGGGGGTTCAAATTAAGGGGCGAACATGTTCTTTTTTTAACAGATAATGAGATAATGAGTTGAACACAAATATGAAAACCATTTTCTCGCCGGACGAGTAGTTCGCTCGGAATCCGGCCAAAACCGAGTTTGTTGAAAGTAAAGTTTTATTCAAAGTTGATTAGATGTTCGATTTAGGTGTAAGAAGACATGCTGAACATTTATATGAAAACTATTTTGTCGTTAGACAAGTAATTCACCCGGAATCCGGCCAAAACTGGAAAATTTGGTAAAAGTAAAAGCTTTATCTGAAGTTAATTAGATGTTAGATTTAGGGATAAGAAAACACGGTGAATCCGCTTTTGACAATAATTTTCTGCCCAGACATATAGTTCGCCCCGAATCCGGCTGAAACCTAAAATTTGGTAAAAAGTTAAATATGATTTAAGTTTTTTTTTGGTGAAAGTTAAGATCAGATGTTCTATATATGGGTAAAGAGTTAAGCTGAATTCGTTTTTGAGCTTTAGTTTTTGCCAGACAAGTAATTCGCCCGGAATCTGGTCAAAACCAGAGATTGTCAGAAGTAAGGCAGGAAGATTTGATCAATTTCGTCAAGTAGATATGAGGTATAGCTAGGGGTAAATACGCACATGCTGAATCCACATCTGAATTTGGTTTTTCTCAGATGATGAGCCATTGGCCTTCTTCTGTTTCTAAATCTCAATAGTAAAAATATTCAAGGAGTCTGGCGAAGAGCGGATATCTACAAGACCAAATTGTCTGGATCAAATATTAAATTTTGGGGATCCTATCGAAACCTTTGGTCTTGTTCCTCTCACTTTACAACAAAAATAAATGTAAACTGGACAAACCCCTGTCTGTCCAGCTGAGATTCGGATTATGTCAATATTTCATGATATCCGGTCTAAAACCGCAAATATTCAGTTTCGAATGATCACTTTTCCGGATAGGTGGTTAGTCTAAAATGAAGAGGCTACAGCTTGAGAACCTGAATCCGAACAATTATTTTTCTAGAATTCCCAAACGGACTTCCTTTCCGGATTTCCAGTCGATTGGACGATTTTGTCTGGAGGCCACGACCTTCGTATTTGCCAAGCGACATGATGAATTTTCCACTCTACTTATCAAAGAATTTTTTAATCAAGGCCAGTGCAAGTGATTATTTAATTTCTTCGCCCTATTAAGTTCGGCCTGAAAGCGAGATAGAGGCTCGAGAAAGGGTACCCAGCTAGTTCCAAAACTGTTGAAAGCAAAGTTGTACGAAAAAAACCCTGTTCTCTCAAATTTGTGTCTGTTCTCTTGAAGATCACCAAATTACTAAATTTGTACAACAACATGGCTACAATGTATTCTTTTCTACCTCGTGTCACAACTGGGAGTTCGTAAAAATGGGATCGTTCGTAAAACTGGAGCGTTCGGTTATGTTGTGAGCTACAAGCGTTCCAAATAAAGAAAGAAATCAGCTTCTATCAAACAGAGAGATCTTAGAGTAATCCTGACGTACTCCAAGTGGAGCCTAAAACTGATACGCAGGCAGCCAACTGAAGACGCTTGAATATAAGATAAATTTGCACGTTTACAGTCACGACCTAAAATAGAAGATTGAGTGAAAAGATCACCGTCCTCAAATCGTTCTTTCCGGCTCGTTTCTTTAAATGTCAGAGCAACCTGTCACAGAACATTCACTTGCGCTTACACTTCCGCAAGTTTGGCCGCTAATTTGTAATTATGTAATACACAGCTGCCCGTAGGAAACACAGCACCTGAAGATGTTTTCGTCTATGTGTAAGCGGGTCGATAAACCCGAGGAATTCCGCGTCGAGTAGGCTGAGTGGACTAAGCCAACCGAGTTGCTGCTTTCACTTCTGTCGCTTGCAAAAAATCGCCGTTCGTTAGTGTAGCAGTCGTTATTCGCTAATGAGTTTCTGCGATACTTTTGGGTTGAGCTAAGATTGTTGGGTTGTAGCAAGAACCCAGGAAAAGAAAAAGAAACTAGGCTAAAAAAAGAGACACATAAGCCGTCCATCCGCCATTCTGAAGCACGTTAACTCCCGAGGGCACTGATAAGTTTTAAAGCACAATGGACACTTCTAATGCTTTACTTTGTATTAAATGCTTCACAAATAAACATTTTCGACTTTCTTTACAAGGCGCTACGAAAATCGGCCGTTTTCTTGTTATCCCTTGTCTTAACCTCTCTGGCATTTCGGCGATCCAAATCTTAGGAGCTGGGATATGGTGGCAGGAAGTTCAAAGACTCCCAGTAATGCTTGATCGAAAAGGATATATTTGAGATGTCACCAAAGTCAAGCCGCAGATGCAGTTTACTTGATTGTTCTAGTGTTCCATCCGAAGTTCCATGGCTTAAAGTGCCTATTAAAAGTTTTTCTCTGTGGAATAGTGTTGTGAAGCTTGATTAGCTAAAATGTACCGGAATATGCGATATGCTTATAAAAAATAAAATAGCTACAAAAATCATTAAAAACAAATAACCTATTCAAATCTGAATTATACAAGCTGGTTTATGCATAAAATAAAGATCTACTAAGTATTCTAAGAAACATCACTTCTATCTTTGTCCAAGCTAGTAAATTGATTTTGTACTGGCCCAAAAAATTACGCTCTGAAATATCACATAGAGGAAACTGTTGAAAAAGCTGCTGATCTAGGGGGTAAGCATTGTTGCTAGGTTGTTACAGAGTGAACTTTAACTTTAAGAAACATTAAACTGTAAGAAAACTTGGCAGTGAATTCTCAGGTCAATAGTGAGGATCTCTGTTTGGATCGCTAAATCCTTTGGCCTTGTTCTTTTCCTTTCCCACATTTACTGGTGAATCCGTAAGGATTAGTTGGAGTATATTCGGATTGTTGAGCCTTCTGTAACTTTTTTAACTATCCATTGATTTTCTTTCTGTGTTGTATGACAGAATGTTTCAACCTTGCTTGAACCGAACGGCTGTTAACGCACAAAGTTAGCTTATTTTCAAGCAACTTTGGTCGCCTTCCTGCGTAACAGTCTTGGGCTTCACTTGGACATTACTCAATAAAAAAAATAATTTGTTTTTTTGTCTGAATCAAACGCAGAGGCGTCATTTGGGGGGGGGGGGGTGCAGCTGCCACCCTGGCCTTCCAAGGGGGCCAAGAGCTACCCAGGAAGAACAGGAAAATATCCCGAGAACTCAATTTCTAATCAGAACTGTGACATCTGGTTGCGCCAGATCAGTTAACCAAGGTCACTCATGAAAACTGCACCCTTTTTTCCTGGATAGTCGAGGGCCCCCTTGGAAATTCAAGTGAGGGATGGAGCACAAAATATAGCAGTCAGCAAACACTCAGTGCCTTTTCGACTTATACTCAAGCTTGTTTATTTTGTAAAACGGTAATAAAAGTTTTAAAACTGTGTTTAACGTGGGTTGCAGCAAAGATTACTCGGTTTCAGTTTTGCTTCGGATAATCATTTTATTTGGAAAGGGTCGAGTTGAAGCACCGTCACGTACCATTTTTCAGTTTAGTGTCTCACTGTCTGAAATGTGTCGCGACCAAACATTGTGAGCTGATCTATGATAACTGGCCCTTGCTTTGATTTGTGATCCAAACAGGCACTCTCATCATGAAGACTTCCAAATTTTCGCCTGCGGCGCCTTTTGCAGTAGGCTACGCTCTGCTTACTTTGAGGTTTGGGATTATAATTTTTGAGATGGGCCCTTTATACCTAAAATTGGTTCGGGAAGTTTCTAAATCATTTTACTCCCGTTCTTGATTTCCGACAAGTACATTTTGCAGTATTCATCTCCCAAACACCTCGAACCGCCAGTGACGCCACCGCTGCCCCCACCCCTCCCCTTAGGTTTCAGCGAAATGACGCCTCTGATTAAACGAGGGAGATTCCAAGCCAGGATTCTGGGAACACAACTTCAGCTCTACTATGAATTGCTGTGTCTGTCAAATTTGCTGTAATATCTTTTCTGAAAACAAAACCCTTAAAGAATCATAAGATGAATATTCTCTGCATCCGTCACGATATTTAACAGAAGGATGCGCATCCACGTGTTAAATGTTATCAAACTTCTGACGGCTTAACTCTGTTTTTATTACGTGAAGTAACCAAGCATCGGCTTTGGCAAGCGAACCATAATTGCCACTAATCTGATTCATGACTTCTTCGAGCTCGAACTGATTTTTCCCACTACGCAGAAAGTCTTCTCTGCAAAAGATGAAATCTGGAATTTCCTCCAGATTTGTCCTTGACATCACCATATTGACGAGTACTGAAAATTACCCGACAGTAAGAGATGAATCACTAGCGGACGAAGGATTGAATTGTGAAACAAGATGACTTCGTAACATCAACACGCTTCCGGGCTCAGTCAAGCAAGGGCCAGTAGAGCTTTGGAGTAAGTAAAAGTAGTAGTAGAAGCAAGAACAAATAAGCCAAGAGAAGTCTTTGGTCCTGCCACCGACTATGGATACCCCCAAGAACAAATAATCAGGTAGAACCTCTGTCTCCCTATCTAAGAACTATAAGTATGCGGAGTCGAGTATTTCCCAGTACCTTTTCCGCTGCGAACGAGCGGAGGCTAGTAGCTTCGCGCCACATTACATTTCGTTACCTTTACCTCTACGATTAGCTATATCGCTGTGAAGCCGGCTTGAGGAAAAATAGAAAACAAAGCTGATTGGTTCTCTCGACGCGCTCAAGAGCGGATCAGCGCGCGAAGTACGCCTCCTGCATTTTCTTTCTCTGCGATGAACAACGGCGAAGACGGAAGTAGAGTAGAAGCGTAAAAGCTACAGTAAATACATCTAGGTCTGCTCAGTTTTGACGGCGTATTCATAGTCGCTGCATGGTACCAAATACAGAGGTTATATCTGAATGTCTGTTCTTGATACCCCGACAAAACTGAGCAGACCTAGAGCTACTTGCTGAGCTTTGAGTTGACAGCCGTCTTCATTGAGAGGAAAAGACCGTAGCAGGCGTGTATGACCTGCCTATGTAGTGACGTCACAACTGAACCACTCGTTTGCATCGGGCAGGGCATCGGGAATCTATTCGATTCCTCTCGATCGTATTAGAGAAATCAGGAGACTTCTTTTGCTTATTTGTTCTTGACAAAAACAGGTAAATTTGCAGTAAATCTTTGGATCACCGGCGACATCGAAAGGCGACACAGGCTAGTCGCTAGTTTCCGGTCGGAATCCACAATCTATCAGTTGAAACTTGAGAGTTTTTGGCCCCGGTCAGAGAACAAAAACTTTCATTCCAGAGCCTTCTGTTCCCAGGTTACCAGACCCATTTACTGCTACTGCGGAACGCGTTAGCCGTTATCAATGTTGGGTCCTAATTCAAATACTACTTGAGTTCAAAATCGAAGTACTTGGGTTCTACTTCCTTGAGTACTTAACACTTATTACTTGTAATAAGTTTGTCGGTTTATCCAGCTATTAAAAGCCTTCAGAAAAAAAAATATGAAACTTGGACAATCTGTCAAGTAAACTGCGCCTTAGGTAGGCATACTACTAGATGGCGGGAATTCATCCAAACCAGCAAAGACTATGTTCTCTTAATCTACAGTAGTCAGGTACTTCATGCTTAGTATAACTCTTTGAAGTACTGATAGTTAATATTAAAGAACAAATTTTAAGTCCTTGTCCCAACACTGGTAGGTGTACAAATAGTTGAGAGGAGTACCATACAATGTGCATACCTTTTTACCATCAAAAGTGCAGTATAATCTTGTCTGATCTTGCTCAGTTTGTACACGTTGATTTTCGTTGTTCTTTGTTTAATTTCTACTCCGCTCTCCATATATTTGTCTCTCGACAGGGTAACACAAACATTAATTCATTCAGCAGTCTACGAGGGGTCGCCCACTCTCAGTTTTACGGTACGTCAAGTGCCCTGTGCCAGCATCGGCTGATACCAGCCGGCATCGGTTGTCTCGAGTTAGAACATTAAAATCAGCATGTTTAGAAAGGGAATCTCCTGGTTTCTGCCGTGCCGGGAAAGGGTATACAGCAGTTCCCGGGGAGATCCTCGATAGCCTACGCCCCTAGCCAGAGTAGGGAAGAAAAATCCGGAATGAACTTACAGTATAGTGTTTTCATCTTTTCCGGCGGAAATTTCGGCTCCTCCCGAGTGGGAGGCGGCAACTCAATCCGGACAATGGCTTCGTCGTGAACAAGTCCAGAGTCAACGGAAATGGTTGACGTTGAACTAAGCTTCTTGGAGTGCCCCTTTCCACCTAAAAAAAAGAACGGTTAACTTAGGAAGGGAGAATTAGAAGTCGAGAATGTTTGCCAATCAGACAAGCACTGTCTGTGCGAAGTATGTTTCTGCCCAGTGTTTATCCAATTTCGTGTATGTTAGTTTTATCATGAACTCAAACATTCTGATATAAAAACCTTGAAGGCAGTCTGCAAATATGGCCCTTCAAAGGTTTTAACCCCCCTCCAGCAACATCGGCCGAAGAAATACCTTGGGGCTTTTCGCAGGTTCCACTGTCTATTCTCATTTTAAAGTCTAATAAATGAGATACCATTTTATCTTTACATATTCTATTTAAAGACACTCAAATAATTTTGATTCTCTTGAGGGATTTTTTATTTATCCACAATAGTCTCTAGTAGGCACGTTGAGAATATGCATGGGCTCCCAACAAGACTAGCTCCACATAGTCTGGGGCCCAAGTATCAAAATGTGAAAAGTAGCTTTCCCGTCGGGGGCAGCTGATCCGACGATGGATTCTAGGTAAATCGACCACGCTGATTTCGAATCTGGGCGGGATACTGGGATCAGACATGTGCTAAAGATGTTACGCACCAACACTCAAATTCGGATGTCTTGGCGTTCCATTTCATTTTTCTAAAGCGGATCGAAAACTATTATCAGCTAACCAGCTACGGTGATTCCAACTCTGACTAATAACTATCCTTCAGAAACAATGGAAAAGTTTATTTAGGTATGTTTATTTACGGTGAAAGAGTACATTTATTAAAACCATATTTGCAAAAGTTGGTCCTGTCAACTTTCATATTTAATCACAAATGAGTTAGGCTTCGAAATCCTCTTCTTCCTCGTCTATTACAATGACATTGACACATTTCCCCCCGGATGCGCATAGTAAATCACGAGATCTCTTGGTTACAGCAATGAGCATTTTTTGCAGCAAGATTTCTTGCAGGCACAAAAAACACCGACCACACTGTCTGGAAAAATATGGCCCATCAGTTGCCACTGCTTTTGCTCCCCCACGTATCTCATCGGCCCATCCATAGTCCAGTGGGTTCAAAGACACAGGTATGGGGTCGTGAGCTTGCGTCTACACGGAAAATTGCAAAAATGCACGCAGCCAGTGCAAAAAAAAAATGATCTATCGGTGGGTGACAGCCACATAGGCTCCTTTTGCGTGGCAAAAGATGTATACGGAGATCATTTTTAGGCGATTCTTCAGCCGTTTTGTAGTATGGCTGTCACTCTGCTTTAAAAGGACAGAAAAGTTTTCTCTGATTTGTGATGTTTTGTACACACTACCATCATTTACACTTTGGTTCAATTTCCATCACAAGTTCCTCAAGCATTTATCGAGATACCTGGCCTTCTCTGCAACAAGATCACGAGCCCTGCATCAAGAAGCAAGAAGAATATCTCGCTCAGTTAGTGCACAAGCATGTTCAATTACTATGTTAACGCTCCTTGACGCTTCAGAAACTCTGCGAAGTTGAGACTCTGGCCTCTCTTTACATTCTTTTTTCAGGTAAAAGAGGAAAGTGTCAGTATATGAAAAGTCAACACTTTGAGACCTTAACTGTAGGACCATGGGACTATGGAGTTGATGTTGATGTCCAAGTTGCACAGTGTCAGAAGTCCCATCAGCTAACAAGACTGAGGACTTAGAAGTGGAAAAAAACTTTTTCCTACAAGTTTCATGCAACACACAATCACAAAAATCAGGTTTTGACATTGCAGTCATGAGCTTTTTTGCAGCAAATCACTTAGCTTGTCCAACACTTTAGCCTGTGACCAAGGAGCGATGTCAGTTGTTTGGCACAAATACACATAGAAAAGTCAATCAGTTTTCTCTTTTATGGGCTGTTGGCAAACAGCATCCATTTTTGGCAAACCGTAACCATCTACAATCTCTTCTTCCACTGATTAAAGATTGAGAAACCCCTTGATAAACTTTTCATGATATTTGGCCTTCTCACTGCATGCCACCAAAGATTTAGGTGCTGGCAATAGCAGCACCTGCCATTTTAGTCATCAGAGGCCTGTAGTGCCTGTCTCTTACTGTCTTCAATGTATCACTGAGCTTGTCCAGGACTCAAGCCTCTGATAAAGGAAGAATATCCGTGTTTGGCACAAAATAAGAAGTCAGATTTCTCCTCTTTCTTTAGGCTATTCGCAATCCGGACCTGCTTCTTGGTCAGTTGATCCATTCAATTTCCTGTAAAGAATAAAATATGTTACAACACCATAGGTACTTAGATATTATAGTATTAACAAACCTTGCAATTACAGAGGAATTTACAGTTGTTAAAACAAATATAATACAATAAAATTTGTTGATTTTTAGCTTGGCTAACTAGTGGCAAACAAAGACCATAAAATATCTCATAAGAAAAAGAAAATAAACAATACAAACACATATTAGGGACTCAACATGGTTAGCCTTTTATAATAATGGAGATTTTTGCAAGTAAACTTTATTCTGACTACCATAGTTGTGCGTAGCAGCTTCAGGGTTCTGTATTTTTCCCTGTACCCTACTAATGATCAAACCACAGGTTATGAAAATATTTCTGCTGACTAGTCGGAGACTCACAGCATCTAGGTTATTCACTAAGCTACGGATTTACTGTAACCCGACTTTGCTACTGAGCTTCTCAGCCTTTTTAGCTGCTCAAAATAGTTAAGTTATCATAAAAAAAAATGGAAATAGCCATGTGGCATGGCCGACAAGCGTCAGACATCCGTACAGTATGTAAAGTGAACAGGGGCGTCACAACTGTGGGGGGGGGGGGCGACCCTTCGAAGTGTAAATATTCCTTCAGCCCAAGCTGACTGCGAATCATATTTGATGGTGCAAAATGGATACGTCAGCTGAATTTTCTTGGAGCTATACTTCAGCCGTTCTTGGCAAGGGCCTCTTCAGGCTCAAAACCGCTCAAGTTGGAAAAACGAACCCTTCCCTCAAGTTCATTTTCCAACTTGAGCGGTTTTGAGCCTGAAGAGGACCCTTGGCAAGAAGGGCTGAATATAGCTCCAATAACATTCAGCTGACGTATCCGTTTTGCACGATCAAATATCCTCCAAATGTGTCCGGCCAGTCTGTAAAAAATAACTGAGTTGGAGTGAAGCACTGCAATTTTCCGTCAAAACAGTTTTTTTTTCATGAAAACAGTTATTTTTCCTGAAAATCAGTTGATTTTTTGTCAAAACAGTCATTTTTTTAAATCAGTCAATTATTTTTCAAAGCTCTCATTTTTGTTCTTGAAAACAGTTCTTCTTTCTGCAACAACAGTCAGTAAATACCTTGCCCCCCCCCCCCCCCGACAAACATTTCAGCTAGTAACGCCTCTGACAGTGACAGTAACTTAGCAGGACTGACTAACAGTTCTGTAACATTCACAAAAAAAACAATACATACCATGAATAATCTTAAACTCTCGACAGTCCAACTTATTTGCTGTTTAATCTGGGCCTATAAGCAAGTGGAGCTTTCTACTAACTAAAAGGCCTTAACCCACACTCAAGAACAACCACATTGCAGCTCTGCTTGAATGATTTTTACCTGTTTATTCTTCTTAATATCCTCCAGTTCTCAGGTGAAATATCTTGGAATTCTTGGTTTGTAGACACTATTGCCACTTTTTCTTGTCTGGAACATGTGACTTTCGGCCGCAAAAGATTGTTTGCTTACTTTTTATATTTACTTGCAAGGAATCGGTCGTAGAATTTTGGCTTGCTCTGTCGAAGAAGTGAAAACCGTCATTAACCGCAGATTTCTGCGACAGGCGGCAACGCTTCTTCTGAAATGTTTGTTTACATCTGCTTGCTTTTGATTGGTCGAAAGTTGGACCGCGGATGTAACAGCACAAACCGCAACCGCAGAATAGTTAGAGTGTAAGAGGTTAGAAAAGCATGTCCGATATACCAAAAAGCTGTATCCCGGTAACTTTCGTGAGTAACAGAACGTACGGGAGGTCCTGTGATCTCTAGAGCTGTTGCCCCAGTAAGACCCTCCACTTTTAGAAGGAGAAGACTTTCGGTTCAGTGGACCCCAGACTAACAACTGACCTCTGATCGAGATGGAATTTCGTGGCTAAGGATTAAAATAAGTCGGTGTGGATATCAGACGATATTAGACGTTGCAAATAACAGACTTATTATTGTTGCTAAATATTCAACCATAGAGGTAAGCACAGAGAGGTACTGAAGTTCCGAAATGGTCACAATACGAAAATCACCTATTCGTGAATAGCGGAAAAACGAAATATCGCATTTTTACCGGGTCCTTACGCCTGTTTAGAAGAATAAGTGGGCAATTAGATTGTCGTATCTCAGCCCTTTCAG
The DNA here is from genome assembly GCA_023053575.1 of Branchinecta lynchi. Taxonomy (NCBI): domain Eukaryota; kingdom Metazoa; phylum Arthropoda; class Branchiopoda; order Anostraca; family Branchinectidae; genus Branchinecta; species Branchinecta lynchi. The sequence goes on from JAKZAP010000001.1 coordinate 21,413,102, forward strand.
GTTAAATTTATATGACGCTTATTGTAAAGTAAAAGGAGCTGACTGATATGCGGAAAATAGGGGAGAAACGGTTACCAGTAATAGTAATAAGATACGTTTTTATTGGTCAGTCAACAGGAATGACTACTGTTAACACCACTGTATCTTTTTCTGCATAAGTCAAATAAGTTAACATTCTTAAGAACAAGATTTTACGGATTTTAGGCAGTGTGTAAACTCACCATGATTCAGTCAATCCTACCCGCTTATAAATTATTCAATTGGTCAGACTTTATACACTGGCGATTATTGATGGATATGCCGTTTCTTCCCGCAACTATGGCTAATTTAGCTGTAATTTTCGGTTAAATGTTTTTCATTTTGTCTGCTTTTATTGTCTATTTTGAGCTTGCACATAACGGTGCTTCAGAATCGTACAATTGGGTGCTACGACGCTCGTACCAAGTCCCAGTTTGAAGTGGCGACTTGAATGGGAGTGATCTAGAGATTACTAATAATATAATGCTACATTCAAATAATCCATAAAACGGATACGTCAGCTACGATCCGTTTTATTGTAGCTGACGTGTCCGTTTTATGCATTACTTGAATATGTTTTTCAAAGTCGCTTGGGCTCAAGGAATATTTAACTAGAATGCTTTTGATTCAACTCCTTAAAGTGAAAAGGGCTCAGACTGACAAGTCTAGTTACACATAACGTATTGACTTAAATAGGCCTAGAACCCGATAAAATGAAACTTAATATTTCGGTTTTTTTGTACCTCTATGCGCCTGTCCCTCCATGCTTGAATATTTACCAACTACAGAGGTAAACCATGGTCGAAAAATCAACTAAAAATGGCAGACTCCTTTGTCCGCCGCGACCTTTCCGCGCTTAGCGTCTTTACCTGTAAATGCAGGCTTGTTTTTAGATTCAAAATCTTCGCGCCTGGATGAATTTTGGATTTGGAACCTCATTTTAGAGTCTCGGCTGAAAAAAACGCAAAATCCCTTAGATGGGTCGAAATGTTTCCTTGTATTCACATATCAGATACAAAAATAAGCTGCCTTTTCAGTTAAACTTTAACTGGGTTGTACGATCTGTAAAGGTTAAATATGTTATACCGTTTTTCACGAAGCCCGATGATGACAAGTCCACTTGGCGTTGAAATAACGTAGAAAAGAAGACAGATTACTATATCATGGTTCGATTTCCGAATACCTCTGTCTGAATCGTTTCCCGGTATTCCCAGTAGCGTTAGGTAAACCCATCTGCAAGCTTCTCTCGTAATCACGTAAGTTTTCTAGTCCATGTTTAATAATAATTCTGCTCAACTTTGAAAACGAATATTTTCACCAGCTTTGTCCGTCTCCACTTCCACAAACAACTACGGAATATTCCGAATTTGTTTATTTTAGTTACCATGACTGATAATTACCCAGGATTCGACGAAAACACATACAGGAAACTAATATTCCGGTGCACAAAGGGATCACAGGAGAATGATGAAGTACTTTCTCCACAAATGACATTTTCAGCACATTCAAGGTTTCCGTTTTAGTTTCTATGACAAACTTGGAGCGGTTGGCTTGTTGACGCTGATACCGTACAATTAATCTTGGTAATGACAGAGTAACACAATGGCCCACAGGCTTTTCAATTTGAAGTTTCATCACTGACAAAAAAAAGACTTACAGCACACCTCGCACTATTTACTGTTTATGTTCCAATATTCAAAACTATTTGAAAATTGTAAACTAGGCTCTGCTTTTAACAATTATCTACTGCTTTAGGTGTTTTAAGCCTTTTCCAAGGCCCATTGACGGCGAAATTGAGATAACCGGTTTTACGCATCAATAGCATGGGGCGCGAACACTCGTCGGAAACATGATGCGCATAGAAAATAGTGAATCGTGGCAAGTGCAAATATTAGTGAAGTATCGTTAGCGGGCTTAATGTAACATGAAATATGCGTCTCCGGGGAGTAGGAATTAATAAATACAGTTACGAAAGTAGGTTACATTGGCATTATAAGTCGACGGGTCCTTTAAAGTTGTTCCACCTGCACCAGAGTTTCGCTTGTACAGTTAGCTTCAGGCCGGCCTCTCCTTCTAGATTTCTGTTTTCATTGATGTGGGTCAGGACGGTGAACCGTCTCAAGATCCGGGGGTTGACCCCCAAGGTTCTGGATTCTTACAGTGTCTTAAAGGTAGCTCTGAGAGACAAAACTAATTTACAAATTGATGTCGTAGTAAAAAGGAGAGTGAAAGGAACGCATTATGTGAGCAAAAGACGCGCAAAGGAGAAATACGGAAATGAAGAAAGGGATAGTGAAAGAACTGACAAGAGGGAATAGCCATTTTTAGCCATTATAGCTAAATATATATACAAAATAGCCATTAACATTTCTGAAATTAACAGACTTAAGAATCATAATAATCACGAAAATCTAAAAAAAAGGGTTGGCTTGACTGTGCGGAAGCTCACTATGTCAGGTAATCTGGACGATGGCGCCTGGATGTTACTCACGAGATAATTGTTCAATTTTCCAGTCGAAAGTGGTCCTTTACCTCACGAACATGAGTTATTGCATTCGGCAATTGGTTTCACTATTCATATGAAGCGTAAACAGCGGTTTTGTCATGACACATGGACCCAACCAACTGCATTCGTTGAGGTTAGCCTCAACAACTTTCCGCTTAGCAGGGCACATGAACCTCTTCCGATCCGGAAATTCGGAAACAATAGTCAAAACGAATATATGGTCACCGTAGAGTGGTAGTTTTTGTTACCGTATTTCATGTAGCCCGGCGCCATCCCAGTCTGTAAGGGTCGGACTTTTAATCCCTGGCTCACGTCCGTCAGGCCTGTGAGCATATGTTTCTAGTGCCTGAAATTAGTAGTTGCTATCACAAATATAAGTGTTTTGTCCTTCACAAATATAAGTGTTTTGCACATAAGGAATGTCCATCACCAAGTGCACCCACACTAAAACCTCGGTCTTTTAAATTATAAAGAATACGCGGACAAGTCGGAGAGGCTTGAGATCTCCATTTCCTAATACTACAAAGAATTTCGATTTCTAACCCTAACAGCAGGATCGCGTTCCTATCCCCAATCTGCAGTTCTGTTTACAGGCGCATGGTCCCATTAAGCTATGCCTACCGAGAACTAGATCAGTAATAGCAAGAACAAATAATCCAATCGAACGTCTTTGGTCCCAAGTAGCGTCTATGGATACCCCGACAAAACTGAGCGGAGCTATAGGTACTTGCTGAGCTTTGAGTTGATACCCGTCTACTTCCCTCTTCGCCACTGCACATACCAGAGAAAAACTATAGCAGGCCAAGGGGATCCGCTCTGCGGTGCGTCACACGTGACGTCACGAGGATAGACAACCAATCGGCTTTTAGCGACGACTCGGACAGCGTTCGCAAGGAACTTTCTTCTGCGGGATATAGCTGTTTGTAGAGGTAACACATTATCATGTTCCGCACAGCTCCTACCCTCCGCTCGTTTGCATCGGGCAGGTCCGTATCAAGGAATTTATTTCGGGGGGGGGGGGGGATTGTCGACTAAAAAACACAATATAAAAACGATTATTTGTGAAAATTTTATTTCGCGGGGGGGGGGGGGGTTGCCTTTCGGGGGGGGGGGGTGCCTGCGGGTCGGACAAAAAAAGTACAAAAAAGACATAGATCAGAGGGAAAAGCCTATACAAATTGTTATTTTTGTACGTCTCGTGGGGGGGGGGGGGAGGGCCGTGGACACGGCCTTGCTGCCCTGCTATCGAGAATATATTCGACTCCCCATGGTCGTATTACAGAGATAGGGAGACTGAGGTTCTTCTGATTAGTTGTTCTTGGTAAATGGCACACTTATCAACCCTATACTGGCAATGATACATCAATGAAGAGATTTGTAAAGTTTCTCCCGTAGGCTGTTGCTGTTCATTTTCGACAGATGATACAATAGGTATATGAATAATTTCTTGCTTCTTTAGTGTCTTTTGGCGGCAGTGGCCGGATTAAAGGCGCAAGCTGAAAAGGGTCCGTTTTCAGGGTCGGTGACAGCTAAAGGTGAGGCTTCACCTTCCAGAGTTTTTCTTCCAGATTCCAGACAGCCGTTTTCGTCTAGATGGATCTGGAAGGTGAAGCCAGGCCAAGAACGTCTAGAAGTCCGGGGTGTTGGACACCCCAGATTCCGGATGTCTGGAAGGTGCCATAGAGGCAACCCGTTCGAGAGACACAACAAATATGCAAATGGGGAAGAAAAGGGAAAGTGATTGATAGTTGTGACTGGGATGCAAGAGATATTTGAAATGTAAAGGGGTCATCTAGGAAATGTTGAAGAACAGCATACTTAGCTGTCATCATTATCACGAAAATCTGGAAGGGTTGGCTTGACTATGCGGAAGCCGCGGACGTCTGGGAATCTGGAAGGTGAAGCCCTGCTTTAATCTAGTTCGGATACGCGTTGGAGTTCGCAATCTTCATCCTTTTCAGGACATATTTGTTTCAACCTAACGACTCTTTGTCAGTTCTCCGCCACGATCCGCTCCAGACCATCACATTCTTATTCCATAACAAGGTTAAATATTTCTTCAGTCCATGCTGACTGCGAACCAATCCGTTTTGCACTGTCAAATAAGAAAGTTTCTTCGTCACCTATTCGAAACTTTTGGTCTTGTTCCTTATCTCAACGGCTTCTCGTATAGTTTGATGGAGCCCTGTGAACGCTGCAAGAATTTGGGCTTTCTTAAATGTACCGAATGAAGGGTTTTCGAAAATATGTTCTGAAAGTGCAGATTTGAAAGTGTAATTGTGACGGTGTCCGTTGTAGAGGGAGTGGTAAATATCTTGCTCATGCTCTCAAAAGTCGTTTCCTCAAAGTTCTCTCTGTCCTTCCTACGTGACGCTTTCCGCAATCACAATGTATTGAATAAACGCCTCTTTCGTGCTGATTTGAGACTTTCGTCTTTTCCTGAGTTTGTGTAAGACAGCAAAATATTTTGGGTTCCCTTTCCATTCGGTATATTCTGAAAAAGCGCAAGTTCTTGTAATGTGCACAGGACTCCATCAAATTATTCGAGAAGCCGTTGATATAAAGGACAAGAGCTACGAGCTCATATGGCACTTGTTACGAGTAGGTGGTGTGAGAAACGAGAAAGTAAATCTGGCATTTTTGGGGGAATTCTGAAACCCGTCCCACCGTGCTCGGTTCCGGTCCAGACCATAAAATATGTCATCTAAGGCATAAGATCTCTTTACTTTCCAAGTTTCATTCAAATCACCTCACTCGTCTAATATTTCCGGGACTCCCCCTGCATCCCCACCCCCCACTGTGGCCAAATACGACTCGGGCACATAAACTTCGCATCTCTAATATCTTCTCTTCCCGTTCATCAAGTTTAACTCGAACTGGTGCATATCTGCAAATTTCCGTCATCCTCCTCCTATCTTGGTCAGATCCTGTTCGGATCAAAATGAAAAATCCAGGCCGCATAAACTTTTTACTGTCCAACTTGCGTCCCATTCTGCCCATCCGTTTGGTTTGTGTGCATGTCACAAAGTTTCTGGACACACAGTTTTCCCCTCCCCCCTACCATGGCAGCACGGAGTTCGTACACATGCTTTGTATAGGCTATCCAGGTCATCAGTTCTTATCACCCTTAAAGTTTCACTTGAATCGAACCGTTTTTAGGCAACCTACGGAAGTCAGTAATTTCCGGATTCCCACTCCCTCAACTCCCCGAAAAATGGTCGGATCCAGGAACGGAAGTCTTCCTGAGGCATTGTGTCGGGTCCTTAAGTCTATTTGACCGGGTCACTAATATGCCTGCCAAGTTTTGTCGTCCTTAGCGCATCTGGAATTATCGTATCTCGCGATCACCGGAACTCCAGGAAACCCCCTCCGACTTCTCCCAAAGAGCCCCAATATGATCAGGTTCTGCCAAGAACTTATCTAATGCTTATGCTTGTTCTTCCCGCCAAATTCCATAACGATCCCTTGACACTAAGCGTTTCACAAAAATTCCGGTGCCCCCATCCTCCCCCACCCCCCAAGTGTCGGATCCGGTCCGGACTTCACATGGATTACCTGAGACACTCACTCTTTCCACTTGCCAAGTTTCATTCAAATCCGATCGCCCTATTCAAAAGTTATAAATGCTACTAGATTCCGGATTCCGCATCCCTTCAGTCGCAAACAACTGCGGATACAAACGACTATTCTCAATTCGGTCAATTCGGATCCCTCATATTCCTGCCGAGTTTCATCATCTTATTACATCAGGAAGTACCTCCAGAATCCCCCACCCCCACAGTGCCCGAATCCGGTCCGGTTATGTCAATGATGTATGTTCGCACCAGTTCCATCCCGATCTCTCCACTCTAGCGTTTCCCAAGATTTCTGGTTCCCCCCCCCCTCCAAATCCACCCTAAAGTCACCGGATCCGGTTCGGATTTGAAGTGGGTTGTCTGAGACACGAGTTCTTTTCAAATTTCAAGTTTCAATACTCCACTCCCCACTCCTCCACTCCCCTCATGATGCTCCGACCGGAAAAGTGACTATTTCCAACTTAATCTGTTGGGGTCACTGATATGCCTGCCAATTTTCGTCCTAGCTTATGTGCAAGTGTCTAAGCTAGCAAAAGCCGACCGACCGACAAACCGACAGAAACGCGATCGCTATATGCTACTTGGCCGAGTGCAAGTGCCATAAAAACCGTGCAAGCATAAACCGAGATACAGGCAAGTACTCGACCAGAAACGTGGAAGGGTTATTGATGGAGGAAAATTTAAACTTCGGTCCCTAATTAATAAAAAAAAAAAAAAGAACTTCATCAAAATACAGAGAAAAACCTTTCCTGCCATCGTCACCTCACAATCAAGCAGCAAAAATAGCAGCCGTGTCAAAAATTAAATCTCAGCACGAGTTTGTTTCTCCCATACATTGGTATTTAAAAGTAATTTCCCCGAATAGGATACGGATAATATACCGTCGGTATTGTTTATTGCAGATTCGTTCCTTCCCCAACCAAAGCATAGTACCTGACGTATCCGTTTTGGGTTGTTTATTGCAGATTCGTTCCTTCCCCAACCAAAGCATAGTACCTGACGTATCCGTTTATGTATTGTCTGAATATATGTTTCCCAGTCAGCTTGGGTCAAGGAGTATTTAATTTTACAATAACCAAATATAAAAATAACAAGACCAAAGGTGTCGATGGGATCCCAAAAATCTAATATTTGATACAGACAATTGTCTTCGCCAGACTTGAACTTGACTTAATATTTGATACAGACAATTGTCTTCGCCAGACCCAGTCTTCACCAGGATGACCATCAGAGAAAACCAAGTTCAGATATACCTCTATAAGCCATATCTATTTGGACGATACTGACCGAAACTTCCTGCTTTACTTCTGCCAGATTTGCGGTTTCGCCCGAATTCCGAGCGAACTACTAGTCCAGCAAAAACAAGATAATTCTGAAAAGAATCCAGCGTATCTCCTTATCTCTATAAAGAACATCTAATCAACTTTAAATAAAACTTTGCCTGAAAAAAAAAATCCGGTTACAACCGGATACCGGACTAATTATATGTCCGGGTAAAAAATGATTGTCATATGCAGACTCAGCGTCTCTTCTTACCCCTAAATCTGTCATCTAATCAACTTCAGATACAACTTTGCTTTTAACATATTTTCCGGTTTTGGCCGGATTCTAGGGGAACTAGTTGTCCGGCGAGAAAATGGCTTTGACCGTCATTTTCAGCATGTCTTCTTACCCTGAAATCGAGCATTTAATCAACTTCAAATGAAACTTTTACTTTGAACCAACTTTCCGGTTTTTGCCGGATTCCGAGACGAAATACTTGTCCGGCGAGAAAATGAATTTAATATCGCGCTCAGCAAATCTTCTTACCCCATAATCAATAATCACATTAGCTGTTTAAAAATATTTTGTTTGTCCCTTAATTTGAACCCTCACCCCCAAATGTAGGACTACACAGTCCATCTACGAACTTGACCTTACCCTTGACCCAAACAATCCTCACACCAAGTTTCATCAAAATTTCTCATTCACTTCGAGAGTTATCGTGCTTACAGACGGCCGGACGGACGGACAACTTTCGCGATGTCATAGGTATCCCTCCAGTTACGTTTTGGGATCCCAAAAATCGTTCAAACACATTCAAAACCTTAGTGTAAGACGGAAAACAACAAAAAAAAAACACGCGAAAGTTTCAGTTCAGTTTCAGTTTCACTGGACTATATTTTAAAAAAAAATATACACAATTAACATTCCTGCCAGGAACGCACAAAATTAGTGCTTCGCTAGAGCAGGGAAATAACCGATATTAGTTAAACAAAAACAGAATAAGCGAACAAAAAAAAAACTAAACAAAACAGCTCAACCCACACCATGAGGTGCCCTTCCGCCACAAGGTACCTCTGGTGGCAAAGACGAATAGCCTACAACAAAAATATCAAAATCAGAACCCCTTCACAATTAGATTATCAACTTTGAAGAGGCTTCGGCAAACTGTGTACGATCTGTCTGAATGTTCGAACTCAGAGGACATACGAGGAACTTACTGTGTAAAGTCTCGGTGTCATCTCTGTCCAAGTTCCAGACCTCCTCATGGCGTGGACTGCTTTGCCCGGACCTGTGAAACAAGTCGAGTGCCGGGGCGGGTGGCATTGAGTTCTCCTGTGAGTCGGTGTCCTCGTTATCGAGGACAATCCTTGTTTCGAAGCTTCCGTACACAATAGGCAACAAAGGGGCAAGCCCATCATTTACCATTCTGAAAACAAGAAAATAAGAACTTAGAACTTTCTGGAAACAAGAAATTATAAGCTTCGCACCTCCAAACTCCCGACTTCAGCGAGCGCAAGAACATTCAAGTTCAAGTTTTTTAATTTTACACAAACAAGAGCTGCAAGCTCATATGGCACTTGCAAGGCTGGGTCAGAGGATGAAAGTAGGAATTCTTCAATTCGTGGGTTTGTTGTGATTATTTGTCAGCAAAACCCTTGAGATAATGGGTCCTTGGAAATCACGAGAACGTATCGTTTGGTAATGCATTTGGCTGTGATGATGCGCACTTTAGGGGCGCTAGAAATTCATCTGTAATCAAAACTCTTGAAGCAAAAATGATGATGAGCTCATCCGGAGAATGAAATGTATATTTTAATCAAAAGTATCATTTGTACTTTAAGAAATTCAGTTGTGAGCAAAACCCATGAGGCAAAAATATCTCAAGTCTCTAATGTTCAAGTTTCATGGTCCTAGCACATCTGGAAGTACTTTACTGGTGATCACCGGAATTCCGGACCTCCCCTTCTAACTCCCCCCACAGTGCTCGAACCCGATCCAGTTCTGTCACTGGTGAATCTAAGGATTGTGCTTGTTCTTCCCACCAAGTTTCATCCCAATCGTTCCACTCTTAGCGTGTCACAAGATTTACGGCTACCCCTCTGACTCCCCCCCCACAATAATCAGATCCGGTTCGGACTTCACACGGGACATCCGAGACACGAGGTCTTTCCAAATATCAAGTTTCATTAAGATCTGATCACCCGTTCCAAAGTTATACGTACCCCTAGATTCCGGATTCCCCTTCCCTCCACTCCCCCCACGGTGGTCGGATCGGGGAAGTGACTATTTCCAAGTTAGTTTGGTCGGGTCTCCGGTACGCTTGCCAAGTTTCACTGTCCCAGCCCAAATAGAAGTAACTTAACTCCCTATCACCGGAATTCCGCCCCCCCCCCCCTCCAACTCCCACGACAGTGCACGAATCCCGTCCGGTTCTGCCAATGATGTACCTAGGGCTTGTGCTTGTTCCTCTCACCAAGTTTCATCCCGATCCCTCCACTCTAAGCTTGTCGTATGATTTCCGATCCCCCCTGCACCCCCCCCCCCCACATTCATCGGATTCGGTCCGGACTTGAAATGGAACATCTGAGACATGACATCTCTCCAAATGTCAAATTTCCTTAAGATCCGATAACCTGTTCGAAAGTTATGCATGCCACTAAATTCAGGATTCCTACTCCCCTCCCTCCCCCCACGATGGTCGGATCGGGCAAGTGACTATTTCCAACTTAGTTTGGTCGGGTCCCTAATATGCCTGCCAAGTTTCATCGTCTTAGCGTATCTGGAAGTACCCTAACTCGCAAACACCGGACTAACCGACCGACAGACAGACAGACCGACGGAAAAGTGATCGGTATATGGCACTTGGCTGGAAGGCAAGTGCCATAAAAAATACAAATACATGACACAAGCACTGTGGAGAACAAAAATTCGAGCATGCAGTGCTTGTCATTGAAACTGAGTCAGTTGTGTTATTATAGCTTACACACCTGTACATTTGTTAACAGCAGAGCAGCAGTTTTACTCTTAACACGAACTATATAATTTATTCCCAAAATTCGCTTAGCTACTTCGCTGAATAGGATCCTTGAACCAATATCAAGGTCCTCAACATTTTTGTCAATTTGAACTTTTTCAAAACATTACGCTATTATCCAAATGAATTTACCGCACAACTAACGTTACTTATTTCTCATCTGATCAAGCATTGACAGTAGACAAATTTCCTCAATCCAGACCAGCGGCTGAGTGACTTTTGACACTGAACAGAAGGTTCAAACTACTTCAAACTGGACCACATTCTACGCAAACCGTAACCCCACACTACATTAACAAGGAAGTGATGTCTGGCGCAAGCACTCAACAGCCGTTTCATTATAATCGTTGGTAAAATATAACCATACAAGCCAAATACATATTACTACAAAACAACTTTTCATGCTACTACAAATATCTCAGACACCACGTTATGTTACTGACGATAACTTATCCCGGAAATGGAAAACCACATTTTCTGTAGAAAACTGTTTACTTTCTAACCATCACCGCTGATAGGCAACTAACAAGATTGTCGATTACAGATTCGTGACCCTGCAAGTATAACCACAACATTATCTGTGTGTAGGACACGCAGACATTAAATATTCTAGTAGAGTAACTGTCCAACTGGAGTCATCCGGCTTTAGTAGAAGAATTAGTTGATAGTGGAAAAAAAAAACTGACAAACAAAGAAACGGAAGAATCCTAACGGAATAGAGACAAGGCTGAAGGCACGCGGATAGAACTAGTGGACAATAACCAGCGCCTTGGCGGAGATCAGAACGAAAAAAACGCTGTTATAGACGTTTTTCCGAGGCATATTTATATGTCACATATTTATATGTTTGTATGAAAACAGAAATGTGTTCCACAGACTCGACTAGTAGGCTAAGTTGAAACTCGCCGAAACACCGTTTAGTCTTTTTTTGAATAGTCTTTCGAATGTAGAAGTATAAAATCGAGATGAAAATAGAATAAACAGAACTCCCGACTAACGTCTATACCATTTTGTACTAGAAGGATTCTCAGTTGTTATATGATTGATAAAGTCGTTAATTCCATCATTGTGGAGTGTTGCGGCTAAATTGGAATGTCCCCCCAATTCGAGCACAAAATCGAAAATTACCTAGACAGTGTTGTTTGTCAAATCCGAGCCACAAAAACCTCGTTGGCGAGGAATAATGTGGGCCACACAACCGACCGCGGAGACGTCCAGCCACAAACTCTTTGTATGATCGCAGAAAAATGCCTTAATATAATAATAGCTTTATATGACCCCATGATAACTAAATAGCAATCACCGAAAGTCAAATGCCAGCAAATAAGCGACGAAAGCCTAATTAAACAAGATAGGGACTAATGATCTAACTAGCTTTGAGGGGCACGATTTTTTAACGTCCGAAAAAATCGACGGCAATGATAATCCAACCAGATTATACTACACTTGCTGGCGGTTTTTGGGCGGCTTTGGCATCCATGAAAGGGCAAAGCTACATCCAAGAAAGTTGTAGATCAACGATAGAGTCAGATACCTGCTGATCGGCTCATAGCCTCCAAAACACCTCCTTAGGAACACTCCTCCAAAATCAAATCGAGCTACAAAGATCCCAACATCCATGAATCTCGAGAATACGATTCACAATACAACAGGTTCAGTCTTGGAACCAAACTGGAACATCGGGAACTTCTGGATTCTACGTAACATTGCATAATATGACATGGCCAAGGCGTTTCCCGCTCGGTATCGATCCAAGTTCTAATGCACTTAAAGTAAACAAGGTAAGGCAAAACCAACAGGTACAACAGAATAAAACTAGTAGCCCAGAAAAAATAAGGTTAATCCTATTCGCAATTTTTCACGGATCGCGAGCACCAAACATGCAGAGTAGGCATCTACGGACAGGCCCTTTTAGAGACTCCACGAGGACAGACAGAATAATACTAATCTGATCTTTAAAAAAAAAAAAAAAAACTATTTCGGTGCAAACGGCGTATGTGTAACTGACAGTAGTGACTGTCATCTCTTCCTAGCGACCGACATGCACACTACTAGGATATTATTTGCAAGGGGACTGAGATTCCGAGTGACTCAAGTGCATGGAGTGTAATCCGGCACAGGACGGGACTTGATACCAAGAAGTTCAAGAACCGATAATGATAACAATTTCCATCTCTGAGCAACTGCATCGAGCACGGTCGAGCACAAATCTGTGACAAGGTTCCGTAAACACTAAGCAGGTGCTTTTACCGGATAGCCTGTAGACCGTCCCCCTGCGTGGTACCATACTAGTCTATTGAATACTGTACAGAGGGGGTTCAGCAGAAGTATCATGTATAGTGAAAGTCAGGCTTCACCTTTCTCACTACCAGATATCTAGCCAACCAAGCCAACCTTTCGAATTTTCACGATAATGATGTAAGCTAAGTTTACATTTCCTAGGTGTTCATCTTTTGCCTCTCAATCAAAACCGTCACTCTCCTTTTTCTCTCACCCCGTTCATTTACATGTTTAAGGTGAGGCTTCACCTTCCGGATTCCAGAGAGCCCTTTTCGTCGAGACGGACCTGGACGGTGAAGCCAGGCCAAAAACTTCTGGAAGGTGCCATAGAGGCAACATAGTTGTGATTGAGATACAAAAGATATTTGAACTGCGATGGGCCGAACATCTAGGAATTGTTGAAGAGTAGCGAAATTACCTGTCAGCGTTTTCACGAAAATCGAGAAGGGTTGGGTTGAATATGGAAAACCCGGAAACCTGAAACGTGAAGCCTGACTTTTATTTTCTCTCAAATGTATTGCATCTATGACACCTGCCAGATTCCGGAATCTGAGGTGTTTAACACTCAGGATTTTGGCCTGGCTTCACCAAAATCCGGTGAAGCCAGGCCATTGATCCAGGTCAATGACGACGAAAACAGATGTCTGGAATCCGGATAGAAAAACCAGGAGGGGGAAACCTGGCATTGGGCGCGCTCGTTCGTGTTGCGGCTGCATAGTGCTAGGATACATTCGATAATGAAGGGACGGACGTCCTCCTGTACATTCCCATTATAAGTTCTTGACAAAATAGAAATCAAAGATCATCCTGCAGCTGAAGTAAACATGGACCAGACGAAGTAAGCTAGCCTGAAAATTAGGTAACATCGGCAGAAATCTATTTAATTAAAACAAAATATATTATAAATATTTAAGACTTTCGCAAAATGTCCAGTATTGTTTGCGTAGTAAAGGATCTTACCGATGCTTCGCGATGGCACAGTAGACACGAAGATACGACATGAACCAATTAAGGTTAATGGACAGGGCTATCCAGGAGTATATTTTTATTTACTTGTAAGCCAAACAGCAGATTCTTTCAATTTCAGGAGTAGAGTAGACAGTGGCTGGAAGATGTGTCCCCGGAAAATAGCTACAAGGATCCAGTGTCAGCGTCAAGACCGTAAGCACTGTTGATTGCAACATTAGACAAAGCTTAGCAGGTTCGATTTAAGATAAAGGTAATATAAAGTAGCCTACTCTCTGTTATTGAGGGTTATAAATCCCACAATTAAATATCATTATAAAGCCATAAAGAATGATGATTTGCATAAAGTAGCAAAAATCCCAAATGGGACTGGCACTGAAACTACTGAAAGTGAGGCGGATGTGACGAACGGTCAGCAAAGCTTCCAAAAAACTAACGAAAAGCAGGAACAAGAAAGATTAACCTTCCACCACAGCACACATTACTCTCAAATCTACTAAGTATTTCCTTACGATTCATCCATTCCATTTGCTGGTTGAGCTTTTGAACTTCCCTCACTCCCAGTTTCTGTGTCAGATTCATTCTCGTTTTTCACATAACTTTCGACACACTTCCTCCGTTGCAACGTGAGGCTCATTTGGAGGTTCACCAATTAATTCCTTGATTCTAAAAAACACACATTTTTGCCTCGTTTTCGACAACTAAGAATATACTCGAGGAACACAACAATGACACCGTGATGATTACGCCAGAGTTGGCAGACTCGACTGTTAGCAAGTACACTTGCACTTCCTCAAATGTAGGCGTACTGTACGGGCCAAGCCGAGCGAATGAAATAATTAGCAACTGCAGGTTCTCACGCTTGAGTTTTCTGGGATCTCGTCGAACTGAGGGTGACCTGTGAAAAAGAAGGTAATGGTTGTAGCGAGGGGTTGATCACTCGCAGGTGATTGTAAACACGGACCTGGACATCGAGCGGATGTACGCTAACACCTCGATCTACCATCTAATCAGTTACAGGACCCACGCAAGCAAAACTGAATCATGGGGAGAAGACAAGGCATAGAAACCGTAAGCATCCGACATGGCCACCAGTGACGTAGGCTATTCAGGATTTCGGGAGAAAATGTCATAGAGTAGGTTGAGACGTCGTGAATTCGGCCACATGACATGCAAATTTTGAGGTTCTACCTTCATTCGGTTTAGCTGCAATACGAACCATCGAGCCACCCTAATAACAACAGTATACCCCCCCCCCCCCAAACAAAAAATAAAATACGCGGACTTTCCGGATCCACTTGCGGGTATCTTCACGAGATCCCTCCAACCTGTGTATGTTGGCATAGTTTAAACAAGCGCCCTGATTGGCCTGATTTCAGCATTTGGACTAGCAAGTCGGATCCGTTCTCAGCCTGGTTACTACTGCCCCGACTTCTTCAAACAACCTCTGATTCTCAACCTATCATGCAAATTATTGACGATTTTCTCATTCTTTATTCAATTAGCCTAGTGATTCGAAAGGCATGTACAAAAAAAGTGAAAAGTAGAGAGAGCGAGACCAAAGGTTTCGATGGGATCCCAAAAATTTAATATTTATCAGACTTCTTGATCCAGACAATCAAATCTTGTACATTTCCGAGTCTTCGCCAGACCCCTTTAACAGTTTTCCTATATATCTATAATCAGTCGCTTAAATATGTACAACAAAAATGTTACCGTTTTGAAGTTTTTTGCTTACGGCCTAAAAACTAATCAAATGAGGAAACCAAGTTCAGATATGGATTCAACAAGCATGTTTACTCCAATATCTCAGCTCTAACCGACTTCAAAAAGGTCTTTTAGATTTTTTTATTTTTTTTTACGAAATACGTAGTATTTTAGCAGCATTCCCGACGAAAGGCATGCAGAGCAAAAGATCTAGTGAGACTGAGAGCCGTACCTTTCAATCCAAATTTCCAGGTTTTTTTTTTCAAATTTCGCCAGCTTATCCGTCAACGAAATAAAATCCAAAATTCGAACCAGCAGATCTCCTTATCCCGATACCGAATCTCTAATTGTGTTGCGAGAGCAACACTTTGGTTTTGTCCTCGTTTTTTTTGTTTTTTTCCTATGCCGCCGATTTCATTTTATTCCTGGTAACTGGTAAGGGTCTAACCCGTGCGGTTTTTACGGAAAGTGTGGACCTTACGCCGGATTGATGAATATGACATTACATTTTGGAAAGCTCCATAGATCTCTTGCCTGGGGCCAATAAGGATGGTTTTTGCTTGTCCTCGAGCCAGAGCCTACGGTTTGCGAAGTGAAGTGGAGTTGTATAGCCTATGTCAGAGAGGACTATCTGAAGTTGTGTAGCGAACCTTTCGTTTCATCAAACCATGTTTCTGCTTTCGAGTGGAAAGCTCCGTTCTAGCACGCAAGCAGGCAGGCACCAGTTTCAAATTGAAGATGGACTAAAATCTATAAGTGTTAAATATATGCGGCAGTTACCCGGACCCACAGCCAACATATCTTCTTTGAGTGATAAATAGATAAATCTACAGAGACAAAAAAGTGGGTTTTTCCCACGGGTCTGAAAGTGCTGCCATCTATTGTTTCTGTACATGTCTGCGACGATTTCAGCTGAGTTTATCATATTTTTTTTTTTGCACTTGGGTTTGCGGTAGAGTAACGGTATCAGATGTGCCTCTTAAACTTTAAAAGTTCTCTCATTGCTAAAGAAACTAGAGCTTATCCTTTGCTCCTTTCTAAGTCGTGACGTTAGAAAGTTGGCCTACGGCAAAAAAGTCAACTTTTGAACTAAGACAGGTAGAATTTTTTTTTCGACGGCAATCGATAGCCATTGATGAGCTGATCAAAGTATATGTCATCCATTTTTTTCTCTTCATGAGATACACCAGTTTGAAAATTTCAAAGGGGTTGACAACTTCAGTAGTAAGGTACACTGAAACCAAAAATAGGCGATACCAGTTATGAGACATGTAGGGAACTTTTAAGCAACAGTCTACTGTTAGCTCATAATCATCTTCGGTAATGAGGGGTTTGCGGCTTTTGCTAGTTGGTGTACCTGTTATTTGTTTCCGGTGTATTCGATGGTAAGAACAATTTGGTTCCCAATGGTAAGATATGCAAGGGACTTGTAAGTAATAATCGGCTGTTATGCTACAATCATCTTCTGCGATGATGGGTTTGCAACTTTTGCTAACTTAATGTATATCACGGGAGAGGGACTTGTAAGTAGGAATCGGTTCACGAGCCTACATATCTTCTTTGAGTGATAAATAGAAAAATCTACAGAAACAAAAAAGTGGCTTTTTCCTACGGTTCCGAAAGTGCTATTGTTTCTATCCATTTCTGTGCGCGATTTCAGCTGAGTTTATCGTTCGTTTTTTGTACTTGGGTTTGCGATAGAGAAATGGTATCACATATGCCTCTTAAACATTAAAAGTTCTCTCATTGCTAAAGAAATTAGAGCTTATCCTTTGCTCCTTTCTAAGCGGTGACGTTAGAAAGTTGGCCTACGGCAAAAAAGTCAACTTTTGAACTAAGACAGGTAGAATTTTTTTTTCGACGGCAATCGATAGCCCGTTAATGAGCTGATCAAAGTATATGTCATCTATATTTTAGTACAAAAAATCCTTCATGAGATACACCAGTTCGTAAATTTCCAGGGGTTGACAACTTCAGTAGTAAGATGCACACTGAAACCAAAAATAGGCGATACCAGTTGTGAGACATGTAGGGGACTTGTAAGCAACAGTCGACTGTTAGCTCATAATCATCTTCGGCGATGAGGGGTTTGCAGCTTTTGCTACTCGGTGTACCTGTTTTTTGTTTCCGGTGTATCCGATGGTCCAATGGCAAGATATGCAAGGGACTTGTAAGTAATAATCGGATGTTATGCTACAATCATCTTCAGCGATGAGGGGTTTGCAACTCTTGCTAGCTGGTGTACTTGCTAGTTGGTGTACCTGGTATTTGTTTCCGGTGTATTCGATGGTAAGAACAGTTTGGTTCCCAATCATAAGACTTGATAGGGACTTGTAAGTAATAATCGGCTGTTATGGTACACTCATCTTCAGCGATGAGGGGTTTGCAACTTTTGCTAGCTGGTGTACCCATTATTTTTATCCGGTGAACTTCGATGTCTATCGCGGAAGAGGGACTTGTAACTAAGAATCGGTTCACGAGGGGCTAGAAATTTGTGCAAACTGGTGCATATTGTATGCGATTTCTATAAATCTGACGGTAAGAAAGTTTGTATCGATGGTCCATCGCTGTAACCTAGGGGTACAAACGATAATGTAAAACAATGAGGTAGTTCGTAATAACTAATAGTGTCATCTGCCGTATTATAATCCTGAAAAGTTACGGATAGCTTTATAATACCAACTAGATTATATTAGATATTGTTCCAAGTTTTCATCCGTCACGATGTCTACGATTGAAACGGATAAAGTTCAACTGACTGTGAAGTCAATTTAGTCCCTTTTTCCGACAATCTTTGTTGCTGTTAGGGCAATCGATAGCCCTTGATGAGCTGATCAAAGTTTATGTCATCCATTTTTTTTAACAAAAATCCTTCATAAGATAAACCAGTTTGAAAGTTTCAAGGGGTTGACAACTTCAGTAGTAAGGTACAACCAGAAATAGGCGATACGTGTTTGTTGTTAGTGATCCTGAAAAGTTACGGATACCTTTATAATACCAACTAGATTATATAAGATATTTTTCCAAGTTTTCATTGGTCACGATGTCTACGATTGAAAAGGATAAAGTTCAATTTAGTCCCTTCTTCCGATATTCTTTTGCTGTTGTTTTTTCAACGCTGAAGACTAGCTTTTGATCATTTGATTGTTCTTTTTAGAACATACAGTTTTAAAAGCTTCAATAAGTTGACAACTTCAGCATTTAACCGACAGCGGAGGAAAAAAACCAAAGTGTTGTTCTGGCAACACTTTAGTCGGCGAAGCCGGACAAAGGTTGCCGCAACACTTCACGTTGTACAGGCAACGTAGGTCTAGTTGACTTCAGAAACAACTTTGAGTTTCAACCAAATTTCAAGTCTTGGACGAATTCCTGGTGAATCATCTGTCCGGCAACAAAATTAAGTTAAAACGAATATCTCATTAGCTTATAAGACATATTTGATTTTACCCTTAAAACACCCTCCTATGCCTTTAAATATAGGGCTAAAGGACCCATCTACGGACTTGCCTTTGACTGCCAGTGCCCCTTCGACCCCCGACAATCCAAAACGTAAAGAATACGTACGCTACGCTAACAGTATTCTACTAAACCCAATTACTTTGCGCGTGCACACGCGACCGAAGTCAATCCAACCCAATGAACTTCTCCAACCCAATCCAATAAACTTCAGTCACCACCCAGTGTTGCCACTCAACCGGCCACCTCTTCGCAGTGCCGGCCTCTTCAAAATGCGGCATTTCGACGGTATCCTTCAACCAAAATGCGGTGAAATTCGCGGCATGCCAACAATTCTCAAGAGAAGCGATTTTTTTATATTTTTGGGAGAGGAAGGCTCAAAAATATCATTTTAATAAGAACGTGGATTCATTGCCAAGTGAAACGTGATGAGAATTAAGTCTACGCTTCGAATTTCATCGTTCATCGCATAAGATACAGAAGAACAGTTATTTCCTTTAACAAGAGCTACGAGCTCATATGGCACTTGTTACGAGTAGGCACGGCTCGGTTATGTCAATGATATATCTAGTGTTTGCTAGGTGTCTTCCCACCAAGTTTCATCTCGATCCCTCCACTCATAGCGTTTCCCAAGATTTCCGGTTCTCCCCTCCAGCTCCCCCCCAAAAGTCACCGGATCCGGTCCGGATTTTAAGTGGGTCGTCTGAGGCATGAGGTCTTTCCAAATATCAAGTTTCATCGAGATCCGGTCACCCGTTCAAAAGTTATAAATACCTCAAGATTCCGGATTCCCCCTCCCTCCACTCCCCCGACAGTGCCCGAATCGGCTCGGTTATGTCAATGATGTATCTAGTGTTTGCTAGGTGTCTTCCCACCAAGTTTCATCTCGATCCCTCCACTCATAGCGTTTCCAAAGATTTCCGGTTGCCCCCTCCAGCTCCCCCCAAAAGTCACCGGATCCGGTCCAGATTTTAAGTGGGTCGTCTGAGGGATGAGGTCTTTCCAAATATCAAGTTCCATCGAGATCCGATCACCCGTTCAAAAGTTATAAATACCTCAAGATTCCGGATTCCCCCTCCCTCTACTCCCCCCACAGTACCCGAATCGGCTCGGTTATGTCAATGATGTATCTAGTGTTTGCTAGGTGTCTTCCCACCAAGTTTCATCTCGATCCCTCCACTCATAGCGTTTCCCAAGATTTCCGGTTGCCCCCTCCAGCTCCCCCCAAAAGTCACCGGATCCGGTCCAGATTTTAAGTGGGTCGTCTGAGGGATGAGGTCTTTCCAAATATCAAGTTCCATCGAGATCCGATCCCCCGTTCAAAAGTTATAAATACCTCAAGATTCCGGATTCCCCCTCCCTCTACTCCCCCCACAGTGCCCGAATCGGCTCGGTTATGTCAACGATGTATCTAGTGTTTGCTAGGTGTCTTCCCACAAAGTTTCATCTCGATCCCTCCACTCATAGCGTTTCCCAAGATTTCCGGTTGCCCCCTCCAGCTCCCCCCAAAAGTCACCGGATCCGGTCCAGATTTTAAGTGGGTCGTCTGAGGGATGAGGTCTTTCCAAATATCAAGTTCCATCGAGATCCGATCACCCGTTCAAAAGTTATAAATACCTCAAGATTCCGGATTCCCCCTCCCTTTACTCCCCCCACAGTACCCGAATCGGCTCGGTTATGTCAATGATGTATCTAGTGTTTGCTAGGTGTCTTCCCACCAAGTTTCATCTCGATCCCTCCACTCATAGCGTTTCCCAAGATTTCCGGTTGCCCCCTCCAGCTCCCCCCAAAAGTCACCGGATCCGGTCCGGATTTTAAGTAGGTCGTCTGAGGCATGAGGTCTTTCCAAATATCAAGTTCCATCGAGATCCGATCACCCGTTCAAAAGTTATAAATACCTCAAGATTCCGGATTCCCCCTCCCTCTACTCCCCCCACAGTACCCGAATCGGCTCGGTTATGTCAATGATGTATCTAGTGTTTGCTAGGTGTCTTCCCACCAAGTTTCATCTCGATCCCTCCACTCATAGCGTTTCCCAAGATTTCCGGTTGCCCCCTCCAGCTCCCCCCAAAAGTCACCGGATCCGGTCCGGATTTTAAGTAGGTCGTCTGAGGCATGAGATCCGATCACCCGTTCAAAAGTTATAAATACCTCAAGATTCCGGATTCCCCCTCCCTCCACTCCCCCCCACAGTACCCGAATCGGCTCGGTTATGTCAACGATGTATCTAGTGTTTGCTAGGTGTCTTCCCACCAAGTTTCATCTCGATCCCTCCACTCATAGCGTTTCCCAAGATTTCCGGTTGCCCCCTCCAGCTCCCCCCAAAAGTCACCGGATCCGGTCCGGATTTTAAGTGGGTCGTCTGAGACATGAGGTCGTTCCAAATATCAAGTTTCATCGAGATCCGATCACCCGTTCAAAAGTTAAAAATACCTCAAGATTCCGGATTCCCCCTCCCTCCACTCCCCCCACGGTGCTCGGATCGGGGAAGTGACTATTTCCAACTTAATCATTTGGGGTCCCTGATATGCCTGCCAAGTTTTATCATCCTAGCTTATGTGGAAGTGCCCGAACTAGCAAAACCTGGACAGACCGACAGACCGACGGACGGACAGAAATTGCGATCGCTATATGGCACTTGGCCGAAGGGCAAGTGCCATAAAAAAACGGATACCTTATGGCTGCTCTGGCCTTTTGCTGTGGTCAACATCTTAAAATCTATCCTCCTATATATGTCCCGATCTCGACGAAGTCGAAAATATCTATTTCAATCCCAACCCACAGTAGACTAGATTACAACCCACATCACTTTCACACTGACCACCCTTCTGCACGCATCTGTACCACCCGATCTCTAATTTTCACTTGTGCATTGAAGCTTATGACATTTCACATTTTACACATTTTAACCCTTGTCGGGAAGTCAAGCTGATGATCAGACTGAGATCCTGATGTTGTTTGTTTCTTTTTTTTTTGATACGTTGACCTGTAAAGTCTTGTCGGTAAAATGGGAACTCTCTTTTTCGGTCTGTTTACATCTGGAATGACTGGAATGGAAAAAATCGTGTCGATTAATTCAGTAATTGTAAACTGTTGGTCAGTGTGAAGGTTTTTTGATGTGGTGACTGGAAAGCCTGTAGCCTACATGGTACAATCAATCAGGGAAATAGTCGGGAGTGCTAGTATTGCTTTTGGAGGCCAGATGGATCTTCAATCTTCTTTGAATGATATTTTCCTTCCTTCCTTCAAATGACTGGCACTTGGGTTTCACTCTGGATCCCCTTCGGCCTCGGTTGCTTCTACTTCTTCGTTGCTGCGGTTATGAAATGTTGTTTTCTTGGAGAACAGTGATCATCTGATGGTAGATTTCCCTCTCTTGTCTGAGAGGAATTTCGAGGTCCACACTGGTTGCGATATCTTCTGATTGGTTAAGCTGCCTGGTTATTCTCTTAATGCTTGCTGTTTCAGGGGCTGGGCTCTTGCAGTCAAAGATGATATGTTGGAGGGTTTCAGGATGAGAGGCGCAGAATCGACAACTTGGGTCCGGTCTCTGTTTGTACAGATATTCTTCCTTTCGGAGGATTAGAGCGAGACTTTTGATTCTGCGATACAGTTTGTTGTCGCCCGCGTCTCTGAAAATCGGTGCGATAGATGGGTGGGGTGGGGTAGACTGCTGATCCTTTTTCTCATGACGTCCCTGATGTTGGTTAGTGCTGCCGGTAGGTCTGTTGTTCCTTCTATTGTAGAGCTGGCTAGTCTGTCTGCTTCTTCGTTGTATTTGATACCTTGGTGGCTTGGAATGTGCTGGAACTCTATCACTGTGCCTGCTAGGTCGATTTTAAGGAGCAGTGAATGTAGTCTGGTAAGGTCTGAGTCTGCTGCTTTCTTGTGAAGGTTTCTGATTAGGAGTAGTGATGATTTGGAGTCTGAGAAGATGACAGCTTTTTTAGACGTTGGTGGTTTAACGAGGTTTTAACGAGTTTTAACGCTTCAAGAATCGCTGCTACTTCTGCCGACAGGATCGATGCACCATCTGGCAGTCTTTGGGATAACTTCAGGCTGTATTCCGGGATCACTGTTGCTGCAGCCGCTTTACCCTGTTTCACGGATCCGTCGGTGAAAATGTGGAGGTGGTCGCCATAGTCGTTGCTAGATTTTTCTAAAAAGATGGTTTGTACTTGGAGTGGGGTATATGTAGATTTTTTCCCATTCATGAGTTCCAGGGAGACGGTTAGTCTTCTTGTGGTCCATGGTGGGGTTTCGGTGAAGATGAAAGGGGGTAGCTTGTTGTCTCCAGTTAGAGGCTTTGGTTTCAAACAGGTCCCATGACGGGATGACTCCTTTGGGTGGGTTTCTGTTGGAAGTTCTTTGGTAGACTATATGCTCGGGGCCCTAGATATGGAAGCTTCAGGTTATCATTCTCAAATTTGGTGGTGGACTTGATTATCAGTTAAACTCGGTTAAGGGCGTCAACAATAGCAACAATGTCTGTTGTTTTTCAGACATCCAACCCATCCCATGTAGGCCATTTCGAAAAAGCCCAAATTTTTGCAACATGCACCGGACTTCACCAAACTATAAGAGAAGTCGTTACAATTCAGAAAAACTGTCCAGGGATCAACCAAGACGCAGGTGAATATTCACTACCAGAAACATAGAACAGCATCATCAGTGAAAGGAAATTCAGACCCCATGCACTTCTCTACAACAAAACCAAAGTCAACCCAAATGCAGAAAAGTCTCTCCCCGATCAAATACCCCATCGAGCAGCAAAAACAGCCACGGTGTCCAAAATGAAATCACAACAACCTTTTTAACTCCAAGCATCTCTCACAAAGTAATTTACAAAGTCAGATATTTAATGCTAAGCTAGATTCTTTAATTTGTGTATCCACAAGTTCCTTTTTCGAACATGATTGGCTTTGAGTCTGAATGAGGGCCAAAATATAGCTGTAATAAAACTGAGCTGACATATCCGTTTTGACCAGCTTGAAGTATTCGCTCACTGCCCAGCACCCAAAAACGCCCAGAACCAAGGATGGGGCGTTGGGCGTCAGGGCGTCAAATACCCAAGAGTAATAGTGCGAACACAGCTCCCGGTCGGGAATTTCTGCCCGGATTTGCGGCACCATCATCACTTCCATATGGAAAAGTTGAAATTTTTCAACTTGATGACGAAAGTGCAGGAAATCTGGCCTGGAAATCCTCGTGGTGTGTTCGCAGTTTAAAATGAAGAAACTTAGGCAGTTGACACAATAGCTGCGTTCTTTGTCACGGGAGTTATCACCGGTGGTCTCCGTTTTTTTTTTTATAAGCCGTTTTTGCATCCACCGGTGACTTCTCACCAGTCTTATAACCCGTTTTTGAACTAACCAGTGTCCGGTTTTATCTCACCGGTGCGGACTAACCAGAACCTGCTCGTGAGCCCTGCTGCAGCGAGGAGTTAGCCGGTTTTCATCAACTCACAGGTGAACCAAAAGAACGCGTTTTAAGGGAAAAACCGGACACTGGTGACTAAACACCAGAGACAGCCCGGAGTGCAACGAACGCAGCTAATGTTACTTTCAGTACAAAAAGCTGGATGAGTTAAGTACGTCCGCTGGGCGGAAAGGGTGGCAGTGCTTGAAACGCCCAAGTGGAAACAGAGAAAACGGCCACTAAATCATGGCCCGCATTCAAATTTGCATTAAGTTGGATGAGCTAACTATGTCCAGGCGTTAGGCGGCAGTGCCACCCAAGCAATAAATGGAGAAACGACCATGCACCACCCAACTTAAAATTCTAAATTTTTCCGGGCAGTAGTGCTTGAAACGACCAAGTGAAAACTAGAGAAAAGCCCATCAAATCACAACCAGCGATAATAGCAATACAAAAATATCACTGTTTTTAATGAGGCAGGCCTTACCAGTGACAGCAGACCAGATATCTGTTGGGGTCGCTGTAGACTCTAGCCTAGCCCTGGATATGTCTTATTACTCATAAAGAAACCTAGAATAACTATTATCACCAATCAGCTTATAAACACCAATTTAAATTTCAGGAATGGTCTGATACATTTTAATTTGGATAAAGATTTGGTAGTTCTCGGTTTTTTGCTTGGTGGGTTCAAGCCCATTACTGCCCAAGCCGTAACATAGTTACCATCTTATTTTCTTTTTAGTTTTACCCCGGGCAGACCAGCTTGAACTTTTCGTCCACCGCCCATTCACCCTAAAACGACCAATACTAAGGCATGGTGTCTTGGACGGCAGGGCTTTTAAACACCCAAGAGCGAAATGGAGAAACTTAGGCTGAATGACACAATGCTAGTTCCTGTGCAAAAAGCTGGGTGAATTAAGTTAGGGCATTGTGTGGTAAGGGCGACAGTGCTTGAAAAATCTAATCGAAAATCGAAAAACGCCAACGAAATCACTGCCAGAATCAAAATTCACTAAAATTGTGTGAGCTAACTATGTCTGTGCATTGGGCGGTAAGGGTGGCAGTGCCTGAAACGCCTGAGTGTGAAATAGAGAAACAGACACTAAACCATAGCCAGCGTTCAAATTCACAAAAATTGGGATGAGCTAACTGTGTCCAGGCGTTGGGTGGCAGTGCTTGAATCGCCCAAGCAATAAATGGAGAAAGTACTATGCACAGCCCAACTTAAAATTTGAAAACTTTGGATGAGCGAAGTATGTCCTGGCTTTGGGTGGTAAGGGAGGGGCATCGGAAGGGGGTAAAATCGGTAAAATTTTGGAAAGATTCGGTCAAATTTCGGCTCTGCACCCCCTGACCGAAAATGCACTTGCGACGCCCCTGGGTAAGGGAGGTAGTGTTTGAAACGCCCAAGTGAAAACTAGAGAAACTCCCACCAAATCACCACCCACGATAATAGCAACAAGACCTAAGGTTTCGATGGGATCCCAAAAATCTAATATTTGTTCCAGACAATTGGGTCTTGTCTTCGCCAGGTCCTGTCTTCGCCACGCTAATCATCTGAGAAAACCAAGTTCAGATATACCTCTATAAGCCGTATCTATTTTAAGGATACTGACCGAAACTTCCTACTTTACTTCTTCCAAATTTCCGGTTTCGGCCGTATTCCGAGCGAACTACTTGTCCAGCAAAAAAAGAACAATTCAGAAACGAATTCAGCGTGTCTCCTTATCCCTATCAAGAACATGTGATCAACTTTAAAGAAAACTTTAACTTATACAAAATTTCCGGTTTCAACTGAATCCCGGACGAATTATATGTCCGGTTAAAAAGTGATTGTCATATACAGACTCAGCGTCTTTTCTTAGCCCTAAATCTGTCATCTAATCAACTGCAAATAAAACTTTCGCTTCTAACAAATTTTCCGGTTTGGCCGGATTCCAGGCGAACTAGTTGTCCGGCTAGAAAATGGTTTTCATCATTGTATTTGGCATGTCTTCTTACCCAATAATCAAACATCTAATCAACTTCAAATAAAACTTTTAATTTTAACGTATTTTCTGGTTTTGCCGGGTTCTGGACGAAATACTTGTCCGTGAGAAAATGGTTTTCCTATTCGTGTTCAGCATGTCTTCTTACCCGATAATCGACTATAACATTAGCTGTTTAAAAATATTTTGGTTGCCCAATAATTTGAAATCCCTCTACCACCCCTAAATATAGGGCTACAGAGCCCATCTACAAACTTGACCTTACCCTTGACCCAAATAATCCTCACACCAAGTTTCATCAAAATATCTCATTCGCTTCGAGACTTACCGTGCTGACAGAGGGACAACTTTTGCGATGTCATAGGTATCCCTCCACTTACGTTTTGGGATCCCAATAAAAAAATAGTACTGTTCTGAATGAGGCAGGCCTTACAGTAGTTATATAAAGGGGGTTCTAGCTCACCATCCCCCCAATTTCAAAACCCCATTTTAACATCAATTTCTTAAATTTTAACATCCTTTTTACCAAATTATCCCCCTTTTTAAGAACATTTTTATTTTCTTACTTCCAAAATAAAGGATACAAGAAATGAGAATATTACCCTTTACTACATATAAAATACTACAATATACTACTACTTCTTTTTTTTACATTTTTCATTTTTTTATTCAAATATTACTGAGTAAACAGTTCTAAATCCACATATGTTTCTTTGTTCTTGTTTTCGCGTACAATCGGTTGCAAAACTAGATTTTTCTTTAAAAGTAATTCGTTAGCAATGGCATTATATTTCTGTGTTATAAACAAATCACAGGGTTTGTCATTATGATTAATAACTACAACCAACTTATCACCATATTTTGTCTTAGCAATTCTCATTTTAACAATAGTATATTTCAATCCAAGAACTAGTTCTTCTTTCCTGATTGTCTCATTGTATTTATTCATTCTGATTGTATTCAAGACTTCCTTTGCGGACTCCATTTATTAGGGGATGATTTTATTAAATAAAAATCCAGACTCACAAACTCACATACATATTTTTGTTAATAATACCTAATGTAGCTTTTCTTTCATAATATATAACACAGTAAACATTATATGGTACGGGTTGATTATCTTTCAACGTTAAACTTATTTCAATATCAGCAGTTGTTCCATTATAAATATTTGACTCGTGTTTGGAAACATCGAAACAGAATAGTGGATATACTTCTTTAAATTCTTCTATACTAACAACACTACCAGTATCAAATGCTAATTGTTTATAACCCAAATGTATGAACCTATTGTAAAGATTTGAGTATTTACATTTGTCATCGCTAAAATCACATTTAAGTGGTTCTTCGGGATATTTATCCCCATTAATTCTAAGTTCTATGTCTGTTAAATTCATATGATCAAACACCATATTATTCATTAATTGATTGTTATGCTTTTCATTTTTCTGTAGCATCACAACTACTTTTGTTGGATTGTTTCTCTCAGATATAACTTTCCAAGTGTGTTCCTTATTTTGACTAACATCGCTTTTATAAGTATTACATGCTTCCCACATCAGATTATGCTTTTTATCCTTAGCAAGACCCTTTTCTAATTCACTCATCATTTCGATACTAGGAGCTACAATAGGGATCTTCCAGGATAAATACTCGATTACTACTTTGAAATTAGTATTTCCATTTCTTATAATCATGTTGTTATCATCATTTCTTCTTAGAAATAATTTATGCGATGCACCTCTGAAGAATCGTTTGTTTCCTTTCAGAAATCCAAACAATTCTGATAATGGTAAATACATATTTACTAATTTACTGCTCTTTGTTCTGTTATATCTTTTTTCAAATCCTTTATTATAATTATTATTATTTCTCAAACTGACTGTTCCACCCCCTGCTGCAGCCCCTGCAGCCCCTGCTACTACTGGAGTTGCAGTAAACGAAGCAATAACAGGATTAATTTCTTTTCCTTGATTATAATCCTTATACCAGAAATGATTTCTTGCTGCACTTCTAGAATAATCATCAGAGTATTCAATCAACTTTGTAACGGTAGTTGTAATACCAACATGATTAATTTTTTCAACCGATTCATCGTTTATTACATATTCAGCGGTACTGAATAAATTAAATCCATTGTTCGTCAAAGTAGCAATATCGGTTGCAGCTATATTATCTCCATTTTCTTTCACTATTCTTACACTAACATCAAGATAACTTTCACTTGGATAAAACCAGGAATCTAATTTCTTCGTTACGAATTCAAACTCTGATTTATTAGATACATTCACATCTGTTTCTCGAATTTCTTTAAATTCGTATCTTACCACTGTATCATCAACAAGCGGTTCATCAAAAATGTTCCATTGCGGACTGATAACTTTATTTACTGCCATTTATATAAGAAAGAAATTATTAAATAAAACTTATTTCAGAATCTTTAATCCATTTCCAGTCATTAACGTTTTGATCAAGTCCTGACTTCTTTGATTTAAAATCCTTTTATTTGTACCGATAAGATCCTTCATCGATTTTTTGTTTCCAATTACATCAATGAGTTCTTTCTTGTTTACATCGATCAGATCTTTCCCATATTCTATTGCTCTGTTTTTCAACAACTCAAATCTCGGTTTAATAATATTATTATACATTGACATAGCCCCATCTTTTATTTGTTTTGCTGACGTTTGAAATAACTGGGAATTAACAATGTTTTTGAATACACTACCGATTCCACTTCCATACTGCTTTTTATAAAGTAATCGCTTATTATTAATCAACATTTATAGGTAAATAATTTTATTTCACTAATCCTTTAAGCTTTTCTTAAATGCAGTACGTATCCAACGTTATCACCATTCAAATCGATAGGTCTTCCCAACTGATCAGTAATTGTCATTCTCAAGGAGTAAATAAAGTCTTTTGTATTAATAGGAAGGTAGATTAATTGTCTAGGATTCTCAACAATTTGACAACCCGGTTCTGTATTCGGAACAAATGTCCAAATGACATCTGATTTACTTTTGTTTACGATAGAACTGTTTACAAGAGAGCAGTGAATTTGAATTTTATCAACGCTTCTTGTTATATTCGGAAGCTTTGTACCTTCATTGATTTTCTTAGATATCTCACTATCCTTCTCAAATCCTAAAATCTGACACAAGTCACTATTAAATCTAAACACATATTTTTCTTGTAATAGTATGACAAATCTCATAGATGCTGGATTGGATGAAATTACAATAGGACATTTATCTTTTGGGGTATCAAAATACTGACACAAAAAATAATTCAAACAATCATCGTTATACATCCCATTAGGAATAGTAACATTCATCCATTCTGTTGCATTATTATCTTCATCTTTCCTGTATTGAAATGTATTATTTCCAAATTTATCACTTATATTATGCCATGAATACCACAAAGTACACTGATTCAAACCTATTTCATAATCCCAATTACGATTCAATTCGATTGGTTGACTAAATGTTATATCAATGATACTTTCATTACCTTCAATGTTTAACAACACCATTTATTAGAAATAATTTTTATATATTGAATTGTAATTTCTCTTCGTAAGAAATTTATTTCGCATTAACGAATCCAAAATATCAATAGCTTCATTTCTCACCTCATCAGATGTATTTCCGTTTACTCTGCTACCTATCAAAGTGTATAATTTTGAAATCATTTCATCACAATTCATAAATATTCCAGTTCCTTGTTGTCTGATAAAGGGTATACTAGATTGAATTTTTTTTAATCTATCCTTATAGTCTTGTATAAATAAAATAATTTGATCATACTTATTCGAACTATAACTTTTACTTTTCAGACCACCATAACTTTGACTTATAGATGTTAAATAATTCAGAGCCCCATCTATTTCTTTATGATGCTCAAGGTAATAATGAGGCATTTTAAAATAATTATCGATACCATTCCAGTCATCTTTATATTTTAAATTAATTTGATTTAATAATTCCACATCAATATTTAAGTTTAGATTTACGTCATATGGTTGTTCTAGATTGGGTTCTATCGCATGAGTGGGAGCTCGACTCGATTCCTCTGAAGTAGTGGTCTGTAAAGCTGTTTTAAATGTATCACCTAATCTGATAAACCGTCTTCTTGAATTATTATCACCTTCAAGTAGTTTATTAATTATCGTTTCAGCGTTCTCTTGTAATTTTTTGATGGTATCTTTAGTGTTTTCTTTTTGTGCTATAATAACTGGAGCGTTTAACTCTGAAGCATATTCCCGAAATCCTGCCTTCTCCATCTCATTTTGTTGAACCTTTCTTCTCTGAACTTCTCTGTTCTTCACTATATCCGATAACATATCACTCAAGCGTCTTGAATCCATTTATATACAAGTAATTTTATTTCATAATAAATTTTGAAAGTTCTTTTTCATAAAACCCTCCTTGAATTAATTCCCCACTTTTGTCAGATATTTCATAAGTAATGGGAATGGTAGGTCT
The DNA here is from genome assembly GCA_023053575.1 of Branchinecta lynchi. Lineage (NCBI taxonomy): Eukaryota > Metazoa > Arthropoda > Branchiopoda > Anostraca > Branchinectidae > Branchinecta > Branchinecta lynchi. Next base: position 21,443,806 of record JAKZAP010000001.1, read on the forward strand.
GATGGTTGCTATCTGAAATACTTCATCCGTATAATTAGGTAAATATCCTTTATCGAAAATACTTTTTTCTTTTTTAATTCTGACTAAATCCCCTACTTTGACGTTTCCTGTGATTTTGTAGTCATCTACTGGAGGAAACAGAGCACTAAAAACCTTTTTCTGATTAACCTTTTTACTAGCATCAACTGGTTTCATTTGTATTGAACGGTGGTACGAGTTATTATAATTACTCACAAATAAAGGTAAAATATCAATCCAATTAGTAGTGTTATTGTGAGTGAAATATTTCCATAACTTGTCTTTCAGCGTTCTATTGAATCGTTCTACAATTTGCGCTTTCAATTCGCTTTCAGATGCAAACCAGTGTATATCGTTATTTTTCAAAAAAGATTGAACATTTCTCATCACAAATTCTTTACCTTTATCAGTTTGTAGTTTCTTAGGAATTCTTTCTTTAAATATAACACTGAATGCTTTTATTATTTCAGCACCCGTTTTGTCTTTCAGAGGGACACACCAAGCATATTTACTAAAGCAATCAATAACAGTTAAAATGTAATTTGTTTTATTATTTTCTTTTTTATATTTCTGCATGTCAACTAAATCAGCTTGCCATTGCTCATCAACATAGTGAACATACACTCGCCTCCTTTCAAAGTTATGATAGGAAGGTTTGTGTAACGTATACACATTCTCATTTTGCAACACATTTTTTATTTTATCCTTGGAAACCTTAACACCATTTTCTTTTAATTTTCTGTAAATATCATCCACACCTGAATAATTAGAATAATACGTCTTTAAAATATCTGTTTCTGCGTTGAGGTTTTTTTTAAAAAGCGATTTTTCCTCGACCCGCAAATAACACAATTCCCTTTCAGCATTGGAACATTATTTTTTTGTGACACTGCCTTAAACATTGATTCAGTGTCAGTGCTCTTTTTACATTTCATACAATAAATCTCCATTTATTAGAAAATAATTTTTATAAACGAAAAGCTACCAACTTCATTTTGCGCTTAATGTAGGAAATACAGTGAAGTCCACAGTTTACTTCGTCTATATTTTGGACAGCAAGATTTTCATAAGCTATTTTTTTCTTTGAAGTTTTTAGATATTTAACTATTTCTTTTCCTGGAGGAATACCGAAAGAATCGAAAAATTCGACATAGGGGGATTCAGGTAGATTACAATAGGCAACCCAATGTGTTCCAGGCATTCCACGTTTGTCATAGTTGATTACACCACATTCCGAATCGTTTATATGTTTGGGTAGCGTATCTAAAGAGAACACACCTCTAAACTGTGGTATACTCCCTAATGCATCCATAATATCAAAATTGGTTAGAGGTCCTACTTTACTTTTGCTTCTTTTTTGATGTCCCCGTTTTTTGACTTCCTAGGCCTTCCACGTACCCCATGACCGACAACTTTTTGTGTTCCAGGAAGTGTTAGCGCTCCACCTGTGTTGACATCATCGGTTTTTTCCTTCTTAGGTCTACCACGTACACCATTACCGGTAACTTTTTGTGTTCCAGGAAGTTTTAGCGCACCACCTGTGTTGGTCATTTTATCCATAATTTTCTTACCAGCGAATGTACCCAAAGCAGCAGCACCACTTGTTAAAGCTGCCTTACCAAGGGTAATTGCTAGCGGTATTAAAAATGGAAGTAATCCACCTTTTTGAATCGCTTCTCTCATCTGCTTGTATGATACATCAATATCACAACCCTTATTATTCATTTTACATGTTTCAATTTTATCAATTTGTCGTTTACTTAAAAGTAACTTGACTGGTTCCCGTTCATTTTGTCTACTATGACTAACACGTATCTGACATTTTTGTTTAGCATCAAAACATTTCTTCAGCTTTCCTTTCTGAAGCTTTGACAAATAAACTGTATACTCCATTGTTTCAACCATTTATTAGGGAATTAATTTATCATATAAATTTTATTTCTTTAGTTTAGTTTTCATGAAGTCTTCTGTTTTCTTAACAAAATCTTGATCAACAGGTTTTTGCTCTAAAAGCCTTTTTAAAATGTTTACGACTGCTCTTTCAATACCATTGATATGCAGATTTTGGTCCAAATCATTTGAACCAATAAAACTGCTAATTTTTTGTTGGTTTTCGAGCTTTTTCTCAATACTTTTCCTAAGGTCAAGAAGCTTTTTGTCAATACTTTTGCTAAGGTCGCCAATCTTCGTTTCAATACTTATGCTAAGGGCTTGTTGGTTTTCGAGCTTTTTGTCAAAATCTAAAAGATACGTAGTTAACGTTCCTAAATTAACAGCATCATGTTTGTTTCTAGGATCTTGAACATTTGTGATAACTTTATTCCCAGCATCAAGTTCTTTATCAGTAACCTGAATTGTTGGTTTTACAAATAATCCTTTATCTTTGATCCTTACCATTGCATTGTCAGGAGAATCATCTACCAAGGTTAATCTGTTAATATCTTCGCTAAAATATTGATTGGCTTGCACTTGTTCTGCAGTTATTTGTTCTTTAAACTGATTCAAAATAATAGTCATCAACCTTAAGCTAATCGCATCCTGATCTGCTTTGGCATCACCTAAATTAACAATTCGCCTATCCTGTAGGTTAATGTTACCGTTTTCGTCAGTAACTACCTTTACATTCGATTCGTTACTAACCTTTTTTCCGACACTACCAAATTTATTCATTTATTATAGAAATAAATTATCCGGTAAATTTTTCAAAGTTTTTCCTGTACTTAAGGGTTTTATCTTTTATTTTTAAATCTATGAAGAAAAAACCGTACCCCTTGGTTGCAGTCTCGAATTGTTTGAGAAATTTTTCATCGTCTATACTGGATACATGGCTTTGTCTTATTAATTTTACTTCTTTTGGATTAGAACACTGAAAGAATGCAAAATAATTGCACTGGAGCCTTACCACCTTTGGCGTTTTATGATAGCTTTGAGACAAGTAAATAATTGAGGCATTTTTCTTTCTTCCTCTTATGAATAAATCTTCTATTTTCTTCTGGTCTTTTTCAGTGACAAAATCGTCAAAGATAATCAAGTTTTGGTATTCAGGGTCTAAGTCGTCAACATCGACAATATCATCAAGATTGTTACTTACTGTTAAGACTTTCGATTTGCATTGTGACTCCAAAGTGGTTAAATTGGTTATAAGGTCTTGATATTTATCTTCTTCAAGATCTTTAGCATACAAGTATATTCGGTTGAAACAAAGATATTCATAAATTAAATTCAAAAGAAGGTTAGTTTTCCCTGTTCCAGAACTTCCACAAATTAATAATCTAAATGGCCACTGAGGTGCAAGGTCGTGCTTATTCTGATAAGTGTTCTTTTCACTAAAGTCATAGACTTTGATTGGAGCCTTTTCATTCATTTATTTAGGAAGAATTTTTCATTATAAGATTTACTTGAGTATTTTAAGTATATACTTGAAGTTTTGAAGTAGGTACTTGATTTTTTTAAGTAGGTACTTGAATTTTTTAAGTAGGTACTTGAAGTTTTGAAGTAGGTACTTGAATTTTTTAAGTAGGTACTTGAATTTTTTAAGTAGGTACTTGAATTTTTTAAGTAGGTACTTGAAGTTTTTAAGTAGGTACTTGAAGTTTTGAAGTAGGTACTTGAAGTTTTGAAGTAGGTACTTGAATTTTTTAAGTAGGTACTTGAATTTAATGTTTATAACCTAAAGGTAAAGTGTGTATTTTATCGCTTGTTACTATCCTTTTATCATCCTTAGGATCTAACGCTTTTTTATTCTGTTCTTCTAGAAACATATTGTGCTTGTATGATCTTAAGTTATACTGGGTTATAGAAAGGTTTTCCGTTTTACCAAACAGTACATCCTTATAGTTTTGAATCGTAATTTTATCTTTAACTATATTGGTTTTTATTCCTTTCAGTTTTTTGCTAGCTTTTGAAGGGTCTTGGTTGTCCTTTAAATAAGCATATACCTTTGATCGTAATCCAACAAACTCTGTCATAACCTGTCCACCTAATTCATCTTTCATCATTCCTATCACTTTCTTATTTACACTAGGAAACCCATATGGATTATCTTTCGCATAATCAGATGTATCGAACCTCTCATTCAAATCTTGTTTGATATCTTCATAGAAATCTTCGGTTCGAATGTCGTATATGAAAGAATCAGTGTCCATATAACACAAATCAATTTTATCTCCATATTTAGGCTTCATATAATCATAATGGAATTCATACATCAATAACTTGGATAGTTCTAATACAGCAAAGCCGATGTACATTGGTTTGTCTAATTTTATCTTTTCCTTTGACATTCTTGCTACTGAAAAGTTTTCACTGAATATTATTTCAGATTTAAAGTTGGGTTTCTTTATTATTTTTTCTCTTGTTGTATCATCCGTTATTATTTCCATATCCGCTCGCTTCCTTACGTTTTCCATAGTTTTTCCAAAGCAAGCATTATTCATAAGCTTAAAGAAATCCTTTTCAAAATCATTTGTACCTTTAGTTCTAAGTGCTGTGTTGTGGTCTATATATCCGTTTAAGTAAGCACTTTCAGTGAATCCTAGTATTCTGTGTACTCTTTTCAATATCAAACCTTTTGTAAATAGAATTCTAGGTTCCTGTGGTGAACTACATAGTTAGTTTTATCTAATACTGTGGTACATAGCTTACCGTTAAAGTGTTCGGGTGCTAATGGTAAATCCTTGTGTAATTCGTGTAGTTCTTTTGGATATTCTAAGTCTACCTCATATATAGCACCCACATCTTGTCTCACCGACTTAATCGTAATCACCGACTTGATATGACTTTTCAGATGGTTGTAATACTCGATTGATTCATATTCATTCCTTTCTTTCAAATCATCCGGTATGGAAATGAATTGGAAATCATTCGCGGGTAAATTCTGCGACATCGCCCACCCATATAAATTATTTTTATCCAAATACACTAAATAATTAGATGGCTTATTCTTATTATAATCACTTGTATATTTATTATTTGCTTTTGCGTATCTTTTTATACATTGGGATACACCACCTCTTATTCCTTTTTCTATAAAGGTATACATGTCTTCCTTTGAGAATAACGGCAAGTCTACTTTCGAATGCTTTAGGAAAGCATCCCATGTTAGTCCTGGAGCTGAGAAGTAATGAAGTGGATCCAGATCATAATTATGTATACACACATTTCTGAAATTCTCCACAACGTCTGATAGAATTAACACATCACTTTTTAGGTACAACTTGGTATAATCAAGTAATGTTTCACAGTTAAATTGCTTCCATATAGATACCGCTCTTTTATAATCACTTTTGTCAATACCTTTCCCCGTCAACCTAGAATAAAAGCTTTCTATTGGTGGTAAGTTTGTACAATTCATTTTATCGAAACTATCCACGAATTCATAGGGATACACACCTTTTTTAATTATTTCTTTGAATTCATCGTCATTTTTGAAGCTGTTAGATGTGTACTTGAAATTCTGTCTTAGATGATTACAAGGTACTTTGCAATCACATGTTGCTAAATTTGCTGATAGTTTGTCTAAAGATGAAGCCATAAATCTAATTGAATCTATAAACCGCATCTCATATTTTATTTCCGTATCCGTCTTTCTTATACTTATTGATTTCGAGAATGAGATGAAACTTTCTGCACTTTCAAAAATTCCGTTATCAGGTATCAATTCTCTAACAAATAAATGAGAGTCATATTTTGATAAATTATGCATTACTACCGGGATATGCCTAGGAATCCTGTATTTCATATTACATTCAGCATGAGCAAATCCCCTATCTTCTCCTGTCATGTGGTCGTGATCAAAGTGAGGATTTTCAGTAATTTCAGTTGTACAGATGTGACAAGTCTTATTAGTTAGTTTATTCCATTTATTCACAATTTCTGCATTGGTATAAGTATGGTTTCTTTGTCTGCTTTCATATTTGTTTGCAATTTCTGTGGATACTTTTGTAACGGTTTTAACAAAATGTTTTGCAGCGTCTTCACCGAAATAATCGTAGTATTTGTTCTGGTTTGTATCAAAGGAACAGCATACCTGAAATCCGTAAGCAAATGGCTTCTGTTTGGCCACTTTTATTGTTTTCTTCCCGTTTACTTGATTGTACTCTTCGTTATAAGACTCAAAGTCGGCTATTATGCAATAAGGTACTTTCATTTGTTTTGCAATATTTTTATATTGTATACTTGAACCTTCAGGAGGCATTATAATATCAGGATCTTCGCAATTATTTTTACTTTCATGTTTTTCAAAGCATTCTTCCTTCTTAAAATGCCTTCCGCAATAAGTGCAGAGGTATGTCTTTGTTTTCTTTTTAGATATTTGAGGACCAACTAATCTGCTCAGATCCTTTACCAGTACATAATGATTATCGAAATATAATAAATTAATAACATGTTTAGCTGTTTTGCCATTGATTGTACTTTTTAGTATATGACTTCTGATAATTTTCTCTTTTTCAATTTGAAATAAACAAATCTTAATGTTGTATCTATTTTCAAATTTGTGTATATCTTTAGTATCCATTGGGAAGTTGGTAACCCCTTCGAAATCAAATTGGTTCTCATATTGCTTATATTTCGAAAGTCTCTCAGCGTTGTCCTTGGTTGGGTATAAATGTGCTAAGATGGACCAAAGAAAGCATTTTTGATCTAAATTTTTTATATTTATGCACGCTTTTTTATTTTTTACGAAATCTGGCAGTATTTTAAACGTTCCTCCCATGTAAGATTCTATTCGTGTCATCCTATAATCAATTCCTTCATACCGACTAAATTGTAGCCCAGATCGAGGGGTATTACTTAAAGAACTCAGTCTCTTGTTATTATCATCCAAATGATTATGAGTAAGAATGCTATTTTTATTTAAAATCCAAGAAGTACTGTTGTAATATACTACTACTTCTTCATCATTCTCCTGTCGATGGAAAATAACCCGAGTTACAAACTGAACTCTATATTGATTTATTTCGTTCATTCGCCGCTGTATATCTGCGAAAGTAAAAGCAATAAGAGTATGCTCGTCAACTCCATTACCTTGAACTGAAACGTTTACAGTGAATATATTCTCACTTTCGCTAAAAATAGTAGGCTGCTGTTCTTCTTCAGTTCTAAATAAATGATCAGGAATTAATTTTTCTACTTGGATTTTTTTCTTATTTATGAAGAGAGTTGATAAACCAATTGGTTTCTGTCTACTGTTGTCACGTCTTTCTGTTTGATCTCTTATGATATCTCTATTTTTCTGTACGGAATCTTTATGTTTGGTAATAATATTATTATAGTATTCTCCAACTCTTTTTAGTACTTCTTCTCGGTTTCCGCGAGTTGATAGGTTCTTGTTTTTCAGAAATTTCTTTAATTCGCTTGTCTCTTTTTCTTTGTTATCATTGTATTCTTGTTTTAGTTTTGTAATGGTGATATTATTTTCTTTTATCTCATCTTCCAGAATGGTTCGTAATCTCGGTTCTGGTTTGTAGTCGGATGGTCTGTTCTTATTATGAGTTCTTTCGTTCCTGCGTTCAATTTTAATTTTATCTTCAGCTATCAAAATATACTTACTAAGATGGTTTATTATATTATTTGTTATTTCATGTTTCTTAGCTCCATTTGTTTTGATTTTATTAATTTTCGCATAAGTCCGCAGTTCATTATATGTGTATAGCGATAATCTTTGTATAACCGCTTTGTTGTTTGATATAACCTTTTTACAAAGCTGAATAACCTCTGTAGTATTCATCATTTAATAGGGGAACATTTTTATTAATAAATTTCCCAGTCTGCGTTTTCTCAACCGTAAAGAAAAGCACTGGTTTTCCAAATCCTTTACTATGTATTTTCCGACGCCCTTATGGGTTTCGCACATGCTTTACTACTAGTCACGGGTTTCCTTTATTCTTTACTACTCTTGACGAAATCGGCATTTGGTTACTACTCTTAACGAAAATCCGCTTTTGGTTACTACTCTTGACGAAATCGGCATTTGGTTACTACTCTTTATTTTGTTAGAAATATTTTTCGAAACAATTTTATTATATTATAAATGGAAGAATTAGAAAAGAAAATGTATGTTTACCGTCGCAGTTACAAGTACTACAATCGTATAAGTAATAGCTTACTTGTATCCAAATTCCTCTTTTCAGCAGCAGGAATGTCTGCGTTTCTAGTGCTACCGCTAGCTTCTTTAAGTTTGGGTGCTGTTATCATCGAAATAATTGAAAAGCAATTAAGCATTGCTGATAGAAAAGCAGAATTTAGGACTATTTATGATTTTTATACTGAGTTGTTGTCAATGCTAAAATGCGGACAGTTAACAATTGAGGAGGTAATTCAGAGAGAAACAGAGATGCGTAAAACCTTTCGATTTTTTCCTCGCGAAAAATACATGAAACAAGTCCGTCTGAATGGCTATAAATATTGCAAGAATACATCAATAGTTCAGAAGAATGTTCCACCAGTGTGACTCTTCACACATAACCACCACCTAGCAACAAAATCTAGCTTATAACTCAATCAATGAAACACCAATTTATTGAGAAAACTTAATTCAACATTTATAGACTCAGATTATCAAAATCAATCAACACTTCATCGGATAAGAAAACTTGCGCAGGATGCTCCTTGAGTAATGAAGACAATATCTCATCCTCTTGGATCGCTTTGCGAATAGCTTTTTCATTTTCGACGATGCAATAGTACCCTTTCCCACAGAAAGCTATTCCAGGATATTCGCGGACTAATCCATACAACTGAAGATATCTTCTTATTGTTGATTTGCTTTCTCCATATTTCTTAAATCGTTCTTCAAGAAAACACTTGTGCAGATTCTCAGGGTTGTCATTGAACAGTTTTTGCATGTACGCATACACTTCACCTTTTTTCGCTTTTAGTAACACTGATAAATAATCCAAATACACCTCCACTTTATTTAAATCAATAATTAAACGTTCTGCTTGTTCCAAACTGACTCCACATATTTTGCTGCTCAGCACCTTCTTGATGCTTACGTCCACTTTGAAGTTTCCAAACCTTCGCGAAGCATGTAAATTCGCTTTAATATCGGCTAAAAACTGCACGCTCTTCTCTTTTTTCTTGTCAACAGAGGAACACGCTGTCGTACGGTCTTCACCTTCGACTTCATCTGAGGCTGTGACTACCTTACTCCACAGCGAAAGGAATGTTTCTTGCTCCGATTTCTCCAGTTTGAACAACCCATTCATATACTTTTTCGGAATGGTTGCTGTTTTCTTCTGAATACCTTCGCTGTTCATCTGAAAATAAAAATCTTTTAACGACCTTGATGATTCCTTTACAGAATTTTTGAAGACCATTTGATTCCTACTTCATCTCGTGTGACACGCTTCGCAACATTATCTGACCCAGATAATTCCTTTACAGAATTTCCTACGTCATCTCGTGTGATGCGCTTCGCAACATTATCTAACCCATTAAAAATTCTTTACAGAATTTCCTACGTCATCTCGTGTGATGCGCTTCGTCATCTGATAACTCGTGTGGTATATTTGATATTTGCGTAATTTTTTGTTTCAGACGAAGCTATTCCTATCTACCTGGATATCCTTGTTTTTATCGCTAGAAAACTAAAAAATACTTACATTGGAAATTTTTTCTTTCTTCAACACCTTCTTAATCTCAACTTGTTTACAAATGTCTCCTTAACCAGATGCGCAACACTATATATATTCGCGAATCTTCTCCGCCGAGTCTTGTTATCTGCTGGAGGTGATGCATCTAAATATTCGAGAATATTCGAGAATATTTAGTGTGACGCATCTCTCACACCACAGGTGTTACGATCTGCCGGTAATTAGGAGCTTTGGATTTTTATTTAATAAAATCATCCCCTAATAAATGGAGTCCGCAAAGGAAGTCTTGAATACAATCAGAATGAATAAATACAATGAGACAATCAGGAAAGAAGAACTAGTTCTTGGATTGAAATATACTATTGTTAAAATGAGAATTGCTAAGACAAAATATGGTGATAAGTTGGTTGTAGTTATTAATCATAATGACAAACCCTGTGATTTGTTTATAACACAGAAATATAATGCCATTGCTAACGAATTACTTTTAAAGAAAAATCTAGTTTTGCAACCGATTGTACGCGAAAACAAGAACAAAGAAACATATGTGGATTTAGAACTGTTTACTCAGTAATATTTGAATAAAAAAATGAAAAATGTAAAAAAAAGAAGTAGTAGTATATTGTAGTATTTTATATGTAGTAAAGGGTAATATTCTCATTTCTTGTATCCTTTATTTTGGAAGTAAGAAAATAAAAATGTTCTTAAAAAGGGGGATAATTTGGTAAAAAGGATGTTAAAATTTAAGAAATTGATGTTAAAATGGGGTTTTGAAATTGGGGGGATGGTGAGCTAGAACCCCCTTTATATAACTACTCCTTACCAGTGAAAGCAGACCAGATCTCCTGGGGCATCGCTGTAGGCTCTAGCCGAGCCCTGGCTATTTTTATTACTGAGAAAGAAACCTATAATAACTATTATCACCAATCAGCTGATAAACATCAATTTAAATTTCTGGAATGGTTTGATGAATTTTAATTTGGGTGAAGATTTGGCAGTCTCAGTTTTTTGCTTGGTGAGTTCAAGCACAGACACCTTACCACCCAAGCCCTGACATAGTTTTACCACAGGCTATGATTTTGTGGGATTTTCATAATTTTTGGGATCCCAAAACGTAAGTGGAGGGATACCTATGACATCGCAAAAGTTATTTGTCTGTCTGTCTGTGCGCGCTATGACTCTCAAAAGACATGAGATATTTTGATAAAACTTGGTGTGAGGATTCTTTGGGTCAAGAGTAAGGTAGAGTCCGTAGATGGGCTCTGTAGCCCTACATTTAGGAGTGGGGGTTTAAATTATGGGGCAAATGAAATATTTTTAAACAGATGATGTGACAGTCGATTATGGAGTAAGAAGACATGTTGTTGTTGTTGTTTGGGGTTAGACGTGTTCGACCGGAAGGTCATATGCGTTTGTATCACTCGTTCTAAGAAGACATGCTGAACACGATGGTAAAAACCATTTTGTCATCGGACAAGTAGTTCACTCGGAATCCTGCCAAAGCCGGAAAGTTTGTTAAAAGTAAAAGTTTTATTTGAAGCTGATTAGATGCTTAGAATGGGGATAAGAAGACATGCTGAACACGATGGTGAAAACTATTTTTTCCCCGTACAAGTAGTTAGCCCAGAATCCGTCCAAAATAGGAAAGTCTTTTAAAAGTAAGTTTTATTTGAAGTTGATTAGATGTTCGATTTAGGGGTAGAAAGACATGCTGAACACGACGATGAAAACCATTTTCTTGCAGGGCAAGAAGTTCGCCCTGAATTCAGCCTAAACAGGAAAGTTTGTTAAAAGTAAAAGTTTTATCTGAAGTTGATTAGATGTTCGATTTAGGGGTAAGAAGACATGCTGAACCAGTGCTGAACACTTATTTGAAAAGTATTTTCTACCCGGACAACTTCTTCGCCCGGAATCAGGCCGAAACCGGATAATTTGTTAAAATCAGAAGTTTTATTTGAACTTGATTAGATGACAGATTTAGGGGTAAGAATACACACTGAATCTGTATATGACAATCTTTTTTTTACCAGGACATGTAGTTTGTTCGGAATCAGAGAGAGGTTTGTGCAAACCTCAAGTGTGCAAACCTGTAAGTAAGTAAATAATTTAATTATGACCTGCCATTTTGAAAAGGTGGATTAAATGAAGAAAATAAACAAAATAGAGGCAAAAGCCTTATTATTGCAATTATATTATTATTAAAACACATAAACAATAAACACACAGTAAAAGACAATTAATTTTTAATCTTCAGTCAGGAAGCAGTGGAAGACATTGTGCGCTGGTTGGGCCCTGTTGCTGCCCTGTTGTCCATGATTTCTTAAAGCGATGAGGAGACATCCAAAAGGGTAACACTTGCATCTTGAATTTCTCCGTCAATGTATGGTTATGACCTGGTTATGACATAATTTTGACAAGTGCAGCAGTCTGGAGTTTGATGTTTTACCTTAGACTACCTGAGTCTCAGGTAGTGAGAGACTTGCAAGCAGAGTTTCAGGTACTGAGAGACTTGCAAGAGTATTTCATTTGCAAGTGCTAGCAATTCACTGTGACAAATAGCAAGAAATAGAAAACTTCGAAAAAAGAGTTTGTGGTTTGTTATAAATAGTACGATACCTCTAACTGACCTCTAGGCATAGGCTACATGAGGCACACTGAGAAACAACTCCACTGAAACCTGTGATAATTTTTTGAATTGCCCACCTTGTTTTTCGTCTGTTTCTTCCAACAAGAAATACAGCCGATACCAGTAGTTGCGTTTAATGGATACCATAGTATCTGATACCACGGTCTAAAGTGGTCTAAAGTCGTTCGTGGTATCTAAATACTGCTAAATACACCACCAATCCCTCATTTTTGGATACCCTATGCCAAACTTTGGGTATCCAGGTTCCACGATGCGCAGAATTGTTTGGTATAAGTACATTTTCGGGCAATCTGTACATTTTGAAAAGTTGACTTGTCAACACTGGCAAATGGTTATTGGCGAGCAGTGTTGCCAGATTGGCTTATCTTACGCCAAACTGGCTTATTTTGTTGGTGACTGGCGTGAAAATTTTTGGAACTGGCTTGTGGCTTAAAACTTGGCTATTTTTATTTTGAGCTGGCTTATTTTTTGGCGCGATTTGCTTTCCGGGAAGAAATCATATTTTTTGGCAATCCATTTGAGATGTATCCGATTCTCGAACGAAGTTGGAGCCTCTATGCTCACGAAAGGTCAAAATCACGTATTAACTCTACGGTCAAAATATTAGGTAAGCCCTCACTCAACGACTGGCAGCCAGAGCTCGGACAGCCGTCTTGCGCTAAAGGTCTTGAAATTGATAAGTGAGTTGGCTCTCGCAGAACACCAACAAAATTTAATTCTTAGTTTGTTTTACGTAAAAGTATCGAAATTTATAACGCGTGTGTCATTCCCAATCTGGCCCACAATACTTCCCATCCAGGCTTAAAGTGGTGGAATGTTCGGACTTCGTTAAAATGTGGCTCATCAAACAGGAAACTGGAGATCCGTCCCAGGGACGTATTGTCGTTCGTGATAGCCGATTATGACCCTGTAAAGTACGATTGTGTTTCTTGTAGATCTTTAGTAGCCCTTTCAGTGCGTTTTAGCATCGCATTTAGCCGAGGGGTTGCTCACTCTCCGCCACCGGTGTACACCTCGACACGGCACCGACACGGCACCGGCACGGCACCGCGGCACCGGCACGGCACCGGCACGGCACCGGCACGGCACCGGCACGGCAAAAGCACGGCAACGGCGCAACACCGCGGCACCGGCACGGCACCGCACGGCACCGCACGGCACCGGCGACAATTTTTCCGGCCACGGACAAATTTTCTGCAGATTACTCTTCGCCATCTGGTATCTGGTATCTGGCGCCCAATAACGAAGGTACTTGAATGAAAGAATTATTGAAAACATGCAACCGAAGAAGAAGCTGAACTAGATATGAGGAGATGCTGTTGACCAAATGCGCAAAGTGGTCAACCATGGTTTGGTACTGGTGCTTGTCGATACTTGGATTTTTCGATATATCGATATTTTCACTTTCGATATTAGATAATCGATATATCGATATTTCCGCTTTCGATATTCAACAATCGATATATCGATATTTTCACTTTCGATATTCGATAATCGATATATCGATATTGATATTTGCTTACCATGCTTCGTTTCGCCAAAATCTAAGAACCAAATTTTCATTAAATAGCATCTTGGATCATTTCAAACTCAGAATAAATGAGAAATGAATTAGGGAAAACATATTGTCCAATTTCGGATATATAAGTGTAGGTTAGTTCGGATTATTTACAATAATTACGATGAACAAATATCGTTTTCGATAGCGATATTTACGTTTCGATATCGATATTTGGTGCGATATATCGATCGATCGATATCCGATATATCGCATACTGGATCATCTCGAACTCCGGATAAATAAGAAAGGAATTGCGGAATACACATTGCTCCAATTTCGTATATATAAGTGTGGGTTATGTTGGATTAATTGCAATCTTTACGAATGAACAAATATCGTTATCGATATCGATATTTACTTTCGATATCGATATTTTGTCCGATACATGGATATATCGTTATCGGTATCAAATATCGCCCAAAACTTGAGTCAGCTTCAGTATATTTTGCTTCTGGTGAAGGTAATTCAGTGGCGACCAATCTTTTTTTTATATTTGTAGAGTGTGCTAAGAATGATACTTGGCAGGCATATTTAACTTGGAAAAAGTCAATTTCCCCATCAGACACTCTGGGAGTGCAATAGAGGTATGCTTATTTGAACGTTCGTGCTTCGAACTTTGCCATTTTCATGCACTTGCTGTGGCTAAATATATGTACCAGTTAGCCTAAGTAGGTAGTCAAGGAAGGAAAAGATTGGTTCATAAATTCTTTTATAGAGCCAACCACATTCCTTAAAGTACTCATCACAACCAGAAAGTACAGAAAATACTTTGGAGCAAAACATATATTTTCATGATCCCCATGAGCCCATGATTATTTGTGAAACAAGGGTTTTGCTTCAAAATGAATTTCCAGCTCCCTTAAAGGACCCCTCGCACTAATCACTCTTCAACTTACAGTATTTTAAAGTATTTGAATACTTTAACTATGCTGTGCTTTCAATAAATAACTAACTGTTTTGGCTGTTTTAAGCCTTTTCCGAGACCCGTTGACTTCTAGCGAAACAGGGAAACAATTTGCATAACCGATTTTCCTGATGGAAAAAATTCTCGCAGACAACCGTCGCGCAACCGTCTCGAACCGTCGACAGCGTGATACACATCGAAGGTAGCAAAACACGGCAAGTGAGAAAATCAGCGAGGTTTTGTTAGAGGGGTTAGAATGTACCGCACGAAACGTGGGTCTCCGGGTTTAGAAATATATGTAATGATTACGGAAGTAGGTTGCATTAGTATTATAGGTTGCATTAGTTTGAGCAAAATATACAACTACGTGATCCCCATGAGCCCATAGTCACTTTTGCCTAAAGGGTTTTGCTTTCACATGAATTTCTAGTGCCCTTAAAGTGCAAAAATAAAATACTTTTCACCAGATCATTCTCTTGATTTCCAAGGGCCCACAATCATTCTTATTTCAAGGGTATGGCTTATAATTAAACACAAGAAACCCAAGAATTTACAAATTCCTAAATTTCATCCTCTGACCCAGCCTTGCAAGTACCATATGAGCTGCTAGCTCTTGTATTCAACACACATTGCCGACTTCATTCTCGGCCAATATCTGATGAAATTTGTTTACATGTACATCAGAAATCGTGCTTTATCACAATACTGTAATTTGAAGTAAAAAAAACCTCGGCACCGGCACGGCACCGGCACGGCACCGCGGCACCGGCACGGCACCGCGGCACCGGCACGGCACCGGCTCGGCACCGGCACGGCACCGGCTCGGCACCGCGGCACCGGCACGGCACCGCGGCACCGGCACGGCACCGACACGGCACCGCGGCACGCGCCACTTGGTGTACATCGTTTTTGGGAGTGAGCAACCCCTCGCATTTAGCATTGGGAAAAGGATTCTATTCCAAAGCTTTGACTTTACACAGAGTTATTTCCATAATTTTATGAACCTATGTGATAATATCCCAATGATCTAATATTCTTTGGGGGTATAATAAAGTAATGATCTGATGATTTTTTATTTTTTTTGTCTGCGGGTTACGTCCAACCAATACATAAGGGCTGGGGCACAATTTTAAGGATTTGTTCTGGCAACAACTCTATTGCGCCACAAAAAGAACATCTGAATGAATAGAAATGCTGACGTTAAAACGACTTAGGTCACAGAGTATCATTATAGTAATGAGAGGTCTGACTCAGTGAAATTATGGGATACAGAAATTGCAGCACGCACACGGACAGTGCTCGAACTAACACAGAAGAAATCGAGACGGTGGGCGTACTCGTCATTAATTTTCCTGTACTGTTGCACAGGAAAGTACGCACGGTCGAGCATTTTCTGCAGGTAGCGCGAGGGAATTTCTGTAGAGTCTCTAGAGGTCCACATGGGGTAGCGGTTTCTCGCAATTCTCCTAAATGCCGCCTCAAAATAATCTCTACATTGGAACTGAACTTCCTCAAGCCAGGGAACGAATTGGGAGGTGGATAATGCCTGTAGGCAGAGGCGTCACTAGCCAAAATGTTTTGGGGGGGGGGAGACAAGACATTTACCGACTGGCTGAATTTTTACCGACTTTTTCTGCAAAAAATCGACCGTTTTCAACAACAAAATGACCTTTTTGAAAAAGGAAAATCCACTGATTTTCAGAAAAACCGACTATTTTGACGAAAAATCGACCAATTTTCAGAAAAACCGATTGTTTTCATGAAAAAATCAACTATTTTGACAAAAGTCGCGTCGCTTCGCGCCGACTCGGTTATTTTTAACGACTTGCCAACAGCATTTGGGGGCGGCGCCCTCCCCTCTCCCCCCCACTCGTGACGCCCCTGCCTGTAGGATCAAAGGACCTGAATAGTTGTGAGTATTTCTATGAAAACGGCCGTCAAAACTTGGATACCTTTAAAAGTAAAGTCAGATTTTGGGCGAAAAATTGTCTGGCTTATTTTTGGCTTGTTTTTCAAAGGCTGCGGCTTACTTTTTGGATCACGATCTGGCAACACTGTTGGTGAGAGGTGAGCTGAAATTCAAAACTTGAAAATCTGGATGTCTGAAAATTCGAATTGACGTCAAAGGCAAAGACAGTAAAAGTGGGAAAGACTTTGGTCAAACGGGGTGAAAGGACTACAGCGTAGTCCACGTACCCTCAAATTTTTGGAATTGGAGAAAGGGACCCAGTGGAGTTAAGGCATAAGTCAGTCAGTAAGGACCTGGCTGGGACCTGGGAAGGACTCCCATCGATTCTGCATCTGTTAGGCTAGGCTAATCTGTTTGATTGGTGCATGGTTTTGTACTTACAGTTGAGGTATGCTTATTGGAACACTTCTCTACAGTATCTGTTCTGCATCTGTTTCACTACCAAATAGTGGCTATTGCTTGTAAAACACTCAAATCGGAAGGAAAAATAATATATTCTTAGCAAAATAGCCAACTATTTTCATTGACATTGTTATTCTGACAAGGTTTGAGTAGAAATTCAGTTAATTTTTTTACAGTATAGCCTGGTATAGCCTATACTGTATAAACATATAGGTACATTATGTCAATTTGAATAGTTACTTAATTTAAGACAATTAACAATACCTATCTATACCTGATCTATACAGGATGATGGGTAGCTGACCTCATTTTTATACCACCCCGATTTTTGCCATGAAAACGTAATGAAACATACATGCTGTCCTGACCTGATCCTGACAGTCAAGAGGTCAAAATATGACTTTTTTTAAAGTCATATGTCCAAAATGTTCAAACTCTTTTTTCTTTGTTTTGAAGCTGCTTTAAAAAAGGGCTAGTCTTCTTTTTCTGGCTGGTCCTTTTTCATCATTTTGCAGGTCAATCAAGGTAAAGCTAGAATGAACGGATCTTGTTTGAAAATAAAAGGATGTTTAACTAGAAATATTGCTTCAATATTTCTTTATCCAATATGTAAACCATTCAATTAGCCTCAATCTACTGTAGTATGTTTGTCATATTTATTGGTTCCTTTTTAAGCCAGATTATTCTGAAGGAAAAACTTCTCTTCAAGTTTGAAATCTTGTCTGAGGGTGGATCAGGTTGGATACTCCTCCTGTACTATAAATAAAATAAATAATAAAAAATTAAGTCTTACATGTGAACAGTGCAGCTTCCGACTGAATGGTAGAATGAAGATCTAAAATAACTATCCAAAGTTTTTTGATGAGTAAAGATGGGTAAGGAAACAGGGTTACCTTGGGTATGAATCTGTTCTTGATTGCCACAAGGTTTAATTGTCTTCTATTTATTTATAATATTGATTTTTTTTTATATATATAGTTGCTTATGTACAGTATCGCAATTATTTTTTTCCCTTTTCTTTTTTGTTCCCGATATAATTATGCTAAGTGATTAAATTCCATGTTCTCGAGTTAGGTTACTTCAGATGAAACTTGGCAGGCATATCAGGGACCCGACCAAACTAACTTGGAAATAGTCACTTCCCCGGTCCGACCACCATGGGGGGGGAGTCGAGGAATAGGGAATCTGGAATCTTGGGACATGTATAACTTTCAAACGGGTGATAGGATCTTAATGAAACTTTATATTTAGAAAGACCTTGTGTCAAGATGCACCACTTCAAGCCGAAACTGGATCTGATGAATGTGGTGGGGAGTCGGAGGGGGGGACCGGAAATCTTATGACAAGCTTAGAGTGGAGCGATTGGGATGAAACTTGGTGGGAAGATGAAGCACAAGCCCTAGATACATCAGCGACAGAACCGGTCTGGATCAAAATAGGCTATCTGGGCCCAATTTCCCCTGAACCAAGTGGGAGTGGGTGTGGGTAAAAAGAGACTAAAAAACTAAAATGAGACCCCAATGTTCACAAACCTACCAAATTTCAATTTCTGGAGGCAGCACCCATCTCGGGGTGGTGGTAAGTGACATCCTCGTCGTGCCCCTGGGGGGTAGGGAGTTATGCTTGGTACTTTTGACTTTTGCTTTCGTTGTGCTTTCTTTGCTTCAGTTTGCTTACATTTTTTGCATGGTTTACACTGAGATTTTGCCCCCTGGGAACCAAAAATTCCCCACTCCTTTCCTTGGGTAAATATTCCCTGGGTTCCTGATGTTACAAAATGGATACGTCAGCTGCATTTTATTAGAGCTATTTTTCCGCCCCTATATTTATTTTCCGTTCCGTTTAAGCTCATTTTCCAGCTTGATCGGCTTGAGTCTGAAGAGGACCCTTGCTAAGAAGGGCCGAAATATAGCTCTAATATAATGCAGCTGATGTATCCTTTTTGTACTGTCAAACATAATCTGTAGTCATCTTTGGCTGAAAGAATATTTCCATCCTAATAATAATTTAGAAAACTGATTGGACTCCTCCCTGTACGTTAAATTTTTCACAGAAACACAATTGTAATAAAGCAGCTAAAGAGATTATTTTACACCCAAACTCGAAACATCTCTAAAACTGCAACTCCAGGCATGGTTCCAATCGGGGGGGGGGGGGCTATTTTACATGGAGAAGGACTGTTTTTGATTTGTATTGGCACTACATAATGTGTGTATTTAAGCTGCGTTGCAGTTACCAGTCTTGTCTCCTTAATGCCCCCATGACGTGGATAATTCCGAGAATAATAGTTACAGATTCCGGGATAACTGTGTAATTTTGAAATAATATAAATTTGATTTTAAATATTTTTATTTCAAACCCAAGAAACAGACTACAGTCATGCTTAAATAAAAATGCAGTGTTCTTTTTTAGGTGCGATGGCTGACAAATGATGTTAATTATTATTTTCGGGAAGAGAAAAAGAAAAAAAATTAGGCGCAGATAGAAGAGACACTATTGTTACTTAAAGGTCATTCTACTTTTTTCTAAAATTATTTATAGTAATCTTGGGAAGCTTAATGTAAAAAAAGCCATACAGGTTCAAATTGGTCTGACGGATTTTTAATTAAATGACCTGAACACTCATTTCGTCTAATCTAACCAAAAATACAGTTTTCTGATTGCCCCCAGTCCCTAGAGTCTAATTTTGCTACTCATAGCCAGAATATTTTGAAAAGTTGGAGGTAGATTGTGATAGTTTAGTTGAGCTGAACCCTACATTAGAACAGGTATCATACCCTATGCTAGAAAATGATTATGATTTGGTAAGTAGTGTATCAGGTGAGGAAATTAAGGAAGCAATTAATAATATGCAAGGAGGATCAGCGCCGGGAAGTGATGGGATCCCAACTTCAGTTTATAAGACATTTACGTCAGTGCTGCTACCGGTATTGGTTTGTCTATTTAATAAGATAATTTTTGCACAGACTTGGCCTGACTCGTGGAATTTGTCTATAGTTTTGCCATTTTTCAAAAAGGGTGACCCCAAACAACATGATAACTATCGACCTTATCACTAATTGCATCAATCAGTAAAATATTAGCAAAGGTATTGGATACCAGGTTGGAAAGATGGTTGGATAATAATAGAATCATTAGGGAAGAACAGGGGGGATTTCGAAGGGGTTACAGCACAAGTGATAGAGTTCTAGTTTTGAAGGCTTTGATTGAAAAATATGGGAAGGGAAAAGACAGGCTGTTTGTGGCGTTTTTAGACTTAAAAAAGGCGTTCGATAGTGTAGATAGACTACTTTTGGGAAAAGTATTGATAGAAATAGGACTACCGATGGTGTTTATTAAACTAATTGTAAGTATATATAGTTCTACTAAGGGGGTGGTAAAAATAGTAGGGGGGGGATTCTGAGAGTTTTTAGAAGTAAGAAAGGTTTGAGACAGGGTTGTACGCTTTCTCCGAGGTTATTCGGGATTTTTATTAATGATATGGTTGAGTTTCTAGAGAAGAGATGGGCCCCGTCGTTATCTTTAGGTGGGATACCCTTATCAGTACTGCTTTTCGCTGATGACACTGCGCTTGTTGCGAAATCGGAATTTGACCTTCAAGTTCTATTAAATCTGGTGGACGAGTATTTGAATCTAAAGAAATTAAGTTTAAACGTCAAGAAAACAGAAGTTGTAGTTTTTAATACAGGAAGATATAGTGGGAAGATGGATCCACCAAAGTTTTAATTCAAAGGACTAGAATTGAAAATTAGCTATTTGGGATTTGTTGTAATGGAAAATGGAAGTTGGAAGGCTCACCTTAAAGAAATGGTGATCAGGGGAAAAGCTGCATCAGCAGCTATATTCAGAAATTCTACATTAATGGGTATAAAAAAATTGAAAATGCACAAGCATGTTTTTATGTCTAAGGTTTTGCCAATTATCCATTACGGGGCAGAAATATGGGGACATGAATCAGCAACGCAGCTCGAGTCTATTCAGCTGCAGTATTACAAAAGATTATTTGGGTTACATCCTACAACCCACACTCAGGCGATGAAGGGAGACCTAGGAATTTTTTCTTTAAGACGGCATAGGGTAGGTCAAACTATTAGATTCTGGCAGAAAATAATTGCTTTGCCAGATGATAGGCTTGTGAAGGCAGCTTATTTGGAAATGTTAAGTGCAGGAAAAATAAAATCATGGCCATTCCAAGTCAAATCCATACTTGATGAGGTTGGACTTTCCTATATTTGGAATGCTGGACTGGGCCCTCCTGATCAATTTCCAGGTTTCATATATGAAGTACTGAGAGTTATTGAAGACCAGGAAACACAGAAATGACTTGGAATTATTTCTTCATCGGATACCCTTAGAAGTTATAGTATGGTGAAGACAGTTTATGAACCAGAATTTTATTTTAAGCTTAATCTACCCGCGATTTATTTGAGGTACTGGATCCAACTGAGGGCGAATTGTCTACCACTCCACGGTAGAAAAAAAGTGTTTGATAGGAATAAGAAGAGTCCGGATGGGAAATATGCGTGTCCCCTTTGCGGTGGTTAAGATGAGTCAATTGGCAATTTTCTAAGCCGGTGCCAAGAGCTTTCGGATCTCCGTAGGGAGATTTTCTGTGGGTATATCCCGACACTCCCTGGTATCCTGAAGTGTACATCCGATTAGTAAGATTTGTAGGTTTGTGTCTATAGCGTTAGAATATAGAAAGCTTTCCGTAGATTAGTTGTATGTTGATTGACGTTTCTGTGTATTAATAACCTGTACCTGTATATGGCCCTCGGGCTTTTTCAAATACAATTATTATGCCATGTGCTATCAAACAAAATACTACGATTGAGAACAAGTGGAGAGGACGAAAAATCGTAGCCTGTCGTAACGAGTCGTAAACCGCTTCTAGATGGCCGCCACGACTAGCTTACGATTGTCAGTGGAGTTCCCGCTCAAAACAAGAAAAAGAGCTGAAAGCTCATATGGCACTTGTAAGAACAGTTAGCATTTTTATCAGATACGGTTTGCAGTTTTCAAGCCTGGATCTCTCTCCCGATATTCGTTTCATCAGAAAATGGGCTTGATCTAGTAACACTGAAATGGTTATACCACTCATTGACAACTGTTTATTTTTCCAAACCATGATCGGATCGGGAGAGGGACTATTTTTAAGCCAATCTTATAGAGTCCCTAAGATGCCTGCTATATTTCACGGTCATAGCACATCTGGAACTACCCTAACTCGTGATCAACGGAATTGTGGAAAACCCCCTCCAACTTCCCTCACTGTGACACGATCCGGTCCTCTTTTTATCAATAATGTATCTACGGCCAATGCGTGTTCTTCCCTCCAAGTCCCATCCCGATCTCTCGACTCTAAGCGTTTCGCGAGATTTCCGGCACCCCCCTCCAGCTCCCCCCCCCCCCCCCAGCTATCGGATCCGTTACAGACTTGGAATTGATCATCTGAGACACTTATTCTTGTCACTTGACAAGTTTGACGTCTGATCACCCGTTCCAAAGTTATGAAGATTCCCCATCCTTCCTTTTCCTCCTACGATCATCGGATCGGGAAAGGACTTGTTTTCAAGTTGACCTGGGAGAGTACCTAATATTTCTGTCAAGTTTCATGGTCCTAGTGCATCTGGAAGTACTCTAACTCGTGATCTCCGGGAAAACCCCCTCCAACCCCCTCTACTGTGACACGATCCGGTCTTGTTTTGTCAATAAACTATCTAGGATTAATGCTTGTTCTTTCCTTCAAGTTCCACCCAGATCCCTCGACACTAAGCATTTCACGAGATCTCCGGTTCCCTCCTCTACCCCCCCCCCGTTTTCGTTGTTGGTCCAGATTTGAAATTGAAAATCTGAGACACTTGTTCTTCACAATTGTCATGTTTCATGCATGTCCGATTATCCATTTTAAAGTTATACATGTTGCTTTTTTCCAGATTCCCCATCCCCCCACTCCCCCCGCGATGGCTAGATCGGGGAAGTGATTATTTCCAAGTTAATCTGGTTGGCTCCCTCATATGACTCCCAAGTTTTATTGTGCTCGCTTATGTGGAAGCGTTTCACGAGATTTCCGGTGCCACCCTCCAGCCCCCCCCCTCCAGTTATCGGATCTGGTTCGGATTTGAAACTCAACAAACGCCAAATTTCGTTGTCCTAGCTTATGTGGAAGCGTTTCACGAGATTCCTGGTGCCCCCCCCCCCCCAGTTATCGGATATGGTCCGGATTTGAAAATGAGCACCTGAAGCACTTGTTCTGACATATGTCAAGTTTCATGCATCTCCGATTACCCGTTCTAAAGTTATGCATGTCACTAGTTCCGAATTTATGGATATGGATATGGAAATGGCCCTCGGGCTTTTTCAAATACAATTATTATTATTAGTGTCATTATACCAGTAAAGAATTCTTTGCTATGAGTTGGCCTGGCCTGATTAACGGTCATTAGCTGATTAGTATGGTGTATTTAATAAGCTTTGTACAGAAGATTCTATCTGATAGACAAATATTTGTAATTCTATTTTTTTTTTTTTTTCAGGGCTACTATGAATGTGGAGACAGACTATGAAAAGAAGTACAAGATACTTAAAAGAAAGCTGAAGTACTTGATTTATGTGAGTTCAAAAGAAGTGCTCGTCATAGTTGAGCATCAGAAATTCAAAGAACCTGACTATACCTTGACCTATGAAACCGGCGCAAATCTCTCGTTTTGTCCTACTTTCTCCACTAGCTAGCCCAGTCCCATCTGACGCTGTTCATCCTTTGCAGTGAGGTGAAACTCCCAGGCTAGGTCAAATTGGTTTCTCGGCCGTTCAGATTCTTTTATTTCGAAAATACTTCGTGACAATATATTTTGATCACTGGTGGCCGGCAGGGATACGAGTTCGTTACTCGGACCCATTTTAAACACTGACTATATGTACATAGTATAAGTGAGTCGTTCCTCTGTAAATACGCACACAAAAGAAAGAAAGACTCGTTCCAATCCGTACACTTACCAACACACGCCATACTAAACTCCCCACAAGATAAAAGAAAAAATAAATAATAATAACACCCAGCCGTGGCCTAAGCTGAACGAAAGCCATTTTTTTCTAAAACAAAGTTAATAATTAAGGGTTGGGGATTTGCCAGGATAGCATGAACGGGAATGTATCATATTTTACTATCAGTATTCTGCCAACGGAATAGTTTTAATTTTCTTTTTCAAAGTGATCACTGATCGGTCCTGTTCCTATGATGAACATGTGAAGGATCTTCTTGGATCCTTCAAGTGGCGTTTATTTACTGAAGTTAGATGTGTAACACTGATACCATCCAACAAATGGATCATTAGTGTCTGACAACTTCTCTGTCAGTCTATCAGTGATACAATTCAACAAAATGGTCATTGGTCTCCATAATAGTTATTATCACTTATGATGCTCGCGCCCATCATAAGTAAATAGTAACGATCATAACAGTCGTGGAACGAAAATAATAAGTGGGAGGAGCCAATTTACTTATTACGGCGGGCTCTGGAACGGCAATAATAACACGAATAGTAACGATCGTAACTAATAATAAGTCACTGGAACGCTACCTTAGTTATCACGCTCTCTAGAGAGAAAATAATAACAACTTGAACAGACGTCATCACTCTAGAGTTCCTGCACAACCGATAGTTATTATCACTTATGACGCTCGACCATCATAAGTAAATTGTAACGATCGTAACAGTCACGAAAATAATAAGTGGGAGGAGCCAATTTACTTATTATAGCGGGCTCAGTAACGATCGTAACTGATAATAAGTCGCTGGAACGCTACCTCATTCTCCCGTTCTATGTACTTGTTGCAGCGAGCGGAGGTAGGAGCTATGCGGAACATCACAATTCGTTACCTTTACAAACAGCTCACCGTAGTAGAGCCCCGGAGAAGAAAAGTCGAGAGCAAACAGATTAAGCGTGTCCGAAAGTGGAAAATGCATCATTAACGCGGCATTTTTCGTAGCGTTTTCAGTTTTGACTAGAATTTCTTCGGTCATTAATGCAGCATTAGTGACGTCAAACATGTTGCAAGTTGCAGCATTATGTGACATTTTTTAGATGAAGTTAGGAAAATGCCGACGATCCGTTTTGATCAACTGTTTGGGGGTTGACGGGAGAATTAAAAAGAAAAACTTAATTTTGTATATTCTTTTTGTGTGTAATAAAATATATAACAATAAAACAAAACGTAATGCGTGAGAGTCGATTAGATGTCTTGTAGACTTTAGACTTGATAAGTGGCACAAAATCTTAAAATAAATAGTCGGAAATTTCGGGTAACTCGGCTATTTGAATTTAAAAAAAAAGCAAATAACTTATTCCAAATGTTTGTAATGGTATCGAAAAATAAGAAAATAAGAAAGTAGACTGCAATCATTCCAAATATAATAAAAATACATTTTCAGCGTGGGTTAGATGGCAAAATTACTCAATTATTATTTTTCGAAAGTGGAAAAAAGAATATCAGACACAAATTGTAACAGACGCCGATGAAATTAGTAAATTATTGAAATAATTCACCTTTTTTTTCGAAATTATTCAGTAATCCCGGGAAGCTTGACAAAATTCATTCTATGTTCACATCGGTCTTACAGAATTTAAACTGGATTGACCTGAAACTGCTCAGGATTGACTTAGTTCCCCAGGCTACACTCTGTTTACTGTCCCCAGAGTCATTCAAGGGCACATTCTAAAGGATTTATTTATCTCCATTGGTGACCCCGTTAAAATACGGGCTATTTAGACGACCATCAGCTGATTTTTTGGATGCTAAGGATGACGAGTTCAAAGAAGAAACGACGAGCATCTTTAAATGCTGCATTTCTTCTGAACATAGAATGATTTCTGTCAAGCTTCCCAGGATTAATACTGCATTTCTGGCAGCATTTTTCGTAAAAGAAGCTTTCGGACACGCTCATTGTTCGGGTGTGACGTCAAGTGTGACTCGGTATGCGTCCTTCGATGTGATACAGAGGTGGGTAGGTCCGGGGGCGGTTCGAAGTGCGTCAAGAGTTAAACAGACTGTTCGGTGTATACCAATATGACGTCAAGTGCGACCCTTTGAGATTGGGGAGAGTCCTTCGCTCTGATTCACAGACGGGTCATACACGCCTGCCACGCTTTTTTTCCTTTAAAATGCGCAACGCCTAAGAGGGAAGTAGACGGACGTCAGCTCAAAGCTCAGCAAGTAGCTCTGGCTCTGCTCAGTTTTTTCGGGGTATCCTTAGTCGGTGCATAGGACCAAAGACGGAGGTTCTACTTGGCTTATTTGTTCTTGCTAAGAATGACGAATAGACCAGGAACAAAACGGGGGTCTACTTAGACAATGCGACATGTTTGATGAAAATGTAAAACTTGATAGTAAAGCTTTTTTTTGTCATGCAGGAAAATGAAGCATTTACATCTGAGATACAGAACTTGGAGAAGAATATTGTTATAGTGCAGCGAGACAAGAATTTTTTGCTGGAAAGGCTGCTGCAATACGAAGCTATACCGTGTCTTGATGATCAAAGTACAGATCCTGAGCAAACTGAATCATCGGATGGAGAGTCTAAAACAGATTCGGTCAGAAGGTAAAATTCAGATTTTTTTTTTTAACTGCAGTTACAACATATTGACTCTGGACAGTCAAAAGGTCGTATCTGCAGTTTCCGAATTGTTCAGGAGAGCGAAAAAACGTGTTTTAAGACCGTGTCACAAGTTGTGTCACGACGACTGGGTCATACTCATATCTCAACTTCTAAGTGTCGCACAGATACGACACGCCTGCCGCCCCATTGGATCAACTGCCTGAAGAAACAGCAAACTCTCCATCACTGAGCAGATTCAAGAAAGAAATTGATGCAATGTTTCTTTTCCAAATGTACGACCCTAAATGTTTTAAGAGAATTTTGTAGAGGCTTTGTGGCCTAACTCTTTTTGCAATATATTATTATTATTATTAAACCAAAAGATGAGTCTTTCCTTCGGATATACAGAAAATATGTCAGATACGATCTTTTGGCTGTCCAGAGGCGATATTACACTTACACCACAAATCCCTAGTATTTGGATAGGCTACGATAACGTTGGATTTACCGAACTGATTTCGCCTGTGGCGCATTTTGTGGTATTCTCGTACTCTTGATGACTATCTCTTCTTGCGGATGCAAAATCTCCGGCTTCTCCGGATAGCTAGCGGAAGAAAGGCAGAAGTGGTGTCGCAGCTGCTGCCAAAGATCGCGGTGATTGATTGACACAGGATTTGAGTCATACGGACACCCTTACTCCTTCGTCCTGAGGATTGCTGGCGTGTCATAAAGAGTATTTGGAAGAACGGTGTATCATTTAGCTCCCGGTTTAGGATAGAAATTCTTGGCCTTTGAAACACGTTAAAAATCGGAAATTGTATTGTACTATAGCTAAATTTTTTCGGAAAAAGGCAGATTACAAATATTTCGCCTGCGGCGCTTGGTTTAACTTGTCTTGGTACAATCGTGGGAAGCTTCGCTTTTTAGCGAAAGTTAAAATAAAAAGCCGGATATGTGAACTTTAGTATACGAAAACCAAAGGAATAATCTCAATTGATGCATTACAGTTAGTTTACCCAAAATTCCGCCAGCGGCGCATTTTGTAGTATTCTTTATTTGTAAGAATAGTGTATCATTTAGTTGGCGTTTTGGGATTGAAATTCGTGGGGGTCTGACACACGTTAAGAGCTAGAACTTGTATGATAGGTATAGCTAATTTTTTTCGGGAAAAAGGCAGATTTAAAAAAAAATTCGCCTGCGGTGCTTAGTTTAACTTGTTCTTGGTACACTCGTTGGAAGAAGGTTTTTTTTATTTTAAATTCGGATTTACATGATTATGATACGATGAATATTTATCGGCTTTTTACTGAGTCATGTAAGAGTAGTAGACCCTCATTTATAATTAGAAATAGTGGTGAGATTGTTTAGAATAATTTACCGGCAAGCATTAGGGAGTCTGAGAATCATTTCTTGTTTAAGAATCGATAAAAATATTTATTAGGTAATTACCTTGGTGGTTCAAGGAAGAACGGGGATTGGGAATTGGGTAGGTATGCCGTATGTCCGTTGAGGGTGTTTGAGTGAAGAAAGTTGTTTTGAAGTAAGTTTAAAAAAAAAAAAAAAAAAGTATCTCGATAAACAGATTTTGGTAATTTGTTGTCCTTCTTGCACAGGTGACCTGTTGTAGGATAGACTATTGGTACAGGATATGTTGAATGTTTGATATGTTGAAGAATAAAATGAACTGAACATTAACACATTTTCTTAGGAAGAAAACGAAAATCAGCGCCCAGCAAACTTCAACTCCGCCTCACCCAAAGAAAAAGAAAGTTGACAAGAATCTCAAGCCAGCTGGAACGGTAAGGCTTCTTAAGGATCTAGAGGACCATTTAGTTCGTTTTAGAAAGGGCTAGTTACATCGCCCTTAAGTGACATGCTCAGGCCCCAATCCGCTAAAAAGATTTCAGCTCGTGTTCTACAATGCGATGTCTTTCTTGGGCTTTCCGCTCATCCCAGACAAATGAGAGCATCCGCATTAGTGCCGAG
This sequence comes from Branchinecta lynchi, assembly GCA_023053575.1. Taxonomy (NCBI): domain Eukaryota; kingdom Metazoa; phylum Arthropoda; class Branchiopoda; order Anostraca; family Branchinectidae; genus Branchinecta; species Branchinecta lynchi. The sequence goes on from JAKZAP010000001.1 coordinate 21,472,485, forward strand.
AGATGGTGCCTACCGCCTACCATGCCATATTGCAGTGTTGTTGAGTGATTCCAAGCAGACTAGTTCTTATAAATCACCCCCGTGTCTCATTATCAGCACTTGCCCACAGATTATAAAGGTTAACTTCAGACATCGAAGTTGATATCGGGTTATAACAACGAGACGGCCATTGAAAATAACCTGTCAGAGCCGAAGGCGAGGCGGGCTATAAACAAAATCTGCCGAGCGCAGCGAAGTTGATATTTTAAATGGCTTTCGAGCTTTTTATTCCGATATCGACTGAGATGCAGTATTTTAACTATTTTGACTTTTCCAACATAATTTCTGTCTTCTTTGCTAGTACTTATTTGCTACTTTTGTAGGGAATCTTTGTTTAGTGAAATGGCAACCATAGCCTACTGTAGAAATTTGAAAACGACTACTGGCGTTTCCATTTACAACGGTAAAACCTTATTTAACACCATATTTTTGGGATCCCAGAACGTAAGTGGAGGGAAACCTATGACATCACAAAAGTTGTCCGTCTGTGAGATGAGCACGATAACTCTCGAAGGGATAGATATTTTGATGAAACTTAGTGTGAGGATCCTTTGGGTCAAGGGAAAGGACGAGTTCGTCTATGGGCTATGTAGCCCTGCATTTAGGGGTAGGGGAGGGGGTTCCAGTTAAGGGGCAAAAAATGTTTAAACAGCTAATGAGATAGTCGATTAGGAGGTAAGAAGACATGCTGAACATGAAACCATTTTCTCGCCAGACAAGTAGTTCGCCCGGAATCCGGCCATAACCGGAGACTTTGTTGAAAGTAAAAGTTTTATTTGAAGCTGATTATATGTTCGATTTAGGGGTAAGAAGACATGCTGAACACGAATATGAAAACTATTTTCTCGCCGGACAAGTAGTTCGCCCGGAATCCTGCCAGAACCGGAAATTGTTTTAAAAGCAAAAGTTGCATTTGTAGTTGATTAGATCGATTTGACGCTGAATACATGTATAATATAATAATCGTTTTTAACCCGGACATATATTTCGCCCGGAATCCGGCTGAAACCGAAAATAAGTTAAATTTTATATGAAGTTGATTAGATGTTGGATTAAGGGGTAAGGAGATAGGGTGAATTGCTTTTTGAACTTTATTTGTTCGTCGGACAAGTAGTTCCGGAATTCTTGCGATGTCATAGGTATCCCTTCACTTACGTTTTGGGATCCCAAAAATATGGTGTTAAGTAAAGGTTGTATCGTTGTAAATGGAACTTTCGAAACCGGAAAATTGGCAGAGGGAAGGCAGAAATTTTCGATCGGTTGCGTCAAAATACATATGAATTATAGGGGTAAACACACATACTGAATCCATATCTGTACTTGGTTTTCTCAGATCTACCAGTTTTTGTACTGTCTTTTGAAAATGTACAGAAAATAATTATTTTTTAAGTTTCGAAGTTGTTTCAACCCCTACTATAAGCCTTGATCTGTTTCTAAATTTTAAAAATACAAATATTTAATTGTCTGGATCAAATATTAAATTCTTGGGATCCCATCGAAGCCTTTGGTCTTGTTCATTTGTGTCGAAGCAGATGCCATATAGCCATGGGTTCTTAGAGAGATAGAATTAATCAAGCTTAAACCGGTGTTGGCACTGGTCACAAAATTATGCGATTTGTCATACGCTTTCGTTTCTTCGACAAAGCGAGCAAGAACTCTGCAACCGATTCCTTACCAGTAAATACAAAAATGAAGTACACAAGTTGAGGCGTATAATTATCAAGATGGAGATTTCTCGTTAGTAGTTGGTGAAAAGGGCTTAGTTTCGTAGATGCCAAAATGCCATTGTTTTTTTTTTCGGCCAAAAGTCGCTGGTTCCATCAGTAAAAGTGGCAACACTGGAGTTTTTATGGATAGACTGTTTAATCAGAGCAAAATGAAGAAAAAGATTTTGTAATTGCTCAGTAGCTGTCTTTTGGATAGTAAAGAAAAATAAGCTGAAGTAAGCTGGTAGTAATTTAATGTTGTTTCAGTTGACAAGTTGCATTTTCAGTGGGAATGTGATTGTAACAAGGTATGACCAAGGCTGGTTGGCTAGGAAAGCAACATTTCCTTTCAGTTTTCGGACATTTTTATCTCTAATGTTTAAAAAAAAAAAAAATTTGTTTTCTTTATTTATTCTTTGGAGGTCAGGTTCTACTTTTCAATAATTGAGGAAAAGTGCTCGATGAACTTCTGCGGAGGTTGATACGGCTTCGTATCATCCTCTCTGGAGGCTGATACGATATCGTATCAACCTCCACAAAATTCATTGTCGTAGTAGTTGCGTTTTTGCAGACACTATGGTATCTGATACCACGGTCAAAAGGCAGTTATCGTGGTATATGATATAGGCCCTTCATAAAATTCATTCAGTATTATTTTTTGTTGGCCACTAGATCCGCTAGCATAAAGTAAATAATGACACATGACTTCTTTGTGTACGTTTATCCGTTTTTATGGCACTTGAGCTTACTCAAGTGCCATATAGCGATTGTTATTTCTGTCCGTCAGTCGGTCTGTCGGTCTGTCGGTCTGTCGGTCCCGGTTTTGCTAGTTCGGGCACTTCCAGATAAGCTAGGACGATGAAACTTGGCAGGCATATCAGGAACTGGATCAGATTAAATTAGAAATTGTCGCTTCCTCGATCCGACCATCTGGAGGGGAGTGGAGGGAGGGGGAATCCGGAAAAAATAGGAAAAATGAAATATTTTTAGCTTACGAACGGGTGATCGGATCTTAATGAAACTTGATATATGGAAGGACTTCGTGTCTCAGACCCTCCATGTTAAATCCAGACCGGATCCGGTGACACTGGGGGGAGTTGGAGGGGGAAACCGGAAATCTTGGAAAACACTTAGAGTGAAGGAATCCGGATGAAACTTGGTGGAAAGAACAAGCAGAAGTCCTAGATACGTGATGCATATAACCGTAACGGATCCGCTCACTTTGGGGGAGTTGGGGGGGGGAGAAGTCCGAATTTTTAGTGATCCCACGAGTTTGGTGCTTCCTGATGTGCTGGGACGCTGAAAATTGGCAGGCGTGTCAAGGACCCGACCAGATTAAATGGGAAATAGACATTTCCCCGATCCGACCATCTGGGAGGGGGAGTGGAGGGAGGGGGGGGAAGCCAAAATGTGTGGTATTTTTATCTTGCGAACGAGTCATCGGATCTTGATGAAATTTTATATTTAGGATGACCTCGTGTTTCAGACGTCCCACTATAAATCCGGACCGGATCCGATAACACTGGGGGGAGTTGGAGGAGGGAACCGGAAATCTTGAGAAACCCTTAGAGTGGAGGGATCGGGATGAAACTTGGTGGGAAGAACAAGCACAAGTCCTAGATACGTCATTGATATAAGCGGACCAGATCCGGGCACTCTGGGGTGGTTGGGGGGGGGTCCGGATTTCTAGCGATCCCGCGAGTTCGGCATACTTCCTTATGTGCTAGGGCGATGAAACTTGGCAGGTATGTCAGGGACCCGAACAGGTTCACTTGAGAACAGCCGTTTCTCCAATCCGACCATACTGGGGGGAGTGGATGGATGGGGAGTCCGGAATCTAGTGGCGTGTATAACTTTTGAACGGGTGATCGGATCTTGATGAAATTTTATATTTAGGATGACCTCGTGTTTCAGACGTCCCACTATAAATCCGGACTGGATCCGATGACACTGGGGGGAGTTGGAGGAGGGAACCGGAAATCTTGAGAAACGCTTAGAGTGGAGGGATCGGGATGAAACTTGGTGGAAGAACAAGCACAAGTCCTAGATACGTCATTGATGTAAGCGGACCAGATCCGGGCACTCTGGGGGAGTTGGGGGGGGGTCCGGATTTCTAGCGATCCCGCGAGTTCGGCATACTTCCTGATGTGCTAGGGCGATGAAACTTGGCAGGTATGTCAGGGACCCGAACAGGTTCACTTGAGAACAGCCGTTTCCCCGATCCGACCATAGTGGGGGGAGTGGATGGATGGGGAGTCCGGAATCTAGTGGCGTGTCTAACTTTTGAACGGGTGATCGGATCTTGATGAAATTTTATAGTGAGGATGACCTCGTGTTTCAGACGTCCCACTATAAATGCGGACCGGATCCGATGACACTGGGGGGAGTTGGAGGAGGGAACCGGAAATCTTGAGAAACGCTTAGAGTGGAGGGATCGGGATGAAACTTGGTGGAAGAACAAGCACATGTCCTAGATACGTCATTGATGTAAGCGGACCAGATCCTGGCACTCTGGGGGAGTTGGGGGGGGGGGGTCCGGATTTCTAGCGATCCCGCGAGTTCGGCATACTTCCTGATGTGCTAGGGCGATGAAACTTGGCAGGTATGTCAGGGACCCGAACAGGTTCACTTGAGAACAGCCGTTTCCCCGATCCGACCATAGTGGGGGGAGTGGATGGATGGGGAGTCCGGAATCTAGTGGCGTGTATAACTTTTGAACGGGTGATCGGATTTGAATGAAACTTGTATGGTGGAAAGAGCTGTCGCCTCGGATGATCATTGTTAAGTCCGGGTCGGGTCGGGTTATACCTGTGGGGATGGGGGGGGGACCCGAAAACTCAAGAAACGCTTAAAGCAGAGGGATTGGGACGGAATTTAATGGAGAGAACAAGCATTAGGCCTAGATCCGAATTCGACGGAGCCAGATGGTTTCGGGGCTCTGTGGGGGGGGGGGGGGGGGGTAGAGGGGGTTTCCTGGAATACCGGTAGTCGGGGGTTAGAATAGTTCCAGAAGTACTAAGACAATGAAACTTTGCAGGCATATTAGCGACCCGACTTAATTGACTTATTTATTTAAACTAGGATACGACCAACTAGGGTCAAACAAATGGGTGATAAGAATCGATGGCCTCGACATGTAAAAGATGCGTTCGAACAAATGCGACCACGGTTGGGGGAATTGGGGGGGGGGGGGACTTTTGACATGCACAAAAACCAAACGAATGGCCCGAATGAGATGCAAGTTCGACAGTGCCAAGTTTATGCGGCCTAGATTTGTTCTTTGGCGTCCGGGCCGGATGCGGCCAAGGTAGGGGGGGGGGGGGGGTACTGGAAACTTGCAGATAGGCTATGCTCCAATTTCAGTGAAACTTGATGGACAGGAAGAGGGAATTAGGAGATATGACGTTTATGTTTTCAAGTCCTGTTCGGCCACAGTGGCGGGAATTGGAGGGAGATTGCCGGAAACTTTGAGGCTCGCATAGGAGTCAAACGAGTGCATCAGTTTAAATGAAACATAGAACTTAGAGAGAGCATATACCCTAGATGACATATTTTGGGCAAGGATCCGAATCCGACAACGTTGGTGGGGGGAGGGGGTACCAGAATTTTCCAAAAATGCTCAGACTCGACCGAAACTTTAGCGGTGGTATAAAAGAAGATACTTTAGATGATCCATTTTTTAGTCCGAACCAGATTCGGCCACGGTAGGGGGAGATGGAGGGAGTACCGGAAATATTGTAGCACGTCTAGGGATCAAACTAGTGGATTTATTAGGCTGAAACTTGGAAGTTTGAACAGTCATGTGCATTTGATAATCGAGACGATGCCGGAACTGCTTAGAAGTGAGTGAAACAAACTATCCTACTTCTATTTCCAAACCGCATTTTTGGATGGCGGGTGTATTTTATCACGTTCTCATCTACTTTCTTGTACTGCCTACTCGTAACAAGTGCCATATGAGCTCGTAGCTCTTGTTTTTTTGCTATTTTCAATTCCTCTTTGGCCTAGCCATGTTTAAAACTGTTTAAAATGCCTCTGCCTCTATTTGTGCTCTACCCAACTCCGTTCTGTCAACCTTCATCGCGTTCGCAATTCTGGCTTCCGATTTCAATGCTGACTGCTGGTTGACTTTTCGACGGGGCTAATGCGCGACTTGGTATGAATCGAAAGCTTAATAGCTTATTCCCCATTCAGATAACTTATACCATGATTTCACGTGTGATTGTTGTTGTTTCTCTTGCGCATCTGGCGGCAATTTGTCATCGGATTTTATGAGAGGCGTATTCAGATACCATGGTCTGACCGTGGTAACTGATCGTGCTATCTGAAAGTCACATCTGAACTCACTTTCATCAGTTTTTGTAAAATTGGTGGGAAAGAATTTTGGCACTTAGTGATGTGATTGAATCTCAGTTTTTCCTTTGGGAGGACTTCGAAAAGTGCAGTTTCGACAATTGTCGTTGTTGCAGAGCAACCGTATATCAGATACCCCGGTTACTGCAAAAACGACTAATTGCAGCCAGTTACCGTGGTAACAGATACCATGGTATCTGCAAAAACGCAACCAATATAACCAACTACCTGTGGGACATAAGACGATCTACATTACACACCTGTTCGAGAAAGGTTGTAGTAAAATAGACTCAAGATTTGATGAGTAGAAAATTCAATTCAGAAGCATTCTCGCATTTCTGATGTCTAGATCAGCCAGGACTCTTTACGATCATGGGATCATCTTATGACGCGATTCGGAAAGAACACTGTGCAGTAGGTAGCGTAGCGCTGTCAGCGTAGCGCTCAGCCCAGCCGTCACAGAAAAACAAAACTATACCTGGTATTTGCGACATAAAAATAAAATAAAAAATAAAAATTCAAACGCCAAGTTCAGACCAGGACTCTTTGCGATCATGGGATCATCTCGTGACGCGATTCGGAAAGAACACTGTGCAGTAGGTAGCGTAGCACTGTCAGCGTAGCGCTCAGCCTAGCCGTCAAAGAAAAACAAAACTTTACATGGTATTTGCGAAATAAAAATAAAATAAAAAAATAAAAATTCAAACGCCAAGTTCAGACCAGAACTCTTTGCGATCATGGGATCATCTCGTGAGGCGATTCGGAAAGAACACTGTGCAGTAGGTAGCGTAGCGCTCAGCCTAGCCGTCAAAGAAAAACAAATCTTTACCTGGTATTTGCGAAATAAAAATTAAATAAAATTTACCATTTGTCAGGGATTATTTCTTTCAAAAAATTATTTGTATTCTGTTTTAACATGTCTTCTTATAAGTCTGCCACATTCTCAAGAAGAAAAGGTGTGTGCACTAGGACCAGTGAATACTAGCAGATCTAATGAATAATTAATGAGCCGGCGCGAAAGATCCAGTGCCAGTGCTAGCATGTGTAATACAAGCTATTAAGGAAATAAAGTAAATTATTTGGTTCAGTAATTAGCAGTTCAGCAGTGTCGTCGTAGCTCTTCGCAGAAAAAGGTGCAGTTGTGTTCGCAGTAATCGGTAATATGGAGTGGTATTGGTATCTTTCACATTCCTACTACATAAATTGAAACCTTCGATAAGCTATTTAGTGCAAGGTACCATTTCGTTAACAATCGTGAAAAACTAAAGTGGCATAAAAGCGATAGACATACCAGTGACATATGAAAATTTATGCATAAGAAAATATAGTATTTAGTACCCTTTTTATGGCACTTGAGCTTACTCAAGTGCCATATAGCGATTGTTATTTCTGTCCGTCAGTCGGTCTGTCGGTCCCGGTTTTGCTAGTTCGAGCACTTCCAGATAAGCTAGGACGATGAAACTTGGCAAGCATATCAGGAACTGGACCAGATTAAATTAGAAATGGTCGCTTCCTCGATCCGACCATCTGGAGGGGAGTGGAGGGAGGGGGAATCCGGAAAAAATAGGAAAAATGAGATATTTTTAGCTTACGAACGGGTGATCGGATCTTAATGAAACTTAATACATGGAAGGACTTCGTGTCTCAGACCCTCCATTTTAAATCCAGACCGGATCCGGTGACACTGGGGGGAGTTAGAGGGGGAAACCGGAAATCTTGGAAAACACTTAGAGTGGAGGGATCCGAATGAAACTTGGTGAAAAGTACAAGCAAAAGTCCTAGATACGTGACTGATATAACCGGAACGGATCCGCTCACTTTGGGGGAGTTGGGGGGGGAGAGAAGTCCGAATTTGTAGTGATCCCGCGAGTTCCGTGCTTCCTGATGTGCTGGGACGATGGAAATTGACAGGCATGTCTGGGACCCGACCAGCTTAAATAGGAAATCATCAATTCCCCGATTCGACCATCTGGGGGGGAGTGGAGGGAGGGTGAAGCCAAAATTTGAGGTATTTTTAGCTTGCGAATGGGTGATCGGATCTTGATGAAAATTTATATTTAGGATGACCTCGTGTCTCAGACACCTCACTTTAAATCCGGGCCGGATCCGATGACACTGGGGGGAGTTGGAGGAGGGAACCGGAAATTTTGAGAAACGCTTAAAGTGGAGGGATCGGGATGAAACTTGGTGGGAAAAACAAGCACAGGTCCTAGAAACGTCATTGACATAACCGGACCGGATCAGGGCACTGTGGGGGAGTTGGGGTGGGGAACCGGAAATTTTGAGAAACGCTTAAAGTGGAGGGATCGGGATGAAACTTGGTGGGAAAAACAAGCACAGGTCCTAGACACGTCATTGACATAACCGGACCGGATCAGGGCACTGTGGGGGAGTTGGGATGGGGGTCCGGATTTCTAGCGATCCCGCGAGTTCGGCATACTTCCTGGTGTCCTAGGGCGATGAAACTTGGCAGGTATGTCAAGGATCCGAACAGATTGACTTGAGAACAGCCGTTTCCCCGACCCGACCATCGTGGGGGGAGTGGGTGGATGGGGAGTCCGGAATCTAGTGGCGTGCATAACTTTTGAACGGGTGATCGGATCTTGATGAAAATTGATATTTAGGATGACCTTGTGTCTCAGACACCTCACTTTAAATCCGGGCCGGATCCGATGACACTGGGGGGAGTTGGAGGAGGTAACCGGAAATTTTGAGAAACGCTTAAAGTGGAGGGATCGGGATGAAACTTGGTGGGAAAAACAAGCACAGGTCCTAGACACGTCATTGACATAACCGGACCGGATCCGATGACACTGGGAGGAGTTGGAGGAGGGAACCGGAAATTTTGAGAAACGCTTAAAGTGGAGGGATCGGGATGAAACTTGGTGGGAAAAACAAGCACAGGTCCTCGACACGTCATTGACATAACCGGACCGGATCAGGGCACTGTGGGGGAGTTGGGGTGGGGAACCGGAAATTTTGAGAAACGCTTAAAGTGGAGGGATCGGGATGAAACTTGGTGGGAAAAACAAGCACAGGTCCTAGACACGTCATTGACATAACCGGACCGGATCAGGGCACTGTGGGGGAGTTGGGATGGGGGTCCGGATTTCTAGCGATCCCGCGAGTTCGGCATACTTCCTGGTGTCCTAGGGCGATGAAACTTGGCAGGTATGTCAAGGATCCGAACAGATTGACTTGAGAACAGCCGTTTCCCCGACCCGACCATCGTGGGGGGAGTGGGTGGATGGGGAGTCCGGAATCTAGTGGCGTGCATAACTTTTGAACGGGTGATCGGATCTTGATGAAAATTGATATTTAGGATGACCTTGTGTCTCAGACACCTCACTTTAAATCCGGGCCGGATCCGATGACACTGGGGGGAGTTGGAGGAGGTAACCGGAAATTTTGAGAAACGCTTAAAGTGGAGGGATCGGGATGAAACTTGGTGGGAAAAACAAGCACAGGTCCTAGACACGTCATTGACATAACCGGACCGGATCCGATGACACTGGGAGGAGTTGGAGGAGGGAACCGGAAATTTTGAGAAACGCTTAAAGTGGAGGGATCGGGATGAAACTTGGTGGGAAAAACAAGCACAGGTCCTCGACACGTCATTGACATAACCGGACCGGATCAGGGCACTGTGGGGGAGTTGGGGTGGGGGTCCGGATTTCTAGCGATCCCGCGAGTTCGGCATACTTCCTGATGTCCTAGGGCGATGAAACTTGGCAGGTATGTCAGGGATCCGAACAGATTGACTTGAGAACAGCCGTTTCCCCGACCCGACCATCGTGGGGGGAGTGGGTGGATGGGGAGTCCGGAATCTAGTGGCGTGCATAACTTTTGAACGGGTGATCGGATTTGAATGAAACTTGTCTGGTGAGCTATCGCCTCGGACGTTCAGTGTCACGTCCGAGTCGGGTCCGATACCTGTGGGGATGGGGGGGGGTGGTGGAAAACTCAAGAAACTCTAAAAGTAGAGGGATTGGGACGAAACTTTATGGATGGAACAAGCATTAGGTCTAGATGAAATTGACGGAGCCAGATCGTTTCGGGGCTCTGTGGGGGGAGTCGGAGGGGGTTTCCTGAAATTCCGGTAGTCGTGAGTTAGAATAGTTCCAGATGTAAAACGACAATGAAACTTTGCAGGCATATTAGCGACCCGAATTATCTTGACTTAAAAACCTGACACAACATACCCCCGGAAACTTCCGTTCCTAGATCCGAGCATTTTTGGGGGAGCAAGAGAAGAGAAATATGGACTTCTATAAATTGCGAACGAGTGGTCTGATTCGAGTGAAACTTCATGGGTGATACGAATCGATGGCCTCGACATGTAAAACATGCGTTCGAACCATATGCGACCACGATTAGGGGAATTGGGGGTGGGGGGACTTTTGACATGCACAAAAACCAAACGGATGGACCGAATGAGATGCAATTCGACAGTGCCAAGTTTATGCGGCCTAGATTTGTTATTTGGCGTCTGGGCCGGATTCGGCCAAGGTAGGGGGGGGGGGGGGTACTGGAAACTTGCAGATAGGCTATGCTCCAATTTCAGTCAAACTTGATGAGGGAATTAAGAGATTGGGCCCGAACCGGCTCCGACAACGTTGGTGGGAAGGGGGGGGGGGGGTACCGGAACTTTCCAAAAATGCTCAGGTTCGAGTGAAACTTGGTAGATGGTATAAACGAAGATGCTTTAGGTGGTCGATTTTTATGGCACTTGAGCTTACTCAAGTGCCATATAGCGATTGTTATTTCTGTCCGTCAGTCGGTCTGTCGGTCTGTCGGTCTGTCGGTCTGTCGGTCCCGGTTTTGCTAGTTCGGGCACTTCCAGATAAGCTAGGACGATGAAACTTGGCAAGCATATCAGGAACTGGACCAGATTAAATTAGAAATTGTCGCTTCCTCGATCCGACCATCTGGAGGGGAGTGGAGGGAGGGGGAATCCGGAAAAAATAGGAAAAATGAGATATTTTTAGCTTACGAACGGGTGATCGGATCTTAATGAAACTTAATACATGGAAGGACTTCGTGTCTCAGACCCTCCATTTTAAATCCAGACCGGATCCGGTGACACTGGGGGGAGTTAGAAGGGGAAACCGGAAATCTTGGAAAACACTTAGAGTGGAGGGATCCGAATGAAACTTGGTGGAAAGTACAAGCAAAAGTCCTAGATACGTGACTGATATAACCGGAACGGATCCGCTCACTTTGGAGGAGTTGGGGGGGGGGGGGGAGAAGTCCGAATTTGTGGTGATCCCGCGAGTTCCGTGCTTCCTGATGTGCTGGGACGATGGAAATTGACAGGCATGTCTGGGACCCGACCAGCTTAAATAGGAAATCATCAATTCCCCGATTCGACCATCTGGGGGGGGGGGGAGTGGAGGGAGGGTGAAGCCAAAATTTGAGGTATTTTTAGCTTGTGAACGGGTGATCGGATCTTGATGAAAATTGATATTTAGGATGACCTCGTGTCTCAGACACCTCACTTTAAATCCGGGCCGGATCTGATGACACTGGGGGGAGTTGGAGGAGGGAACCGGAAATTTTGAGAAACGCTTAAAGTGGAGGGATCGGGATGAAACTTGGTGGGAAAAACAACCACAGGTCCTAGAAACGTCATTGACATAACCGGACCGGATCAGGGCACTGTGGGGGAGTTGGGGTGGGGAACCGGAAATTTGAGAAACGCTTAAAGTGGAGGGATCGGGATGAAACTTGGTGGGAAAAACAAGCACAGGTCCTAGACACGTCATTGACATAACCGGACCGGATCAGGGCACTGTGGGGGAGTTGGGATGGGGGTCCGGATTTCTAGCGATCCCGCGAGTTCGGCATACTTCCTGGTGTCCTAGGGCGATGAAACTTGGCAGGTATGTCAAGGATCCGAACAGATTGACTTGAGAACAGCCGTTTCCCCAACCCGACCATCGTGGGGGGAGTGGGTGGATGGGGAGTCCGGAATCTAGTGGCGTGCATAACTTTTGAACGGGTGATCGGATCTTGATGAAAATTAATATTTACGATGACCTTGTGTCTCAGACACCTCACTTTAAATCCGGGCCGGATCCGATGACACTGGGGGGAGTTGGAGGAGGTAACCGGAAATTTTGAGAAACGCTTAAAGTGGAGGGATCGGGATGAAAATGTAAACCGATGAGAAGTTCTTGCCCTGATGTTATTACTCTTTATACTCGGACCGGCGGCTTATGTCCCACTTGGGATCATTATATGGTAGCGTTGGAGCGGCAGCAGTATTCACCCTTCGAAGGCGTATAGGGATCGTAGTCTTTCGTTTCGGGAAGTCGACTCTTTTCTTTTAACACTTACTTTATTTATATCTTGAACAGTGACCACTTTCAATTAGCACTCAAGAACGTCTGCCCGTTTCGAGCTTCACATCAAATTCCTATTCTTGCTTACTGCGTAGGAGCTAACCTTTAAAGTTCAACTAACCGCACTCGCTACATGTAAAAGGTTAAACCAAAGTCCTGATCAAACATGCCTGAAAACTCAGGAAGAGGATGTTCAACAACAGGAAACTGATAAGGCTACTTCCATCGTCCCGAGGCTTGAATTATTACCAAATATGGAGTTGCTTTTCTGAGCCCGCATTATTTCAGATTACTGAGTCATCTTTGATATTTAATATCCTAATACTATCCGTAACACTCGTTATCCCTTTCAAGGTTTTGACTCCCGACAAAACAAACTATGCCGCTGCCAGAACTTGATTTTTATAAACTTCTCTTTACTTAGCTTACTTTATTTTTTTTGCATTCTAAAATTTTTTGATCAACCTGTCTAACTCTCAGTTACGACAGATGTTCCATTTCCAGTATCGGCTTTTCAATAAAATGAAAACAAAACTTTACAAGCCTCTACCCTTCCTTTTGTCCGAGAGTTTCCATGAACGGTGGTTTGCAAGTTTTTAGACCTGAAACCTTTTGCTCCCCGGCATAGTATGCTGAATACTTTCCCGACAAAAGGGTACTTTATGCACTGATAAAATAGAAGCATTTAAAGCCTCTACCCTTCCTTTTGTCCGAAAGTTTACATGAGCGATGGTTTGCAAGTTTTTAGACCTGAAACCTTTTGCTCCCCGGCATAGTATGCTGAATACTCTCCTGACAAAAGGGTACTTTATGCACTGATAAAATAGAAGCATTTAAATAAAAGTCTGCATCCCTTCCCTCTTTCAAAAATTTCGTTCAGGGTAGGACCTAATTTTATACAATCAATATTGAGTTCTGACTTGGCTAACCCACCCGTAAAGAAGTTAAATTTATAATTTATGGCAACACAATTAGCTTATAATTTTACAATTGTAAGTTGATTTCTGATTTTAACTTTAATTTTTTTTTTTTTTTTACTTTAATGGAATCAATATGAAGTTCAATTACTAAGACACCCGCGAAAATCTGAATTAAAAGAAAAATAATGCCTCTCCCAATTAAATTAATTCTTGCGCATCTGGAACTTGGTTTAACTGCGGTCACGACTCAAACTGAAAACTACGTTAACACAAACGTTAATTCGCGACGACACTACAATACCGACAACAAGAAAAATTTTCCATATTATATACACGACATAAAACAATTAATTATTTTTATTTCGTTTTATCGGAACCAATGAAAATCGGTTCTTACTTTAATTTAAGCAAAATTTACAGTATTATACACACCCCATACTACATTTAATTATTTTATCTCGTTTTATCTACTTCACTTAAGCAAAAATTACCATATTGTACTCACAACATTTTACAACTAATTATTTATTTTTTTTTTTTTTTTTTAACATTTTTACAGCCATTTGAATATATTTGATAATGTGAATAAGCATGCTCCACAAATAAAGCAATAGAAAAATCGTCGCCTTCGGCCCTTCAAATACGTTTGAAAGTTTAAAACAAGCATGCTTCACTTATTGAAAAGGAAAATACTACAATTTGTGGCCTGCGGCCCTTCGAATAATTTACATGAATCACATGTTAAAGCGGCAAAACAGCACTAAAAATTATAATTGTCTTATTCCGATGTTCACTGTTACTGTTATGTACACCCACTACCGTGAAAAATTCCGAAACGGTACAACCGGACCATAAGTTCTTGCCTTGCACGGGCATTCGCGGGACGCATAAAAATATCGTTAAGCTGATCCACGGTGACCTCCATCGGAATTCTTTCTCGTCGATGACTTCTGTTGAATAGTTCCTCGTTGATGACTTCTGTTGAATAGTTCCTCGTTGATGACTTCTGTTGAATAGTTCCTCGTCCATAACTTCTGTTAAGTAGTTCCTCGTCTTCAGCTGTTCTGATGAAAACTCGACCGAAATGGTTACGAATGATGGTTGGTTGACTCGACCAGAATGGTTACGAATGATGGCTCGTTGACATTTTATTCCTCGGGATGCCATATAAAGCATTCTGATTCGGAATACTAGATAGGGGTTCATATTGACGTCCCCTACCGGTTCCTCTGTTGGCGTTATCGAAGCGAAGCGTTGAACTATTTGGCTTCTCATGCTGCACCCAGGCAGGGCCGTTGTCAGCTAAGCTCTTCTGTGCTTCTTAGTCGAACTTCTGCTGATGCGGACATAAGTCGTCTGCGTCGTGACTTCTAAATCGGGAAACAGATGGCGCTCCAATCGTTTCTTCTTTCCCGCCACTGGCAAGGTTGATGTTTGAGAGCGATGACTGGCTCCTCAACAAATGCTCGACGAACTGCTCCTCCATGACCGGGATTTCTGCTGAGACGACTCGTAGTAAGGACTAAGTTGGTTCGGCTTCGGTTCGACCTGTAATATAAAATAAACGCAGTATATCTGGAATACTTATTTAATCGCTTTACACGATTACTTTTGGCGTCCTCTCATTCTCATGTTTCTTTCTTCTCCGTGTTTCTTGTTATTTGTATATGTGCTTCGCGAAAATTTAAAAACACCTCAAATCTGACGTTTAACGCACATCAGATGCTAAAACCGCAAATCACGGGAGCTGTTTAAATTTAAAGACACCTCAATTCTGACGTTTAACGCACATCAGATGCTAAAACCGCAAATCACGGGAGCTCTTTAAAATTTCCCACGACTTCTCTTTGAGCGTTTAAAGTACGCTAAGGGTAACTTGACCGCAAGTTCTGACCTTTCAAATCGCGACGTATGCTAATTCATTTAAGCTGAATGGCCTCTGACGGTAGTTTTTAGCTGTACAGCAAAACAAAATTTGGCGCGATTTCTACGGCACACGGTAACAAAGTGAAGTTGGACGTATGCTTCAACCATATCTGTCTATATCTATCTATCTGTCTATACTTGCTATCATGAAAAGCTTCTGGATAAAATGCCGGTTAATATCTCCGACCATTGACCATTGGTTGACACTGTCTGTGTGTCCTTCTAAGCTCTGAAAGACTCAAAACAATAATTAGTAAAACCCTCATTCGATTTGTCTATCAATCGAAATACGTGTCTAGCAGCAATTATTTAAAAATCCTGTGACTCAATTATACTGCAAATGTACATCAGCTACTTGCGTGAAGCAAAACCGCAAAGCTAGTCAGCAAAAACAAAATTGAAAAATCGTACTATCATTTGTGTCATAGCTTTTAGGCATAATCTGTTAGTTGAGCTACGTGACCTTCTCTTTTCAACAAAAGGGGAGCGAACTCTTACTTTTCAGGGCAAAAGTACTT
Source organism: Branchinecta lynchi (assembly GCA_023053575.1). Classification (NCBI taxonomy): domain Eukaryota; kingdom Metazoa; phylum Arthropoda; class Branchiopoda; order Anostraca; family Branchinectidae; genus Branchinecta; species Branchinecta lynchi. Next base: position 21,488,291 of record JAKZAP010000001.1, read on the forward strand.
AGGGAAGATTTTGGGACAAACAAAAATCGAACAAAATTTCTTTACTCAGTATTTCAGGGATTCAATTATTTTGTACATTCGTTCAATCTAGTATCATAATACAATCTAGGGATTATAACTGATTGATTATTACTGAGCCCTCTGACATGGTACAGTAAAACAAAATAATAGACAGGTAAAATACCGCGTAGTTTCGGTCAAGGGGACCAACATTGACCGAGCTCACTCCAGGTTTATCAGTGCATGACATCACTACACGTTACTTCCTATTTTAAGTTGCTTAATTCTCCAATATTTTCTCACCCTGATTTAATTCAAACAAAATTTTGCTCTTTCGCTTCTCTGTTTACCTACTGGCTCAGACCAAACTTAATGCAAATAAAATGGTTAAAAGGAGTTTGACACTCCCTACTAACTTGGTGAATTAGACAATCTACGTTTTCTGACATTATATATAGATCTTTAGGTTGAAATTCTTAGAAATCGTACCCGTCCCCGGTGCCTAAACAGTTAGCTATTCTGTCTTTGGCACTTTCAAGCGTATTACATAACAATAGACCAATAGCTAAAACATAATTTGGCCTTTAATGTTATAACTCTGGGTCTATTATTGATTTATTAAACTTTATGATTTCTTCCATCTTTCTGAAACGAGGAAACTAAACTAAACTTTCTTGTCCATGTATTATTTGCTACGCCAAACATAAAATGAAGCAAGATAAAGCCAACCGAGTACGCAGTAAAACAGCAACATTACTAATTTATTTTAGCGACCACCGACTACTATTCTGTTATTGTATGTGAACAAAATCGCAATAGCTCGACGAGTTTATCTTGGGCTTCAAAGAGCAAGTCTTGCACGTCTGCAAGGTGACCTTTGACGCCCCGGAATTCAACTGTTGTAACATTTATTATTTCTGCAGTCCTTAAGATTTTCTGCTTATTTTGCTAACTTGATCTTCTGTTCGCGCGTGTTCCAGCTTTTCTTCTGAAACCCTATCTGCGCCTCCATCTTTTTCCTCTTGTTAACTTCCCATATTTGTCTGATCGTGTTTATTTGTCTTTCATCCGAATAAAACACTGACAACTACTATACATGTAATTTACTTTTAGTAATTTACCCCTCTATTTATTGCCTTTGATTTTCGGGTAAATAAGGGCTTCCAAGCTTATCATACCCTAACCTATTTGGGCGGCGAACTTCTCTGGACGTTTGTCTAGTACCTCTCGTAGCCAGATCAAACCTAACACCTTGCATTGCACCGCGGCGCGCGGCTTGAGTACGTAATCTAAGCGCCTCTGAACGAACCGTAGGGTGGCTTAAAGCTCTATCACGAATTAAAATTGGTGGGGGGCTATTAAGATCAATAGGATCTTCAGACCCAGGGTGATCAGATTCGAGTTCCCCAAACGGTCCTCTCAGTTCCGGCATACTACCAGAACGGTCGACCCCATCATTGACCCCGTCGCTAAAATTCGACCCGAGCCCAGAATGACTCGATGTCTCCTCAAGTGCGCCCCTTCCAACACCTTCCTGTTGATGGCTGGTTTCTTCTGATTCTGGTAACCGAGATGCTTTACTCCCCCGAGACTGAGGTGTCTCAATTACCGTTTGATTTGGTGTCTCTTCTTCTGATCGAACAGGTGATAAGTCGGGGGACCTGTCAACCCGCGTACTAGCCTGAGGAAAGTTATTACCCGTGAATGAATCGTTTATGCCCACAGGATCAATAAACGGATCCTGCGCAGTTGTGCTCTCGAACTCTAGACGGTAGTTTGGGGCTTCTAATGATGGTATCCCCACCCCAGCGAGATTTTCGTAGAAATCATGAGATGGTGTGATACCCTGTCTCAAAACTGGTGCCTCGCCAAAAGTTGGCGTAGAGCATCTAACAACTGTCCTTGGTGTGAAAAGTTCTCTTTCCATCAGCGCATCGTCTAATAATTCGCTCTCGAGACTCGAGGAGCTTCCCAACCCCTGCCTGCGAACAGGTGTTTCAGTATAGGGGTCATCCCATTCTAAATCTTCAGAGCCCAGAGAATAACGTCTTTTGCAATCCCCATGTTCATTTGGTTGATCCGTATGATACGGCTGTAATGTTAAAGGGCGGTGAAATAGAGGAAGTTGGCGAAATTTCGGAAAATCATCCATCGATTCCGGACCCGGAACCGAGGATTCCGGTCTAAAAGCAAAATCACTCGCGCCAATATCATACATGTCCTCAGTAAGTGGGTTTGGTATAACGGAGGATGGGTTTGGTGGGTCGCAATCTGGGATAGTTTTCTGACCTGCAGTTGGACTGTCCCACCAAGTAACTGTTTTTCTGGTATGCGAACTTTCAGGTTTATTTCCGGCCGGATTTTCTGCGGCAGAGGGAATGGGTGTCGGAATTTCGTCAAAATTAGGCGGTATAATCAGTTCATCTTGCATAACGTCCCTTTCCCACAGACTCCTGGGAATGTACGTTTTCAAACGATTGTAATGGACAATTTCCACCCGTCCGTCTGACAGCCTTGCGATTTTAAAGTTTAGGCCATTTTCCAAAACTGCATTTATTCGATAAGGTCCCACCCAACGTATCTTGTCCAATTTTCGCAACCTCGCGTCGGGTGGCGTATTCAAAAGTACAAGGTCACCGACCTTTAGGGGTTTCTGATTTTCGGTTCTATTGTAGTAGAACCGCTGACGTTCCCGAGCGATATCGGAGTTGTCCCTGATCATTTGATACGCAGTTCTCTGCCGAGTAATCATTTCCGATTTGTAATCCGAATCCAGATTATAATAGACCCTACTATTAATGACGGTGTCCGTCGGAAAACGGGCGTCGCGAAGGAACATAGCATAAAATGGGTTGTCCGAGATGGATTCGTGAAAAGCTGTGTTCATAGCAAATTGGACATAACAAAGTTGGTCTTCCCAGTCTGAATGTCCCCTATCCTTGACATATAGACTTAAAATGTTTGCTATATCCCTATTCCGCCTTTCGACCGCCCCGTTACACATAGGATGATACGCAGATGTACGAAGTTGCTTGATGTCAAGCAATTCAAGAATTCCTTTGAAAACAGCATTTATGAATTCTGAACCCTGATCACTTATCAAGCGTTCGCAAGCCCCATAAACCAAAACAAAGTGCTCAACAAACGCTCTCGCGACAGCTTTTGCTGTTTTATCTGCTATGGCCGTAAGAACGATGTATTTCGTAAAATGATCAGTTATGACGACAATATATTTTGAACCATGACTAGAAACGGGTAATGGACCGAGAAGGTCGATACCGACCATATCGAGTGGTCTAGAGGACTCGGGTATGGTGCCCAACGGAGCCCTGGGTGTGTGGTTAAGACCTTTGCGTTGACAACAATCAAGGCAACACAGCACATATTGTTTGACAACGTTGTACATGTTCCGAAAGTAAAAACGGTTGCGCACGCGCTCATATGTCTTAAGAAACCCAAAATGACCCGATATTTTTGAATCATGGCAATCAAATAGGACTTCCGGAATGAGTGAACGAGGTAAAACGGGTACTACCCGCAAATCAGGCCTGCGAAAGTTTTGATACGGTGTGTAAACGTAACAAAGTAAGCCGTCGTCAAGAACAAAATTTTCGATTTCACGCAGGACTTGAGTTTCGATTTGAGAGGGCAACCCACTGCCATGTTTAAGATAGTTACATACTGCAGAAGAAAACCCGTCCTTCCCTTGCAATTCCCGCAGTTCCTTTGAGGAAAACTGGTTATCCGCCTCTGGTATTACGGCCATTATCGCGGGAGTTGGAATAGTCGTAGGGAGCCTACTTAGAGCGTCTGCAACGACGTTCTGAGTCCCGGGGATGTGCGTGATCTCGAATTCGTACCCTTGCAGTTCCATCTGCATTCTAGCCCACTTTCCGGTAAGATCCTTCCCTGTACTCTTCATCAACCACTGAAGAGGCTTATGATCCGAGGCAACAATGAATTTTCTACCGAGCAAATAAGGGCGAAATGACCTGATGCAGTGAATTATGGCTAAGGCCTCCTGTTGGACTGCGGCATGTTTGACCTCGGCGTCGTTGAAAGTACGTGACGTATACTGTAAGACCTTTTGCCTCCCACCCTGTTCCTGGGTCAAAAACCCTCCACATGCCTTTTTGCTAGCATCGCAAAAAATTTTCATCGGTTTCGCGGACCGACCAAGATCTGGAAGGCCAAGTATAGGTTCTTCTAACAATTTAGATCGCAGCAGTTCAAAAGCTTTCTTCTCCTCATCCCCAAAAATAAAAGGTACCTCCTTTTTGGTAAGTTTAATTAGGGGTGACGCTATAGCCGAAAACTGGGGGACGAATTTGCGAAAATACGAAAACAGACCTATACATGAGCGCAGTTCGCTGACGTCCTTTGGGTATGCAATGTTACGTACCGCACTTAGCTTATTGGGGTCTGGACGGACTCCGTTCTTATCGACCCGATGACCCAAGAAAATAACTTCCTCCTTAAAAAAATCACATTTCCGCGCTTTCAATTTCAGACCGGCTTTGCGGAAAGCGGTAAAAACTTTAATCAACAAAGCCATGTGCGAATCGTCGTCTTCTGAGGCGTTTATAACGTCATCCAGATAGACGGCGACCCCTTCATCAAACAGATGTTTCAAAATTCTATGCATAATTCTACTATAAGCCGCAGGCGCGTTTTTTAGACCAAACGCGAGTTTCGCGTATACGAACTGCTGGTAGCCTGGTGCCGAAAACCCCGTATATTTGCGGCTTTCTGGATCGATTTCCATCTGCCAATAACCACTCAAACAGTCAAGAACAGAGAAAATCTTTTTGCCATGCAATTTGTCTAAAATAGCAGCTATATGAGGGAGCGGAAACTCGTCTCCCACTGTCACATCATTCAGGCGACGAAATCGGTAACCGCACGGTAACTTCCATCCTTTTTCCCGACCAACAATAACGGAGCTAGCCACGGCGAAGCGGCTGGCTCTATAACCTTACAAGCCAACATACGGTCAATTTCTGCCTTTGCAACGGGTTCAAGGTGGACTGGAATGCGATAGGGACGAACTTTCTGTGGGGGTGCATTACCCACATCAATTACAAAAGGCTCAATGTTGCAAGTTCCCAAATCAAAATCGTCCTTCGCGAAAACGTCATGATTATCAGTTAAAAGCTTCTCTACTTTTTGTTTTCGAACTGGGTTTTTCGCGAGGTGATCTAATTTGAACATTTTAAGAAACGCATCCACTTCATTGTCTGGTAACAAATTAGAACCCGAGAGAACCTCTGTTGGTTTTACTGTGTCAGAAACATTCATACAAATATTTTCGTCTGCAATCCAGGCTTCGGCATTCGCCATATAAAACAAAGGAATTTTTATATCTTTGTCCGAATAGTTTTCTATGAATACCTGAAACATGCCGTCCTGTGTAGTTACAAGTTGTTCTGGTAAAATCAAGTCTGGGAATCGTTCATTCATTTCCTTCGTAGGTGAAACCAAAAATATCCCGTCCGTGTCTATTGGCCCCCTACTGGTAGATAAAACACAACGTTTACTGGTCTTTGCATTAACACTAGTCCTAGACACGAGTTGAAGACGGTGTATGCGTTTCGGTGGTTTCACTGCTTCCACCTCCGTTTTTACCAACCCGATTTCAGACTTTTTACAAGTATTTTCAGCATGGGGAAGTGGGCAAGGGTAATCAGGAGGAGGTAAATTAACTACAGGACCCACCGGTTGACAAGGGGTCGACTGTGGACTACAAGACTGGCTTCTAGTAAGTTTTTCAGTTTCAGTTTCAGTTTCATTGGACTATATTTAAAGACACAAAAAATACACAATTTACATTCCTGCCAGGAAAGCACAAATGTAGTGCTTGGCTAGGGCAGGGAAATATCCGATAACAATTTAAACATCAAACAGAATCAACTAACTGAACATTCTATTTAAAGATAAAAAAAAGGAGAGGAAAAAAATAACCTATGGTTTCAACTTTAAATAAAAGAAGAGAGAAAATAAGAGAAAGAAGGAATGAGAAAGAAAGAAAACAAAAGAAAAGAAAACAGGGGGTGGGTCTAAAGGAGGATAACACTAAACAATTTTCCTGTAATGACCTTTCGCTGCTCGCTTGAAGGAAATTAGGTTATTCGAATTCCGGATATCTAACGGTAGTAGATTCCAAATTGACGGCGCAAAAAATCGAATTAAAAAAGAAGCCCTTTTTGATGAGGGCGCTTCTTGGACGATGTCACAAGAGTTTCGGGTATCATAAGAATGCAGGTCTTGATTTAGTGAGAACATATTCTGGAACGAAGACGGCAGGAAGTTATTGAAATACTTGTAGCAAAAAGTTGCGATCTGGAAATCTCGAGTCTTAGACACGTCAAATATCTTGGCACATTTGAAATGAAGATTAAGTAAAACAACAATTTTGTTCCCTTTGTCCTTTAAGGTTAACCCAATTTGCCGACGGATCAGAAAATTTACAAACAGGCCGAACCTCTCCCCCATTTCCGCCTCTACGGATTAATTTGTCATTTTTAGCATCAACTAGTAGGTCGTACTTCTTTAAAAATCCATACCCCAAAATCATTGGTATCTTCAATTTGTCACTTATTAAAAAAGTCTCAAAATATTCATGTTCATCAATTTTTACATTCTCTGAAATACATCCAATAATTTCCATAGAATGGCCGGTAGCACTACTAACATCATTATGGTTTTTAACTATTTTTGACCTAGCTAAAACAGGCAACTGCAAAAACGTATCATGGCTTATTAATGAAATCGAAGCGCCGGTATCCCCAAGCGCGCGTACAGGAATATCACACACTGAAGCATTAAAATACGGCAAAGCATTGCAATTCACTCCATTGCAATTAGCAAAATACGACGCAATAAAATTTCCACCCATATTTTTAGTCAAATAAGCCGGGACAGGATGCGCATCAGAATTTACTGAAACGTGACGAAGTGCGCGTCCCCTTACAAGTTTAAACGGCTGCTATTTTCAGACACCAGGCATTCCCTTGCGAAATGTCCGTTTTTCCCACAATTAAAACACTTTTTCGGATTAAATCCGACGGACTGACTGCGACATTGTCTTGCCATATGCCCGATCCTTTGGCAGTTATAGCAACGGATGGTACGTGGTGCGCGACATTCACGAGCAAAATGACCCGTTTTGTTGCAGTTGAAGCAATTCTTATACGACCCAACCGGTTTTTGGGACTCGGACCTCCCACGGTGACCTTCCCAAGCACTCTTATTCCCTCCCTTCTCACGAGAACTATCCCTGTAGCTGCTTGCGTCATTTGACAGTCGGTCATTTTGTGACGGCTCCCGACGGCGAAATGTTGGGCGACTCGAACGCCGATAAATAGTGCCGTCTCTATGCTTATCTTGCATGTTATCCCGTGCCATACTATTTCGTGAGGTTACATTCGCTGGTACACTATGCTTAGGTTCAACTGAAGCGGAAGCAATAGCAGAAAGCATATGTGGCGATTTGGATTTAGCGAATTCATTTGCACGGAAATCATTTATCAGAAACTGTGTGGCCTCCTCAAAATCTTTGGGACATTTAGCGACCACTCTCATTCCCAGTTTAGGAGAAAGACTGTCTAGGAGGAGGTTTTTCAAGAGATTCGAATAGCCAATAAAACTTTCTTCAGTTGCTGACGGAACTTTATCAAAACCCATGAGTTTCAAGGTCTTTAATTTCAATTTTTCGAAAAACGGAAACGGATCTTCGCCATCCTCCAAACGAAGAGCCTCATGAACTAAACGTGCTCTCAGCGATGTATGTTCGAACTGGCTTGAAAGAGCTTTCTTCAGATCATCGAATGATTGGAATTTCGCGTGACTGGTTAGGAAATTAGCCGCTGGACCTGTCGTTTTCATGAATGCTAACCGGATAAGCTCATCACTCTTAATAGATTCATCCCAAAATTTCAAGTTTTCAAGCGTCTCAACAAATACTAACACATCGCCGCTACCGTCAAAGTTAGGCACTTGGTATGCGATTTTACAAAGTGTGCCAAGTGACATCTTTGCTGTGTCTACGACAGACATTCTACGTTCGCTCAAAAACTTGATCTAGAAAAATACACTCAATAAAATATGCACTGTACTAAAACATCTAGTCTATACCTTCCCTCCAAACGAAAGACAACGCGTCACCAGTAAACCGATGAGAAGTTCTTGCCCTGATATTATTACTCTTTATACTCGGACCGGCGGCTTATGTCCCACTTGGGATCATTATATGGTAGCGTTGGAGCGGCAGCAGTATTCACCCTTCGAAGGCGTATAGGGATCGTAGTCTTTCGTTTCGGGAAGTCGACTCTTTTCTTTTAACACTTACTTTATTTATATCTTGAACAGTGACCACTTTCAATTAGCACTCAAGAACGTCTGCCCGTTTCGAGCTTCACATCAAATTCCTATTCTTGCTTACTGCGTAGGAGCTAACCTTTAAAGTTCAACTAACCGCACTCGCTACATGTAAAAGGTTAAACCAAAGTCCTGATCAAACATGCCTGAAAACTCAGGAAGAGGATGTTCAACAACAGGAAACTGATAAGGCTACTTCCATCGTCCCGAGGCTTGAATTACTACCAAATATGGAGTTGCTTTTCTGAGCCCGCATTATTTCAGATTACTGAGTCATCTTTGATATTTAATATCCTAATACTATCCGTAACATAGGGCGATGAAACTTGGCAGGTATGTCAAGGATCCGAACAGATTGACTTGAGAACAGCCGTTTCCCCGACCCGACCATCGTGGGGGGAGTGGGTGGATGGGGAGTCCGGAATCTAGTGGCGTGCATAACTTTTGAACGGGTGATCGGATCTTGATGAAAATTAATATTTACGATGACCTTGTGTCTCAGACACCTCACTTTAAATCCGGGCCGGATCCGATGACACTGGGGGGAGTTGGAGGAGGTAACCGGAAATTTTGAGAAACGCTTAAAGTGGAGGGATCGGGATGAAACTTGGTGGGAAAAACAAGCACAGGTCCTAGATACGTCATTGACATAACCGGACCGGATCCGATGACACTGGGAGGAGTTGGAGGAGGGAACCGGAAATTTTGAGAAACGCTTAAAGTGGAGGGATCGGGATGAAACTTGGTGGGAAAAACAAGCACAGGTCCTCGACACGTCATTGACATAACCGGACCGGATCAGGGCACTGTGGGGGAGTTGGGGTGGGGGTCCGGATTTCTAGCGATCCCGCGAGTTCGGCATACTTCCTGATGTCCTAGGGCGATGAAACTTGGCAGGTATGTCAGGGATCCGAACAGATTGACTTGAGAACAGCCGTTTCCCCGACCCGACCATCGTGGGGGGAGTGGGTGGATGGGGAGTCCGGAATCTAGTGGCGTGCATAACTTTTGAACGGGTGATCGGATTTGAATGAAACTTGTCTGGTGAGCTATCGCCTCGGACGTTCAGTGTCACGTCCGAGTCGGGTCCGATACCTGTGGGGATGGGGGCGGGGGGGGGGGGGGGTGGAAAACTCAAGAAACTCTAAAAGTAGAGGGATTGGGACGAAACTTAATGGATGGAACAAGCATTAGGCCTAGATGAAATTGACGGAGCCAGATGGTTTCGGGGCTCTGTGGGGGAGTTGGAGGGGGTTTCCTGGAATTCCGGTAGTCGTGAGTTAGAATAGTTCCAGATGTAAAACGACAACGAAACTTTGCAGGCATATTAGCGACCCGAATTATCTTGACTTAAAAACCTGACACAACATACCCCCAGAAACTTCCGTTCCTAGATCCGAGCATTTTCGGGGGAGCAAGAGAAGAGAAATATGGACTTCTATAAATTGCGAACGAGTGGTCTGATTCGCGCGAAACTTCATGGGTGATACGAATCGATGGCCTCGACATGTAAAACATGCGTTCGAACCATATGCGACCACGATTAGGGGAATTGGGGGTGGGGGGACTTTTGACATGCACAAAAACCAAACGGATGGACCGAATGAGATGCAATTCGACAGTGCCGAGTTTATGCGGCCTAGATTTGTTATTTGGCGTCTGGGCCGGATTCGGACAAGGTAGGGGGGGGGGGGGGGTACTGGAAACTTGCAGATAGGCTATGCTCCAATTTCAGTCAAATTTGATGAGGGAATTAAGAGATTGGGCCCGAACCGGCTCCGACAACGTTGGTGGGAAGGGGGGGGGGGGGTACCGGAACTTTCCAAAAATGCTCAGATTCGAGTGAAACTTGGTAGATGGTATAAACGAAGATGCTTTAGGTGGTCGATTTTTTTTTATTCCGAACCAGATTCGGCCACGGTAGGTGGAAATAGAGTGAGTACCGGAAATCGTGTAGCACGTCTAGGGATCAAACAAATGGATTTATTGGGATGAAAGTTTGAACAGTCATGTGCATTTGCAATCGAGACGATGCCGGAACTGCTCAGAAATGAGTGAAACTAAATATTCTATTTCTATTTCCGAACCGCCTTTTTGGATGGCGGGTGTATTTTGTGACGTTTTCATCTACTTTCTTGTACAGCCTACTCGTACAAGTGCCATATGAGCTCGTAGCTCTTTTTTTTTATTCCGAACCAGATTCGGCCACTGTAGGTGGAAATAGAGTGAGTACCGGAAATCGTGTAGCACGTCTAGGGATCAAACAAATGGATTTATTGGGATGAAAGTTTGAACAGTCATTTGCATTTGCAATCGAGACGATGCCGGAACTGCTCAGAAATGAGTGAAACTAAATTTCCTATTTCTATTTCCGAACCGCCTTTTTGGATGGCGGGTGTATTTTGTGACGTTTTCATCTACTTTCTTGTACAGCCTATTCGTACAAGTGCCATATGAGCTCGTAGCTCTTGTTTTATGGCACTTGCCCTTCGGCCAAGTGCCAAATAGCGATCGCAATTTCTGTCCGTCCGGCGGTCTGTCCAGGTTTTGCTAGTTCGGGCACTTCCACATAAGCTAGGACGATAAAACTTGGCAGGCGTATCAGGGACCCCAAATGATTAAGTTGGAAATAGTCACTTCCCCGATCCGAGCACCGTGGGGGGAGTGGAGGGAGGGGGAATCCGGAATCTTGAGGTATTTATAACTTTTGAACGGGTGATCGGATCTCGATGAAACTTGATATTTGGAACGACCTCATGCCTCAGACGACCCACTTAAAACCCGGACCGGATCCGGTGACTTTTGGGGGGAGCTGGAGGGGGGCAACCGGAAATCTTGGGAAACGCTATGAGTGGAGGGATCGAGATGAAACTTGGTGGGAAGACACCTAGCAAACACTAGATACATCATTGACATAACCGAGCCGATTCGGGCACTGTGGGGGGAGTGGAGGGATGGGGAATCCGGAATCTTGAGGTATTTATAACTTTGAACGGGTGATCGGATCTCGATGTAACTTGATATTTGGAAAGACCTCATGCCTCAGACGGCCCACTTAAAATCCGGACCGGATCCGGTGACTTTTGGAGGGAGCTGGAGGGGCAACCGGAAATCTTGGGAAACGCTATGAGTGGAGGGATCGAGACGAAACTTGGTGGGAAGACACCTAGCAAACACTAGATACATCATTGACATAACCGAGCCGATTCGGGCACTGTGGGGGGAGTGGAGGGAGGGGGAATCCGGAATCTTGAGGTATTTATAACTTTTGAACGGGTGACCGGATCTCGATGAAACTTGATATTTGGAACGACCTCATGCCTCAGACGACCCACTTAAAATCCGGACCGGCTCCGGTGACTTTTAGGGGGAGCTGGAGGGGGCAACCGGAAATCTTGGGAAACGCTATGAGTGGAGGGATCGAGATGAAACTTGGTGGGAAGACTCCTAGCAAACACACTAGATACTTCACTGAAATAACTGAGCAGATTCGGGCACTGTCGGGGGAGTGGAGGGAGGGGGAATCCGGAATCTTGAGGTATTTATAACTTTTGAACGGGTGACCGGATCTCGATGAAACTTGATATTTGGAAGACCTCATGCCTCAGACGACCCACTTAAAATCCGGACCGGATCCGGTGACTTTTGGGGGGAGCTGGAGGGGACAACCGGAAATATTGGAAAACGCTATGAGTGGAGGGATCGAGATGAAACTTGGTGGGAAGACACCTAGCAAACACTAGATATATCATTGACATAACCGATCCGTGCCTACTCGTAACAAGTGCCATATGAGCTCGTAGCTCTTGTTTTGTAATTGTAGGCTAACATGTGTGACCATTTGCGACTATCCGCTGCTGTTTCTGTAAAAGGATATATGGAAGTAAATGAAATTAATATTATTAATAATAATAGTTACTATAAGCGAAAACTTTGGTAGACTGAAGAAAGTTTAGTAACGCATTCGGTTTCAGGATCGCACGGATGGACCCACTCCGACACCTTCTGCCAGGAGCAGCCGAGAAATTCCTTTCCGCTTGTCGGCGAGCAAACATAGAAGTCCTATGTCTAACAACGAAATGGAAAACCGGCGACTGTTGAGTTTTAACCCCGCATTGGCTCCTCCTACTGTTCCGATGGAGATGTTCAGTACCGACTCGTCTCATAACGACAGGTTAGTTCTAGAGCTTCCTGGTCTTACCGGCTTTTTTAGCGTAGTCGTACAGGGTCGGGAATTTTCCAAATGAGGTGGAGCATTATAAGGGCGGAGCTTAGGCATTCAGGCTCAGATGATCTCAGTCTCAGATGTGCTATACCAAGTCCGGACCGGATCTGATACTAAGGGGGGGGGGGGGGGGGTAGTTGGAAGGGGGCACCGGAATTTTTGTGAAACGCTTAGCGTCGAGGAATCTGGATGGAATTTGGTGGGAAGAATAAGCATAAGCACTAGATACTTTCTTTGCAGAACTAGATCATATCGGAGCTAGTTTGAGGTGGGGGGGCAGTTGGAGGGGTTTTTCCGAAATTCCGGTGATCGCTAGTTCGGATAATTCCAAATGTGCTAAGAAGGATAAAACTTGGCAGGCAAATTAGTGACCCGACCAAATGGACTTAAGAACCCGACACACCTAGGAAGACTTCCGTACCTGGAGCGGACAATTTTTCTGGGAGTCGAGGGAGGGGGAATCTGGAAATTACTGACTTTCGTAGGTTGCGAACAAAATGGTTCGATTCAAGTGAAACTTTATGGGTGATAAGAACTTATGATCTACATATACAAAGCATGTGTCCGAACCCATTCGGCCATGATTGGGGTAGTTGGGGGGGGGGGGGGGTCCGGAAACTTTGTGGCATGCTCAAACAAACGGATTGGCCAAACGGGATGCAAGTTGGACAGTACCAAATTTATGCGGCCTAGATTTGTCATTTGGCATCCGAACCGGTTCCGACCAAGGTAAAGGATGATGAAGCGGGAAGCGGAAATTTGCAGATATGCTCCGATTCGAGTTTAACTTGATGGACGGGAAGAGGAGATGTTGGGGATGCGAAGTTTGTGTGACCATCGTTTTCGGCCACAGTGGGGGGAGATGGAGGGGAAGTCCCGGAAATGTTGTGGCTCGCATAGGGATTGAACGAGTGGAGTGATTTGAATGAAACTTGGAGAGTTGAGAGATTGCGTGCCTTAGATAACATATTTTAGGGTCCAGATTGGATCCGAGCACGGTGGGAAGGAGTACTGGAATTTCCCGCAAAATGCTCAGATTTACTTTCTCGTTTCTCACATCTTCTCGTGACAAGTGCCATATGAGCTCTTAGCTCTTGTTGAACTATAATTTTACTTGTCTTGCACCCGGAATCCGGCCGAAATGGGAAATTTGGCAGAAGTAAGGCAGGAATTTTCGTCAAAGTAGATATGACGCAGGCTATAGGGGTAAACACACATGCTAAATCCATATTTTAACTTGATCTTCTAAGTCGATCACCATTTGCCTTAATCTATTTCTAAATTTTATTAGTAAACTGCTCAGGGAGCCTAGCGAAGACTGGATCTCTACAAGATCCAATTACCTGTATCAAATATTAAAATTTTGGAATCCCGTCGAAACCTTTGGTCTTGCTCAGTTGGGTTCGGGAGTGACCATCATCCTTACTTTATGGTCTTTTCTAGATTATGGCTCATTCTTGCTTTCTTTTTTCAGCGAACTGGGGGCAATCGAGGATGTGTGAAAGGCTTGTGTGACACCTTTCTGTACTGTCTGTATTTTATTGTGTTATTTTGTTCCGCGATTATCGAGTAAAATCTTTATATCAACTGAATACTTTTTTCTTTTTTTTTAAATGCAGCAACAAGAATTGTTTCTTTCATAGTGTCCATTCTTTTGCCTGCTTCTACACTGCCAGAATCTTGAAAAAATTTAAGACAAGAATGTACGGTTTTCTCTTTTTTTGCGTTGCGCCTAGCTTTGAAACGTCCCAGAAACAATAGTTGCGTTTTTTATCCGAATTCTTCTAGCGGTTCTCCTCGCAATTCTCCTATTTTTTTACTGTTCAGACGAATATTACTCTGTATGACGAAGTCCAAAACACGCCAGTAATCCTCGGGAAGGACGAAGAAACGTAGCACTAACGACTCAAACTCAACAACTCAATCCTGTGTTAACCAATCACGGCGATATTTGGGAACAGCTCTGATACCGCTTCCGGCTTTTCCGCAAGGTACACGGCGGTTTTGCATTTGCAAGAGGAGTTAGTCATAAAGAGTATTCTCCTTTTATTGAGTTTCTGTCAGAATCGAGAATGGGGAAAGCCTCTCGATTCTGCAGTAAATTTTCGATTCTCATCTCTCCGTTCTCCTCCCTGATTGGTCAACAGAGTGCTGGTGTTCAATATGCGTAACACGTATACCGGGTTGCGGACGAGCTGCCCAATTAGTGTTTTTGTCAAAAGCGAGAATGGAGAATCCAGAGAAGCAAACACGGTAATTTGTACGAGAATCGAGAACGGAGAACTGAGAATTCAGATACAAAAAAAAGTAATATTTTTGTCTTGTTCCCATGACAAAACGTTGACATGCGTTTCGTGTTTATTTTGTCAGTGTCATTGTTCACGGAATGTATTCACGGAAGTATCGGCACGTTCTGTCATGTTTTTAAGAATAAATACACTTAGGCTACTTGCTTAAATCGTCCCCATGAAACAAAAAATCTCCAACTTCAGAAATTGATTATTTTGCTCCGTCGGGAGAATGGATACGCGTCTTGTACAACCTATTCCTCTAGCTAAACACCAGGATTATCAGGAAGATGCGCGTGCCGGAGGAGGTGAAGGGATTGAAAATTTCAATAGTGGTTTATGCAAAAAATATTAATATATCGCTAAGATGATCGGATAAATAAGACGACATATCAGGTTTCTAGGAGAAATGGGGCAATCAGGAGAGAAAAGTGCAACTATACACGACAGTACTCCAATCCAAAATTCGCCATGATGTTAGTACTTTTTCGCTCTCTAGATGGCAGATGTATCTTTCCACACGACTTCTTGGTTAACTTCTGCATTCTGTGTACAAATGCATTTGAGGTGAAAAATCCTCGACAGTACGGTTGCCAGCTGTCTGACGGACGTGTTTCTGGGATTTTGGTGTAATTGTAAACGTATTGTAGCACAAGACATTGCGTTATGTTGGAGAGTCGGATGATAGACACACTTGAGCTGCTCTGAAAAGCGTATGTTTTCCGAGGGAAAAAAAAATACAGATTAGAGAACTTTTGAATGACTGATTTTTTTTTTCTCGACCTTTTCCTGAATTAAACTTTTGTTGCGACAAGTTAGAAGCTCAACGCCAAGTATAATAATAAAAAATAAATACTAGGATGGCTGAACTGAAAATATCGTCGGATTACCCTCCCCACCTCCAACTACCCTCACAGGGCCCAAATCCTGTCAGGTTCTGTCAGTAATCTATCTAGTTATTGTGCTTGATCTCCCTGCCAAGTTTCATCCCGGTCGCTCTACTCTAAGCGTGTCACAAGATTTCCAGTTCTCCCCTGATTTGCTAGGACGATGAAACTTGGCTTGAACATTTGAGACTTGACAAGATTGGCTTAAAAATACTCTGTTCACCGATCTGACCATCGTGTGGGGAGTGGAGGGACGGGAATCCTGAATCTTAAGGTACTGTATAACGAACGGGTGATCTGATCTTAATGAAATTTGATATTTGGAAAAACTTCCCGTCTCAAATGTCTCATTTCCAGTCCGGACCGGATCTGATGATGTGGCGGGGGGGGGGGGGGGGGTAGAGGGAAGAACTGGAAATCTTGTGACATCAGTCCTGACAGGATTCGGGCCCTGTGGGGGGAGTTGGAGGGATTCGAGGGGGGGTCTGGAATTCAGGTGATGGAGTCAAGGTACTTCCAGATGTGGTAGGACGATGAAACTTCGCTTGAACATTAGAGACTTGACAAGATTAGCTTAGCAATCGTCATTTCCTGGATCCGACCAACCCTTAAAGTACTCGTCATAACCGCAAAGTACAAAAAAATACTTTTAGGCTAATTATACGTTTTCATGATCTCCACGAGCCCATGGTCATTTTGCCTCAAGGGTTTTGCATAGAAAGTAGTTTCTTTAAAGCTCGCATCTTAATCGAAAAGTTAAAAAATACTTTTTACCAGACCATATATGTATATTCATGATCCCAAGGGCCCATGATCATTTTTGCCTAAAGGATTTTTCATACAAATTAATCCCTTAAAGTACAAACAATACTTTTGAGCAAAATATACACTTTCATGATCTCGATGAGGCTATCATAATTTTTGCTTCAAGGGTTTTTGTTACATAAATATTCTTTGAGCCCAAGCTGACTTTGAAACATTTATTCAAACAATGTTTACACGGATACGTCAGCTCTGATTTTTCATATCTGCTGATATCGCTGATGATATGAAATATCGCTGATGAAAAATCAGAGCTGACGTATCCGTGTAAACATTGTTTGAATAAATGTTTTTGTTACAGATGAATTTCTAGCACCCTTAAAGTGCGCATCATCACAGCCAAGTGAAAAAATGAAATAATTTTTCAAAATGATACATCTTGGGATTTCCAAGGGCCCGTGATCAGTCTTATCTCAAGGGTTTTGCTTGCAAATGATGACAACAAACCGTCGAATGGCAAATTTCTACTTTCATCCTTTGACCCGCCCTTGCAAGTGCCATATGAGCTTCTAGTTCTTGTTATCGCTTAGTGTAGAACGCTCATGACTACTTTTGCCAACTTTTCCTCAAACTTTCTTTAAAAGAAAGAAAAATGCAACGCACGCGTTGACGCAACACAAGAATAGAACTTGCGTGGCTCAGTGTGAAAGAGCAGCGCGTCAATGTAAGAGGTGTTGTACCCCCCCCCCTCCCCGCGCCTCCCCTTCGAACCGCCTCTGGCGAGAGTGATTATTTATAGTGCAAACACACGATCAGGATTTTCAGGCCGGATTTCCTGCACTGTCATCAAGTTGAAGAAATTTCAACTTTTCCATATGGAAGTGATGATGGTGCCGCAAATCCGGGAAGGAATTCCCGCCCGCAAGCTCCCGATCCTCATCGTGTGTTCGCACTATTAGTCTAAGCTTTAATCGTATTTATTCAAAAGACGTCCAACCGGGCACTGCTATAAACTTTATCGTACAAAAATGTGTACTTCTGAATTCCATGTTGTGGAAAGGAAAGTGGTATGGGTTTGTCTTTCACTGCGCTCCCTCCCCGTCACCTAGCGTCGAATTCGGATACTTACTACAGTTCTCTATCAGCCACCTTGCGAGTTGAAATAGAAGTCGGCGATTTTTCAGTCCCGCTGAAGCAAAGATTTGATTTCAGCTGGATTACTTTTGTGTTGTTGAGGATGGTTTTCACCAAGGACTATCATCTGCCGACGGAGGAAGAGCTAACAGTGCAGGAGGTCAACGTATCATATCCTTATCTACGGGCTGCTGCTTTTCATTTAGGAAAATACTGTGAAAATGATAACAATGTAAGTAGCCTAGGCTACAAGTAAGACGATAGCATGGCCAGCATTCTGTTTGTCTGCTGTGACGCCTGTGACTGCGATTGTTGCAGATGGTATGCCTATGCACCATTTGAGCACTTTTAGAGGGATTTAGAGGCTGCTGTGCTTTGAATTTCCCAGGTATGATCGTTGCACCAAGTTTGTGTAGCTATCCTCAGAAATTTCAGCCAGTCACTCAGTGCAAATTGGGATAGGCTATAGCATATTTTGCTCTGCACATCACTTAACAAGTGAATACCAGATAAGGATTTGTAACAACCAGTCAGTGATTTTATAACCAAATTCCAGGGTTGCGGAAGGCTTAAAATCTTTGTTCGAATGTCAGTCTGAAACACAGACTAATGATGCTTGCTGGTTCAAAATGGGTTGACCCTCTCTACCTCTCCATTTTTCGAAATCCAGTGAGTAACCCCAAGCTGAACCCATGCCAGTGCTACAACGCCTAAGAAATTTGGCACCCTATCTACTTTCCATGTATTTTCCCTATCTATTCCCCAAGAGCCAATATTCTGGTTGGCTGCAAGGTAGAAAAAGCTGAGGCACAGGACACTTTGCATGCAAAACCCTTGACTATGTAGAAAAGGAAATGAGGTTTTTCACATCTGTCATCAGCGGAGCCCTTTTGTTTTTCTTGTGAAAAATATATACCGGATTGTCTTTGATTTCTCTAATGAATAGTAGTAATTTCAGCCCTGTCCAAGCTGGTGCTCAGTTGTGATGACAGAAACTGTGTTTTTTCTGTATGCACTGTATACTGAAATCCATGCACCATACATGAAATCCAAGGTACAGTGCTTGAACGTCTAGCACCCAGGCATGGTGCTAGACGTTTGAGCACTGTGCCTGAAATGGGGCTAGTGTACTAGACTGCTGTGGCTCCAAAAGAGTGTTTATGTCTAGATATTCCTTCAGCCCAAGCTGACTGCAAATCATGTTTGACAGAACCATTATGTCAGCTGAATTTGATTAGAGCTATGTTGTATGCCCTTCTTAGCAAGGACA
The DNA here is from genome assembly GCA_023053575.1 of Branchinecta lynchi. Taxonomy (NCBI): domain Eukaryota; kingdom Metazoa; phylum Arthropoda; class Branchiopoda; order Anostraca; family Branchinectidae; genus Branchinecta; species Branchinecta lynchi. Next base: position 21,507,233 of record JAKZAP010000001.1, read on the forward strand.
TCAGGCTTACAACCTTATTGTACTGTAATAGAATGATCCACACTTATTACAATATTAGGGATAAGGAGATAAGCTGGATTCGTTTCTGAATTTTCTTTTTTTGCTCGACTAGTAGTTCATTCGGAATTAGAGCGAAACCGGAAACTTGGCAGAAGTAGGAAGTCTTGGTCAGTATTGTCAAAATAGATATGGCTTAGGTATATCTTAACTTGGTTTTCTCTGATGATTAGCCTGGCGAAGACTGGATCTGGCGAAGACAAGACCCAATTGTCTGAATCAAACATTAGATTTTTGGGATCCCATCAACACCTTTGGTCTTGTAATCTCCAGATAAGATAAAATGGCATTGCATGAGATTGAAGTTGTGGGTTGAATCTGGGTTGAATGTGTACTGTATACAAAATGAATACTTTTTTTTACCATGACTGATGATGTTGCTCCATGACTGATGATGGCTGACATTTGTTACTGATCTGGGTCATCCCAGCAGTACTTCGAGTCCTTACATGGCCACTTGCTATCTAGTGATTTCATGAAAGCTTCGAGATAAGTTGCTGATACTGTGAATTTGGAAAGGGAATCCCAGTCATTGACCGCTCTTTCAAAAAAGAAGTTCCGGGAAAGGGAGAGGCTTGTTTTCACATGGCATTTGGAGACTTTTTTGGAATGGCCTCTTGTATGGGGTTGGTTCGACTTGTGCAGGTCGAGGGGATTAGTTGTGTCATTACCTTAATTTGCACTTCAGAGCGATGTCCGATGGATCTGTGTTGCTAATTGGAGAGTTTATGGGTAAGTAGCATGTCACCTGGTCTGTGGTGGTACACCAATATTGGCATTTTGCATTTTTTTTTTGGTCTTCCTCCGTAAGGAAGGTCTTTAAAGTCATCCATAACCATGGTTGGATGTCTCTGTATACCCTCAAGAAGTCTGATGTTGCCTTTGTCTTTGGGAGAGACTAGGCAGGTTCCAAAGTCGAGGTTGGGTCCTACGATGGCGTAATACAGTCTGAAAAAGACCCTGGGGGATCTACTCGTAACGGATCTCTTGAGTAGGCCAAGTCCTGCGTTGGATTCGAACCTGCATGCCTTGTGTGGGAGTAGAACCTGAGCTGGTTGTCCACGAGTATACCCAAGTCCCTTTATTTGTTGTGGGTTTCCAGATCTATCTGGATTCGCTTGGCAGGATCCCACATTGACTAGACTGCATTTTCGTTCTTCGGTCCAAAGTATAAAATGGAGCATTTGGGCTGTCTGGCGGACTGAATAGCATGGAATCGTCAGCAAATACTGTGATGTTGTTGCTGACCCTGAAGACTACGTCCGTCGCTGATTTATATCAGGAAGATGGTTGGGCCAAGGACTGTACCTTGTGGGACACGAGGTTTGGAGTATATCTTTTGGCCACGGGATCCAAATAGTGTGACCCTTTGCATGCGTCTTGTGAGAAAATTCATGAACCAATCGACTGTCGTCTGGCTCAGCCCAGAGGAGCTTGAGGCAGAGCCGCCTGTGGGAAACCTTATCGAACGCCATGGCTAGGTCTAAGAGAATCAGGTCAACTGGTACACCTGTGCTGAGAAGATTGGTGATAATGATGTAGGTTTCAAGCCGGTTTGTTTCCACCGATTTGTTGCGATGGAATCCATGTTGGTTGTTGGAAAGTTTTTTGTGTTCATGGATTGTGTCATTAACTATTCTCTTTAGAAGTTTGGCAACGGCGGATGTCAGGCTCATTGGTCTGTAATTCTCTGCTTCCAATTAGATGGAATGCCGGAGTCGAGTGAACACCAGAGAAGATGTTTGAAAGGGGTGCAGCGATGATGCTTGCAACTTCTTTTAGGAACCTCGGATGGATGTTGTCTGGGCCAGCAGATTTGTTGACATCGAGGTTTGTAACTTGTAAATCGCGTTAGTACGGCGGCTTCGTCTACAGCAATCTCAATCATTTGACTGGTGGTGTCGGATTCAGGCGCTAAGAGAAGTTGGCCATCTGGTTCGGATATGAAGACGGAGGCAAACTGTTTGCTTAGAATCTCTGCGATTTCTCGAAGATCGGTTGCTTCATTATTGTCTTCCATCACTAGATGTTTGATGTTGCGGCGGCTAGGTGCGGTTTGAAGCGGTTCGAAGGGCTTGGGCATGGGGGAGTGAGGACCTCAAAATATACGACTGGCTGAAAACACAGCACCGGCAGGCTCAAGAAATTTTAACGTCATAAGTTCTAAAACGTTATGGAAAATGCCATTGTAGTAATAAAAAAATAAGCAAATAAGTAACAGGAATTAGAGGATGCTGTTCATATCAAATTTCGCTGGAGAGAAGACAAGCCTCGGCACCAGCTTCTGACATACCTACTCAACAGAAACAAAATTCAGCGCCGCAGGTGAAATTTTCTCATCCGAGCAAAATTCAACTAACCCTTTACAACTTTTACCTTTTAATGTAGCTTAGAACCCAAATCTCAAGCTTAAAACTGCCATGAATGATGCACACTTCAACTAAACAGAAATAGGGTAGAACTATACGAAAGAGCTGCAGGCAAAATTTAAACCCGCCCTAATTCGGCAATATTTTACTACTTCCTACAGAAACTCTTGCTTTTCATGTCACTCAGATCCCAAAACAGCAGATTTTACCGTACGTAGACTACCCAAGACAAATTTTAACTCAGCGCCACAGGCGATTTTTTTGTAATCCGAACTTTTTCTGGCATTTCTAACAGGTGGCTGAAATCTAAAGCCTGATACCTAATACCCATTCAACCAGATAGCGAGTAGGCTACTATGAAAGACGGCGCAGGGTAAGTTTTGCGAAACAATTTAAAGGCTGCCTACGTTATCACGTATCTGTCCGTGCCCCGATAACTCGTAAACGTAGTGGGATATTTTCCCGGAAGTTGGTACGTGGTAGTGCTTCCACTTTGAATTTAGACTACAAAAAAAATAGTGCAATCATTAGGCCCGTGATACAGTGCTTACAAAGCCTGCTTATGTGCAAACCTTACTCAGCAAGCCATTTGAAAAAAATCAAGTTGTTTCTTTTTAAGATAAGGAGATTTTTGCACAAAACCAGATATGATAATGTTGAAACTTTCGAAAATCAGCCTGTTTTCAGCGCCACAGATTGAAAATCACGATTTGGTAATGGTATTTATGTCACTCTGACAAGTTAAATATACGACTGTCATTCTAACAAGGTCAAAACACACGATATTTGGTAATGTAATGACTTACAGAAAATCTCATTTTGTAGGTCATTTTGGTCATTTTGCTGTCGAAATTCACCTAACTGCCTGGTATGGCAAGCTCAAAACTAATATACGACTAGAAAATCTCTTCCTAAAATACGACAAGAAACGGGTCATTTTCAGGGAAAATTCGAGGTTGACGTCGTTCTGGCAAGTTCATACGACTGTTATTCTGACACACTTAGAACACAAAACTGCTAATCTGACAAGCTTAAAACATACTACTAAAATCTCTATGGGACAATACGACCAGAAACAGGTCATTTGAGGGCGAAATTCACGATTAGCTAACTGCTTTGTGTGCCTTTATTTGGCAAGGTCAAAACTTACTACTGTCTCTAATTTACGACTAGAAAATCCCTTCGCAAACTGCGACAAGAAAGGGGTCTTTCCCAGGCGAAATTCGCGGTTGATGTCATTCTGGCAAGCTCAAACATACGACTTTCATTCTGAAAATTCAGAACACACAGCTGTATGTCATTCTGAAAAGCTCAAAACATGCGATTGGCATACAGACAAGCCCAAAACATACGACTGAGATTCGATTCTCTGGAGCATGGGGGGTGAGTCAACCCCCCCCCCCTCCAACCGCTCCTGGCGGCGGTTATGGTCTTTACTGGATACTTAGTTCCAGAATTTCTTGGGGTTATGTTTTCAGTCGTCTGCGAGTTTGGACTCCAGATACAGTTGCTTAGTTAGTTGGCGCAGCTTATTCCGCGTAGTAGCAAACTTCACGTAGTAAGCTTTGTCCCCTTTCTTTTTGTACTTAGTCCAGTAGCGGGATTTGTGGTTTCTCTCATTCCTGATTTCCCTGGTCATGGATGGTAGGGTTCTAGGTTTGGGGATCATTTCGACCAGTGTGTGCCGTTTCTCAGCATCAAGAAGAAGGGTTTTTAAAGATGTCCCATTTGGCTTCCACAGCTCCTTAAATCGGCTCCAGTGATTCTGTAGTCAACAGACATTTTCCTGACAAGTCTGTTGGTAGTTTTCTTGATTGATGTCTGGATTTCTAGCAGTACGTGGTCGCTCTTCCTGATTGGTGGCAGGTAATTGACTTTCTGGACTACTTCTAGGTCATCCACGAAAGTTAAGTCGAGGAGCGGTGGTTTCTGGGGAAAACGGTACCGCGTTGGCTGATATACAGCTTAGGTGAGTGAGAAATCGTGGATACGGATAGCCCGTCTTGTGGGTTATCTAGGCTGTTTATCTGTTAATTTGGTATGTTTGGCCTGTAAATTAGCAAAACTCACAATCTTTAATTTGTGATGTTATTGTTTTCCACCCTTATTTAAGAAACAAAGTTGACGGCAAATTATATTTGACTAGGCTAAACGGATATGTAAGCTGACATCTAGCAAATTTTGTCCCTTCCTTGGCAAGGTTCCTCTTCACTACTTCAGGCCCAATCTAGAAAATCTAACTTGTGATCAGATAGCCAAATATATTCGGGGGAGGGGAAGAAATGTACTATATTTTGACAATAGGCGTCCGATAGGCGTTGCCGCTATTGTCTCTGTTAGACGTAGCTCTCCAGTTATCCAGCAACCTATATTGTCTCGTTCATGTTGCCGCTCGCGGGATCTTTGCTATCCGGTAGATAGTGGTAGCCGAGCTGTCTGTGGAGGGGGTTCTGTGGAGGGAGAAGTTAGGATGGTTGTTCTAGGGCTTACATCCGGTAAACAGTGTTATAAAAAAAACACTTACGTTTATTGGTGAATGGCATGCAGTGTCTACATCCTTAACTGACTGAATGCAGTTCCAACTGACTATCACTGACAGATTCTAAAGCTTTAAATGGAAACTTCTAGTGCTTTACTTTGTATTAAATGCTTCACAATTAAACATTTTCGACTTCCTTTAGAAGGCGCTATGAAAATCGGCCGTTTTCTTGTTATCCCTTGTCTTTACCTCTCTGGCATTTCTGCGATCCAAATCTTAGGAGCTGGGATATCGTGGCAGGAAATTCAAAAACTACCAGCAATGCTTGATATAAAAGGATATATTTGAGATGTCACCAAAGTCAAGCCGCAGATACAGTGTACCTGATTGTTCTAGTGTTTCATCAGAAGTTCCATGACTTAAAGTGCCTATTAAAAGTTTTTCTTTGTGGAATAGTGTTGTGAAGTTTGATTAGCTTGCTTTATAAAATGTACCAGAATATACAATAAGCTTATAAAAAATAAAATAGCTACAAAAATCATTCAAAAGCAAATAACCTATTCAAATCTTAATTATACAAGCTGATTTATACATAAAATACAAAACTACCAGCAATGCTTGATATAAAAGGATATATTTGAGATGTCACCAAAGTCAAGCCGCAGATACAGTGTACCTGATTGTTCTAGTGTTTCATCAGAAGTTCCATGACTTAAAGTGCCTATTAAAAGTTTTTCTTTGTGGAATAGTGTTGTGAAGTTTGATTAGCTTGCTTTATAAAATGTACCAGAATATACAATAAGCTTATAAAAAATAAAATAGCTACAAAAATCATTCAAAAGCAAATAACCTATTCAAATCTTAATTATACAAGCTGATTTATACATAAAATACAAAACTACCAGCAATGCTTGATATAAAAGGATATATTTGAGATGTCACCAAAGTCAAGCCGCAGATACAGTGTACCTGATTGTTCTAGTGTTTCATCAGAAGTTCCATGACTTAAAGTGCCTATTAAAAGTTTTTCTTTGTGGAATAGTGTTGTGAAGTTTGATTAGCTTGCTTTATAAAATGTACCAGAATATACAATAAGCTTATAAAAAAATAGCTACAAAAATCATTCAAAAGCAAATAACCTATTCAAATCTTAATTATACAAGCTGATTTATACATAAAATACAAATCTACTAAGTATTATAAGAACCATCACTTTTATCTTTGTCCAAGCTAGTAAACTGAGCATGTATACTGGCCCCAAAAATTACGCTTTGAAATATCACAGAGAGGAAACTGTTGAAAAAGCTGCTGATCTAGGGGGTAAGCATTATTCCTAGGCTGTTACAGAGTGGGATTGGGGTTGTTTGATGTGCCCATTGAACTTTAAATCTCAAGCTTAAATACCCATAGTTAAATTCCTTTGCATTAATTGGAAAGAGTATCGTTGTATTGCCACTGGTAATTATTCCAACTTAGGTTGGATGCAACTGCAAGACACCACCTTTTGGCGAGAAGTTTTGCATTTTGGTTCAGGCTGACTTTCCTGTTCTACTTCTCTACTCTGGTTCAGGCTGACTTTCTTCATCTACTTGCACTCTATTTGCTGGTAGCTATTAGTCAGTTATTTTCTCATTCTTGGAAAAAATCTGTTTAAAAGAGAGAAATGGACAAGAAAACAGAGGAAAAATCCAGCTTGTAAACATTTATCTACTTCATTTTTATACTAGCGTATTATGATTTTTCTAATCAGTTTAACTTCAAAGAAATCGAAAAGAAACACGAGAAAGATTGGAAACATCTTGATGTACAGCTGAGTTAAATCTCTTTTCTAAATTGCTCCACCAAAGTGCCACCTAGACGTCAAAAATAGCCCTCAGAGAGCTTCTTTGACTTGTCAGAAGTTGAATTCGGTCGCAGAGAGATGATAAAAATGCACCGTCCAAAGTTCAATAATGTCGAAAAAGCATACCTCTCTTCAAATGGGTTCATTTCTTTACCGTTTGCTCGATGGCCTAGCCATTTGAAAAAACTATTGTGACATAGCAGCAACCTTTCAAAGAAATGGTAGCCTACTCTAGTTAGCACATCTGGGAAAGGAAATGTATGCCTTCATTAAGGCTCAGTAACGATTTGACCATATCGGTCGTTAGCAAGAATCCTAGATTTTCTTTTTCAGAATGAGTGTTTGGTTGCCAACTAGCCGGACTAGCAGTTTTACTTAAACACTGTTTCTAGTTAGTACAAAAGATGATATATATTTTTGTACCCTATTAGATCAAAACCAAAGCCTGTTCACAGCTGCTCGTGGATACCTAAGGGTATTCACTGAAAACTAATTTTGAATAAAATAAAATGGTGAAAATAAATTTGATTCGATTCAAACTATGTCTCACCCTGAATTTAGGTTCGGTTGGGTCTTGTGGATTTACGCCGACCCTCTAACCATGGCATGTAATGCAGCACTTTTTTTTCCGAGCGGCTTTTCTGGAGACATGTTTTTGTTTGGATATTTATTATTAATGTTATTATTTGTTTGTAATCCTTCAAAACAGAGAAAGTATAGCTCGTCCCACTCAGTCCTGAATCCAATCTCTTTTTCCCAAGCTTGCAAAGTACTTTTCCAGATCCGTGCTTCCCCCAAGCCGCGCTAACCAAGAACTTAGTCAGAAAAAATCAGAACTGTCACCCTTATATTCGCATAAATATAAAGATGTAAAACAAGACTTACGAGCCAATACGGCAGTTCTTGTGAGTAGGTGGTACAAGAATAAATAAACCCTTTTCAGATCCCCCTCCGTCGAAAGATACTTAGTTAGGTCCTAGGAATGGGATGTGAGGCTTCTGCTTGTGCAACCCATCAAGTCTTGAGCATTTTCGGAAATGTCTGGTAGTCTACCCCCAGTACCCCCTCCAACTCCGCCTACTGTAGCTGAATCCAGTTCGAACACATAAATGGATCATATAGGGTTTCTTCTCTTGCATCAAATAAATTTCGCTCTAATCTTGAGTATTACCGGTAATTGTGCGGTATCTCCCTCCAACTCTACCGAGGTTGGATTTAAGGCATATGAACTTTGAACCTTCCAGGTTTCATCTCATTCGCTCCATTGGTTTAATCACTTCGCATGCTGTATAATTTTCGGGACCCCCTTCCACTTCCTACACTGTTCCTGAATCATGTTCGGAGACACAATCTGGGCATCATCTGTTACCGTCCATCAAGTTTCATTTGAATCCAAGCATTCCCGGTGAATGTCCGGTATCCCCCCAACCTCTCCCTGCCAAAGCCGGATCCGATCGAGACTACAAATTTTTCTTCTAAATATCACCTCACCTGTATACCTTCCGAAACTGCATTCAGTGACATCTAAGGACTGAAATACATACTATTACCACCCATCAAGTTTAACTCGAATCTGAGGAATTATGGGTAATTACAGGGGGGCGATACAGTTTGCCTACTGTTATTCTTGACAGGTTATGAAACAGAATCAGTATCTCGTCTGTTTAAGGCTCCTTAATTAGGACTATACTTGGGTATATTTGAGTTTAACCAAATTTTTTTCGAAGAACTGCAAATTGAGCGCTTGTCCACTGGTTGTCTGATATCCAGGGGAATTGGCTTTCCCCTTCTGGCGAAATTCTTCGTCTGTGCATTTATATCTTCTGGAACGACGGTGCAATTATCCTCCAAAATGGAATGTTTTGTTTCCAGAGGGAGTTTTACAAATCTTTTGTGGAATACTGTGAAAATTTGCTAAAGTGAATGGGAAACTGCCTTTCTTTCTTTGTTTCGCCAACTTTTATGCTCAGGGTCCTGAGAGTGCCGTTTTGTTTCTGTAGTCAGAGTCGCAAAGCTGATTTTGTTGCGCTGAACTTTTCTCCCGTGAGCACATAAAAATACGAGAAATACGAAATGGACGCATTTCAAGAAGTAATACCGAAAAACTTCGCAAGGGTAAAGGAGAAGAAACAGAGTTATATTTTCTTCAGGAATTTTAGACTTTGTATGGGGTTGTCATGTTACCAGGTACTTAGAATACGCTTGCTGGCTACTTAGGACTTTATTGCCATTCATGACACCCAGTTTCTCTTTTTTCTTACTCTCATTTTCCAAGTCGGCGAAACATAAGTGAACTTTGGCCGATGAGAGGAGTCTACGCTGGCATGTCTGGCATCTGTTTATTTCGAGGTCGAAGCTGCCTGCAGACCAAATAAAAAATTATAAATCAAACAAATAGGACTCTCATGGACTTTCCGAAGGATTGTGTTAGTCTAGGAATATTTTGAGCGATAGACGTAGATCGTTCATTTTGAATGGGGGCCCATCCTTAGATTGGAACTGGGCTGATGCTGTTCACACAACCGTTTTGTTTGGTCTCTCCGCAATGCGCGTACCAGATGTACAAACCTGTTTAGAAAGGTGCCTTCCTGGTTAGAACCTCACATCAGACCTTAGTCATTGTGTTTGCTCATCCTTCAGCGTCTTCCTGGACATGCTCCATGAGATCTTATTGCCCTGACAGTGCCCAAGCAGCTCGTATCAGATGAGAGAGTCTACAGCACTGGAAAACGTCAATATTCCCGGTAGTTCCTTTTCATCATCCGGGGAATATGCTTCTCTATTTGCTTCTTTTCCTGGAGCTGAGAATTGCGGTCACCGCGGTGGATAATTCTGTGTGTAGTTTGCGGATATGCAATTGCACCGATATAGGAGGGCCGCTTGGAGGTGATAGGAAAGGACTTGCTGCCGAAAGCGGCGATACTGACCATGAAGACGAGTATGGAGAAGGTGATGACGGCCTCGAAAAAAAAGTAAATGTGTATTGTGAGTGCACTCGGAGAACGAAGGTAAGACAAGCCATTTCTCTGTCAATAGGTCACCACCAAAACTTGTAACACATGTTTGGTCATAATAGTTTTAATGCTCATAAATATGAGAAGGCCCCATCTATGAACCTCTTAAGAACTTTCTGTAACTAAATTGAATGTCAGGGAGACGAGGTTCCTTGCCTGCTTTGGACCAAGAACAAGTGCACCAGGACCTCCGCCTCTCTATCTCTGTAATAAGACCATGCGCATTCGAATAAATCCCTGTACCCTGCCCGATGCAAACGAGAGGAGGGTAGCTGCATCACAATTCGGTACCGCTACAAACAGCTCTATCGCAGTAAACCCCAAAGATGAAATTTCCGTTAGTTAAAGCCGATTGGTTGTCTGGACGAGCTGCAGAGCGGGTCAGCGAGCCTCCTGTACTCATTACCCTTATATGTTCAGCGGCGAGGAGGGAAGTAGACGGGAAGCAACTGAAATCTCAGCAAATACCTGTAGCTCAGCTCAGTTCAGTTTTATCGGGGTATCCATAGTCGCTGCATGGAACTAAAGATGGAGGTTCTCTTGGCTTATTTGTTCTTGTTTGAACTGATTCATAAATGCTGCATTCACAGCGCTTTCAGGAAGGCGTGAGTTTGTTTTCATGGTGGTCCCTTCGTGGTCCGCTTATCCGGTTCTTCTACGCTGTGGCCATTGTGAGGTTAACCTGCATAGCCCAATAATAATGCTTTCTGGGAATAACGCTGGGTAATTTTTAAAACCAATAGAGCTTTCTTCGCCGTGGACATAGACAGACAACCATTTGTCGACTTTCAGGTTCTTGTGTTTAGCCTGCATAGATCGCTCCTAAGAGGGGAAAAATTGTATGTAATTCAGAGTGTTTATACACGAAATACCACACTGTATTTTCATTAGTTACACATCTCTTGTTTTTCTTTTAGATTCTCAGTCTTGGGAGGACGCCCGGGAAATCTGTTATTCCGGAAGGCGTCAATGATCTCTTCATCCATAATTGTCTATCAGTGACATTGTCGACTGGAGCATTCGGAGTTCGAGCTGCTGAACGGGTTCACATCAAGGATGTATTCACTGTGAATGTTGAAAAGTGGGCCTTCCGACGTGATCGTATTTCTATGCGCCTAATCAAGTTGGAAAATATTGAGAATATGATTGTCCACTCAGAGGCGTTCACTGGAATACACGATGAGAATAATATCCACTTCCAGAACGTCACTTGGAAATACGCCCGAACTAGAACATTCAGCAACATTACCGACATAAAGCAACTGACTTTCAGCTCAGTTAGGATCGGTGAGATCGGGCCACATGCTTTGTGGAAAGTAGAGAATATACAGTCCTTTACGTTCAATGGATCACACAGTCAGCAAGAAACATGTTTGATAGAGAAAATAAATTCGTATGCTTTGTCCTTTTCGGGGAAGCGAGTCAGTATCGAGCAGTGTAAGTTTGGCGTTATTCGCAGTGACGCTTTCCACGTTACAAGTGACGCAGACGTGAAGATCACCCACAATGTCTTTGATGTCATTGAACCATATTCTCTCGGCTTCGTCTTCTCTCACTACATATTCAGAAAGAACGAAGTCAAGATCCTTGGGCCGAATGCGTTTTCGAAACTTAACGGACAAAAGAGCGGAAATTCGTCTGTCACCTTTTCCCTGGTCGGAAATACATTTCACAACGTGACTCCCAGCTCCCTGGACATTGGGGACGAAACGTCAGTCGAGTCCTGGCACATACTTGACAATGCCTTTGATTGCAAGTGTAAGAACCTCTCCTGGTTCCACACTTTGCACAAAAACTCCCAGTACGGCGGTTTTTCGAAGTACTATGAACTCATGTTAGATGAGAGTATCTGCGCAGAACATCATAACGAACTTGTAGTCGCTTATCGTGAAGTCGGTGATTGTAGTGCTGCTAAAGAGGTGACAAGTGGCAATCCTTTCCTAGATCTGGACCCGTTGCTTGTGATTCCCGCTTCGATCACCGCTTTCCTCCTTCTGCTGTGTATTTGCTGTCGCTGCTGTCTGAAGAGCAAGTGCTCCAGACCGTCAGGGGAATTTGTGTGAACATTGTATTTTTCTAAGCTGAGATAATTGTTGTTATTATTTCTTTGATGATAATGTCTACTGTAGAACTAGTCGTGTTTCCTTCACCTGAAAAGACATATCGGTTTTATTTTTGTGACTTCTGTGTCGTTGCTATAAATGAAACAGTTCTTTAGTATTCGCACTCATCGTCAAGATGTAATGAGCCCGCTGTATTTTTAAGTTACCATAACTCTAGGAATTACGGATTTGGTTATTGCAGACTTCAGTTGCTAATGAAGAGTAGTTACATCGGCTGCCAACCAATCCTTTTGTGATCATTTACGTACCCTGGCCTTTTCGGGCTCTCCATGTTCAAATACATAGGCCACACACATAACAATGACAGATAAAGTAACTGGCAACCAATATTAGAGAACAGAGTTTGTACTATCACTTGTCAATGTACGTGTTCCTCCCTCACTCATATTTGACAATAACAGAAGGGGCTTAAAAAAAACAGGTAGCAGCGGGGATTTTTAAGAGATGAGTCAGCATCATGAAAGTAGGGCGCACCAGCTCTCTCCTTACCTTTCCTGACAAGCTTCATTAATATCCTTACCGTAAATAACAGTTCCGCTATTATTACTTGACATACACTTAAACATTTAGTATTGCGACTCTCAGAGACACGTCTGTCTCGTATCCGCAGAGGATTTTTACAGATCCCAGTCTTTGCTTAAAGCTTGTCGTAAAAGACAAGTGAGATTTTGGAAGCAAGAGCCAGGTAGTTAAAGTCGTACGCTCGATGTTGCGATGTTTTGAAAATCAGGACCTGAAAGACAAGAGACAAGTCGTTCAGTCTAAAAGTCGCTCACCTTCCGTGTCCCGGGTCTCAGTTCTTGGGATTCTAGGGATATTCTTTTTCCGACATTTTCGAACATTCTGCGAATACAAAATGGGACAGAGGGGAGACGTTACTCGTTATTTTCGTGCTTTCTTAAGAAAATACGAAAATTATCGTCCTTTCTTAGAAAGTACGTCGACCAGGAAAAGTGGTTACAGATTTTCGGATTCCTTATGCTAACGCGTAGGTCGACTTCCAAGAGAAGTAGGACTGTCTTATTTAATTAGCCTTCCTAACTTATAGGCTTTTGCGGTTCTGTTGTTTTCAACGAGAGCAACAAGCAACATTAGGAATCAAGGAGAAGAAGAAACAATTCGACCCTTTTTAACTGAGGAAAAAGAAATTTGTGTTTTCCCAGTTGTTGCTACACATAGTCCAGATTTGTCTTTCGGAATGTGTGTTACCAGAGCCTCGTTTTTGTTGCGCGCTGCACGTCCACTTCTCGGCCGCTTCCAGGCTGATTCCTTCTACATCCCTTTTTGCACACTGCAACGCTTTCGAGGAAGAAGACAGCGCTTCTCGAGATCGCGGACTAGCTTACCGACCAAGTCCGTGCTTTCCTGCAAGGTGCTGCTGCTGAAAGAAGAAATGTTGCAGGCATTGAATCCAAAATCGCATCTTGTGCAGAAGCAAAGAAGTGCTACAGCAGCGATGCGGCAGCACTGTTGCAACAAAAATGAGACGTATCTCGTGACCGACAGACTTGCGCCCCCCCCCCCCCCCTCCCCCTCCAGGTTGGCAACGGGGGTGGTAAGCTACCTTGGTGGACAAATGAATACGAGTAATAATAATATAACAGTTTGGAACAAGAGACGAACAAGTTTCAGTCGATAGCACAACAGTAGCACTGGATGTGAGGATGTGCTACTACACACACCACAGTTGTAGCCTGGAAATTCAAAAGCACGCGTTTCCCACCAATTGACAGAAATCGGTTCGTCTTTGTCAGGAACAAATAAGCACAAGAATGTCCGTCCCCCGATCTTTGTAATACGACCATGTGGAGCCGAATACATTCCCGATGCCCTGCCCGATGCAAAATAGCAGGTAGGAGCTACTCGGAATATCATGATTCGATACCTCTACAAAGAGCTAAATCGCAGAAGAGCCCTGAAGAAGGAAAGTCGAGAGTAAGAGACCATTGGTTGTCTACCATGGTGACGTTACATGTGACGAGCCGCAGAGGCGGGTCAGGTGGGTTAAGCACGCCTGCTACGGTCTTTTCTTCTCATATACGCATCGGCGAAGAGGGAAGTACGTGGGCGTCAACTCAAAGCTCAACAAGTACCTCTATCTCTGCTCAGTTTTGTCGGGGTTTCCGTAGTCGGTGCATGGGACCAAAGACGGAGATTTTATTAACTTATTTGTTCTTGTTGTTATGCAGGAACGTGTCTGTGGAAACCAAGCAGTGCAGTTTATATTGAAAGTTTCAGTTCCTGTTTCCTCGTTCACCTGTTTCCTCGTTTTCAGGAATTCATGCTCTGCAGGGATGAGCTGAAAGACCCTCGAAAGTGCCTGAATGAGGGTAAGGCCGTCACTGCCTGTGCCTTGAAGTTCTTTCAGCTCATGAAGAAAAACTGCGCTGAAGAATTCACTACCTACGCAGAGTGCGTTGACAAATCCAGTCACAACCTGAAGTTCTACCCGTGAGTACCAACTAAACCTATAGACCACAGAGCTAAAAGCCTACATCGTATTATCATTTTATTTCCCAACAACCAGAATGTTGTGGAATGTTTTTGTGATACAGCGAAACACTTTTATTAACACGAGCTGATTTCTCGGGATTCGGCAGCTCGAAGAATTTCATAAATGAGGGGATCGCTAGTGAGTTTTACCCAATCAATTTTCCCTGGCGTAAATTACCTATCGTGAAAAGGCAGGCCATAAGTCAGTGCTTTCGCCTCGCCTCCGGCCATTGTCCCCACCGGATGGGAATAATATCCCATTAGCGGTTCTCGTAATTACCCAGGCGAAAATGTGGGGATTTTCTTTGTTATCCTTCCGTCCCTGTCGGGCCGACAGTTTTCACTGGTGTGGGAACTTGCCCGATATTTGCCGGGATTCGCAGCGTAGATCGACAGACGAAAAAAAAAAAAAGAATAGCTATCCGGATTCCCAGGGTAACGAATTGTCGATCTTTTTCGGTAGATTTTCCAGTGGTTGACTAGCGAACTGATAAAGTACGGACTGAAGGTCCGAAGCACTTTTTCCGCTACTGAGTGAGAACCAGATGTTTGCAGCCTCTTTACAGTGTAACAAAACATAATGCACTATGTACTGCAAAAGTACGGTGTATTTGTTTGCAGTTTAGGCTATTTTCATTCGTTTGAAGAGCGCGAGCACTGTAACACCGACAGAGCTGTATATTTCAAATCGTGGACGTTAGGCATTCTTTATGGTCCTTGCTAAAAACCAAGAATCGGTAGGATATGGAAATTTAATTTGGTGTTGAAGCCGAATCTCTTTAGAAAAGCACCGCGAGCCGACAATCACAATAAAATATAATATACTCGGTGTCCTTCCTCGCAGAACCTCATTATTCGATTTCGGGAGTAAGAGACAAGAACTGAGCAGAGCCACGTCAAACGGAGCCTTCAGTTCAGTTCATTTTATTCATAAAAATAGAGAACACCATTAACTGTTTATGGCCCCACCATAAGGCCTAACATAAGGCCTGGCAATGGGCGGGGCTTATTCATCATTCATATAATTTTAAGGGTAACAAACCAAAGAAATCAAAAAAAGAAAGAAAAGAAGGAGAGAAAAAAGAAGAAGAAGAAAAGAAGAATGAGGGCATAACAAACTGACAAGAGAAATTCACTAACGAACGATCTTCCATCAACAAAACGCCCTTGCTCCCCCTTCCCCCCCCCCCAAGAAAAAGGAAGGTTTCACATTGACGCGTTGAGCCTTTCACACTGAGCTATGCAACCTCTTCGTCGCGCTTGCGGCGACTCATCGCAGAGCTTACGCAGACAAATAAGAGAAACTGTAGAAAACTTACTAATGATGAAGAAAAACTTACTAATGATAAACGAAACGAAAATGCAGCAGAAGAAACCGAGAAAAGAAAACGTAAATACGAATCCACCAAGAAAGCCTCTCGCGTTGGTGTGAAAGATACGCTATGCAACCTGTACGCAAACGCAAGATAAACGTATGTGCAACGTATCGCAACCACACATTAATTTAGGAGTGGCTTTGATCACCTCTCACATTGACGCGTTGCCCTCACTGAGACATGCAAGTTCTATTCTTGCCTTGTGTCAAGGCCGGAGTTACATTTTTTTTGGTAGTCATGAGCGTTCTAGACTATACGATAAAAACTCCCTGGCACTCGTAACAAAAAATAAACCGATAATGGAAGGAGATGAATTTTTGATAATATAAAACTTCTTGCGCAGGTGTGCAAACTCTGCACAACGCTGAGAAACGCAGATGCAGCGTAGATGCGCCGACGCGTCAGAGAGAAAGGGGCTTTAATCGAGTGGCTCATTTTAGCGTAGCCTTTATGTTCTCCTTGAAATTGAGTTAATAAATTGTGAGGTGTGATGTTTCGAATCCAGGTTTTACAGCCCAGAGAGGTGTGTAGGCCACTGACCTTATCTTACTTCGTATTTGGGACCAGACTCCCAAAAAGAAGATTTCGAAATATGTAAATGAAGAGGGGAGAAACGTGTAGTGGGGGCTATGGGAAGGAACTTTTGGGTCCTCTAAACGATTGAAAATGGTCGTGATATTATCTTGTATATGAATAAAACTACACATACAATACACATTCTTGTTTCAGAAGCTGCAATCTGCGCAAGACTTCCCGAACCTGCTAACTAAAGTGGCGATGTTGTACGACATTTTGCAAGTCTGCTTCGGGTAAACGAACTAAAAGGAACTGAATTTATGAGAGCTGAATTTTCTTTTCTTTATTTAGGTGTCGAAAGACTCAAGCCGTTTTCGACCAGTGTATGCTAGACAAGTTGCAAATTGAAAGGCCATACTTCGGGTACTTCTGTGAAGCAAAGGTAAGTGTTAGATGTGCCGGATATTCCCGGTAGCAGAGGACCTAAAGCATGTATGTATGTTATGTCTTTATATATGTATTTGACGCTGCAAAGCGGATACGTCAGCTACATTGTATTAGTATTTGGCCCTTTTTGGCAATGGTACTCTTCAGGCTCAAGCCGCTCCACGCAAACGAGCTGCGAAAACCAGCAGCCGTGTCCAAAAAAAAAGCACCAGATTTAAATCCAAACAATTTTCACAAAGAAAATCAGATACTGCAGCTAGAATCTTTAGTTCTTTTTCCTCAAGTTAATTTTCCAGCTTGAGAGAGGACCCTTGCCAAGAAGGCCTCTAATATATCCCTAATAAAATGAAGCTGACATGTCCTTTTGTAGTGTCAAATATGATTCGCAGTCAGCTTCGGCTGAAGGAACATTTATTGTATAAATGTGTTTAAACTCTTAAAGCCCAAAGGGCCATGGAACACAGTTCAGCACTGGAAAAAAAATACTGTGTATAACTACAAAGACAAAGGGACATCCTAACGGTACTAACACTGACAAATCATGGACGACAGGGCCCAACCAGCACACGACGTCGTCACCTTTTTCCTGACCGAAGATTAAAAATTAAGTGTCTTTTTCTGTGTTTGTATGTGTTTTGTTTACTTTCTTCATTTACTCCGCCTTTCCGAAATGGCGGATCGTAAATAAATTACTTACTTACTTACTTACTGCAAGACTCTGCTGTATCATTACATAAAAATCTGCTGCTGAGTAATCGGTGCAACATCCTAACCACCAGTTGATCTGCGTAGCAACTCCATTCTTAGTTCACGGAGTTTTTGGCAATTCGCCTTAGCCCCAGTCAGCGCTTTTTACTCCAAAGACAGTGCAAAACTTCCGTTGCTCGGAAAGCAGATTCCACGTCTGAAGAGTTATCCTAATCTTAATTCGCATCCCGGATTTTATCTCCCGCCTAATTTAGTAACGGTGATCCGATTCAAGCGAAACTTGACGGATGAGGAACAGATGCATGAGATGTTCCATATGTGTGTCGAACCGAATCCGAACCAAGGTGGAGGGAGTTTGGGGGGCGGGTACAAGAAATGTTATAACATCCGAAAGGACCAAACGGTTGGACCGACTGGGATGAAACTTGGATGGTACAGAAGTCCTGTGTCACCGGGCCTTGGTGAGGGTTGTTGGAGGGAGGTACCGGACATGTTCCGGAAGTGCTCTGATTCGAGTGAAAACTTGATGGGTCGTAGGAGCAAATATGTTTCGTTTATATGTCGGAACAGCATCCGACCACAGGGGGGGGGGGGGGGGGGGGGGGGCATACATATTCTGTCATGCGTAGGGACCAAACCGAAGGCCCATGATGTACCTGATATTCTCTTTTTTCTGGTTGGGTGGTCGTCTATTGTCTGGTTCACTTTTGTTGTTGATTTTGAATAATAGTTCAATAGTATTTGTAATCCCATTAATTTTTGTGTTGTAGTATTACAAAATGTAGTGGAAGAGATTGCTTGTATGAAAGAAACAAAGGAGCAATGGGATAGTGAAAGAAAACGAGGAGAGGAGAACCCCGGTAGTTCGAAAGCTTCAAGCCAAAAGTGGCCTTCGGATGAACCGCCAACTAAGATTCCAAAAGTGGTTGAGTTGTTCTCCGACATTGAGTCATAGGAGTCGGATGCACAATCATCCAAGTTGAAGGACCAGGTCGTGCCAACCTTTCAAATTTAAAGCTTTTGAGATTGAACTTGGGTGGAGTAAATATGGAAGGAAGAATGGCATCACTAGTAAAACTTTATTATTTTTTTATATAGCATGATCCGGAAATTCTAAACTATAGATGCTCTACTCGCTCACAATTTTCGTCTTCATTTTCACTTAATTTCTGATATGAGTTTGATCCGGGTAGTCTCTTTAAGGATGAACCAGGAAAATCACAGGATGCAGCTGAAATAATCATGGAAAGGAAAATACGAACCTCATTCAGCTAAAATAATCCAGATAATTGAAAAGACTCCAGCTGCAGTGACTGTTCTGTTCCACCTTGTTAGTAATTTGAGCCAGCGTAATGCCCCTTCTTCTCATGCAATTTCGAAGAGAAAACAATCGAAGATGGAGGAAACTGACACAAAAGGGAGACAATGTGGACGGAAGCACGGAAACGGAAACACTAGAAATGACAAGAGATTGGTCAGAAAAGGAAAAACACTCAAAGAAAACAAGGGAGGATGGGGAAGGTCGAAAGTCGGAATTGGGCTGGCCATTCGCTATCGAGTCACGATCTTCCTGTGTCCCGGATCGCGAGCATTCTAAAAGCCTTGCAAAAAACCATGCTACAAGTTCCACGGGACCTTGTAGACCTAGAAATGAATGTATGATTTTGTTACGCGCTGCCTAGCATACATTAGGCCATTTAATTAGAATATGCTATTAATGTCCCCCCCCCGGGGCCGGAATCCGGTCAGGACCAGTTCACGAAAAGACAATTGCCCGATGAATTTATTAAGCAGGCGAAAGGGGGCGAAATAATTAGGGAGTAAAAAAGTAACTGTCTGACCCTAGGCTACGTGTTCTTTTAACCCTATCACGCTGGTTAAAGTCCCGCGCACCTCTTCCTTTTTGATAATATTGGATGCGAAGGGGTCAGAAAATCACATTAGAAACCTAACCTAGTTAGGAAATGATTAAACAAGCAATCAGTGATCCCTCCAGATAAAGAACTACTCCAGTTCTAATTAAGACAAAGCAAGTAGCAAAAAGATTGCCTTAGGAATCTATCCGACAAGCTGCTTCCACTTGCTTTCTAATTACCCAAGGGAAATGTCTACGGTTCCGTCCGCCGCTTGCACCAAGCACATGAAACTGTGTATAGGCACCGAATTTCTTACAGGAAGATCCCAGTACTCAAACTCGAAGCACGAATCGCAGTAGAAACAGTTTATATTCCAATATTCTAACATGCGTAACTACTTTGAAACTGTGCTGGATTTCTCAAAGATCAAAGCCCGTCCCGGCTTTTCTCGACTTTGCTTGTTCTTTTCGAGAAACATGGAATACTTGCGTATTTCTGAGTATTTCTTGACGTAAATAGTTTCCAGTATTTCTGACTAATTATCTCGTAAGCAATAAGTCGGAGTCCGACCCCCTTCGGAAACAGCCAAACATGGCAAACGCAAACGTCTTCGTAGTGTCGTTGGGGCAAATATAAATTGTTTCCAACTGCCCCCCCCCCCCCACACACAGCGTTAGTAAAATAAATATTTGTTTTATGAAAAGTATATATATAGAGGAGAGCGGCCAGCGAGCGTATACATTAGGTCTAGGGAAAATCCTTAATTGCTCACAATCCCGAGTACCCGACTGCAGTTTTCAATAAGTTTTTTTTAATTTCCTATATATTTGCATTCGTGGCTTTTCTCTTGCCGAGTTCGGACACGTATACGGAACACCTCAGTCCTCAGGCCTCTGCTCCTAACTACCACCCATCAAGTTTAGTGGATCGCAAAATCCGGGATTGCCCATCTCCACTCCGGAATCGGGGCGGGACCTTTATAAGTTTCATCGTCCTACTTAGGTGAAAGCGCCCGAACTGACAAAATAGATAGAGACCGACGGACAGACATTACGATGGCTATAAGGCACTTGAACCGAGGGCTGTAAGTGCCAAAAAATGTTTTCATTGGAGCGAATAAAGCATCTGAAATAGCAGCTATTAATCTCTACGATGGTTTATGGCTTCACTTTAAAGCTCCCAAAAGGCCGTTTCGAACATTTTTCATCTTGACGGGCGACATGAAGATGCAGCATCTAAACCTTAAAGCACAATTCTTACTTGAAATGACCTTTTCACGATGCAATGAATCGAAAAAACTCGTTTTTTTTTTAAATACCATTATTTCCACGTAAAACTAGCGATTTTCTTGTTAGGCGCTTGTTGACCTTGTCTAGCCTTCACGCTCTCTGACGCGGCAAATCGACGCTAAATATTTGAACTGAATGCGCCGGGGTTAAGAAGTAGGAATACCAAGCAGAACAAAATAAGTCCAAAAATGGAGGTAGACTTAGAAGATCAAAGGTTTCGATGGGGTCCCAGAAATCTAATATATTTTTATCCAGACAATTGCGAACGAACTACCATACGTGTCCGAAAAAAGAAAGTTCAGAGACGAATTCAGCGTATCCTCTTATCCGTACAAAAAACATCTAATCAACTTTAAGTAAAACTTTAACTTAAACAAAAAATTCGGTTTCATCCTGATTCCTAACGAACTATATGTCGCGGTAAAAAAAAGATTGTCATAAATATACTTTGCATCTCTTCTTACCCCTAAATTGTCATCTAAACAACTTCTGATAAAACTTTTGGTCTGAACAAATTTTCCGGTTTTGGCCTGATTTTGGTCGAACAAGTTGTCCAGTTAGAAAATACTTTTGACGTAAATGTTCAGCGTATCTTCTTACCCCTAAATCGAATATCTGATCAACTTCAAATAAAACTTTTACTTTTAACAAACTTTCCGGTTTTGGCCGAATTCTGGGCGAACTACTTGCCCGGCGAGAAAATGGTTTTCACCATCGTGTTCAGCATGTCTTTCTACTCCTGAATCGAACATCTAATCAATTACTATCAACTGCCTGTCCTGCGAAAAAAGGGTTTTCACCATCGTGTTCATCTTGTCGTCTTACCCTAAATCGAAAATAAAACTTTTACTTTTAATAAACTTTCCAGTTTTGGCCGGATTCCGGGCGAACTACTTGTCCTATGACAAATGGTTTTCACCACCGTGTTCAGCGTGTCTTCTTATCCCATAATTGACTATCACATTATCTGTTTAAAAATATGTCATTTGCCCCTTAATTTAACCCCCCTCCCCCACCCATAAATGTAGGGCTACAGTGCCCATCTACGAACTCGACCATACTCTTGACCCAAAGAATCCTCACACCAAGTTTCATCAAAATGTCTCATTCCCTTCGAGCGTTTTAGTGCGCACAGACGGACAACTTTTGCGATGTCATAGATATCCCGCCACTTACGTTTTGGGATCCCAGAAAGATGTGAGGCTCCCGGACAAAGCCATTCGGTTTGCCATAAATCGTAATTATAATGACAAAAGACGAGACACTCCCGGGCGAAGCCACTCAGTTAATCCTCATCTCTCTAGTTGACTTAACCAGAGATAAAGCGAATGACCTACAAAACAAATCGCCTAGAAACATATCGCCTAGCTACGGAAGGACTCCCCTGTCTACTATATGAACAGAAATCCTGGTAGCCTACTGGAGCTGTTAAGAAAAAAAAGCAGCAAATAATAATATTTTATTATCTACAGAATAATATTAATTGGGAAAAGGCTTCCGAGTCCAGTCTTTGCCAACTGATTACCTTAAAGCACACCTCGCACTATTTACTGTTTGTGTTCCAATATTCAAAGCTATCTGAATACTGTAAAGCTAGGCTCTGCTTTTAATTATCCACGGCTTTGCTTGTTTTAAGCCTTTTCCCAGGCCCACCGACTTCTAACAAGGTCTCGGCAAAATTGAGAAAATCGGTTTTACTCATCAATAGATGGGTTAGCCAACACTCGTCCGGAGCACAATGAGCATAGAAACTAGTGAATCATGGCATTGTTAAGATTAGTGAGGTGTCGTTCGCGGGTTCAGAATGTAACATAGGAATCTCCGGGTTTAATGGTTAACAGAATAGGGCTAAGATACGACAGTCTGGTTAACCATCATATTTTTACTTAATTAGGCTAGAAGAACCGACAAAAACGCGTTGCTTTGTTATCCACGGTTATTGAATTTAAGCTGACCTAATTTCTCTTCCATAACTGTTGTAACCTCTATACGGACGTACCTCTATGTTTGAAATTTTTAACTCTCTGTTGACTTGGTCCTTCCACAAAGGAAACCTATACGGGGTAGCACAGAATAGAGGGCTATCTTCCGATGTGATTCTGCAGTCTGGAATCGAACATATCAAAATCTTCACTTTGTTGGCCATTGAAACGCAGGCTTTTGTAGTCATTCAAATTTTCCGCGGCTCGTCGTAAATTTATTTGTCGAACAACCAGCGGAGATTCCCAACGTCACTACTAGACTACACGACGAAAAAAACAAAAATCCCTCACAGGAGTCAAAATAATTCAGTGGATTCAAATCAAAGGTATAAAAATAAGTTGGCTTTACAGTTCAACTTTAAGAACT
Source organism: Branchinecta lynchi (assembly GCA_023053575.1). Taxonomy (NCBI): domain Eukaryota; kingdom Metazoa; phylum Arthropoda; class Branchiopoda; order Anostraca; family Branchinectidae; genus Branchinecta; species Branchinecta lynchi. Next base: position 21,530,152 of record JAKZAP010000001.1, read on the forward strand.
AACGAAAGATGTTACGTAAGTAGGTTCCATTGGCATTATAGGTATGACAGGTTCTTTAAATTACATTAAATCCCACTTCCAGCGAGATAAGGAGCGTGTTCCACCCTTGTAACAATAGTTACTATTAGTTACTATTTCCGTTCCATCCTCACGAAAAGTTACTACGCTGACCGTTCCAACCTTGTCGGAATAGTAACTAATAGTTACTATTTGCTTACCATGCTCGGGAGCGTGGTAAGCGTAGTAACTACGCATCTCTGGAACGTGATTGGTCGGATTCGCCCCTGGCGTGAGATCCTGCTGGAAAATAGAAAAATCGTTCCAGCCTTGACGGCAAAAAGCCAGAATTCGTGACGTCATGCGTAGTAACTACGGTAAGTAGGATGGAACACGCTCAAGGTAAGTGGTTCTCCTCTAGAGTCTCGCGCTGGTTTGTAGCTTTGTTGGCAAACTTTGTTATTATTACATCAGGTCACTGGCGTCCCAGTGTAGCTGACATTCAGCATGTTTCCAGTCTCCGTCCACGCCTTTTTTGAAGCCATCCAGGGTAGAGCGTTGATATCTTCCGAAATGATGTTCCAGTTTGATACGCCGTACGGAGAAAAAACTGTGCCGCTTGCACCTCCTACTGGCTCCTACAGCTGGTCAGTTGGAGCTTCTTGGAGTGGCCTCTTGTCGACTTCGTTTGTGAGCTCGCGAATAATTCAGGGATAATGTTGATTTTAATGCCTCCGCCGTCCCAGTGTCTTCCACTAAGGGTGTTCCAAAAGGTACAACTCGATTTGTGAAAATTTTCGCTTTGTTTCTCGCTTTCTAGTTGAAGGTCGCATCCGGGAAAGAACAAAACACGTTCGAATACGAGCTCGAGTGTTTTGTTCGAGCTGGAAAAGCTGGGTGTCTGCCTACGGGAGTTTATGTGCCGTGAGTCTGTATCATCCGCGCGTTGGGTTTCGATAACGCTAACGTAAAAAGGACTTGAATCCCACTCTTATATTTCGTCAGTTCCATTCGCGTAGATCAGTGGTTCCCAACCTTTTCCGTATCGCGTACCCCTAATCAAGGTTGGAAACGATTGCGTACCCCCTTTTTCAGAACGTGAAAAAGATGATAGTTATTATCATAAATGATTAGGCATACATATGTAAAAATATATACAAAATTAATGAGGCAATCACGAGAGGCTGCTTTGAAGCAAAAATTTTGTCAAATCTCGTCTTGACGCCGTTAGCAGCATATTTTTACAGTTAGCCTGTTTCTGTGTTTGGTTTTGATGTTCTCCCTGCTTTCGTCAAGCTGCATCGCACGCTTTTTAGTTGTTAGCTAATTCGCAACCTGAATGACAATATCAGGGTGGGGAATGTGGTCCACCAGTCTCTTTCGCGGAACACACCAGTCTCACTGTTTTGAACCATCAGTCTCAGAAAAATGGCGCCGGGAACCACCAGTCTCGGAAACGAGACCAACAGTCTCAAATCCAGACCAACAGTCTCATCTAATTTCCAATTTTTTTAGAGTAAAAAAGTGTTTTCTTTGTTTTTCTCTGTCAGTCCCTTGAATTACGCGCTTGTGTCAGCACGACAGGTAGAGTGAAGCTTGAGCTTTCCATACATGTATTTATCTTTGCTATTGGCTTGGTACTTCTCAGTGAGTAGGGCTCTGAAAAAGCAAACAAATTTATTTTTTTGTTTTCTGTGTTGTTTAATAGAATTCTGCTACTCTGCCAACTACTGCAGGTAAAGTGAAGCTCTGGGCTTTCAAACGATATATTCACTACACAAACGATATTCACTGTTACTGGATTACCAAGTGTCATATTGTGTTGCTCTGAAAAATTGTTTTGGTGAGCAAATGTAATTTCTGGTTTGTCTCTGCGATTTCTTGGGATTTTCTAACTTTACAACCAGTTTTGGTAGATTTAAGCATGGACTTTCCACAGATACGCGTATATCTGATATTGGCTTAGTCAGTTTCTTGCTGGTGTCCTCTGATAAACTCATTAGTTGTGATTTTTTAACTGACCTGCTTGACCCTGTTGAATGTTTTGTTGTCTCACTATTCAGTTCACCTGACTGCCTGGTCCGGTACTAGTTCGTTCCATGCATTTTCCATGCTTAAAATGCTATTCTGGGGCTGTCTCTACACAACTACAGTAAGCGGTCAAGTAACACTCAATGGAACCTATTATCGCTCACCAGAGCTGCGTTTGATTTGCATTTCCAATTGACTGATAGCGGTCAATTTATCCAATCTATTGAGATTGTCGACTGAAAGTTGACTTTTGACAAACGAGAAGAAATGGTCTTCCATGGTTAACCGGTTAACCTACAGTAAGCGGTCAAGTAACACTCAATGGAACCTATTATCGCTCAACAGAAATGCGTTCGATTCGCATTTCCAGTTGACTCAAATCATCACTTAGCAGTTTTATTTCGTATTCTCAGTTGACTGACAGCGTTCGATTTATCCAGTCGACTGAAGTTGTCGATGAAAAGTTGACTTTTGACAAGCAAGAAGAAATGGTCATTCGTTCCATGGTTAACTGGTTAAGCTACAGTAAGCGGTCAAGTAACGCTCAATGGAACTTGTTATCGCCCAACAGAGATGGGTTCGATTTGCCTTTCCAGTTGACTTAAATCATCTTTTTCCTGTTTTATTTGCTATTCTCAGTTGACTGACAGCGTTCGATATATCCAGTCGACTGAAATTGTTGATTCAAAGTTTACTTTTGACAACCGAGAACAAATGGTCATTCATTCAATGGTTAACCGGTTAAGCTACAGTAAGCGGTCAAGTAACGCTCAATGGAACTTATTATCGCTCACCAGAGCTGTGTTCAATTCGCATTTCCAGTTAACTTAAATCATCATTTTGCAGTTTTATTTGCTATTCTCAGTTGACTGACAGCATTCTATATATCCAGTTGACTGAGATTGTCGAGTAAAAGTTGACTTTTGACAACTGAGAACGAATGGTCATTCATTCCAAGGTTAAGCGTAGGTTGAGAAAAAGATTGCGGATTCCAACCCACCGGGCACCTTTTACTGGTCATCTTAAATTGCGGCCATGAGGCCAACATTTTTTCATGTTCTAACAAATCTGGTGCTACAGAGTACGCTACCTACCCAATGATGGTAAAAAACAAATAAAAAAAATAAGCTTATTCTTAATGTTTTACACTGGCTATAGAAGTCCTAGCTAAAAGTGTTCAAGTTAACCTACATGAACTAACGTAAAGTCACCCACTCTGGTAATTTTTGTTTTGTTGGTTTTGGTGATTCTTTTTTAACATACCATATGTTCTTTACTAGTCCTCCATGAATATTCCTCTCACTCTTTTTCTAATTGTTGAAGTACTATCTCCTCTACAGATGTTGCTCTTGTTATAGGAACATACTGTTGTCTGTTACAAACATACTGTTGTTTGTATGTTGAAGTACTATAGATGGGTGCATGTAAGAGGTCTCTTCATGAGACCTTCAAATTGAAGCGGCTACGTACAGCATCATCAAGGAGACAAGCAAAGGGTAATTTTAGTAATTGTCTAAATGTTATAGAACATGATTAGGTCGCTTTGTCATATTGTTTTAGTGATGTTCCCTTACCTTCTCCAGTTTCCACACCCTTGCCAAGAGCTAAATCGAACAATATGGATCAACTGAGAACAGCAAATAAAACAGTAAAATGATGATTTAAGTTAGTTGGAAATGCGAATAGAATACAGCTCTGGGGAGTGATAATAGGTTCCATTGAGCGATACTTGACTGCTTACTGTAGGTTAACCGGTTAACCATGCAATGATTTACCATTTTATCTCGATCGTCAAATTTTAACTTTTGGTGATTCTTTTTCACATACCATATGTTCTTTACTAGTCCTCCATGAATATTCCTCTCACTCTTTTCCTAATTGTTGATCTCCTCTACAGATGTTGCTCTTGATATAGGAACGTACTATTGTATGTTACAAACATACTATTGTTTTGTTTGTTGAAGTACTATAGATGGGTGCACGTAAGAGGTCTCTTCATGAGACCCTCAAACTGAAGCGGCTAGGTACAGCATCATCAAGGAGACAAGCAAAGGGTAATTTTAGTAATTGTCTAAATGTTATAGAACATGATTAGGTCGCTTTGTCATATTAATTTAGTGATATTCCCAGTCTAGTACACTAGCCCCTTTTCAGGCACGGTGCTCAAACGTCTAGCACCATGCCTGGGTGCTAGACGTTTAAGCACTGTACCTTGGATTTCATGTATGGTGCATGGATTTCAGTATACAGTGCATACATCAAAAACACAGTTTCTGTCATAACAACTGAGCACCAGCTCGGACAGGGCTGAAATTACTACCATGAATTAGAGAAATCAAAGACAATCCTTTATATATTTTTCACAACAAAAACAAAAGGGCTCGACTGATGACAGATGTGAAAAACCTCATTTCCTTTTCTACATAGTCAAGGGTTTTGCATGCAAAGTGTCCTGTGCCTCAGCTTTTTCTACCTAGCAGCCAACCAGAATATTGGCTCTTGGGGAATAGATAGGGAAAATACATGGAAAATAGATAGGGTGCTGTTAGGTTTTTCATCTCCATCATCATTAGAGCCCTTTTGTTTTTGTTGTGAAAAATATAAAAAGGACTGTCTTTGATTTCTCTAATTCAGAGTAGTAATTTCAGCCCTGTCCGAGCCGGTGCTCAGTTGTGATGACAGAAATTGTGTTTTTTCTGTATGCACTGTATACTGAAGTCCATGCACCATACATGAAATCCAAGGTACAGTGCTTGAACGTCTAGCACCCAGGCATGGTGCTAGACGTTTGAGCACCATGCCTGAAATGGGGCTAGTGTACTAGACTGGATATTCCCTTACCTTCTTGAGTTTCCACACCCTTGCCAAGAGCTAAATCGAACAATATGAATCAACTGAGAACAGTAAATAAAACAGTAAAATGATGATTTAAGTTAGCTGGAAATTCGAATAGAATGCAGCTCTGGTGAGTGATAATAGGTTCCATTGAGCGATACTTAACTGCTTACTGTAGCAGTTAAGGTTAACCATGGAAGGAATTACCATTTTATCTCGAACGTCAAATTCAACTTTTTGGTCATACTTTTTTCACATACCATATGTTTTACTAGTCCTCCATGAATATTCCTCTCACTCTTTTTCTAATTGTTGAAGTACTATCTCCTCTACAGATGTTGCTCTTGTTACAGGAACATACTATTGTATGTTACAAACATACTATTGTTTGTAGGTTGAAGTACTATAGATTGGTCCACGTAAGAGGTCTCTTCATGAGACCCTCAAATTGAAGCTGCTACGTACAGCATCATCAAGGAGACAAGCAAAGGGTAATTTTAGTAATTGTCTAAATGTTATAGAACATGATTAGGTCGCTTTGTCATATTGTTTTAGTGATGTTCCCTTACCTTCTTGAGTTTCCACACCCTTGCCAAGAGCTAAATCGAACAATATGAATCAACTGAGAACACCAAATAACAGAGTAAAATGATGATTAAAGTTAGCTGGACACGCGAATAGAATGCAGCTCTGGTGAGGGCTAATAGGTTCCATTGAGCGATACTTGACTGCTTACTGTAGGCTAACCGGTTAACCATGGAATGAATTACCATTTTATCTTGATCGGCAAAAGTCAACTTTTTGTTGACAATCTGAGTCGACTGGATAAATTGAATGCTAACTGAGAATAGCAAATAAAACAGCAAAAAGATTATTTCAGTCAACTGGAAATGCAAATCAAACGCAGCTCTGGTGAGCGATAAAATGTTCCATTGAGCAATACTTGGCCGCTTACTGTTGGTTAACCGGTTATCGGTGGAACCAATGACCGTTTGTTGTCAGTCGTCCAAAGTCAACTTTTAGTGGACAATCTCAATAGATTGGATAAATTGAACGCTATCAGTCAACTGAGAATAGCAAACAAAACGGCAAAATAATAACTTAAGTCAACTGGAAATGCGAATTAAACGCAGCTCTGGTGGGCGATAATAGGTTCCATTGAGTGTTACTAACCGCTTACTGTAGTTGTGTAGAGACAGCCCAGAATAGTATTTTAAACATGGAAAATGCATGGAATGAACTAGTACCGGACCAGGCAGTCAGGTGAACTGAATGGCGAGACAACAAAAGATTCAACAGGGTCTAGCAGGTCAGTTAAAAAAAACACAGCTAATGAGTTTATCAAAGGACACCAGCAAGAAACTGACTAAGCCAATATCAGAGATACACGTATCTGTGGAAAGTCCATGCTTAAATCTACCAAAACTGGTTGTAAAGTTAGAAAATCCCAAGAAAGACAATCTGAGTGGACTGGATAAATTGAATGGTAACTGAGAATAGCAAATAAAACAGCAAAAAGGTTATTTCATTCAACTGGAAATGCAAATCAAACGCAGCTCTGGTGAGCGATAAAATGTTCCATTGAGCGATACTTGACCACTTACTGTTGGTTAACCGGTTATCCATGGAACGAATGACCATTTGTTGTCGGTCGTCCAAAGTCAACTTTTAGTGGACAATGTCAGTCGACTGGATAAATAGAACCTATCAGTCAACTGAGAATAGGAAATAAAACTGCAAAATGGCGATTTAAGTTAACTGGAAACGAGAATCAAATGCAGCTCTAGTGAGAGATAAAATGTTCCATTGAGCGATACTTGACCGCTTACTTTAACCGGTTATCCATGGAACAAATGACCGTTGGTTCTCCGTTGTCAAAAGTCACCTTTAGTCGTCAGTGTCAAAAGTCAAAGGTCACCTTGTCAGTCGACTGGATAAATTGAACGCTATCAGTCAACTGAGAATAGCAAATGAAACAGCGAAATGATGATTTCAGCCGACAGGAAATGCGGACCGAACCCAGCTCTGGTGAGCGATGATAGGTACATTGAGCGTTACTTGACCGCTTACTGTAGCTTAACCGCTTAACCATGGGACGAATGACCATTTATTCTCGGTCGTCAAAAGTCAAATTTTAGTCCAAAATCTCAGTCGACTGGATAAATCGAACGCTATCAGTCAATGCAAATCAAACGCAGCTCTGGTGAGCGATAATAGGTTCCATTGAGCGATACTTGACCGCTTGCTGTAGTTGTGTAGAGACAGCCTCAGAATAGTATTTTAAGCATGGAAAATGCATGGAAAAAGAATGGAACAAACTAATACCGGACCAGTCAGTCAGGTGAACTGAACAGTGAGGCGACAAAACATTCAACAGTATCAAGCAGGGCAGTTAAAAAAAACAGCTAATGAGCTTACCATAGGAACCCAGCAACAAACTGACTAAGCCAGTATCAGAGGGACATGGATCTGTGGAAAACTCATGCTTAAATCTACCAAAACTGGTCGCAAAGTTGGAAAATTCCAAGAAATCGCATAGACAGACTAGAAATTACGTTTGTTTACCAAAACAGTTTTTTCAAAGCCACCCAATGTGACACTTGGTAATCCAGTAACAGTGAATCATATATTGTTTGAAAGCCCAGGCTTCACTTTACCTGTTGTAGTTGGCAGAGTAGCAGAATTCTATTAAACAACACAGAAAACAAAAAAATAAATTTGTTTGCTTTTTCAGAGCCCTACTCACTGAGAAGTACCAAGCCAATAGCAGAGATGAATACATGTATTGAAAGCCCAAGCTTCACTCTACCTGTAGTGCTGACACAAGCGCGTAATTCAAGGGACTGACAGAGAAAAACAAAGAAAATACTTTTTTACTCTAAAAAAATTGGGAATTAGATGAGACTGTTGGTCTGAATTTGAGACTGTTGGTCTCGTTTCCGAGACTGCTGGTTCCCGGCGCCATTTTTATGAGACTGGTGGTTCGAAACAGTGAGACTGGTGTGTTCGATTTTCAAAACGGCCGTGAGACTGGTGGACCACATTCCCCACCCTGAATATCACTTGCAATGTCTTCGATTCTTCTTGAGACAGTATTATTTGACACAGGAACAGATTTACGGCAGTAGCCTAGCTTTTTTTTAATCAACATTATTTCACTAACTTTCACTGGGGATTGTAATCAGAGGCGTCACGCATGGGTTGACAACATCCCCTCAAAAAGGTGGGCAAGACGATTAAAAAGAAAAGAGTCAATAGCATTTACTTAAAAATATTAGGCTTTCGGCAATCAAAAATGAGTGAGGCGAGATTTTGAAGTTACAGAAGAGATTTTGAAGTTACTTGGGGCACACGTACCACCGGTTGGGAACCACTGGCGTAGGTCATCAGGGACTTGTGGTAGACTAGGTTGTACCTAGTGGGATGTCATGGATAAATTTGCTAACCTCTTGAAAGAAATGTCTTTGCAAAAGCAGCGGAAGATCTGGCCCCTCTTGCTTATCTGCTTTTCTGGGATCCCAAAACGTAAGTAGCGGGATACCTATGACATCGTAAAAGTTGTCCGTCCGTCGTTCTGTCCGTCTGTTCGCACTGTAACTCTCGAAGGGGATGAGATATTTTGATGAAACTTGGTGTGAGGATTCGTTGGGTCGTCGGACCAGTCGAGTCCGTAGATGGGCTTTGTAGCCCTACATTTAGGGGTGGGGGAGGGGGTTCAAATTAAGGGGCAAACAACAATTTTTGAAAAAGCTAATGTGATAGTCGATTATGGGGTAAGAAGACATGCTGAACACGATGCTGAAAACCTTTGATCCCGCCGAAACCGGAAAATTTGTTAAAAGTAAAAGTTTTATTTGAAGTTGATTAGATATTCGATTTAGGGGTAGGAAGAAATGCTGAACACGATGGTGAAAACCGTTTTCTCGACGGACAAGTAGTTAGTCCGGAATCCGGCCCAAACCGGAAAGTTTGTTAAAATTAAATTTTGTATTTGGAGTTGATTAGATGTTCGATTTAGGGCAAGAAGACATGATGAACACTTATGTGAAAACAATTTTCAACAATTTTCTACCTGGACATGTAGTTCGCCCGGAATCCGGCCAAAACCGGAAAATTGTTAGAAGTTAAAGTTTTATTTCTGGTTGATTAGATAACCGATTTAGGGGTAAGAAGAGATGCGCCGTGTGTGATAATCATATTTTACCCAGACATATAGTTTGACCGAAATTCGGCTGGAGTCGGAAAATTTGTTATAAGGTAAATTTGTATTTGAAGTTGATTAGACGTTCATTATTGGGGAAAGAAGATAACCTGATTTCGTTATTGAGCTTTCTTTTTTCGCCGGACAAGTAGTTCGGGAGTTCGACTTAAACCGTGAAATTAGCAGTGGCAGGAAGTTTTCGTCAAAACAGATATGACTTATAGGGGTAAACACACATGCTGAATCCAAATCTGAACTTGGTTTTCTCAGATGATTAGCTATTTGGCCTTAATCTTTTTCTGAATTTTAATTGTAAAAATGTTCAAGGAGTCTGGCGATGACTGGATCTGGCTAAGACAAGACCCAGTTTTCTAGATCATATATTGAATTTTTGGGATCCCATCGGAACCTTTGGTCTTGTTTGTAGTAGCTCCCTTGTCGAATTCCAAGCTTCTGAAATCCCTGTATTTTGCCATTGTTTCGTTTTAGTTTTATATCTACGACTTCGTAGCAGTTTTTCGGCCAAGCCGAGTTTGCCAGTTACGCAACGTAAACTTTTCCAAATGCTTGAAGGCCCACCGATAACTCTTTCACATGAGAAGCTTCAAACTGTTGTTTTTCATTTTAAGAGACATGGTAGACTGGCCATTTTTTTACTTATTTTGTTCTGCTTGGTTTTCCTACTTCTCAACCCCGGGCGCATTCAGTTTTCAAGTATTTTTCGTCGATTCGCCGTGTCGGAGAGCTGGAAGTCTCGACAAGGTCAACAAGCGCTAACAAGAAAATCGCTAGCTTCACGTGGAAAATAATGGTATTTCAAAAAACGATTTTTCCGAGCCATTCCATCGTGAAAAGATCATTTTAAGTAAGAGTTATGCTTTAAGGTTTAAATACTGCATCTTCATGTCGCCCGTCAAGATGAAAAATGTCGGACACGGCCTTTTGGGAGCTTTAAAGCGAAGCCATAAACCATCGTAGAGATTAATAGCTGCTATTTCAGATGCTTTATTCGCCCTAATGAGAACATTTTTTGGCACTTAAGCCCTCGGTTGACGTACTATATAGCCATCGTAATGTCTGTCCGTCGGTCTTTAACCATTTTGTCAGTTCGGGCGCTTTCACCTAAGTAGGACGATGAGACTTATAAAGCTTATAAAGGTCCTGCCCCGAGTCGGGAGTGGAGATGGGCAATCCCAGATTATGTGATCCACTAAACTTAATGAGAGATAGGTAGGAGCAGAGGCCTGAGGTGTTCCGTATATGTGTCCTAACAGCATCCGAGCACGGTGGAAGGTGTTGCGGGGGGGGGGGGGGGTCCCCGAAATTTTCTAGAATATGAAGGGAGCACACAAATGGATAGATTGTGATGAAACTTGGATGGTACAGAGGTATGTGGTCCTAGATCCGTTATTTTGAGGTCCGGACTGGATCCTGTCTAGGCGGAGGCCGGATATTTTCCAGAAGTGGTTCGATTCGAGTTAAACTTCGTGAGTGATAGGAGGAAATACCTTGGATCGGACGTTTGTGTACCCGAATCTCATTCGGACACAGTGGGGAGACTTGGAAGGGGGGGGGGTGATACATATAGCCTACGGACCAAACAGATAGAAATGTAGTTTATTTGACGGTACAAAACGGTCAGCTACAGGAATATCTATATTCCTGGAATATATAGATAATGAATGTCTATGGAGGTGTAGTGCTGAAACTTGGTCGATAGAAAAGTCATGCGCCCTAGATGGGCCTTTTTGAGGTCTGGACCGAATTCGACCTCTGGGGTGGTGGGTAGGACGAAATGGAATGTTGTCCGAAAACTTACATTTTTCAAACCCACCTGATCATGAATATCGCCGGTGGAGGGGGTGGGGCGCTTCCTCGTATTTTCATGGGGGTATCATTCTCAGACGATAACAAAATAGAGGCTATTAAAGTAGCCAATTGAATGATTCATTGTAAAGCTCAACTGCTCTTCTGTATGGCTCACGTTTCTTAGTAATGTCTATAATCAGCGTGAATTATGAAGATTTTATTTAGTTTTTTTTATTCATATTATTATCGAATATTCATAGACAACCATAGTTCCCCAATGGAGAGGCAAGCTCGATTACTGTTACTAGCTGTCATATGAACATTGTCAGACTAACACTGCTTTACAATATTCGCTATAAAGTCAGGTTACCAACCCAACTCAAAAATACAAGTTACGGTAAAGCACGGACACTTACTTACATTTTACGTATTTAAAAAATCCCCCAAACTACTTAATATTTGCACTGAACTTGAACTACAAACTTACTTTTATCACTAATTATTTCAATTCAAGAACGAGCCTATATCAGTCCGCGCACAATCAACCTGCCCCATGGCCCCGAGTCAGCTAAATTGAAAACCATGGACGATCAGATTGCTTCCTCGTCAGTACTGTTTCCCGACAGGGTAAAATTTAGCAATAGGGAAGCAGACTGGTGTTTCGACCATTCTTTCAGTCTGTCGAATTGCCGTTTCCTGATAGTGTAAACATGAACAACAAATTGTTCTCTCAGGGAGAGCAGAATCACCTGTTAAACATTCAGTTTGCTTGCCTAAACCTGTGTGTTCGGGAATCGGTCCTGGAAGGAGCCATTGCGTTACCTCAACATTTCCAGATTTGTACAATCCCTCGACAAGTATATATGATAAGCCCGGGAAACCTTTCCGTTCTTCACACAGTTTGTGGGTTGGTTTGCGTAACCTAAAAACCGCTTCTTAAACATCATCTTTACTTCGACGAGTGTCGACAAAGGGCTCCTTGGAGTTTCCCGGAATACATTAGTCAAGTTCCATAACACCTCCTTGCAGTGAATTGTAATTTTTGTGAAAAAAGACGAGACACTCCCGGACAAAGCCACTCAGTTAATCCTCGTTTCTCTAGTTGACTTAACCAGAGAGAAAGAGATAACGCGAACGACCTAAAAAAGAAATCGCCTAGAAACATATCGCCTAGCTACAGAATGACTCAGATTTTATGAAAAGAAGTCCTGGTACTGTTTAGAGTAATATCTAGAGAATAACAATATTTGGAATAAACATAGCAGTGTCGACTGTTAAGAGGATGGACAAATGGAGGCGAGGTTTAATGAAGATAAGGCTCCTGGGGTGTGGGCTGAAGACATTCTGACACCGTAGGTGCCCACTAGCCCCAGGACCAGTCAGGAAACCGGACAAAAGAGACAAGGGAAAGTCTCAGGGAATTCTATAGCTCAGCCGCAGTCAATCCAGAAATCCCTAATCAAGCTGGTTCACACATCCTAGCGAAGCTGGAATTCACATATCCAGTCAAGCCCGAGGCCTACTAGCCGAGATGGACCATAACGTCTATAGTTAATTTATCTCATGTAAATCGTGTACAAGAGTGTGACACATATAATACAGCACTAAAGGGGTCCCTAACTAAATATATAAACTGGTCCTTACCATAAATTATAATATAGCGTAACTGAGGTCTTGCTCCGACCAAGGATGAAAGAGAACTCTTTTTGGCTGCGGATTCATTACGCAGCCAAAATACTTAGAATGAAATGGATCAAAGCCTGACCTCGGATTAGCGAGCAGCTAACTGAAGCTAGGATAAAGACCGAGTGACCTATTGTCACGATGCCGGGAAATTAATGATGGTGATGGAAACCGAAGAGATATATAGAAAAGTAGGCGATAGATGGAGGGAATAACTAGGAGGACTATTGCAGAGCAAAGTGCTATGGGATGTCTCCATAACACGACGCAAAAGCGGCTAGGGGCCTGGGAATCTTTAGGAGTGTACGAAAGGCATTTCTGTTTGAGATTATGGAATGACAATTTAAAATACACTCACTGGGCCTTGTGTTATTACACACCTCAATGCCTAAAGTAAGCCTTAAGCCAGAGGCGTTACTAGCAAAAAAAAAAATTGGGGGGGGGGGGGGGGGCAATGTATTTACCGATTGGCTGTTCATTTTTACTGACTTTTTTAAGAAGAAAAAAACACTGCTTTGAAGAAAAATCGACTGATTTTAAGAAAAACATCGTATATCTTAAGAAAAAACAATTGTTATGAAGAAAAGTCGACTGTTGCCAAGAAAAAAATCGACTGTTTTAAAAAAAAATTGCGGTGCGAAGCGCCGACTCGCTGTGTTTTACCGACTGGCCGACAACAATCGGGGGGGGGGAGGCCTCCCCTCCATACGTGACGCTCCTGCCTTAAGCATCTTCATCTCGCCTGTCAACATCAAAAACCTTGGAAAAGGCCGTCTGAGAGCTTAAAAGCGAAGCCTTAAACCGTCGTAGAGATTAATGGTTGCTGTTTCAAATGTTTTATTCACCTTTATGAGATCATTTTGTCCGGATTTCCTCGTCTGTGGAAACATGTAGCTCATGGTTCCAGTCCTTCTTAGTATGAATAAATCATTACAGAGGGAGTCAGAGGCGTCACTTATGGGGGAAGGTGCGGATCCCCCCCCCCCCCCCACAATACTGTCGGCCATTCGGTACAAAAAATAGCCAAGTCCGTAAAAACAGTCTTTCTTGGAAACAGATCATTTTTCTTAAAAAGAAGTCTATAGTCGATTTTTATGGCACTTATGTGTGTGGCACTTATAAGTGCCATTAATTTCTGTCCGTCAGTCGGTCCCAGTTTTGCTAGTTCGGCACTTCCAGATAAGCTAGGACCATGCAACTTGGCAGGCATATCAGGGACCGGACCAGATTAAATTAGACCTTGGAAAAGGCCGTCTGAGAGCTTAAAAGCGAAGCCGTAAACCATCGTAGAGATGAATGGTTGCTGTTTCAAATGTTTTATTCACCCTTATGAGATCATTTTGTCCGGATTTCCGATCGCTTCCCGATCCGACCATCTGGAGGGGAGTGGAGGGAGGGGGAAGTCGAAAAATTGAGGTATTTTGAACTTACGAACGGGTGATCGGATCTTCATGAAACTTGATATATGAAAGGACCTCATGTCTCAGATATTCCATTTTAAATCCAGATCGGATCCGGTGACATTAGGGGAGTTGGAGGGGGAAACCGGAAATCTTGGAAAAAGCTTAGAGTGGAGAGATTCGGATGAAACTTGTTGGAAAGAACAAGCATAAGTCCTAGATACGTAACTGATATAATCGGAACGGATCCGCTCATTTGGGGGGGGGGGGGTCCGGATTTCTAGTGAAAGCTTTACATTGTCTAGGTTTTACCTTCAGACCCGTTGTACCTATATTGCGCTGTAAGTCCCTGATCGCGCTCATCAGTCATCATCTCCGAGATTCTGAACTTGCTATCTAACGTGATCTAACTTGCATTTTACGGATTTTGGAACTTTTCGAGGCAGATCAAGTACCCGGTCATCGTTTCTGAAGAGCTCATTGATCAGAAATACTTGTTGTGTAGGTTTCTGGGATCCCAAAACGTAAGTGGAGGGATACATTAGACATCGCAAAAGTTGTTCGTCTGTCCGTCCGTCTGTAAGCACGGTAACTCTCGAAGGGAATGAGATATTTTCATGAAACTTGGTGTGGGGATTCTTTGGGTCAAGAGTAAGGTCGAGTTCATAGATGGGCTGTGTAGCCCTATATTTAGGGGTGGGGGAGGGGGTTTAAATTAAGGGACAAGGAACATATATTTAAACAGCTAATGAGACAGTCGATAATGGGGTAAGAAGACCTGCTGAACACGATGGTGAAAACCATTTTTTCGCCGGACAAGTAGTTAGCCCGGAATCCGGCCAAAACTGGAAAATTGTTAAAAGTATCTGTAGTTGATTAGACATCCCGGTTTAGGGGTAAGAAGAGATGCTGAATCCGTGTATGACAATAATTTTTTACCCGGACATATAGTTCGCCCGGAATCTGGCTGGAACCGGAAAATTTGTATAAGTTAAATTTTAATTTGAAGTTGATTAGATGTTCGGTATAGGGGAAAGAATATACGCTGAGTTCGTTTTTTAGCTTTCTTTTTTTTTGCCAGACAGGTAGTTCCAGAATTAGGCCGAAACCGGGAAATTGGCAGAAGTAAGGCAGGAAGGGGGAGGGGAAACACAAACATGCTGAATATCTGAACTTAGTTTTCTCAGATGATTAGCTTTTTGTCCTTAATCTGTTTCTGAATTTTAATAGTAAAAATGTTCAAGGAGTCTGGCAAAGAATGGATCTGGCGAAGACAAGACCCAATTGTCTGGATCAAATATTGAATTTTTGGGATCCCATAGAAAACTTTCGTCTTGTTTCAGTTAGGACGGGTTTGTGAGCTGCAGCGCTTGCTGTGAGCTGCAGTATTTGCTGAAGTAGTTATTCACGAAAAACAAGCAGCAATAGATAACATTGACACCACGAGGGACATCTTTTCTCCTCTCGGTCGGAAATTATTCTTCATATTCTGTTGTGGAAGAACTGATAATTTGGTGATTGATTGACAGCCGTCCGAATGGTTAAGGCAGATCGATAGCTACGTTGTCCGAGGCCGCTAAACCAGGGCTGACGGAACAAATAGTCGATAAGCGGAGGATGATCATTTTATCAACGATAATACTGTTGGTTAAGCGCTGGAATCAAGAACTTACGTCCAGTATGGAAATAATAAAGTCGTTTTCAGCTGATTCCAGTTGATATCCTAAACATTTTATTCGATCGTAATTTTGTAATACTTTTTCCACATCCACTTAAAATTGTTGCCAATTGTTTTGTTTTTAAGTGTATTCGAACAACTGTTTCCGATCGTTTCCGTTTGTTTGCGATCAGAAACAATTGGTTTGGTACGTTTGTTACCAGTTGTAATTTTACAATTTTATTCTATTTTATTTAAACAACTGTTCCGAGTGTTTTCAGTTGTTTTCCGTCGGAAATAATAATTCTGATTGTGTGAACAGGACAACTGTAAAACATTTGTAAAATTACAATTGGATAATGATTGTTACCAATTGCAGTTTTGCAATTTTTTAAAGTATGTTTAAACAGGTGTTTCCAATCATTTCCAGTTGTTTTCGAGGGGTAATTTTATTTCTCTTGAACAGAACAACTGATTTGGCTTTTTTTTATAGTTACTTTTTATTTTCAGAGGTATGTGATCCGTAGTTGGTTCATTTTCAGGACACTTTTACTGTTCTTACGTACTAGGATATTTCAGATTTTCATCAGAACCTCGCCACACTTTGACTAGAAATCTTCCGAAGAGTACCAATTAGGACTCCTGGTACCCGCAATTTGTTACTTTTGGAGAGTGTGCATTACTATTGTCCTAGAACTTGGATTTAGTTAGGAAACAACTTTCCTTTTGAATTTATTTAAGTTTGACAAGGGCTGTACATATGAGAACTTGAAATTTGCCAATGATAGACACATGTGTGCCCCTCGTAACGTAATTCGTATGTTATTTCCAGGTGCACCACACCGAAAGGCCCAGGCCGATCCAGACAGAGGAGCCCAGACTTACTGCTCCGCCGCTTGATGCGCTGCCTGCCGACTTTCCCCGTCCAAACCCGAAATACTACGGTATGCGCAACCCAATGGACTAAAAGCCGGTACTGTACATCCTATTATGTTAATAGAGTTGAAATATAATTTTATCGTCGTAAATATGCTTTTAATTCCTGTTAGGTTCGAGCACAAAGGATGCTAGAAATTATAGACTTCACTTTACATCCGTAGACGTTGTCAAATTCGGGACATCACTGATTTGCCTGTGCAGAAGCTTCTTGCTGTTCACTTGCAAACATGGCAAATGCGTTTGCTGTCCAGTCGGTCATGCCCTTTTCCACATACATTAGACAAGCCGCCCAATCGTTGGACCCGAGTAACGTGTAGACCAAGATAGTCGTTATCTGTCATTTGTGTAAATTTCGATCACTACGTATACGAGTCGAATAAAATCCCTGTACTCTCCTTGATACAAACGAGTGGAGGGTACGGGCTACGCGGAACATCACAATTTGTTACATCCTCAAACAGCTATATCGCAGTAAAGCCTCGGAAGAAGAAATTTCCAAAGTAAAAGCTGATTGGCTGTCTGGACCCGCTGCAGCGGGTCAACGCGCCTCCTGCACTAATTCCTCTGATATGCACAGCGGCGAAGTGGGAAGTAGGCAACTAGGAAATACCTCTAGCTCAGCTCATTTTTGTCGAGGCATCCATAGTCGCTGCCTGGGACCAAAAACGGAGGTTCTATTGACTTATTTGTTCTTGGTATGCAAATTCAGCCAAATAAAAGCTGAAAGCTATGTACGTAGTTTGTATTTCAGCTAAGGGTCGCATGTGGTCGGAACATCCAAAATATATCTAGGCCATAACTCACAAGACTCATCCGGGTCGAATGACGCTTTGACGAATTAGACATGTCATAAGATATCTGCGACCCCCCCCCCCCCTACAGCTTCCCCACAGTGTCCGGATCCGGTCCAGATCTGTATATGAACACGTAGGACCTATGTCTGTCTGCCGTCCAAGTTCACTCTAAGCGAGCACAAGATTTGCGGTACACCCCCTCTCAACCTCCCTAGTAGTCGCCGGACCAGGTCCAGTCCTTTAAACGGAAAATCCAGGACATGTATTCTTGCCAGTTGTCAAGTTTCCCCCAGATGGTGTTGTACGTTCGAGAGTTATGCATGCTACAATATTCCCAGAAATTTTCCTCGAGCTCGCCTCTCCTCACCGAGCTCGGATCCTATTCGAAGACATAACTGTCACGTCCAGAGCATTTGGTCCTGAAAACCCGTCAAGTTTCACTTGAATCTGAAAATTTCAGATTTCGGTACTCGTCATCTCCCCCACGTGTCGTATTCCGTCCAGACGGGAAATGGCACATGTGGTTCGGTACAAAAGTCCTCGTTCTAACGTCTCAAATTTCTAGCGCCCTTAAAGTGCGCATCGTCACATCCAAGTGCAAAAGTAAAATACTTTTTACCAAACGATAGCATATAGTTTCCTGATTTCGAGGGCCCATGATCATTCTTGTTTCAAGGGTATTGACAAGGAAACCCACGAAGTGGCAAATTCCTACTTTCATCCTCTGTCCCAGCCTTGCAAGTGCTTCTAGCTCTTGATTTTCTTTGACAAGAGACTGGCAAGGATTGGTGGCAAAGCTACCTAGCGGTAAATTCCTCAACTCTTTGCAAATCAATCAAGCTGCCCGGGAGTGCTGTAGTCAGTACCAGTCATAAGCTTCGTTCTTTGTCACGGTAATTCTCACCGTTGGTCTTCCGTTATTCGTTACTATTATACCCGTTATTATTTTAGGGCGTTTTTGCATCCATCTGTGACTACTCAACAGTCTTACAATCCATTTTTGAACTAAAGGCGTATTCTCCCCGTTCCCCGAGGACTCCTCGGGGAATCGAAGAGAACGGCGAGAATAGAGGGAGTCACTCCACGCGGACTTCGCGTACGGAAAACGACGAGAACACGGGGAATGGTTGCAAAATCGATTTTGTTCGAAACAAAATATGCAGTTGACGAAATTAGTTTGGATCCATTTTATTTTTTATTTTGTTTATTCTGATTGTTTTAATTTTACCTTGCACCAACACCAGCAAAAATTGATTCCCCTCCGAAAGAAATAGAAAATCGTTGTTTTCGGGGTTTTTTTTTTTTTTCTTGATCAGCTAGTTATCGCACTAAGAAGATGTGCGAGGGATAAGTATAAATTTGGATATTTCGGTAAATCATATTCAGCGAAAAAAAACTAAATCATAAAATCCAACACAATACCAACAGAAAAACGATGCGGAACAAACAAAACATGCAACTACACTTAACTAAAAACAGAAGAACGATGTGGATTGAACGACAGACAAATTCAAATAAAATAACGAATATTAAAATGTGCCTGTTTAAAGTGTATATGTACAAATCTGTGAGTTCTGTAAAATTATTTGTACAGTTACGGGAAACACGAAGGATTTTATAGGTGCTTGGTGAAAGCTTCTGCGCTTTCCCAGGGAATTGATAAATTGTAAATAGACACAGAATTGTAAAATAATCACAGATTTGTACATTTACACTTTTAACACGCACATTTTAATATTCTTTATTTTATTTTAATTTGCCTGTCGTTCAATCCGCATCGTTCTTCTGGTTTTTAGTTACGTGTCGTTGTATGTTTTGTTGGTTCCGCATTTTTTTTCTGTTGATACTATGTTGGATTTTATGATTTAGTAACCGAAATATCCGAATTTATATTTATCCCTCGCACATCATCTTAGAGGGATAACTAGCTGATCAATAAAAAAAAACGAAATTCACGGTTTTTATATTTCTTTCGTAATGAATGTTCAGCTTGGTTCTAAACCTTAAATTCCCCTCCGAATCTGAAAGGGAGTCCTTTTTGATTATGATGATGATAGTCGGAGCATTCCCCGTCCGTGGGGACTCGCGAGAATACGGGGAAGTGAGTCGCCAGTACAAACAAAAACGCGGGGACTCCTCAAGTGAAGTCCTCGGGGAACGGCGAGAATGTGCCTTAAGAGGTGTCCGGTTTTACCTCACCGGTGCGGATTAACCAGAACCTGCTCGGGAGCTCGGCTTTACCGAGAAGTTAGCAAGTTTTTGTCAAGATTTCGTGGTTTTGCGCAAAAACCAGAATTTAGGCCGTTTTTGCACTCACTGATGAACCAGAAAACGCGTTAGAGGAGAAGAACCGGATTCCGGTGACAAAACACCAGAGACAGCCCGGAGTCCCACGAACTTAGCTTTTACATGGAACGAGGGTTTGACCCCAGACGACGATGCTATGAACTTGAACAAGAGTGAGATACTGTTCGAAGATACAATATCCCTCATTGACGAATGGGAGCATGAACATTGCGATTTTATACTATAAACATAACCCGGCTCCTTTTATAGAAGGGCTGCACTCCAGCATCATAGGTACTCTGGTCACTGAATTTGAGTGACACTGAATCCCAGTCTAGCCAAAAGCAACAGACTCTGTGGTTTGGCCTTACAAGGATTTTGAGCTTGAGCCCACCCCGCAGAACTCCTCTGACAAAATTGTATCAAAGAGTCGAAAACAAGATATATCAAGCATGACAACCTTCACTTGTGTCTCGAGGTTGATCGCAAAATTTCTTGCAACTTCATTTTAAATAATTACGAATTGACCAAAGGTTCGAGATCCTCGTATTTTTAATGGCCAGACTCTATCTTGATGACTAGCAAGAATATTTCATAACCCTGTGCGAAAGGGATATGGGACTTGAGCTGAGGCTGCAAATGCCATAAGAACAGGACAAGAGCGAGCTGTAAAACTAGCAGGATAAAGAATATTGTTTATCTTCTTTCTTTCAACCACTATTTCTTCTTTCGCGATAGCAGATAAACGGTTGTGTTTTATTGAACCGCGAAGCGGTTTCATTGTAGCTCTTTTGCGAGTGCTCATCTGTTTCTGGATTTCTTTATTTCAGAGGTTAGTACCTTGGTTGAACAAAAACAAATGGACATTCATCATTGTAGGAGGGGATTCCCTGGGCGAGCTCTGTCGCGTTGTAACCGGTCCTGTGAAAGCACTTGTGGCTTCCTGTTGCTGTAGTGAGAGATCATGTTTCCCCGTCCGCTACGCTGACGGTCTAGCTGGCCCCGATCTCTCTTAAGTTCCATTTGATAATGGTGTCCTGTACGCTCTCAAACACTTTTTGAACGTTTTTGGTATCTGTTGCTGTGGTGAAGTGCCAGTAGCAATCCCGATCTCTCAATTTTGGCGATGGACTTCGGCGCTTTCCAAGTTGAGGCTCAGGAATTCTCGCTGGCGGCGTATGGGCATGTTCCTGAAATATTTTCTTTTAAGTCAGGATAGGTTAGCCGAGATTTTATTCTAGTGAAAAATGATTGTGAGATCGCAGGCTCTTGTTTTTTTAGCTTAGCCTCAAGAGGGCGCTTGCGAAGAACGGCCGAAATATTCCTAGGATAGAACTCGACTGACTGTAGCGTAAAACAACCATGACAGAACATTCCAGCTGTTACCGGTCGCCACGTATTAAAACATTAACGAAGTCATAGTGTCCTTCACTAATGTTTTCGAATCCCAAAAACGCAGAGCAAGTTTAGACACTGGGTCAAAACGCAATGTTGTGAGTTGCTTGTCGCACGATTTGTGTCTATGTCGCAAAACGCAGGATTTTGCGGGAGCCAAAAGAGCATCTGCTGACTTTCTTGTTTGTCGTCATAATGTCGGATATTGTCGTCATTATCAGACGGTGTTGTCATAAAATCGGATCGTGCCAGGAAGAGCCGAAACATCAGACGTTCAGAAGCGTTTGAAAAATGTATCGCCTAATATATGGCGGGAATAGCTGTTTCGGCCGGGAAAGGGGTTTACAGCAGATGGTGGGGAGTATGTAACCGCTGGAGACCAGCCTTGTTTTTTCCTCGTAAACATCCCTTTCACCCTCATTTATAGTCCTCGGCTCTTCACAGTCACTAGAAAATCCCTGTCTAAGTCACTGTATAATTAGCGTAGTGCACAGAACACCATCGATTTTTTTCTCTTCTGAAATCTAAGGATGAGACGTGGAACTTCTTGCTCCAGCCGCAGATTATAGCCCCCCCCCCCCTCCCATCAAGTGAGGTCCCTAAGTGATATAAAAGCTCCTTACCAGAAACATGTCACGTATGAAGCACTTTGCGCGATTGTACTCGTCGGAGTTTGGTCCGTCTAAAAAGATAAATTAACATATCTTGACCCAAGCCAAAAAGACGGAATGTAAAAGAAATGAAAAAGTAAACAGAATAGGCAACATTATGAGAAGACAATATTTTTACAAAGTAAGAAGAGAATTCTACTGTAGAGCCACACGGCCCACGGCAATTATATAGCAAAAAAGACAACCAAGTAAATAGCAAAGCAAAAATAATCACGCTGCTCATAATCTATTTTACATCATCTCTTGGTTATTGAATAAGGTACATTTTAACTTCCGAGGTAACAACATTGTCGCAAATTCCCGCTTCTAGGCACGAAGTTTCGCATGCAGAATTAAATACGTCCTCACAAAATGCAGAATTAAATACGTCCTCACAAAATCCCGATGACGAATTTCCGCCAGACGCGCTAGAGGAACAATAACACGTGAGATAAGTTATCTGAAAGGTGGATAAGCGATTAGGCGTTCGCTTCATATCAAGTGATGCATTAGCCCCGTCGAAAAGCCAGCCAGCCCTCCTGAAGTCGGAAGCCAGAAAAGACAAACTTGATGACGCTTGGCAGAACAGAGTAGGTAGTAACAAAATAGGTATTTTAAACAGTTTAAAACATGTCGAGGCCTAAGAGGAATTGAAAATAGCCAAACAAACCCGGATAAACGTGCACCAAGAAGTAACGTGTCATTGTTTTCTTTACGATAGAGCACCTAGCGGCCAAAAAATAACTAATCTGAAAGGAATTTTGTGAGGGGCGTATGGGAATCTTTTGGCCGGCAAATTCCGAAAGAAGTAGCCTACCTACACGGCAACCTGTGGATTGGCGAGCCTATCTATGTATCGGGTCTAAAAATATGAGCAGTTCCATTGGTTGTATTTCGATGCCCGAGAATCGATACCCCTCTCGAAATTTTCATCAACGGGTCTTCTATGCACTCGGGGCGTACGCCATATATCTTCCCCGGCTGTTCCTTAAATTACCTTAAATTGCACTCCGGAGCAATCTAAGATATAATCCTCCTGCGATGCTCCTGTCGACAAATATTCTTGTTTGCATATATAAACTCAGGGCCCATCGTCTTCCTTCCCACCATGTAGGAGGGATCCTATCCTCATCACGTGAATATTCCAGAAAATCGTTTCGGGAATAAATAGCGTTCTTGGAAGCAGTAAAGCAAACAGCAATTTCCTTTACAGACTGATTGATTCCTCTTTGTTTACCTTCTTAGCCTAGCAACGGCACAAAACAGATTTCTTTACCCTCTTAAGTAAACAAAATTGGCAACAAAAAAAGTTGATGTAAGCAAACAGCCGGGGGAACAGTGATTCCTCTAATTTAAAAATAAATCACTAAAAAAATAAATTATGTTACGTTGTAATTGATTGATGGTACAGTGTGTTGTATGCCCTGTCTTACGGTGGGACCCTGTAGGCAAGGCCGTATCCAGGGGGGGGGTAGGGGGTTGACCCCCCCCCCCTCGAAACACACAAAAATAGTAATTTTTATAGGCTTTTCCCTCTATCTATGTCTTTTTTGTACTTTTTTGTCCGAGCCACAGGCAAGCCCCCCCCCCCCCCGAAAGGCAACCCCCCCCCCCAACAAAAAAAAAATTCCTTGATACGGGTCGGACAAAAAAGTACACAAAGACATAGATCAGAGGGAAAAGGCTATAAAAATGATTATTTGTGTCTGTTTCGGGGGGGGGGGTCAACCCCACCCCTGGATACGGCCTTGGTGACTGAATACCTATGACTTCGCAAAGTTTGCCCGTCCGTCAAACTGTGTGCGAGTAATCCTTGTGTAAAAGGACAGGCCAAGTTCTTTCTACCCCCGAGTCAGTTTCCTCCTTCACTATTGTCCGTTCTCAGATTTCCGGATTCCGACAATTACTCGACTTTACTTTCGATCTTGAAGAGGCCACACTAATTTTCCACCTCATTCATTTTGGATTCTCTCAATTTAAGCCCAGCAGCTGTCAAGACAGTCTGGTCCTTCTACCTCATCTGGCGGCTTCTATTCTCATTAGATAGACTGCGGTAGGGCTGATATTGCCAGTGCTTCCACGTTCCAGGACTTTTTCAGCATTTCCCAGAAGATGTTTGATATTTTTTACAGACTGCAGTAAGAATTAGGAATTTTGGGGAAAATAAAACAATAATAGAACATACTGTGCAGCTATATGAATAAATGAATATATTTAATAGCCAATTGGCCGTACAAAATACATGAGTTACAATACACTTTACATCACCCAATACTTATCTTTATTTAATTAATACACTCTTTAAGAATTGGCATATTTTAAGTATCTTAGCTTTATTTTTTGTTTCAAGAATATCGGGGAACTTGATAGTATACCTATTAAGAAAGTGTCTCCTGAGGTCTGAGAGTTGCTCGCATTCAACCATAAAGTGGCCCTCTTCCTCTGTATTAAAGCACAGGGGGCATTGTCGCTTACTATTTGGGATCTTAAAATCCCAATTACTCAGACCACGTACTGGCAGGCAGTTCGCTCGTAGCTGAAACCACAGGCGCAGGCTCTCCGCCGGTAGGTATAGCTTGAAGTAAAATTCCATTCCGAAAATCTGCTTAACTTCTTTGTAGTATTTTAATGTATCTGAATTTTGTGTCCGTTCGTACCAAGCCTGAACCTCTTGTTCTTCTAACACTCTTGTGAACTCACGTATGAAGCTGGTCGGGTCTCCTTCCGGCCCTCTTCCTTCATTCCATATGTACGAAAGACCTGCATTATCTAAAAGTTTTTTAATTTGGAGCGGCCATGAATTTTTCGTCGATAGTGCTTTCAGGTAAGCTTGCTTAAGCAGTCTCTTCTCTGGTAAAGATATAACTTTTGCCCAGAACCTTATTATTTGGGTTAATCTACGTTTCCTTAGGGAAAGAAGTCCCAGATCCCCTTTTACTGCCTGGCTGTGGGTCGTCTGGTGTAAACCAATAAGTCTCTTAAAATACTGAAGCTGTATTGTCTCTAGTTGGGGGGCAGTTTCAAATCCCCAAAGCTCTGCACCGTAGTGAATTGTTGGCGTCACTTTCGACGTGAAAATTTGTTTATGAATTTGTATGTGCTTAATTCCTGATAGCGTCCCGTTAGGAAGTATTGCGCTTGTCACTCCTCTTCCCCTATTTGCCATCTCTTTTACATGGTATTTCCATCCTCCTACTTCTGAAAAACTATCCCCAGATATTTAAAGCTAGGCTTTGTAGACACTTGCTCCTGTCTATAATAAAATTTTGGCGGTTCTGTCTCATCTCTTTCTTTCTTGCCGAATATCACAACTACAGTTTTCTTAACATTTAGCTTTAGCTTCTTTTTCTCCAAATATTCTGATAGGATATCCAACAGGGTTTGAAGCTCTTGCGGTGACTTTGCTATTAATGCTGCGTCGTCAGCAAACAGCAGTAGTGATATAACTAAGTTTCCGAGTCGCACGGTTGGTGCCCAACGCTTTTCGAAAAAGTCCTTCATATCATTTATAAAAATGCAGAATAATCTTGGAGAGAGCGCACGTCCTTGCTTCACCCCGCTATTCCAATCAAATGGGCGGGAAAGTCCCTTGTGAATATTTTTACTACTGCTTTAGATCCAATATACATTCCAGAAATTAGTCTAACAAAAAATCGAGGTAACCCTATTCTTATCATTTCTACGCACAGCAGCACTCTATCCACTTTATCAAATGCCTTTTCAAAATCTATGAAAGCAACATAAAGTTTATCTTTTCCTTTCCCATATTTCTCAATTAAAGTCTTCAATATAAATGCACGATCTATTGCGTTATAACCTTCCCGGAAACCTCCTTGTTCTTCCTTCATAACGTCATTACTTTCCAACCATCGAGCCAGCCTACTATCCAAAATCTTTTCTGAAATTTTACTTATGCACGGAATTAGTGATATCGGTCTGTAGTTTTCCGTCCGACGTTTTGTTTTTATCGACTTTTATCATGTAATACCTAAGTCCTTATTAAAAATAAATGTGGTTTATTTCTTTCTTTTGAAAGCTATGCTTCTGATTATGTCTTCATTTTGGATCGCAAAAAGAGACTTTGATCAGAAGGGGGTCCACAAAAATTTATGCGGCGCATTTTCTGGTAGGAAAAGAAGGGTGCGCCATTTAGTTGGCGTGAAGGCTTGGAATTTTCGGGGTTTGCACCACACTGAAAGCTAGAATGTGAGTTAAATTTTGCCAGACAAAGGTGTATTTAAAAAAATTTGCGCCTGCGGCACTTAGTTCAATTTGCCCTGGGTACAATCGTTAGCGTCGTTACCGCTGCGCGTTTTTGTCGGTAGATCTTCCAGTCCCGGATAGTGACGCCCTGTTTAATGGTAGTCTTGGTATATACGATATAGGCCTATAGTTGTTTAATATTCATTTAGTATTCTTATGGCAAAATTATCATTGTCGTCCCTAACGAGACAGTCAGCTGCGTTTGTTCAAATCCTCCAGCTGTAGTCTTACCGACTATCCCTTCAACTAATATTGAAATTGTTTTTCGGCAGGATTTTGGGACTTTCCGAGCACGATTTTTTGGGTTCTCGGCAGGATTTTTAAAGATGACCAAGTGGAAGCCCTGGATATCGCTTATTCTACGGGTTGGTCGAGCGTGTGTCAGCGATGCAGGACGAGAGTTTGCGAAAGTGACACTCAGCTAGGGTTCAAGAAGATTGTGATAGGAATAATTTATCTCCTTGTAACGATCGATGATAATTGAAAAATATGTGCGCTCAGACGCATTCCCCCACACTTGTTTTGTCCTATGTGCACAAGGGCAGCTTACCTCTGGAATTCTTGACCCGGTAGTCGGCGAAGATAGGGAAGTAGTGAGAGAGGCGGTCCCCTCGTCTGATCTTCTCCTCCAGCACGTCTTGTTTGTTCAGAAAGAGGATCATTCCAGCGTCTTGCAGGAATCTGAAAAAAAGGAAACCTCTAGGTGTCATTCTGACATAGCATAATGTTAGTTGTACTCTTCGTTAGTTGTACTCTTGTGCTTTATAATCCGTTTAAAGTCTGTACCAAGATCCCCGGACCCACCGAACCGCATCCAGATGGTGAGTAAAGAGGTTAACGACTCAGAGTGCAGCCTGAAGGAAGTGCACTTATGTGCCATTTTTTGTTGGTGGAAGTGTCCATTTTGAACAGTATAAGGTTTTCGGTTTTGAATTTCCACCTTATCTTGCTGACTAAGTTCGTAACTTGACCAAAGTTGAAGGTAGCACGATGAAACTTAGTGCACTTATACACCATAGCCCCCTTCCCGTCCGTGGGCAACTGGGCCGATGTTGCCCAACGATAAGTTTGTGAACATCAAGTTCATAATTTGGTATACTGTGTTTGTCTGGGTTGTCGGCGTTACATCCCCTGGCGAAACATCCCCATGGCAAAACGTGCTATGACGAAACGTCCCCGTAGCGAAGCGTCTCCATGACGAAACGCCCCTATGGCGGAACTTCCCCGGGCTAAAATGAACCAAAAACCGAAATATGATAATATTTTTTTTTTTTGGGGGGGGGGGGAGAGGCGTTCATGATTTACATCAGACCTGGTATTTTTTTTAAAGCGGATTAAGTTAAGACCAGAGTATAGAAATAAGAGTTAAAAATCGCCTAGTTGTACAATTTTAATATTGTCCCAAGCAATACAAGGTTCACTAAAAAAGACTTTCAACTTGCCATTCCATTTTTATCCACCATAATGGCACTACACTGATTTTTCCATTCCCCTTGATCGACTCTTTGAGCAAGATCAATCTTCCGCTGGTTTTCTCCGAGGAACTTATTGGTAAACAAAAAATGTTACTTGTTATGCATGTTGCTTTAAACGAAATAGAACTAGCCTACTACTGATTAGTTACGAGCCCCGGGTAAGTCATGCCGGGGGAGTCGGTCTCTACTGCCATTCCTAAACTCCAAGCCATATTCTTGATCCGAAAGTTCCCAGAAACCCATAATTCGAGACGTTATGGGTTTGAACAAGACCAAAGTTTCTACCAAAAGACGTTTCATCGCTGATATTTTGTGTACTGTATTATCCACCTCGAGGGCCGTACCGTAAGGAGCTTGTGACTTACTTGCAATTATGCGCGGATTCCATTAGATCCCAGTACCCTTATGCAGGAATTAACCTTCGTGGATTGCAGAGTCCTTGTCACTTAAGCAGGTCGTAAATGTGAAAACGCGTGGGGAGAAAACGCTTGATCTTATATTTACAAACATAGTTCAGTTCTACAAGCCTCCTCTGTTCTACCAGCCGTAGGCATGAGTGACCATGATACTCTAATCTGGAAACCGGTTAACACAGTGCTAATCAGAGACAAGAGGGTTATCACATATCGCCCTTTTACTTCCGAGCGAGTTGCCTGTTTCAAGGACTGGTTACAGCGTAAGAACTGGAGCGACGTCCTGAAGCTGAGTGATGGCAACCAAATGGTGTCGTCACTTACTTCCAAACTCTACAAGAAGTATACTGAGTTATTCCCGGAAAAGTCTATTGTATGCAAACCACAAAACAAACCACGGGTGTCCAAAGAGATGAAAGAGCTGATGATAGTTCGTGATAGTTTCTGGGAATGGGGCATGGAAAGTGAAGCAAGACGGCTTCGGAACAGAATTGTGAGTGCAACCCGCAAAGCGCGCAAAAACAGAGAAAGGTGCGTAGCTAAGCTCATGTCGTCGGATCCGCGCAAGTTCCACAAACGACAATTTATGATGAGTCGGGTAATTTGTTGTCAGCTGATCAAATAAACGATCATTTCTGCGATTTGCCGATTGCACCCACCTCTTGATTCGTTGTTTTGCCTGAAGTGTCTGAAATCCCAATCATTCAGCCCCAAGCAGTGTTGGAAAAGCTAAAAAGCTTGATACAAGAAAAAGTGGTTACCCCGAAGAAATTCCAGTTTCCCTTATTTTAGAGTGTGCTGTGGATATCAGCCCTGTGCTGACTGCCTGCTTTAATCAGTGTTGTGTCGACGGGGTATTTCCAGATTGTTTCAAGAACGCATACATTAAACCTATACCTAAACAGAAGAAAGCACAATCTGTGTCTGATCTACGTCCGATTTCCAAGACACCAGTTTTATCTAAAGTCTTTGAAAGCTTTATTTTTTAACTTTTATTCGATGATATTGAGAAAAAAATTGACCGTCAACAATTCGGTTTAAGGCTCGGTTTCAGCACAACTCATTATTTAATTCGTTGGATTGATACAATTTTAAAGCACCTTGAGTTACTAGATTCATATGCTGAAATTTTATTGAGTGATATAATTAAAGCGTTTGACAGTTTAGATCATAAAGTTGCAATTCGTGAAGCAAAAGAGATGGGGGCCAGTACATTTATTCTCCGGATGATTGCAAGCTTTCTGTCGGGCCGGAAACATAGTGTTATGCTAACAAAAGATAACATTTCTGAGTTTGTTCGAATTTCTTGTGGTGCACCAGAGCGAACGAAACTAGGTCCGATTCTTTTTATTATTGTTTTTAATCGAGTTTTAATTGAACTGACAATTTGAGTGGTGTTGCTTTGAGGAATTTGAACCCATATTCTGTGGATTTATCTATTTCACAAATTTTCAGTATTTAAGCACATGACCTTAATGAGGTTAAATTAGCTTTCAGCCGGCCAAAGAGTTTTATTAGGCGAGCGTCGTTTCTAAAGAGGAAATTGCAAGACCTTGAAGATGTTGGTCTTTGTGTACGGAACGTAGCGAAAATACTCGGCGTTTCGATCGATGATAACCTAAGATGGCACTCTCATGTTGACCAGATCATTTACAAGTGTTCTTTACTTCTTCGTTCATTTCAGTTCTCCGCCGGTTTGTGCTGCCTAAACAAATAATGAGGTCTATTTATTGTACTTACATCAGACCTAATGCAGAATACGCATGTCCAGTTTGGCATCCCGGACTATCAGCATCGCAATCTGATAAGTTGGAACTGATCCAGAAAAGGGCTATTCGAATTATCCTTGGGAATTGTTATCTGTCTTATGAAGAAGGCCTAAGGACTTTATTTCTGACGACCTTGAAGGAGCGAAGGCATAAGCTGACCATGGATTTGGGTTTGAAATGCCTATGCTCAGAAAAACATCGGGATATGTTAAAGGAGTTCAAAAATGGGAGGTATGTGCGACCCGGTACAAGAGGGCAGACAAAGTCATTGGGTCTTCAAAAACTTAAGCCCCCGCCAGCAAAATCATCCGAGAGGTACCTGAATTCATTTTTTCCCTTATTTTATTAAGCATTTTAACTCGACAAATCTTTGAATGTATTGTATGATTGTAATCCGTTGTAATGTTGACAATCCGAGGCTAGCTGTATGCTATTGAATTAAAACGATTTGATTTGAAAGGCGCATTGCACTATGTATTTTAAAGGTAAACGGTGCATATCTGAAGCAACTGGTCCCATGTCCGCCCATTGCTGCCTACAAAGAATGCTCCCACATTTCTAATGCAAACTCTGTAATTGTTCTACCTGGGTCATGCACATCTTGGGCATGTTTGCCACGTGGACGTTTGCCATTGGGACGTTTCGCCACACCGACGTTATGTCATGGGGACGTTTCGTCGGTAAGCCTTTGGTCTTGTCTTCTAGATGTACTTTAGTGGTTTCTGGCATGTAGGAACGGGATTTGAATTTGCAGCGATTGTCTACACGGATAAGGTGTCCAGCGTTTTGGAAATAAGAGGATAAACAAGTGAAGTGACAGGTAGGCCATTAGGTGATGCAGTTCATATGGTGTATCATCGATACCTGAGACTTGATTCCGCGTTGAGCGCTTATGTAGGCTACGTGGAAAGAAACGGTTGATTTTCATGGCCTGCAGAGATGAGTTTGTTTTAACCGAAAGCAGCTCTTTAGACGCAATAAAACATTTCCACGATTGCCACGTTTCCTCGCAGAGATGTTTAGTCTGTCCAAGATTTCCCATCCCGATGTTGAACTCTGTTGCCTACCTATTCGTGTGATTTACCATATTCAAAATAAATGTTTCTGACAGGGAATTTGATCTCTCGACTGTTCTATTCTGTGTAGAGCAAATGTGCCCTACCAAGAACTTGTTCCCTGTTTCGAGCAGCGTTTGTCACCTTCGGCTTTCGAGAGAACCTTCTCATAGTCCCATCGGGGATCCGAGGGAGCTTATTAAATATTAAACCTTGAAGTTCCTGAAGCACAAGAGTTGGCTACTCTCAAATGCAGTGCAACCCGAGCCGCTAGTCGCCAAGAATATAGTGAGAAGTTCGGTGATGCATAGAACTGCACTAGCCCATTAGCCCATTTATATAGACTTATTTTAATCATGTTTTCTGATTGCAAAGAGCCTTCTTTCTGGTACGTCCCCCGCGGCATAGGCCGGTGCCGGTCTAGTGCAACACTGCCACAGACAACCATTTTGTGGTTTAAGCATATATTACCGACAGTCTCGATTCCATGAAATAGGTAAGTAATTTATTTTTGACCCGCCATTTGAAAAGCGGAGTATGTAAAATACAACAATTAACTAATACACAACAAATCGAATAGACAGTTTTTCATCCATTGTCCAGAAGGTGAACCCAAAAAAAAGTTGCAGGTGATTGGCGTAGGGACGGGAGAATATGTCTTTTCATTAGATGAAACTATCCCATTCTATCTATTCTTCTACACTATTGTATGTTCAGCTTCAAATGGCTCTCCTGAAATGTAGCGATTTTGTGCGTAGGATAGCTTCAACCTTTTTTCTTCTACTTTTTTTCTTTTGTGTCTTATATGGGGAAAAATTAATTAGTGTTGAAATGAAATTAAGTTATTGTTTAAGTTAAGTTGAAGTAGTTTGTGGTAACCGCCCAGTGCCAGTGCATTTATGTCTCCTCATGGGCTGTTACCTATCATGATGGGTTATTATGTAATTTAGCAATAAAATAATCTAATCTAATCGGAGCATACTTGGAGATAGGATATTTCATACTAGGGGAGTGGCGCTTAAGGTAGGATGATAAAGTTACAATATTCTTGATGACCAACTCTTCTTGACGATGGAGAATTGCCATACACCTAGCTAAGAGCCAGAAACGTCACTGGCGCGACACGCAACAAACGTTGTTGATAAAGGATACGAATCAATTATGAGGATTTGTCAGTGTGACGTTTCTCGTTCTTATCAAGGTTCACTGGCGTGTTTCGGACTTGGTATTAGTTGCGTTTTCGCAGATACCATGTATCTGATACCACGGTCTAAAGTCGTTTTTGCAGTTATCGTGGTATCTGATACCATGGTTAAAAGTCGTTTTTGCAGTTATCGTGGTATCTGGCCAGTTATCGTGGTATCAGATATTCAGATACTACGGTCAGACCGTCGTAACTGGTCGTGGTATCTGAAAAGTCATCTCACTTTCATCAAATTTTGTCATTGGTGAGAAAGAAGTTTAGCGCTTAGTGATGTAACTGGATATCTCTTTCTCTTTTGTGATGACTTTGAAAAGTGCAATTTCGGCAATAGTCATTTTTGCAGAGCACCGTGTATCAGATACCACGATAACTGCAAAAAGGACTAATTGCAGATCCAGTTACCGTGGTAACAGATACCATGATATCTGCAAAAGGCAACTATTGTTGAAGCTTCGGTGTTCGGTGTTCTTTGTTTGCATTTACAAAGACCTGGGGATTCCCGCACTTCCGCCGTTCGATGAAACCCGTCCAATAGCGACAACTACTTGATTGTTTACTTAAAACTTCCTTTTCCATTATGCTTCAAAGCCCCGTGATTCGATGCAGGACAATTGAATTGCGAGCAATTAAAAGTTCTCAACTCAGTTTCCCACTTTTCGTCTCGCCGCAAGAAAGTGTTCCCAGAAAGCAAAGCTGGGAAACAGTAATTTCCTTTATTCTTCTGAAACCCCTTTCCGCCTT
Source organism: Branchinecta lynchi (assembly GCA_023053575.1). Taxonomy (NCBI): domain Eukaryota; kingdom Metazoa; phylum Arthropoda; class Branchiopoda; order Anostraca; family Branchinectidae; genus Branchinecta; species Branchinecta lynchi. The sequence goes on from JAKZAP010000001.1 coordinate 21,562,749, forward strand.
CCGGAAAGGACCATTAATCTTGTTTCTGCGGAATGCTTTCTCCGGTGATCATTTACTGTTTCACTTTTGAACAGCTTTGGACGGGATCGGCTGAAAACGGGAAAGGAAGAAAAGAATGGAGCAGGAAAAAACTACTAAACAAGAGCTACGAACTCATATGGCACTTGTTACGAGTAGGTAGTAAAGAAAGTTGATGAGAACGTCACAAAATACCCCGCCATCCAAAAATGTAGTTTGGACCTAGAAATATGATATTTAGTTTCACTCAAGTCTTAACATTTCTGGCATCGCCTTGGATCTTCTAGGGCAAATTATTTTTCTACCTTCCAAGTTCCAATCCAATAGGTCCACTCGTTTGGTCCCTAGACGTGCCACACGATTCCGGTACCCCCTCGCTACTCCCCGCACGCGGCTGAATCTCCTAAACGGATCATCTGAAACATTTTTTCGTACCACCCATCAAGTTTCACTCGAAACCGAGCATTTTTTTTTAACTTCCGGCGACTCTCTCCCCCAAATGGTGCCGGAGCCCGTTTGACTCTAAAGTATGTTATCTAGGGCAATATTATTTCCCTATATTCCAATTTTCATTCAGATCATTCAACTTGTTTGACCCCTATTCGAGCAACATCATCTCCGGGACTCCCCCACTGTGGAAGAATACGAGTCGGAAACATGAACTTCGCATCTCTGACATCTCCTGTTCCCGTCCATCAAGTTTGACTGGAATCGGAACATAGCCTATCAGCAAATATCCGCTTCCTGCTCCCCCCCCCCCACCACCACCTTGGCCGGATCCGGTCGGGACGCCAAATAACAAATCAAGGCCACATAAGCTATGTACTGTCCAGCTTGCGTCCCATTCTGTCCATAGGTTCGGATTTTGCGCATGTCAAAAAGTTCCCCACCGATGAAAGATTTATCTCAGAATAGTAGTGTGAAGCTGTACGAAAAATGAGCATGGAGTACTAACTGATGCTACTACATGCTTATACTTCAAGGCTACCGTGTTACTGCATTCTACTGCATGCTACTATTAGCAAGACTGGATGCTCCTAGAGCAAGACAGGATGTTACTGGATACTACTATTTAAGATTGGCCCAGTCTGAGGTACATTAAATGATAGTACTGTTTACTGTTACATATCACTAGATGCAAATTTTCGTACTACTATCATACAACTACGCAGGCTACAAATTTTGCACCCCCCCCCCCCCCCAGCTCATCCGATCGTGGCTACATCTGGTCGGACGCGTGTTTTGCTTGCCTAGGTCCTCAGTTGTTAGCACCCATAAAGTTTCACTCGAATCGGACCACCCGTTCGCAACTTACGGAAGTCAGTGATTTCCGGGTTCCTCTTTTTCCTAGGGCATTGTGTGGGATCCTTAAGTTACTAATATGCCTGCAAAGTTTCATCGTCCTTAGAACATCTGGAACTATCCTAACTGGTGATCACTGGAATTCCGGGAAACCCCCTCCAACTCCCCCCCCCCCACAGATCTCCGATACGGTCTGGCTCCGTCAGTTGAGGCCTAATGCGTGTTCTCCCCGCCAAGTTCTATGCCTATCCCTCGACTTAGCTCTAAGCGTTTCAAAAGTTTTCCGGTGCCCCCCTCCATCGGCAAGTATTGAGTCCGACTCGGACTTGACATGGAACATCTGAGACGATAGCTCTTTCCACTTGCCAAGTTTCATTCAAATCCAATCAACCATTCAAAATCTGCCCACACCACTAGATTCCGGATTCCCCGTCCCTCCACTCCTCCCTCGATGGTCGGATCGAGGAAACGACTATCCATATTCAATATGTTCGGGTCCCTGACACGCCTACCGAGTTTCATCGTCCTAGCACATCAGGAAGTACCGAACTCGCGCGATCACTAGAAATCCGCCCCTCCCCCACCAAAAAAAAAAAAAAACTCCCCCACAGTGCCCGAATCCAGTCCTATTATGTCAAAGATGTATCTAGGACTTGTGCTTGTTCTTTCCACCAAGTTTCATCCCGATCCCTCCACTCTAAGTGTTTCCGAAGATTTTCAGTTCCCCTCTCCGACTCCCCCCAATCTCACCGGACCTGGTCCGTATATAAAATGGGAAGTTTGAGGAACGAGGTCTTTCTAAATGTCAAGTTTCATTTAAATCCGATCACCTGCTCAGTAGCTGAGCTTGCCACTAGATTCCGGATTCCCAATCCCTTTACTCCACCCACGATGGTCGGATCGGAGAAACTACATTTTCAAGTCAATCTGTTCGGGTCCCTGACACGTCTGCAAAGTTGCATCGTCTTAACACATCATGAAGTACGGAACTCGCGGGATCACAAGAAATTCGGACCCCCCCCCAACTCTGACACAGTCGCCGGATCCGGTCCGGTTATGTCATTCAAGAATCTAGGACTTGTGCTTGTCCTTCCCACCAAGTTTCATCCCGAACCCTCCACTCAAAGCGTTTCCCAAGATTTCCGGTCCCCTCTCCATTCCCTATGTCACCGGACCCGGTCCGGATTGAAAATGCGACATCTGAGGTACTAGGTTCTTCCATATATCAAGTTTCATTAAGATCCGATCACCTGTTCTTCAGTTAAAAATACCTCATTTTTCCAGTTTTTTTCGGATTCCCCCTCTCTCTCTCCCCCCCCCCAGATGGTTGGATCGGGGAAGCGACTATTTATAATTTAATCTGGTCCGGTCGCTTCTATGCCTGCCAAGTTTCGTCGTCGTAGCTTACCTGGAAGTGCCTGAACTAGCAAAAGCGAGACCGACAGACCGACTGACGAACAGAAATTTCGATCGCTAAATGGCGCTTGGCCGAAGGGCAAGTGCCATAAAAAGGGAAAGACATACTAAAATAATGAAAGCTGCACCCTAAAAAGAGGTAGGATCCACTGTTGCTGTTCTCCTCTCGTGAGGGGGAGGCAGCTAGCACCCTTACCTAGGGTCACACAGAGCAAATCGCAGCGATGAGCGAGATTTTTCAATTGCAGCGACAGAAGATTTTTATCGCCTGGATGTTCACACTGAATTTTCGTCGGCAATAGAATTTGACGCGAAAAAAAATTAAAAATAACACTGAAATAACAAAAGTGAATCATCGAAAGGGTCGTCCATGTTGCTGTTGCCTGATGTTTACCGATTTTGGCGAAAAAAGTCTCGACGATGGTCGATATCGCCTCAGTGTGAACGTCTGTGTGAACCTAGGGTTAGAGTGTGCAATTACAGTACCAAAAATCCCTTTGGCGGAATGTTACATTTTCGCCCACCGGTTCATGATCACTTGTGCCTGAAGGGTTTTGCTTAAAAATTAATTCCTAGCATCCTTAAAGTGTGCAGCTTCACCCGCACACTGACAAATTTGAATATTTCCAAACTTTCCAATGTGCACAGTTTTATAGTCATTTGTAACCAAACCCCTTGAAGCACAAACGATCATTTGCCCTTGGGGAACCTGAAAAAGTATCATTTGGCCAAAAGTATTTTTGGTGCGAAGATGCAGACTTCAAGAATTCTAACGCCTCCCCCCCCCCCCGCTGGAGCCTAAAAATAGGAAAGGAAGAGGGGATCTTTCCTGTTGATGTAGCTTTCCCCTCCCCTGTGTTTAGTGCTCTTTTCCCGTATTTGGCATCCCAAAACGTAAATGTAGGGATACTTATGACTCCGTAAAAGTTGTCTGTCTGTCCGTCCGTCTGTCTGTAAGCACGATAACTCTCAAAGGGAATGAGATATTTTGATGAAACTTGGTGTGAGGACTCTTTAGGTCAAGGGAGAGGTCGAGTTCGTAGATGGGCTCTGTAGCACAACATTTAGGGGTGGGGAAGGGGTTTAAATTAAGGGCAGGGGCGTCACTAGGGGCCCCCCCCCCAAAAAAAAGCCTTGAGAAAGTAAAGTACACAAAAATCGACTGTTTTCATGAAAAATCGACTGATTTTCAGAAAAGCCGACTGTTTTGATGAAAAAATCAACTGTTTTACGAAAAACCGTGGCGCTTCGCGCCGATCCAGTTATTTTTACCGACTGGCCGACAACATCGGCTGATGGATCTGAGTTGGCTCCTCCTTGGGGAGGAGTCAAGTGGTGACAAGTGACAGGTGGCCCCGCCTTTGAACAGGAGCTAGTCAGCCAGAAAGTGCTGAACCCCCTAACGTAATATTACGCTTCATTTTGAGAAAAACTGACTGTTTTCATGAAAAAATCAACTGTTTTTTACGAAATGACGCGGCGCTTCGCGCTGCTTCGGTTATTGTTACCGACTGGCCGACAACATTGATGGACATTAGTTGGCTCCCCCTTGGGGAGGAGTCAAGTAGTGACAGGTGACAACCCCAAAGTGCTGAACCCCTCATCCCCCCAAAAAACAAGAGCTACGAGCTCATATGGCACTTGTTACGAGTAGGCAGTACAAGAAAGTAGATGGGAACGTGACAAAATACACCCGCCATCCAGAAATGCGGTTCGGAAATAGAAGTAGGATATTTTGTTTCACTCACTTCTGAGCAGTTCCGGCATCGTCTCGATTATCAAATGCAAAGAACTGTTCAAACTTCCAAGTTTCAGCCTAATAAATCCACTCGTTTGATCCCTAGACGTGCTACAATATTTCCGGCACCCCCTCCGTCTCCCCCTACCGTGGCGGAATCTAGTTCGGACTTAAAAAATGGATCATCTAAAGTATCTTTTTTTTATACCACCTATCAAGTTTCGGTCGAATCTGAGCATTTTTTGAAAATTATGGTCCCCCCCCCCCACCAACGTTGTCGGATCCGGATCCTGGCCCAAAATATGTCATCTAGGGTATATGCTCTCTCTAAGTTCTATGTTTCATTTCCCCCCCCCCCCCCTCAATTAAGTCGGGTCGCGAATATGCCTGCAAAGTTTCGTTGTCTTAGTACTTCTGGAACTATTCTAACCCCCGACTACCGGTATTCCAGGACACCCCCTCTACCCCCCCCCCCCCACAGAGCCCCGAAAGCATCTGGCTCCGTCAATTTCGGATCTAGGCCTAATGCTTGTTCTCTCCATTAAATTCCGTCCCAATCCCTCTGCTTTCTTGAGTTTTCCGGTCTTACCCCCCATCCCCCACAGGTATCGGACCCGACCCGGACTGAACATCCGAGGCGATAGCTCTTTATCACCAGACAAGTTTCATTCAAATCCGATCACCCGTTCAAAAGTTATGCACGCCACTGATTCCGGACTCCCCATCCATCCAATCCCCCCACGATGGTCAGATCGGGGAAACGGCTGTTCTCAAGTGAACCTGTTCGGGTCCCTGACATACCTGCCAAGTTTCATCGCCCTAGCACATCAGGAAGTATGCCGAACTCGCGGGATTGCTAGAAATCCGGACCCCCCCCCCCCCCAAACTCCCCTAGAGTGCCCAGACCCGGTCCGCTTTTATCAATGACGTATCTAGGACTTGTGATTGTTCTTCCCACCAAGTTTCATCCCGATCCCTCCACTCTAAGCGTTTCTCAAGATTTCCGGTTCCCTCCTCCAACTCCCCCCAGTGTCATCGGATCCGGTCCAGATTTATAGTGGGACGTCTGAGACACGAGGTCATCCTAAATATCAAATTTCATCAAGATCCGGTCACTCGTTCACAAGATAAAAATACCTCAAATTTTGGCTTCCCCCTCCCTCCACTCCCCCTCCCAGATGGTCGGATCGGGGAAATGACTATTTCCTATTTAATCTGGTCGGGTCTCTGACATGCCTGCCAATTTTCAGCGTCACAGCACATCAGGAAGCACCAAACTCGCGGGATCACTAGAAATTCGGACTTCTCCCCCCCCCCCCAACTCCCCCAAAATGAGCGGATCCGTTCCGGTTATACGCGTCACGTATGTAGGACTTCTGCTTGTTCTTTCGACCAAGTTTCATCGGGATATCTCCACTCTAAGTGTTTTCCAAGATTTCCGATTTCCCCCCCAACTCCCCCTAATGTCACCGGATCCGGTCTGGTTTTAAAATAGAGCGTCTGAGACATGACGTCCATCATATATCAAGTTTCATTAAGAATCGATTACCCATTCGTAAGCTAAAAATATTTATGTTTTCCTAATTTTTCCGGATTCTCCCTCCCTCCACTCCCCTCCAGATGGTCAGATCAGGGAAGCGACTATTTCTTATTTAATCTTATCCAGTCCCTGATATGCCTACCAATTTTCGTCGTCCTAGCTTATCTGGAAGTGCCCGAACTAGCAAAACCGGGACCGACAGACCGACTAACGGACAGAAATTACAATCGCTATATGGCACTTGGCCGAAGGGCAAGTGCCATAAAAAACATCAGGGGGGGAGTTCCCCTCCCCCCCCCCCCCCCCCCCCCACCATACATGACGCCCGTGATCGACACACCCACCCCAAATCATTAGAGCGGGCCCAGAGCGGTGAACCCCTTTTCCCACACGGAAGTAATTGTTTTTCAAAACTTTGTTTTTCAACCTCCGAAGTAAACAATTAGTCTTTAATAGAGACAGACTCCCCGTCCGTATTTTCGAGAAGCCTTGTGCATGGCAATTAAAAAGTTCGCTGGAAGCTCTCACCTGCTTTTCCAAACATTTTGAAAAAGTTCCAGCGCCTCGAGTAGTTTGTTCTTTTGGGTGCTTTCGACAGTCTCGTGGTCATAGGTATTGCATGCTACAATAAACAGGACAGCATGAATTCCCTCGAATACCTGAAAAAGATATATTTTCTCGATGTCTCGACAGGAAAGAAGTAATCGGAGTCCTATATATCTTCTCTTAGCCGACATGAGGAGTGGGACATGGTCCGTCGGGAAATGGGGAAGGATGATAAAGTTTGTACTGAATGAGGTGTTGAAGCTAACAGATCACACGTACTATGGGAACTGAGGGGCTTCTGAGTGTCGAGATCGGATGTACGCCAGACGCCGATGTACGGGTGCCGGCTTTACCTTCGAACTTAGTTCCTGCTCCACCACAGAGGGCATATTGGATGCATTTATGTTACAGTAGAGATATGCTTCATTGATAAACTCATAATGATATTGGATATTTTAGAATATTAGTAGTTTCAGAAAGGGTACCATGTGTTGCGAGGTAACGAAGATACGGAATCCCACATTGTCTTAAGGATGATCGCGTGGTAGGGCGAAGTTGGCGTTCCGGGGGTTGGGCTAAAGGATTTCTAACTCCATCGGTGCCCATTAGCTCCAGGACCAGTACAAGAAAGCGATAAGGGAATGCCAGTTCAGCCGCAGTCAGTCCAGACGTCTCGAATCAAGCCATGGCCACTTTCTAACGTAGCAGTTCCAAGTTAAAAGTGCCAGTGTCACACTTTTCTAAATTTCGTCGGCTTGGCCAAACATCATGGACAACTGGGCGGAGCCAGCGCATGACATTCTACACTCTTTTCTGGCCTGAGAATACAAAATTGTATTTTGTATTTGTTTTTTATTGTATTTTTTATTGCTTTTGAAAATGGCGGGTCAAAAATAAATTACTTACTTACTGACTGACATCCCAGCGAAGCTGGAATTCACCTATCAAGCCAACCATGAGTCCTACGAGCCGAGACTAACCATTTCTGGTACCTATTTCTCGGTTTTCCAGATATAAGCTGTATGTTCAAATATACAGCACTGAGTCTCTGAGTAAATAACGAATATCTTGCGAATATTCGATTTGAGGTAAAAAGAGGTCCTGCCGAATCAAACGCAAATAGAACTGTATCTGGTCCTGAATCCTCTCCGTGGCCCAACTCTTTAAACGGAACAAATCAAAGCCTCATCTTAGATTAGTACGACAGCTAACTGGGGGTAGGGGAGGAAGACGAAGGGACATGGAGCGTGTTCCATCCTACTTACCGTAGTTACTACGCATGACGTCACGAATTCTGGCTTTTTGCCGTCAAGGCTGGAACGACTTTTCTATTTTCCAGCAGAATATCATGCCACGGGCGAATCCGACCAATCGCGTTACAGAGATCCGTAGTTACTACGCTCCCGAACGGGGTAAGCAAATAGTTACTATTAGTCACTATTTCGAGAAGGTTGGAACAGTCAGCGCAGTAACTTTTGGTGAGATTGGAACGGAAATAGTAACTAATAGTTACTTTGAGCAGAAGAGTGGAACACGCTCATAGTTAGAGGCGTGAAAGCCTTTATCAGTGATGTATCTATTTATTTATTCGAAGCCAAAATTAATGGTGGTGGTGAAAACTGACGAGATGGATAGAAAAGTAGGGATATTGGAAGAAAATAAACAAGGAGGACTACTGCAGTGGAAGTGCTATGGGATGTCTCCACAACACCGGTACCGGTCTGCGGCAAAAACAAGTTATGTATTTGACAATACAAAACGGATACGTCAGCTACATTTTATTAGAGCTATATTTAGAAAGTTCATTTTCCAGCTTGAGCATGAAGAGAACCCTGGCGAAGAAGGCTCGAAATATAGCTCTATTAAAATGTAGCTGTCGGTTCTGTTTTGCATTGTCAAATGATTCGCAGTCAGCTTGGGCTGAAGGAGTATCTACAAAAGTTATGTAATTGAATAAATGTAAATTATGTTACAAATGTGCTTTACAGAAAATGTTCACTGTACTCAATGAAGCAGATCTCAATTCCACAACAACAACCTGTATCACATGGACGCAATATTCCCTGAAAAGGTCTCTGATGATTTAAAAGATGAAAGCAAAAATACCTGAATCCATTTTTTCCTCTCACTTTTCTGTCCTCCAACATCGAACATCCAGAACTTTTGATAGCCCTCCCCTACTGGTGCGGGGATTTGGAACTCGATCTTCTGAATGCCGATTGTCATTCGACGACACAGAAGGATGTCCTAAAATGAAAGCTTCTCTAGGATTGGGATCCCAGGGGAAGATGGAAATGGCGGCAAAGAAACAATGCTCAACTCGGAACTTGTGGGTTTCCATTTCCGCGTGGAGAGGAACGTTATTGACGTCTTTTTCCTTTGTTTCGCAATTTTTCCATTAAATTTTAACTGAAAAGGGATGTGATGAAAAAATCTAGTTATCCATCACTTATTCACTCAAAGAGGTTTGAAGACCCGATGAAAATGCGTTACTTCGTTGCTTCACTATTCCCATAATCGACTTTGATATAGTGGAATTTCCCTCGCGGATTTGTGGTACTTCTATGCTCTTGTACCTGTGTTTATGCTTGACGAAAGCGATTTACGAAAAATAAATATTCACGCATTGAGCACTGATCGCCTAGCTCACAAATTGCCACTGAAAAGTCACGTTTGTATTGAAATTCAAATTTTCCGCGTCATAGTAGAACTTTCCGTTGTATTGACGGTCGTAGATGTTTTGAAAATCATTCTAAAGTAAATTGTGAAAAAAAAAATCACTTGGCACAATCCAAATAATGCAGTATATTAAGTTAAATGATACAAAAACAAGTTAGCTTTCCAGTTAAACTTTAAAGTTTAACTGAAAAGCAAACTTATTTTTGTTTCATTTAGTTGAATACGCCGAGTAATTTGGATTCTGCTAAGAGATTTTTTTATTTTCCACTATCTGCGCTCGTAGTGACGTTCAGAGTATCTACGGCTGTCCCCACAGCGTAAATTCTACTATGACGCGGAATATTTGAATCGGCACACAGATGCGGCTTTTTAGTGGGCGGTGATAAGCTTGGCGAATACTGCTTAGTGCCTGAACAAAAAAATATTCATAAATCCTTTTCGTCAAGCATCCGACACAGGTAGTACCACAAATCTGACAGGGAAATTCCACTATTTGAAAATTGGTTATTTGTGAATAGTGGAGCAACAAAGTAACGCATTTTCATCGGGTCTTCAAGCCTCTCTAAGTAAATAAGTGAGCGGTAACAAGACTGTCCCTTCTCTGCCCTTTTCAGTTAAGCTTTAAGGTTTAGAAAATCTCGACATAACCTCGAGTCTAGTCTCTGCCAAATCGGCTCTTTTTGTTCTTGTTTACATTGATACCAGAGCAAAATAACACCAGGGAATAGTGCAAAGACCGATGCTTTCCATGCTTTGCAAACGGGCCGTAGGCTACTCATAGCGCCGCCCACTACGCTTGTGGCATCTAAAGCGAGACAAACTTGCGGGTTTACAAATTTCTAGTAAGGCAAAGGTGCGGCTTGCACGCACCAAGTGAACAATGGAGACTGTATCATTTTTTTGCTATGTTTAGAATATGAAGTTATCGAAGCCAGCGCTGGTGAACCACTGAATGATTTTCGGTAGGGATGTTCTCTATCGCTAGGGTGTAGTATCGCTGCTATTCGAGTGTGTGTCAATTTTGTCAAGTCTTGGCGCTACTCCCTACTGTTATTTTGCTCTGATTGATACTAAACATAACGGATTTACTAATACATAAACTGATGGAAAGGAAACTCGAAAGAATAACACTGTGTTTTCGTCACCCACAGGGAAGGGCGGACGGATTGAGAAAACAAGACCAAAGGTTTCGAAGAGATCCTAAAAATGGAAAAAATTTGGTAGATATTTTTTCAGCCAAGGCTGACTGCGAATCAAATTGGCGGTGCGAAACGAATAAGTCAGCTACATTTTATTAGAGCTATATTTCGGCCCTTCTTGGCCGAAAATATGATTCGCAGGGGCAGAAGGAACATCTATCACCATACGGAACTTCAAATCACCCATACATGCCACCGACACGTAGTATGTAAACAATTGTAATTTAGTTGTCGAAAACATGTGTATTTTTTTTAGTATTTATATGTTACTGAATGGATGTCATGGTTTAGTCATAGTTCTGTTTACACATTATTTTTCATACTCCTCAGTTCCGAGGGAAAGAAAATCTTAGCTGGAAAGAAGAAGAAGAGACAGGTGACTCCAAAATGAAAATGCATAAGAATCTGTACCCTTTCGACGATCCAATCAAACAGCAGCCGTGTCCAAAATGAAATCACAGCACCACCTTTAACTCCAAACAATTTTCAGAGAAGAAGTTCAAGAAATCAGATATTTAAGGAAGAATCTTTAATTGTATTTTCCCAAGTTCATTCTCCAGCTTGAGCGGGTTGAGACTGAAGAGGACCATTGCCAAGACGGGCCGAAATAAATTTATAACAAATGTAGCTGACTTATTCGTTTTGCACCGTCAAATATGATTCGCAGTCAGCTTGGGCTGAAGGAATATCTATGCACCAAAGTACGGAACTTCAAATCGCCTATACATGCCGCCGACAAGTATCCATCTTAGCTGGAAAGAAGAAGAAGAGACAGGTGACAAATTTGGACTCCTTGATTCAGACCATCGGGTCTTGTAGAAGTCCGGTCTTTGGACCGTAGAACATAATATTGTTTATCGCTAATAACCGCTAGAAAATCTAAACAAAATCTATGCCGTAACGGTGTTTTTTTCTACGGATTACGGCCAAATGGCTAACACGCTGAGAAAACCTAGTTCAAACATGGCTTATATGTATGTTTACATGCCTATAATAAATATTTTACTTTCTCCGTATTCTCGGTTTTAGCTCAATTCATCTACTGGAAAGGAAATAAAGCTTAGCTATGGATAATAGCCTATGTTAATACGGGAGGGGCGAAATGTCACTGAAGTTTTGCGTCATTTTTATGCTGACAGTGTAATTGAGGGCATGATGCGACTGAGAGCCCCGTACTGAAGAGGATAATCTTAAATTTACCTTTCTGGTAGGTACGTAGTCTGAACACTTGATTTTTGAGATTCTATCCAGGAAGCTGTAAAAGAAATCATCCATGACTACTGACTGAAGGTTGGTAGGTTACTCATATAAATGGATACTTCTTCCGCCAAGACGCGGAAGCCTGCGAGCCGTCAATAAGCTACAGTTAAAGTTCTGCCAGGAGTAAAATTCAACCGAAAACCTTAAAGTGCAACTAAATACCTAGTTCTATCTTTTCTCAATAGCTTATGTTTATCGTTCTGGGTTTGTGCCTCTTGACCAGTCGATCCCATATAATCACACTCGGGTAAAAACGCGACGTGGATCAATACTTTTAGCGACTAACCTACGGGCCGATGAAGAATCGCCGTGTACCTAGCGGAAGAGCAGGAAGCGTCAACACAGCTGTCTCCAACCAACGCCATTTATTGGTTGACACAAGATTTGAGTCATAGTTCGGGCGATGTTTCTCGTTCTTTCCGAGGTTCACTGGTATGTTTTCAACTTTGTCATACAAAGCGTATTCCACCCTTAAAACAATAGTAACTATTAGTTACTATTTCCGTTCCAACCTCACGAAAAGTTACTACGCTGACAGTTCCAACCTTCTCGAAATATTAACTATTTGCTTACAATGCTGGGACTAGTAACCGTGGTAACTACGGATATCTGTAACGTGATTGGCTGGAATACCCCATGGAGTGATATTTTGGCGAAAATAGAAAAATTCTTTCCAGCCTTGAGTCTTGACGCCAAGAAGTCAAAACTCGTGACGCCATGCGTCGTAACTACGGGAAGTAGGGTGGAACACGCTCATAGAGTATATAGAGTCCGGTTTCGTAACCCGTCAGCGGATACGCTGCCAGGCAGGACAGATTGCTATCAGCCAGCTGTGATTAAATTATCCGGAGAAAATGCAAGAACCGGTTATAACCTGTTACGAGGTTGCAAGGCTGTCAGAGTAGGCCCACTGATTCCTTTAATTCACCTTTGTTACGCTTCTGCGGTCTCGTCTGGTCCCATTCCACCAACCGACCAATAGAAAATGGTCTTAATTGTGCTGCCACCTGTTGATCACGATGACTTCGCAGGTATTCGCCGTAAGATCAGAGATAGCGTATTCTTTTTCAAAAAAAACTTGGTGGGAAGAAGGTCCAGCGGTGTTGACTAAACTTTAGGCAGACAATGGCCCAGCCAGTATATATATATATATATATATATATGTAGGATATATACAATAAAATAATGAATGAGGAATATTTACTATTAAACTCCTCCATAATTGTCATTTACTCCACTTTTTAGAAATGGCGGGTTACAAATAAATTACTTACTTACTTACAACTGCTGTACAATAATTGCTGTAGCACACAGTTTTGAGCCATTAGCCTAGCCTAGATAGTATTATCAGGCGATGCATCTATTGTGAATCTTAAGCTGCATGAAGCAGAAGTTCCTGATAGTAAGTTCGAAAAATTTAGTGACAGAATGACGACAGTCGGAGTGATGTCACAAGCATCGGATAAGTAAGGATGGAATTTACACAAGGGACTTGAACCGTGAAATAAAGTCCCTTGTATAAACTCCATCTTTGCGTAAAGAGCATTCAGTCACGTGACATGGGGAACACTTATCTGTTTAGACGAACTTGCCTCAAGCGGAATTTCTCTTCCGTAGCCCGCTTCTGTCCGGCGACTGTAGTGGTTTGATAAATACATTCAAAAGACCATTGTGGCTCCGATGGTAAGCACAACGCCAAATTAGGCCAAAGGTCGTGGGCATATATATGTATCATATCATCTCTGAAAGTTTATCCGACGAAATATAGCCCTAATAAAATTCAGTTGACGTATCCGTTTTGCAATGTCAAATATTGTTACTTTGCATCATTCTGTTTTGGACCACTGCCATACGTCCGTGTTTGGGACTTGGCTTCATCATATTTCCGGAGACTCTTTAAAACAAAACTGAAAATGTTCACCAGTTCAGCAGCATAACAGCTTTCTTTGTATTTGTATCTCCCCCACAAGAAAACAAGGATTTTTCACTCACTATTTCGAGTTTTCCATGGTGATGGCTTTCTGAGATCTATACCTTTCCTGTACTGCAGCACTCCGCCATAATACTCCGATTTTCTCCAGGGTCTCCTGCAACGCAAATAAACATTTATACCGACAAAGACAAACAACGATAAAGCGATTCCACATTTCAAACTATCTCAATCGGAAAGACAAAAGATTTACCTGAAATCTTTTGTACCCTATTTTACCCAATATTTTAATTCTAGGTAATTAAAATTATATTTTCAAGTTGTGTACGTGTAGATGAAGTTAAGTCAAATTTTATTTTCAAGTTGTACGTGTATGAAATGTCTACTTATGAAATTGTCATACTTATGTAATTGTCATATGTTATTTGTGTGAATGACGATCCAGTGTTAGCGTGTATAATACAAGCTATTAAGGAAATAAAGTACAGTACAGTACATCCAACAGATACTTTAACCGACTAGGGATCGGATCCGACAGTCTCACTTTACTTATGCATGAAAACTCGATATAAAAAAAAAAGTGTTTTCTTTGTTTGTCCGCTATCCACATTCCACAGATAACTGATATCATCCAATGAACTTATTCTTTCAGATTTGTGGTGCCTCTATGTACTAAAAAGGTAAGCCATTGCCTAAAATAAACTAAAAATGGCAAATTCCTCTTATCTTCACTTTCTTACTTTCTTCATCCCTGACTTTTCCGAGCTTAGCGTCCTTAACACATGGAAATGCCGGCTTTTGTTCAAATTCAAATTCTCCGCGTCTGGATGAATTTTGGGTTGTCGTACCAGCAGCGCACATTATGAACGTTATTACTTGTGCCCCTGGTAAAAAATACAAAATCCCTTATACGAGCCAAAATAATTCAGTGTAGCCTATTCAGATATAAAGATGTAAAAATAAGCTGCCTTTTCAGTTAAACGTTAAGGCGTCTGACAAAGAACCAAAGTGCCGAATGCGATAGTGCCAAATATGTTAACGTCTTGCATCGGTGTTTAGAGGTGCAAAACACGGCTTAAATAATCACAGGTTTGTTTCCTTCCCCGAAGTTGAACCAGAGGATTGACAGCCTGACGAGGACCCTTGCCAAGAAGGGCCGAAATATCGCTGATGAAAAATCATAGCTGACGTATCCGTTGTAAACATTGTTTGAATAAATAGCATATGGTACGTGTTACGAGTAGGCGCTACAAGAAAATAGATGAGAACGTCACAAATACACCCACCATCCAAAAATGAGGTCCGGACCTTTAAGTAGGAAATGTTATAGTTTCACTCGAGTCTGAGCATTTCCGGCATTACCTCGGATCATCTGGGGCAAATGACTGTTCTAACTTCTAAGTTTCACCTCAATAAATCCAATCGCTTGATCGCTAGACATGCCACACGATTCCAGTACCTCCCTCCAGCTCCCCTACCGCGGCCGAATCTGGTTTGGACTCGTGACAGGATCATCTAAAGCATCTTCTCTTCATCTTCTCGAATCGACCACCAGTTCGCTTCTTACGGAAGTCAATTACCGTATTCCCCTTCCCTCACTCCCCCCAAAATGGTCGGATCATAGAACAGAAGCTTTCCTAGGGCATTGTGTCGGTTTCTTAAGTCAATTCAGTCGGATCACTAATATGCCTGCGGAGTGTCAGCGTCCTTAGCACATTTGGAACTATCCTAACCCGTGGTAACCAGAATTCCAGGAAACCCCCTCCAACTCCCCCCGCAGATCAAGCCCCGACATGATCTGGCTCAGTCAATTATGTATCCAGGCTTAATGCTTCTTCTTCGCACCAAGTTTCATCTTTCTTTTCATCTCTCAGCTCTAAGCGTTTCACGAGTTTTCCGGCTCCCCCCTCCACACCCGACAAGTATTGGATTCGATTTTAACTTGGCACGGAACATCTGAGTAGCTCTTCCCATTTGCCAAATTTCTTTCAAATCCGATCAGCTGTTAAAAAGTTATGCATACCACTATATTATTCCCCATCCCTCCACTGCCCCCACGACGATTGGGTCGGGGAACGATTATTTCCTGGTCGGTCTGTTCGGGTCCCTGACACGCCTGCCAAGTTTCATCTTCGTAGCACATAAGGAAGTACAAAACTCGCGGGATCACCGGAAATCACGACCCCCCCCCCCCCCCCCCCCCCCACAGTACCCAAGCCCGGTCCGGTGAAGTCAATGACGCATCTATGACTTGCGCTTATTCTTCCCACCAAGTTTCATCCCGATCCCTCAACTCTAAGCGTTTCCCAAGATTTCTGTTTCCCCTCTCCAACTCCCCCCAAATCGGTACGGATTTTGAAGGATTCTGAGACATGAGGTCTTTTTAAATATCAAGTTTCATTAAAATCCGATCACCCGTTCAGAAGTTAAAAATACCTCAATTTTTCGGAGTTCCCCTCCCCCAGATGGTCGGATCGGGGACCTGACTATTTGTGTTGCGAGAGCAACACTTTAGTTTTGTCCTCGTTTTTTTTTTTTTTTTTTTTTTTTTTTCCTATGACTCCGATTTCATTTTATTCCTGGTAACTGAGAAGGGTCTAACCTGTGCGGTTTTTACGGAAAGTGTGGACCTTAGGCCGGATTGATGAATATGACATTACATTTTGGAAAGCTCCGTAGAACTCTTGCCTGGGGCCAATAAGGATGGTTTTTGCTTGTCATCGAGCCAGAGCCTACGGTTTGCGAAGTGAAGTGGAGTTGTATAGCCTATGTCAGAGAGGACTATCTGAAGTTGTGTAGCGAACCTTTCGTTTCATCAAAAGATGTTTCTGCTTTCGAGTGGAAAGCTCCGTTCTAGCACGCAAGCAGGCAGGCACCAGTTTCAAATTGAAGATGGACTAAAATCTATAAGTGTTAAATATATGCGGCAGTTACCCGGCCCCACAGCCAACATATCTTCTTTGAGTGATAAATAGAAAAATCTACAGAGACAAAAAAGTGGCTTTTTCCCACGGGTCCGAAGGTGCTGCCATCTATTGTTTCTGTCCATGTCTGCGACGATTTCAGCTGAGTTTATAATTTTTTTTTTTTGCACTTTGGTTTGTGGTAGAGTAACGGTATCAGATGTGCCTCTTAAACTTTAAAAGTTCTCTCATTGCTAAAGAAACTAGAGCTTATCCTTTGCTCCTTTCTAAGTCGTGACGTTAGAAAGTTGGCCTACGGCAAAAAAGTCAACTTTTGAACTAAGACAGGTAGAATTTTTTTTTCGACGGCAATCGATAGCCATTGATGAGCCGATCAAAGTATATGCCATCCATTTTTTGGTACAAAAATTCCTTCATGAGATACACCAGTTTGAAAATTTCAAAGGGGTTGACAACTTCATAGTAAGGTACATTGAAACCAAAAATAGGCGATACCAGTTATGATACATATAGGGGACTTTTAAGCAACAGTCGACTGTTAGCCCATAATCATCTTCGGTAATGAGGGGTTTGCAGCTTTTGCTAGTTGGTATACCTGTTATTTGTTTCCGGTGTATTCGATGGTAAGAACAATTTGGTTCCCAATGGTAAGATATGCAAGGGACTTGTAAGTAATAATCGGCTGTTATGCTACAATCATCTTCTGCGATGATGGGTTTGCAGCTTTTGCTACCTGGTGTACCCATTATTTGTTTCCGGTTAACTTAATGTATATCACGGGAGAGGGACTTGTAAGTAGGAATCGGTTCACGAGGGGCTAGGAATTTTTGCAAATGGGTGCACATTGTATTCGATTTCTATAAATCTGACGGTACGAAAGTTTGTGTCGATGGTCTATCAATGTAACCGAGGATTAACTGTTTACACAACGGATACAAACGAAAATGTAAAGCAATGAGGTAGTTTCATAATAATTAATAGGGTCATCTATAGTATTTTAATTCTGAAAAGTTACGGATAGCTTTCTATTACCAACTAGATTATATAAGATATTGTTCCAAGTTTTCATCCGTCACGATGTCTACGATTGAAAAGGATAAAGTACAACTGACTGCAAAGTTAATTTAGTCCCTTCTTCCTATATTTTTTTGTTGTTGTTTTTACAACGCTGAAGAATACCTTTTGATCATATGATTATTTTTTTTAGAACATCCCGTTTAAAAAGATTATGCTATAATCATCTTCAGCGATGAGGGGCTTGCAACTTTTGATAGCTGGTATATCCATTATTTGTTTCCGATGAATTTGATGTCAATCACGGGAGACGGACTTGTAAGCAAGAATCGGTTCACGAGAGGCTAGAAATTTTTGAAAATTGGTGCACATTGTATTCGATTTCTGTAAATATGACAGTAAGAAAGTTTGTATCGATGGTCTATCACTATAACCTAGGATTAACTGTTTACGCAACGGGTACAAACGATACGGTAATGTAAAACAATAAGGTAATTTTGTAATAATTAATAGTGTCATCTATGGTATTTTAATCCTGAAAAGTTACGGATAGCTTTATAATATCAACTAGATTATATAAGATATTGTTCCAAGTTTTCATCCGTCACGATATCTACGATTGAAAAGGATAAAGTTCAACTTCGACGGCAATCGATAGCCGCTGATGAGCTGATCAAAGTATATGACATCCATTTTTTGGTAAAAAAAATTCCTTTATGAGATACACCAGTTTGAAAGTTTCAAGGGGTTGACAACTTCAGTAGTAAGGTACACACTGAAACCAAAAATAGGCGATACCAGTTGTGAGACATTTAGGGGATTTGTACGCGACAGGCAACTGTTAGCTCATAATCATCTTCGGCAATGAGGGGTTTGCAGCTCTCGCTAGTTGGCGTACCTGTCATTTGATGAACAATTTGGTTCCCAAATGTAAAACATGCAAGGGACTTGTAAGTAATAATCGGCTGTTATGCTACACAAATCTTCAGCGATGAGGGGTTTGCAACTTTTGCTAGTCGGTATACCCATTATTTTTATCCGGTGAACTTGATCACGGGAAAGGGACTTGTCAGTAGAATCGGTGCACGAGGGGCTAGAAATTAGTGCAAATTGTTGCACATTGTATTCGATTTATATAAATCTGACGGTAAGAAAGTTTGTATCGTTGGTCTATCGCTGTAACCTAGGATTTACTGTTAACGCAACGGGTACAAACGATACTGTAATGTAAAACAAGGTAGTTTCGTAATAATTAATAGTGTCATCTATGGTATTTTAATCCTAAAAAGTTACGGATAGCTTTATAATACCAACTAGATTATATAGGATATTATTCCAAGTTTTCATCCGTCACGATGTCTACGATTGAAAAGGATAAAGTTCAACTGACTGCAAAGTCAATTTAGTCCCTTTTTCCGATATGCTTTTGTTGTGGTTAGGGCAATCGATAGCCCTTGAAGAGCTGATCAAAATATATGCCATCAAATTTTCTGAACAAAAATCCTTCATGAGATAAGCCAGTTTGAAAGTTTCAAGGGGTTGACAACTTCAGGAGTAAGGTACACACTGAAACCAAAAATAGGCGATACCAGTTGTGAGACATGTAAGGGACTTGTAAGCAACATTCGACTGTAAGCAACAGTCGACTGTTAGCTCATAATCATCTTCGGCAACGAGGAGTTTGCAGCTTTTGCTAGTTGGTATACCTGTTATTTGTCTCAGGTGTATTCGATGGTAAGAACAATTTTGTTCCCAATTGTAAGACATGCATGGGACTTGTAAGTTATAATCGGCTTTTATGCTATAATCATCTTCAGCGATGAGGGGTTTGCAACTCTTGATAGCTGGTGCATCCATTATTTGTTTCCGGTGAATTTATTGTCAATGTCGGGAGACGGACTTGTAAGTAAGATCGGTTCACGAGGGGCTAGAAATTTTTGAAAATTGGTGCACATTGTATTCGATTTCTGTAAATATGACAGTAAGCAAGTTTGTATCGATGGTCTATCGCTATAACCTAGGATTAACTGTTTACGCAACGGGTACAAACGATACGGTAATGTAAAACAATAAGGTAGTTTTGTAATAATTAATAGTGTCATCTATGGTATTTTAATCCTGAAACGTTACAAATAGCCTTCTTCCGATATTGTTTTGTTGTTGGTTTTACAACGCTAAAGAACAGCTTTTGATTATGTGATTATTCTTTTTAGAACATACCGTTTTAAAAGCTTCGATAAGTTGACAATTTCAGCATTTAACCGACAGCGAAGAAACAAAACCAAAGTGTTGCTCTCGCAACACTTTAGCCGGCGAAGCCGGACAAAGGTTGCCGCAACACTTCACGTTGCCCGGGCAACGTAGGTCTAGTTCCAATTTAAACTGGTTGCCGGTAGGGTCCCTGATACGCCTGCCAAGTTTGATCGTCCTAGCTTATGTGGAAGTGCCCAAACTAGCAAAACCTGACACACCGACGGACGGACAGAAATTGTGATCGCTATATGACACTTGGCCGACGGACAAGTGCCATAAAAACGACAACGTGATTTCTCATTCGAAACTGTCTCAATCCGAAAGGCATCAAACAGATATTTGAGCTATATCTATGACAAAGAACAGAAGTGGCGAATCCGAAAGTCCCAATAATGTTAACATTCTGCATCCCTGTTTTTCAGGTGCAGAACATTGCTTACAAGAATTTTGCGATAAGCACCAAAGAAAAACACCGATAACGCAATTTCCCATTCCAAACCGTCCCAGTCCGGCGTTCCCAACGAAAAAAGTGCCAAATTCGATGGCGCCAACCATGTTAACATTCTGCATCGGTGTTTTTCAGGGGCAAAACATTGCTTACAAGATTTTTGCGATAATGCTTATCTGAAGAACAGCTACATGTTACGAAGTTATGATGTTAGCAGATAGTGGAAGAGTGACAGAACAAGGGGAAAGTCGTGCCCAATCAATCATCGACAGATAAAATTGACTCGGAAAGAATTCATTTTAGTGAGGCAAACTCCGGTAGACAATAAGAGTCCGTTATGACAGAATATTTTTTTTTTGCACTCACCTCCTCTACTGGTACTTCCAAGCTAAGAGTGAGTGAGCGGAGGTAGCCGACAATGCTCTGCAGATCTTGGTCGGGCAGGTTTTCTCCACACAGTGACAAAATGGACTCGACAACGTTCAGCCGGATTTCATTCCGTGAGGTCAGCTTCTCTCTGAAAGAAAAAAAATCACTGTAGATATTATTGACATTACAGATAAACTAGCCCAGGGGTTACCACAGTCGTAAAAGCATTGTTCAAGTTGGTGTAATAAGGTATCATATGGCTTATACAGATTCCTCTTTTCCTCGAGGCGTGCTGCATTAAGGCGAATAGACCGGGGTTCTATTTTGGCTTATGAAGAGTTCTGCCAGCGGACAGGGAAAAGAGCAGCTTCGCCAGGGTTGCCACGGGAAGGACTAAAGTTCTATTTTGTTGGAAGCTAAAGTGACAACTTTTCTTCAAAAGAAGACGTTTTGTTGTTTGTTACCACTTCTTATAGTTAGTTCGATGCCCAATGCTGTCCATCCGTCAATTTAGTATTCTTTTTACAACATAATTGGCGTCAAATTGTACTGGGGTAATTGAAGTAATCCTAATAACACTTTTTCTGATCTATAGAAGCTCAAAATGGTAATTGTGTGTTTGCACTACCTTCAGAAACAGACTGAGAGTTAGAATATGTTAAACAGACAGAGTTACAGTTACTTTGTTGCTGGTAATATTCTGAAGTCGAAGTAGTCGGTTAAAGACCTTGGTGTTGTTTTCGATACGGAATTGAAATTTGATAAGCACGTTACGCTAATCATCGTCCTTTGATGGTTACGCGGAGTTTCTCTAAGTTTAAGACACGGGATTTTCTGACATTGTAAAAGACAATGGTGCGACCAATAATTGAGTGCAACTCTTCAGTTTGGAATTCTGTAAACAAAACAGACGAATCCCGAGTAGAGAGGGTACAGCGCCGGGCCACACAATTAATTCCTTACCTGCGGTACTCAAACTTACGATTACAGAATGAGACAATTTACCATCATTGGAGTTCCGTCGGGATCCTAACGATCTGAACACATACAGAATCATCCACTCGGTAGATTGTGCAAACATACGATCAGGATAGGGAGCTCCCGGACTGGAATTCCTGCCCGGAGTTGCAGCGCCTATGTGAATCCTTTTTAGTGTATATTCCTTGTAAAGTGCATTGTTGTTAAACAATAGCTCATGTGTTTTGTAGGAAGAGAAGCTTCGGCTTCACCTCTTGTTCTATTAATATATGAATAAATACAAATTTTATCAAATTTTATTTGTTACACCTGTTTGAACAATGCTAAACCAGAAGCTTCGTCAGAAGCGTATAAACGCTTCACACGTTCTAAAAGTATAAAGGGCGAACTTGTAACCCCAAAAGACATTTGAATGAATGAATTTATGACGCACTGCCCAAGGGCGTAAGTGCAGTAAAAATAAAGAAATATAAAATAATCGCAAAACACTCAACAAATATTTTCCATAAAGGTTCACTAATTTAGAATCACGTTGATGGGATCGTGGACAGGTAATTTTCCAATCGGAGACCCAGCCCATTTCTAGACCCTTGGATTTGTAAGTACAGTTGATCATTATACTTCCAAACTTTGCGAAGTTACGGACTGCGATTTCTGCACACTTTTATTATTGACAGAAACATGACAAATTATTTCTGGTGGAAATCGAGAAAACAGTTTTTTTCCTTTGAAGGGCCACATAGTGTTACATGGCATTTGACACAGATGATTCGTGACACCCCTCTAGCTTACAATGATCGCCTTTGGCTTTCATTGAATGGGCTGGGAAATGATTCTTTTCGTCATGTCGAACTTCGGCGATAGGACGCTCTTGCTTCTTTCCGCGACTGGAAGGTAGAAGACGGGATACATTGTCAGCAGTCAGTGGTGCAGACCGAGGACTTCCAGCAGTGTGTGTTGGCGTAGACGTTCCCGAATCCTGGGGGGATGAGAACCTTGGTCTGGCGCGAATTCAACTGGTGTGGCATCTAAACCGCCTTGTTCATGAAAACTGTAAATAAGGGCATTCGCTACGTCGAATAATTCGAGAAGATCTTTTTGATCCTTCTTTGGCACACAATGGATGAGGCAATCTCTCTTGTATTCAAGCCACGAGTTGGCCAACGCTAAGTCGAGCATGTGTTGAATAATTTTCAGGGTCCAGTTCTTTGACCTGAGTTCAATCCTGTAGAGAGCGATGAGGAAGTCAAGTTTGTCGACTCCTCCCATAGTGCTATTGTAATTAGCCACTATCGCAGGTCTCTGGACAGGAATTCGTTTTCACCCCACCCCCCTCCCAATGCTGTCGGCCAGTCGGTAAAAAAAACCGAGTCGGCGCGAAGCTTCGCGATTTTTCGTCTAAACAGTTGATTTTTTTTCAGGAAAACAGTCATTTTTTCGGAAAATTGGTCGAGTCCAAATAGTCGGTTTTTCTGAACGTCAGTCGATTTTTTTCAAAAATTGTCATTTTTGTCGTTGAAAACAGTTCTGCAGAAAAAGTCGGTAAAAATTAACAGCCAGTCGGTAAATGCCTCGTCCCCCCCAAAAAAAACTTTGGCTAGTAACGCCTCTGACTATACCATTGTCGAGCCATCTGACTAGTACAATGTTTGTACCTCGTTCAACACGCCAATCAAAAGTTATTCGTATGCAGAAAAACTTGTGTCATCAAATTTGGTGGGAAATATTCCTTGAAACAAGAAGAAGGATCCTTGACTGACGCTGAGTTGAGTTTCTCAAATAAGAAGGCACATTCGGGTGAACAAAATCTTTCTTTAGCCACTTGTAGTCAGTCTTCTTCATCTTTTTTGTACTCCTCGGTTCGGATGCTTCGTAACAAAGTTCTTCATCACCCTGTTCATCATTTTCTTCAGGTAAGTTATCTTGCTGCTGAGGACCTTGTCCGTCTTCATCTGGTCTTTGAACTTCATCAACGTCGTGGCTAGGGTCGTAGGTTTCGTCTTCATCTGACTCACTCAGATCGCTCAGCTCAGAACCTGACCCAAACTCGTCAAATACTCGCTGAATGTCTCGTTCGTTTAGTGACTTCTGCCCTCGTGGTCGAAGTGGTCGCAGTTCTTCATAAATTGGACCTGAAAAAGATCTCACTCATGCCTTCAACAATGTGCGTCGGAGAAAAGTCCGAACAGAAGAAATACACTTGATCCAATGAAGGTCAATTTAGGCAAACGTACTACAGGAGTGGAAGGCCATGTTTGTGGGAAAGGGGTGGCTAGTCTCACCCCGTGAAACACACACCACCGAGCCACCATTACCCTAAAAGCTTCGTAATTTTCTCATCCGAAGGAGATCACTGTAGTCAAGCGCTTACAGAAATTCGGGGGAGGTTTATGGTTCCTGTGTCCACAGTACAAAACTTTTGATTTCACCAACAAAAAATACTGATCTTCAACTACTAAAAGTATAATATACAAGACTTTCCAATAATTCCTAATTATTCTTGGAAATTTCCAAACCTGCATCCTTTGAACCTCCTTCCATCTTGGCGCATTTGACTCGAATGACAAATTGTGTGTATAGCACAGAGGGTGAAACCTGATGTCACAACACAAGATAGAGTCGCGGCTGAATAATTTTGTTCACTAGATGGCTTCCAGCCCTGGCCCTCCGCTGCGACCACAGGAGGAAATTAAGTTTGTAGGCGTATGACTACGCTGGACCTCGAAAGGGCTAAATTTGAGCTGATACCCGTTCCTTCAGGTCACGAACTTAACTCGCTAGGCAATCCGGATCCAGTTGTACATGGAGGGTGCAATCCTGTTAAATACTTCCAGACAGGATCTATATACGTATACGAAATCTCATCGCCCATAATCCAACCGGGACAAAGTTTCGAACTCACTGGGCAGCCTGTGCAAAAGGCACAGCTACACACCAATACCTACAGATTGAGGTGTTCAAGTTTCACCTTGCTAGTTGTTATTTTCGGTTATAAAACTAAGAAGACCAAAGGTTTCGATGGGATCCTAAAATTTAACATTTATCAGACCTTTTGATCCAGACAAGCGAATCCTGTACATTTCGAGTGTTTGCCAGACCCCTTTAATATTTTTGCTTGTTATCCATGATCAACCGCTTAAATATGTACATTTTTTTTACCATTCTGAATTGTGTTGGCTAATGGCCAAACAACTAATCAAATGAGGAAACCAAGTTCAGTTATGGATTCAACAAGCATGTTTACTCCAGCATCTCATCATCTCGACACCACCGTTTGGCAGCTCATGGGCACCGGGTGAGGCGGCAATCATCCGTTATAAGTACAAGTAAGTAAGTGTATCTAATCTCTAATCGACTTCAAAAAGGTCTTCTAGTTTTTTTGTTGTTTTTTTTACGAAACTCCTCGTATTTTAGCAGCATTCCCGGCGAACTGCATACAGGGCATAAGATCTAGTGACACTGAGAGCCGAACCTTTCAAACCAAATTTCCAGGTTTTTGCAAATTTTTCCAGCTTATCCGTCAAGGAAATAAAGTTCAAAATTCGATTCAGCATGTCTAGAATTTATCCCGATACGTGAGGCGTATTCTCGCCGTTCCCCGAGGACTCGTCTGGGAATCAAAGGGAACGGCGAGAATAGGGGGAGTCACTCTACGCGGACTCCACGTATAGAAACAGCGAGAACACGGGGAATGCTTCCAGAATGGATTTTGCTGGAAAACAAAAATTTGCAGTTGACAAAATTAGTCTAGATCCACTTTATTTTTGGTTTTGTTTATGCTGATTCTTTTTTAATTAATTTTACATTGCACCAACACCAGTAAAAATTGATTCCCCTCCGAATCTGAAAGGGAGTCCTTTTCGATGATGGTGACGATAATCGGAGCATTCCCCGTCCGTGAGAACTCGCGAGGATACGGGGAGTGAGTCCCCTGGACATACAAAATCGCGGGGTCCTCAAGTCGAGTCCTCGGGGAACGGCGAGAATACGCCTCTAATCTCTAATCGAAGTCAGAATCAACCTGAGCTTCAACCAAATTTCCAGTTTTGGCCGGACTCCTGGTGAATCATTTATCCGACAAGAAAACTAAGCTCAGATATGGATTCAGCGAGCCCAGCTACATACTTGGCCTGTACTTTGCCAGTGAATCCTTATACGAAGTTTGAACAACATATATCAAACCCTTCGACACCCCGGACTATCCAAAACCCAAAGAATACGTACGCTAGGTTCAAATAGTCTTCTATTAAACCCAATTAACTTTGCGCGTATACACGCGACCCAAGTCACCATCCTTCCTAGGTCTATAGATTAAAACAAAAGTGACGTCACCCATGCTCAGAGCTTTCGTCAGTGTGAATAAAGGGGTAGGTTAGGGACCCGAAAATTGGTCAAGAAATTTTACTAAACTGTTACCAGACAGTTGTCGGATGCATTCTGACCTTTCGACCCAGTAAATGCCGCTTGGGACTTTGAAGATAATCAAACGATTGCATACACTTTTTGTATAGCATTAGTATGTCTCTATATCGAGTATGTTAAAACTTCAAGCTAAATTTTCGGATTCAGCGCGAACTACTTGTCCGGCCTGAAAATGATTTTCATATCGGATCCAGCATGTGTTCCTACTCCTGAATCGAACATCTAATCTACTTCAGATGCCACTTATTACTTTTTCCAAAATTTCCGATTTTTGCCGGATTTCGGGTGAACTACTTGTCCGGCGAGAAAATAATTTCCATCCTCGGATTCAGCATATCTCCTTACCCCTAAATCGACTGTCTCATGCTTTTAAAAATACTTTGTTGTATCGTCCCTTAATTTGAAACCCCTCCCCCACTCCTAAATATTGGGCTAAATAGCCCATCTTCGAACTTGAGCTGTACCCAAAGAGTCATCGTGCCAAATATTAACTAACTATCTCAACCACTTCGAGAGTTCTCGTGCTAACAGACGGACAGACGGACGGACGGGCAGACGGACAACTTGTACGAAGTCATAGGTATCCCTCCACTTACGTTTTGGGATCCCCCCAAGAATTGGCGAGAAGTGCAAACAATCAACAAAGTGATCCACTAAAAACGAAATTGTAAGTTTATAATCCAGTCAAGCTCTGCAGAAAGGTACAAGGAGAATTCTACGAGATACAAACGAAATGTAAACAATACAGCAGTGTTGTCACCCAACCCGACAAAAGAGCTTGTTTCTGGGATCCAAAAATGTAAGTGAAGGGATACCTATGACTTCGTAAAAGTTGTCCGACCGTCTGTCCGTCTATTAGCACGATAACTGTTGAAGGGGTTGAGCTATTTTGTTCAAACTTGGTGTGAGGATTCTTTGGGTTACATGTCAAGTTCGTTGATGGGCTCCGTAGCCCTATATCTAGGAGTGGGCGAGGGGTTTCAGATTCAGGGGTGGAAAAAAAAAAAAAAATATAATTAGATAGACGATGTAGAGGTAAGGAAGCACGCTGAATCCGTATCTGTAACTTTTTTTCTCGCCGGACAAGTAGTTCGCTCGGAAGCCGGCCGAAACCGTATAAATTACAAAACATAAAAGTTTTACGTAAAGTTGATTAGACGTTCGATTTATGGATAAGGAAACAAGCCGAATTCGTTTTCCACCTAATGTATTTCCTTAAACACTTAGTCTGCTCTGCTACAGCCTAAATATTAGGCTAATTGGATCTGGGTGAAGTCCATATCTGTTTATGCACTTTAACATGATTTTGCATTCTACTCGCTCTGATGGTAAGGTATGGTATTGTTAGTGTGGTAATTATGCTTGGCCTTCGAGCGGAATGTCCACGGTTTGTTCCCAGTCAGCTTCGCTCAGTGTTGCCAAGTATGACACTTTGGTGCTTTGTGACACTTTTTTCCTCAGAGTGACACCGTGACACTTTTTCTCTGAAAGTGACACCTTTTCTGACAAGTGACACTTTTTAGTTAAAAAAAGTCCCTTTTCTATTTACTGTTGCGGACTACCGGCTCAAAAACCTTTAATTTGATATACAGATAGTGTTGCCATCTATGCAACTCGTAAAAAGTAGCAGTGTTAGCTCTACAACTATACCAGTCAGATATCAGTACCATACCAAACTTACAACTATACAAACTAGCCTATACCTTGCAATGTGTTTAAGATACTTTATTTTCCTTTCCATTTTTATCATGTACAAGCTGACATTTATGTACAGCTTAAGCAAAAATTTTTTGTGGGGTGTCAAAGAGTGCATGGTTTCACAAACACCTTTTTGCCAGGGATTGTGACACTTTCACGAGTCGAGCTCTTGGCAACCCTGGCTTCGCTGCTCTTTCGGTGTTAGTTGAGATTTTGTTTTGAAGAGCGCTGCCTCCGTATTTCTGGATAGTTCTTAATACTCTATATGACTAAGTCCAAAAAACACCAGTGATTCTCAGGAAGAAGGAGTAAACGTGTCCGTAACTACTCAAACTCAATGACTCAAATCCTGAGTCAGCGCAGCTGTGACACCGTTTCTTCCTTTCTTCCGGGGGTGCCCGGAGATTCTGCGTCGGCAGGAAGGGATAGTCATCAAGAGTATTGACTGATCAAGCGGTTTATAGCATCAATAGTGGGTTACTTTTGCATCCTGAATCGATCCGTCGGCCTTGGTCGATACGGCAAAGGGATCTGGCGAGAACTTGGAATTTGCTATGCATTCTGTCGTGTTTTTCATCGGGTGTCTTGAGTTTTGAACCAGTGATAAGAAGATATAGCTAATATTGATCTTTTTTCTCCGTTTTCCTACGAGTAGCTATCACGCTTTAAAGAAAACTGGAAAAAACGGAATCCTCTGATAGAATTTAAAAGTGTGGTGTATTTCTGCCGAGTTTTATGCAGATAAAGAATACCCTCTGAGTTATCGACAAGCTATGGTATTCCCGTCGTAATCTAGGCTAGACTGGATAATAAAGACACAAACGAATTAGCTAGCATACCTGATTAAGTGGACGATTAGTAATAAATAACATGTTTACGGATCCAGTGAAGACTGGAAGTCTACAAGAACGGAGAAGTCCGATAACTATTCCCCTTTTGGATCACATCGAAACCTTTTGTTTAATTAGATGTATTGCGCCGACTGTTTGCAATCTTACTACCGTTAAATAACCGAAATTCGAAGAACCTTATTTCGCTTAAGCAAGCGGAAGGTCATTACAGAAAAATTGTTTAGTTTTGTCCTCCTCCAGCCCCCCCCCCTCTGTTTTTTATTATTTCTTTCTTGTTCCTTTTTTCTCGTGGTTTTCTCTCTTTTTTCGTTTAAAGTTGCAACCTTCCGTTTAAAGTTGCTTTCCTCTCCTCCTTTTTTCGTTATATAGGGTATTCTATCAGCTGATTTTGTTTGTTTTTTAATTAATATCGGTTATTTCCCTGCCCTAGCCAAAACACTACTTTTGTGTACTCAAACAATCCTGATGAAAAATTTGTAGCCTGCGTAGTAGTATGGTAGTAGCACGAAAACGTTGCATGCAATACTATGTAATAGCAAAGAATACTATTATTTAATGTGCCTCAGACTGGTCCAGTCTTACGTAGTACTATCTAGTAGCATCCTGTCTTGACATAGCAGCATCCAGTCTTGCTAATAGTAGCATATAGTAGTATGCAGTAACACGGTAGCTTTGAAATAGAAGCATGTAGTAGCATCGTTAGTACTGCATGCTACTTTTTCGTACTACTTCATAGTACTTTTTTTAGACAAATTTTTCATCGGGATGAGATACATCGGAAGCGATATTTCGACCCTTGCCAAGCCTGAAGAGGACACATGCCAAGGACAGTGTTGTGCCAAGTACTTCCATCTGACTTAAGTATAAGTACCAAGTACTCCAGGAAATTTGGGGAGCACAGCGCAGAGCGCTGTGCGAGGCTTCTAAGTCCTCCAATCCAATTTAATCAAACTTAAACTAGCCGCAACCAAACCGTTTGGGGTGGTAAATTTAATCTGAAATATTGCTTAACCCTAATGGTGTTGACCCTTTCAAAACATATAAATGCAATGGGTGTGTGTGTGGGGGGGGGGGGGGGGGGGTAAGGTGGTAGATAAATTGCCTGTAGATGTCATATGTGTATGGGGAATAAAAGTTGGTAATCCAGGGTCGTTTCAAATGTTAATTTTTAGCCTTATAAAGCGATAAAAATTCCAATTTGTAGTATTTTGTCTTGTTCCCTAGGTCGGATGTCAGGGTCAGAAACCAGAGAAAACAGGCAAACGGATGGTATGTAGAGAACATTGAGTGTCTTTCGAGATATTTCGATCGAGTGTATAAACTGTTAATACAGGTAATAAATGCTCTGTGTTGATGAAAATGGCACTAAATTGGGCTTTTGACAAGTGGTTTAAGGTCTCAACAATAATAAATTGGAGTTTATGAGGTTTTTTTTTTAAGAGGTAGCCTACTCCGTGTGCCCGTAAGAGGGATTTAGTTGGCAACTTGATCGGCTTTGAGCCTGAACAGGACCTTGCCAAGAAGGGCCGAAATATAGCTCTAATAAAATTAAGCCGACTTGTCCGTTGGGCCAGCAAATAGGGGTGTGTTGAGTGCTTTAAGGCCATTTTGATAAAAATTAAAAAACAAAACAAAATATTTTCGTTAAAGTTTTTAATAAATGGCTCAAAAGTGGAGTCATTAGATGATTACTGCAAAAAGTAGCGGCATCGTCACAGATAAATCATGGGATCTCCAAAAATTGAACGGACGTTAGAGCCTAGAACCTCTGGTGTCGGCGCCTGACATCACGACCGGTGTGGGATAAAATGGTCCGGGGTCTCGCTACGGAAACCTCCGATCGGTAGAGAAAGCAAGGGTTACTGGGTTAATGCGCCTTTCCTTTTTGGAACACTAAGCAAGTCTGGAGTACCAAGTCCTTCAGGAAATTATTTAACTTTTAAGTAGTACTTCTAAAAAAACCTACTTCCTATATAGAATACTAACGCAACTTACTTCCATAATCACTCCATATATTTCTAAACCCGGAGACCCTAATTTCGTGCGGTAGCCTACATTCTTCTCAAAACCACGCTGATTTTCTCACTTGCCGTGTTTTTCTACCTTCGATGTTTATCACACTGTCGACGGCTGTCTGCGAGAAGTTTTTCCATCAGACAAAACAGTCCATCAGTTTTTCCATCAGACCTAAACTGTAGCCTATCGATTATAAGAAGGAATCGGCCAAATGCCGAACTGAGCTATAGCACGCCGCTGTGAGAAGGTGCCTCCCCTTAAATGACCAGTGAACAGAGGGAGTGTCGGTCGAGGAACCTTCTGGCGACAGATAGAAGATAAGCCTTATCTGGGTATGAGGGTATTAGGAACAAAGAAACATGACCTACTCCTCGGAGAATGGCTTTCCGTATAAGATACGCATCTGCTTCAGAATAGTTGTTTTCCCGGACTCGCCTGACCCTGAAAAAAAGGTTTGTTTACTGGACAGAGGAGACCCAGAAAGTGCGACGGGACTTGGCAAAAAAAACCCACTCTACTTCTGGATTCAGTGGTGTCCAGGACTTATGGAGTCATGCATGATAGATCCTTAAAATATATTTAGACAATTAGGCAGAATTCTACAACTGAAGCCAGAGGCGTTACTATCCAAAATGTTTGGGGTGGGTTGGGGGGGGGGGCAAGGTATCTACCGACTGGCTGGTCATTTTTACCGACTGTTTTTGCAGAAAAAAAACACTGTTTTGACGAAAAATCGACTGATTTTCAGAAATCGCCTGATTCCAAGAAAAACACTTCTCTTCTTACGAGAAATTGCGGCGCTTCGCGCTGACTCGGTTATTTTTTACTAACTGGCCGGCAACTTTGGTGGGGGGGGGGGCGTCCCCCCCCATCTACGTGAAGCCCCTGACTGGAGCCACCAAAGTAAAGACCACACTCTTACTGCACAACAACTGACATCCGACCGGATAACCGGCGACGTACTCCCGCTGCCAGCGCCTTAGCTTAGACTGTCGTGACCCGAAACACTATAGCATCAAGACATCTGCGAACCAAGAGTTAAATCTTCTAACCTTCGGAGATCAGAATTCATAGAGCTTACGATACGGACAGCAACAAAACTAACACTCACCCAGAAGTAGCACTTTAATCACTCTGTCATAGTCCTTCATCCATGCTTGTATCTTCTTTTCCAACTCTTTACTCCTCCTCCTGTTCTCATCCAAAGGCCTAAGACACTTCAACATGCTTTGCAAACAACAAATAGTTACTACCAGCCAGAACGAAACAAACGTACGGACTAGCCCTAGTCTCTTATGATGAAATTGTCCTAAGATTACGGAAACAAGATAAAAGCAATTCGGCCTCTTTTAATAGGAAAATAAATACGTAGAAAACTATCGCCTTACATAAATAAAAGCTGTCATGTCAAGACAATGCGAGAAGGAATTCTGTGCCGGACTTGTATGAGGCTGAGGAGATACTGACGCATGCTACGTTAGGACTTTGGACACGCACAAGTCACAAAATTTTAGGTCTCCAATCCGATCGACGATTACGTCACATATTTGATTACCTTTCATGGTGCGGAAAGAGGAGTAGGCTTTCCGACAGGATTTGTGCCTGATCATCACCAAGTTTAAAAAATCTCAACGCTTCCGTACGGAACTGATGATGGTGTCGAAAATTTTGGCAAAGATTCCAATGCACGATTACCCGACCCTGATTGTACGTCCGGTCCATTACTGGACAGATATGTTTATTTGAATGTTTGTTGCCTTTGAACACTGCCATTTTCATGCATTTACGGTGACAAAAAGTTAACTACTAGTTAGCCAAGTAAGGGACCCTGAGAACATCTGAATAGATGTTTTAGATCTTCGTTCTACTACCAAAAATTTCGCTGTTCAAATTTAAGTAACTTTTCTAAGGAATATAAGTATACTGTACCAAGAATAGATTAAATTCCAACGGAGAATATACAATTAAGCGCATCGGGGGCTGTCATTCAAATTAGGCTGGCCAGGTTTGCACAGTTTTGTACGGTCAGGTCGTTGCGAAACGAATTGGATATTTTACATGAGTTTCAACGAGTTCTAAGAAACCAGTTTGTGAAAGGTGAAGGTCATGCCATGAAGACATTCAATGCCCGACCAATGGATCATCTTCTCGGATTAAAAAGGGTTCAATTTTCATGAGTGACCTTGGTCAACTGATATGGCGCAACCATATTTCACAGTTCTTAAGAGAAACTTTCTGGCTATTTTTCTGTTTTTTCCCGAGTAGCTCTGGGCCCCCCTTGGGAGTCCAAGAAGAGGGAGGAGGGCAGCTGTACCCCCCTCCCCCAGCCAAATGACGCCTCTGCGCAGATCTGTTTTAGAATAAACAAGTTACGTAAATCCCTCATGACAAAGCTCTGCGACGCTTTCCTCAGATATCCTTGCTGGATGTGGCTGCATTTACTGTAAGTTAGTTTTAAAATACTGTTTCTTCGTTGATTCTTGTGATAAAATACGTCCTACTAAAAGGCACAAGCTGCAACGCACTGCTTGATTCTCGCTTGGGAGCGCGAAAAGCAAGCTTAAATCCGTACTTGATCGTTCGTATCTTATCAGTTCTTTATAAAGTCTAGACTGCGATTTTTGCTCATACAGACACGAAATCCCTAGCTTGCAGTATCAGCAACAACTGTATAAATAAGTGAGAACGAGCAGGGTCAGACGTCACAAACACTTGCTACTTCACTGTTTCAAGCCGGATGGACACAATGAATATATTCTATGCCACATTACCAGTTTGCGGACTGCTCAAAACCAACCTTCGGCGTCATGATCTGATAAACGGTATATCCTCTTAGCTCACACGGGAAATTGTGTTCAATATCCCCAGATATGACGGCCTTCAATGATGTATCCACACCTCGTAAGCAGGCAAGCAAAGGCATGCCATCTGGTGGTTCTTTCGGTGATTCTAGGATAGACGTATTCAGTATGTGGAATTTTGGGGAATATATTTATTAAAGTATCCCGCATGGGTGCAAGAGGCTAAGCTGGAAATGTACGTTTTTCTCACTTGGCAACCGTGCTTCAACCACTTGCAGCGGCGGCCAGTGAACTATCACTAATCCATCTTCAGAAAAGAAGCGAAGTGACACGAGGAAATAGTTCCAGAAGTTTATGTGCCTTCGCGTCCAGAGCAGAGGCAATCACGAATAAATCCGTATTTTCCCCCGGATCCAGGGCAGGTAGTAAGATATCCTCGTAAATACGTCAGGATATCCAGGTTTGGCACACCCAGATCCGAATGAAGTTATTCCCGCTAGATACCACCGTCCGTCTTTTAAGCTGCACTGCAGGGGTCCACCGGAATCTCCCTGAAAGAAAATGAGGCCAATTTATTGTCCTGTTGCAGTTTATATCTAAGGTTCTCATGTTTCTTCTCCTTTTTATGGCACTTGCCCTTCGGCCAAGTGCCATATAGCGATCGCAATTTCTGTCCGTCCGTCGGTCTGTCGGTCTGTCCAGGTTTTGCTAGTTCGGGCACTTCCACATAAGCTAGGACGATAAAACTTGGCAGGCGTATCAGGGACCCCAAATGATTAAGTTGGAAATAGTCACTTCCCCGATCCGAGCACCGTGGGGGGAGTGGAGGGAGGGGGAATCCGGAATCTTGAGGTATTTTTAACTTTTGAACGGGTGATCGGATCTCGATGAAACTTGATATTTGGAACGACCTCATGCCTCAGACGACCCACTTAAAATCCGGACCGGATCCGGTGACTTTTGGGGGGGAGCTGGAGGGGGCAACCGGAAATCTTGGGAAACGCTATGGAGTGGAGGGATCGAGATGAAACTTGGTGGGAAGACACCTAGCAAACACTAGATACAACATTGACATAACCGAGCCGATTCGGGCACTGTGGGGGGGGGGGAGTGGAGGGAGGGGGAATCCGGAATCTAGAGGTATTTATAACTTTTGAACGGGTGATCGGATCTCGATGGAACTTGATATTTGGAAAGGCCTCATGCCTCAGACGACCTACTTAAAATCCGGACCGGATCCGGTGACTTTTGGGGGGAGCTGGAGGTGGCAACCGGAAATTTTGGGAAACGCTATGAGTGGAGGGATCGAGATGAAACTTGGTGGGAAGACACCTAGCAAACACTAGACACATCATTGACATAACCGAGTCGATTCGGGTACTGAGGGGGGAGTGGAGGGAGGGGGAATCCGGAATCTTGAGGTATTTATAACTTTTGAACGGGTGATCGGATCTCGATGGAACTTGATATTTGGAAAGACCTCATACCTCAGACGACCCACTTAAAATCTGGACCGGATCCGGTGACTTTTGGGGGGAGCTGCAGGGGGCAACCGGAAATCTTGGGAAACGCTATGAGTGGAGGGATCGAGATGAAACTTGGTGTGAAGACACCTAGCAAACACTAGATACACCATTGACATAACCGAGCCGATTCGGGCAATGTGGGGGGAGTGGAGGGAGGGGGAATCCGGAATCTTGAGGTATTTATAACTTTTGAACGGGTGATCGGATCTCGATGGAACTTGATATTTGGAAAGACTTCATGCCTCAGACGACCCACTTAAAATCCGGACCGGATCCGGTGACTTTTGGGGGGAGCTGGAGGAGGCAACCGGAAATCTTGGGAAACGCTATGAGTGGAGGGGTCGAGATGAAACTTGGTTGGAAGACACCTAGCAAACATTAGATACATCATTGACATGACCGAGCCGATTCGGGCACTGTCGGGGAAGTGGAGGGAGGGGGAATCCGGAATCTTGAGGTATTTATAACTTTTGAACGGGTGACCGGATCTCGATGAAACTTGATATTTGGAAAGACCTCATGCCTCAGACGACCCACTTAAAATCCGGACCGAATCTGGTGACTTTTGGGGGGAGCTGGAGGGGAGAACCGGAAATATTGGAAAACGCTATGAGTGGAGGGATCGAGATGAAACTTGGTGGGAAGACACCTAGCAAACACTAGATATATCATTGACATAACCGAGCCGTGCCTACTCGTAACATGTGCCATATGAGCTCGTAGCTCTTGTTTTGTGTTACTTTTCTATTGTATGTAAGTTTTGTAGGTGAATAAATACTTAAATAATAGCTATTGTTTCTTTCACAATGCTGTACCTGTTTTCTTCCCGTCCAGTCTTTAACTTAAAAAACAAACAATTCCTTCGCTGCAAAGGGAAAACCGAGGCATACCAGCTTTCCTAGCCGACATCTGTGACGATATGGATGCTACAGTAGAGAAGAGTATCCAAATTATCTATCGTTGTGGAGGCAATCATCGCTCAGACTTTGAATATATAGTCTACATAGTTTCGGCGTGAACAAGGGATCTCCTTGAAACAACGAAGTTTTTATTAATTCTAGAACATTTGGGAAGTGGGGGGGGGGAAGGAGGCAGGGCTAATCAATGAAGGCCGCTGAAAATATATATACTAGAAGTCTTTCGTGAAGTGCTTCTCCCTAGCATGAATTCTCGGTGTTCTCGCTTTTCTGTAGTGCGATAAATTTATGGCATTCTAACTTGCCATGTTTTGTGTCATGAGATGGCAGATATCCATTTGCAGCTGATCTGCAGCCTTTCTTGGCAAAACAATGACTCGAGCCCGGAATGCTTCCGAATTCGAGTTTACCCATTCCTGGATGTGAAAGTAATAGAGGTCGGGTCGGTACATTCATGAACAAAAAAATCCTTCTGATCTTCGAGGTAGAGTTCAGAAATTGGGAAGCTCGGTGGAGTGGTCTCGTTGGGTGCCCAACCATAGCACATTCTCTACAGAACATATCTAGGTCTGTTTTATCGCAAAACAGAAATTAAGTCACATCATTCTAAAATAGTACGGTCGGGAAATGCAAATGGAGATTACAAGCAGTGATACGTTTGCAGGCGCGTTTACTAGATTTGTTGCTAAAAGACCTTAGTTGTAAGAAGCTCGTTGTAATTAAGGTAGAATT
This sequence comes from Branchinecta lynchi, assembly GCA_023053575.1. Lineage (NCBI taxonomy): Eukaryota > Metazoa > Arthropoda > Branchiopoda > Anostraca > Branchinectidae > Branchinecta > Branchinecta lynchi. The sequence continues at coordinate 21,599,326 of JAKZAP010000001.1, forward strand.
GGACTTTAGCCAGAAAACAAGATTGGTCACACCCGAAAACCTTGGGTTACAAGTCTTCAAATTCCTTAGCCACTCAATCTCGAAGATCGAGAGGGGGAAGCCCCCCTCTGCTTGTTCCCGACACACCATAACGCGGATTGAGCGCCTCGGCTATCCTGAGTATGATATCAGACGGAAGGCTTCTCTTGCATTCAATTGCAGGTTCGCTTCTTAGAGCTATAGCCTGAACGCGACCATTGCCAAGAAGGGCCGATATGTCGCTGAAGAAACCCATGATGACCTATCCGTTTTGAGACATTTTTTGTACATGATTCCCAGTCAGCTTGGGCTGAAGGAGATTAGGGCGATTCTGGCAGTCTGTAAAGCTCCGCCTGCTTAGCCGTCGAGTGTTCTTGCGGCTGCGGCTAAAATCCCTTCGCTTTCCGATGTTGTCTTGCACTCCGCTAGTTTTAGAAAATGACGCGAAAAGTGAATACATAATGGACGTGGAAAGTGGATCTTGGCGGGCTAGCGAGAAGTTGTGAAGGCGCATCGACTTTCCCGTTTGTTCTTGCGCTCGGCGGATTCTCGCTTTGCTTTTGGGCAAGCGAATGTGTAAGAACGCCAGACCGCTCTTTATGCTTTTCTTGCTTCTGAAACCACCCGACATCTAGTGCAAGAAAAGTGGCAGGGTGGACTTACCACACATGTTCCTATCCCACCATCTGTTAGAGGCCCAGCGCATAGGTGATATGGGTAGATAGGAATGTTGTACATCATTCCATAGACTTTCTTGCAATGATGGTTTTCAATCACGGGAAGCTCAGCCTGGTGCAAAATGGTATCCAACTTCCCACCATATTTATTCTGAAACGAAAAGGCCAATAAGTCATCCGAACAGAAAAAATAGGATAATTTTAAAATGAATTTTCATTCCTAAATATAGAATGCTGTCGGTCGTAATCTGATTAGTTACCTAAGTTCTTCCTCCTCTTTTCTATATTTTTTCTTTTGTTGAAGGACACTTCTTGACTTTCACTGCTTTTACCTAGTGGCGACTTGGATGGTCTATTGACCTACGTAATCTCCCTATTTACGAAATCCGTGTGTCTGTAATTTTTTTCAGCGCTAGCCAAGATTTTGCTGGGTTGCAAGACAATAACTTTGTTTGGCTTGAGACGTCAGCCAGCAGGTGCTGCCAAACCTGATTTCGTCACTACGCCACCGCGGTCTCACCCATGCCATGATTTCTCAGCATTTAACCACGGCGCGCACTTGTTTTAAATTTTCCGCGAGAAAGAACGCTTTTTGCGCGAAGGTCAGCCAGAGTCGAAAAGCGCTAACAAGAGAATCCTTAATCCGACGAGGTAAGTAATTTTTGAACAACACTACTTGCGGACCATTTCATCGTGAAAAAGCTATTCTAGTAAGAGCTATGGTTTATGTTACTCCATTACTTCTATTTTACAGAAGTAAGTTATGAATGAATGAAGGAATGAGCGAATTTTTTTCCCCAAAAAGCACCAGGGGTCATGTATTCATTCAATAACATATTAGGAAAGTTACTTGTGTTTTTCAGAATTATTCCCAAGGGCCTGAGTTCTCAGCTGTCTCCCCCCCCCCCCCCCACCCTCTAACAGGATTCCTCGTTTTCTGCTAGAGCAACGCGCAGCTGCAGCAATAAACAGATGGCGCTAAAAAGCAGATTTTACATGCATGTTCTACCAAACTACAAAAGATTTTTAGAAATAAACGTTCTCAGTTTTCTGCAAAAATTAAACTGCTCGGTAGCTTTCTTTACACATTGCTCGCTCCTGAGCTTCAGCACGTTTAAACTATAAAGTTAAAATTAACCAGTTTAAAATTTTATCGATTTTGATGTCATGGATGCGCGGGACATTTAACAACCGATAATTTCATGCTTCGATGATATTATCTAGATTCGTGGCAATTAGCTTTTGAAATTAGTATTTTTAATCATCAAATCAAGCCGCAGACTTTTTTTTTTCAAATCAGCCAATCTCCTAATTACATAAATATTCCTTCAGCCCAAGCTGACTGCGAATCATTGATAGTGCAAAACGGATACATCAGCTGAATTTTATTGGAACTATATTTCGGCCCTTCTTGGCAAGGGTCCTCTTCATGCTCAAAGCCGCTTCTAGCGTCTCTTATTTAATTGTGATGACATGTCCAGCGCTATTTTTGGGGGATCCCAAAACGGAAGTGGAGGCATACCTATGACATCACAAAAGTTGTCCGTCTGTGCGCACTATAACTCTCGAACAGAATGAGATATTTTGATGAAACTTGGTGTGAGGGTTGTTTGGGTCAAGAGTGAGGTCAAGTTCGTAGATGGGCTCTGTAGCCCTACATTAAGGAGTGGGGGAGGGGGTTTAAATTAAGGGGCAAATGAAATATTTTTAAACATATAATTGTGTTGCGAGAGTCCTCGTTTTTTTTTTTTTTTTTTTTTTTTTTTCCTATGACTCCGATTTCATTTTATTCCTGGTAACTGAGAAGGGTCTAACCTGTGCGGTTTTTACGGAAAGTGTGGACCTTAGGCCGGATTGATGAATATGACATTACATTTTGGAAAGCTCCGTAGAACTCTTGCCTGGGGCCAATAAGGATGGTTTTTGCTTGTCATCGAGCCAGAGCCTACGGTTTGCGAAGTGAAGTGGAGTTGTATAGCCTATGTCAGAGAGGACTATCTGAAGTTGTGTAGCGAACCTTTCGTTTCATCAAAAGATGTTTCTGCTTTCCAGTGGAAAGCTCCGTTCTAGCACGCAAGCAGGCAGGCACCAGTTTCAAATTGAAGATGGACTAAAATCTATAAGTGTTAAATATATGCGGCAGTTACCCGGCCCCACAGCCAACATATCTTCTTTGAGTGACGAATAGAAAAATCTACAGAGACAAAAAAGTGGCTTTTTCCCACGGGTCCGAAAGTGCTGCCATCTATTGTTTCTGTCCATGTCTGCGACGATTTCAGCTGAGTTTATAATTTTTTTTTTTTGCACTTTGGTTTGTGGTAGAGTAACGGTATCAGATGAGCCTCTTAAACTTTAAAAGTTCTCTCATTGCTAAAGAAACTAGAGCTTATCCTTTGCTCCTTTCTAAGTCGTGACGTTAGAAAGTTGGCCTACGGCAAAAAAGTCAACTTTTGAACTAAGACAGGTAGAATTTTTTTTTCGACGGCAATCGATAGCCATTGATGAGCTGATCAAAGTATATGTCATCCATTTTTTGGTACAAAAATTCCTTCATGAGATACACCAGTTTGAAAATTTCAAAGGGGTTGACAACTTCATAGTAAGGTACATTGAAACCAAAAATAGGCGATACCAGTTATGATACATATAGGGGACTTTTAAGCAACAGTCGACTGTTAGCCCATAATCATCTTCGGTAATGAGGGGTTTGCAGCTTTTGCTAGTTGTATACCTGTTATTTGTTTCCGGTGTATTCGATGGTAAGAACAATTTGGTTCCCAATGGCAAGATATGCAAGGGACTTGTAAGTAATAATCGGCTGTTATGCTACAATCATCTTCTGCGATGATGGGTTTGCAGCTTTTGCTAGCTGGAGTACCCACTATTTGTTTCCGGTTATCTTAATGTATATCACGGGAGAGGGACTTGTAAGTAGGAATCGGTTCACGAGGGGCTAGGAATTTTTGCAAATGGGTGCACATTGTATTCGATTTCTATAAATCTGACGGTAAGAAAGTTTGTGTCGATGGTCTATCAATGTAACCGAGGATTAACTGTTTACACAACGGATACAAACGAAAATGTAAAGCAATGAGGTAGTTTCATAATAATTAGTAGTGTCATCTATGGTATTTTAATCCTGAAAAGTTACGGATAGGTTTCTATTACCAACTAGATTATATAAGATATTGTTCCAAGTTTTCATCCGTCACGATGTCTACGATTGAAAAGGATAAAGTACAACTGACTGCAAAGTTAATTTAGTCCCTTCTTCCTATATTATTTTGTTGTTGTTTTTACAACGCTGAAGAATACCTTTTGATCATATGATTAATTTTTTTAGAACATCCCGTTTAAAAAGCTTATGCAATAATCATCTTCAGCGATGAGGGGCTTACAACTTTTGATAGCTGGTGTATCCATTATTTGTTTCCCGTGAATTTGATGTCAATAACGGGAGACGGACTTGTAAGTAAGAATCCGTTCACGAGGGGCTAGAAATTTTTGAAAATTGGTGCACATTGTATTCGATTTCTGTAAATATGACAGTAAGAAAGTTTGTATCGATGGTCTATCGCTATAACCTAGGATTAACTGTTTACGCAACGGGTACAAACGATACGGTAATGTAAAACAATAAGGCAATTTTGTAATAATTAATAGTGTCATCTATGGTATTTTAATCCTGAAAAGTTACGGATAGCTTTATAATATCAACTAGATTATATAAGATATTGTTCCAAGTTTTCATCCATCACGATATCTACGATTGAAAAGGATAAAGTTCAACTTCGACGGCAATCGATAGCCGCTGATGAGCTGATCAAAGTATATGACATCCATTTTTTGGTAAAAAAAAATTCCTTTATGAGATACACCAGTTTGAAAGTTTCAAGGGGTTGACAACTTCAGTAGTAAGGTACACACTGAAACCAAAAATAGGCGATACCAGTTGTGAGACATTTAGGGGACTTGTACGCGACAGGCGACTGTTAGCTCATAATCATCTTCGGCAATGAGGGGTTTGCAGCTCTCGCTAGTTGGCGTACCTGTCATTTGATGAACAATTTGGTTCCCAAATGTAAAACATGCAAGGGACTTGTAAGTAATAATCGGCTGTTATGCTACACAAATCTTCAGCGATGAGAGGTTTTCAACTTTTGCTAGTCGGTGTACCCATTATTTTTATCCGGGGAACTTGATGTCTATCACGGGAAAGGGACTTGTCAGTAGAATCGGTGCACGAGGGGCTAGAAATTTGTGCAAATTGTTGCACATTGTATTCGATTTATTCTTTTATTGGAGTTAATTTACGCGCTTAAGTATGTCGTGAGGCATTTTCGTTGTTTGTTAGAAGTTGGTTAAATTTGTTATAAATAAACTACCTACCTACCTATCTAAATCTGACGGTAAGAAAGTTTGTATCGTTGGTCTATCGCTGTAACCTAGGATTGACTGTTAACGCAACGGGTACAAACGATACTGTAATGTAAAACAAGGTAGTTTCGTAATAATTAATAGTGTCATCTATGGTATTTTAATCCTAAGAAGTTACGGATAGCTTTATAATACCAACTAGATTATATAGGATATTATTCCAAGTTTTCATCCGTCACGATGTCTACGATTGAAAAGGATAAAGTTCAACTGACTGCAAAGTCAATTTAGTCCCTTTTTCCGATATGCTTTTGTTGTGGTTATGGCAATCGATAGCCCTTGAAGAGCTGATCAAAATATATGCCATCCATTCTTTTGAACAAAAATCCTTCATGAGATAAACCAGTTTGAAAGTTTCAAGGGGTTGACAACTTCAGGAGTAAGGTACACACTGAAACCAAAAATAGGCGATACCAGTTGCGAGACATGTAAAGGACTTGTAAGCAACAGTCGACTGTAAGCAACAGTCGACTGTTAGCTCATAATCATCTTCGGCAACGAGGAGTTTGCAGCTTTTGCTAGCTGGTATACCTGTTATTTGTCTCAGGTGTATTCGATGGTAAGAACAATTTTGTTCCCAATTGTAAGACATGCATGGGACTTGTAAGTAAGATCGGTTCACGAGGGCCTAGAAATTTTTGAAAATTGGTGCACATTGTATTCGATTTCTGTAAATATGACAGTAAGAAAGTTTGTATCGATGGTCTATCGCTATAACCTAGGATTAACTGTTTACGCAACGGGTACAAACGATACGGTAATGTAAACCAAGAAGGTAGTTTTGTAATAATTAATAGTGTCATCTATGGTATTTTAATCCTGAAACGTTACGGATAGCCTTCTTCCGATATTGTTTTGTTGTTGCTTTTGATTATGTGATTATTCTTTTTAGAACATACCGTTTTAAAAGCTTCGATAAGTTGACAATTTCAGCATTTAACCGACAGCGAAGAAACAAAACCAAAGTGTTGCTCTCGCAACACTTTAGCCGGCGAAGCCGGACAAAGGTTGCCGCAACACTTCACGTTGCCCGGGCAACGTAGGTCTAGTGTGATAGTCGATTATGGGATAAGAAGACATGCTGAACACGATGGTGAAAACCATTTTGTCATTGGACAAGTAGTTCGCCCGAAATCCGGCCAAAACCGGAAAGTTTGTTTAAAGTAAAAGTTTTATTTTAAGTTGATTAAATGTTCGATTTAGGGGTAAGAATACATGCTGAACACGATGGTGAAAACTATCTTTTTTTACGGACAAGTGGTTATCCCGGAATCCGGCCAAAACCGGAAAGTCTGTTAAAAGTAAAAGTTTTATTTGAAGTTGATTAGGTGTTCGATTTAGGGATAAGAATACATGCTGAACACGATGGTGAAAAACATTTTTTTTTACGGACAAGTAGTTAGCCCGGAATCCGGCCAAAACCGGGAAGTCTGTTAAAAGTAAAAGTTTTATTAAAAGTCGATTAGATGTTCGATTTAGGGGTAAGAAGACATGCTGAACACTTATGTGAAAAGCATTTTCTACCCGGACAACTTGTTCGCCCGGAATCAGGCCAAAACCGGAAAATTTGTTAAAAGCAAAAGTTTTATTTGAAGTTGATTAGATGACAGGTTTAGGGGTAAGAAGACACGCTGAATCTGTATATGACAATCTTTTTCTTTTTACCGGGATATATGGTTCGTTCGGAATCCGGTTGAAACCGGATTTTTTTATAAGTTACAGTTTTACTTGAAGTTGATTAGATGTTAAGGAGATACGCTGAATTCGTTTCTGACTTTTTTTTCTGGACAAGTATGGTAGTTTGTTCGCAATCGTCTGGATGAAATATTAGATTTTTGGGATCCCGTCGAAACCTTTGGTTTTGTTGTAAATGACATTATGGATTAATAAACCGATTTGTAATGTAATTTAACTGACATAACCCGTTTTCTGATAGACTATTACCAACTTATTTTTTATTAGTGGGCCTTTGCCAAACATCGGTTACCCTATGCCAAATGCTAGGCACCTAGCGAACTAACAAAAAACTGAAATGGTTGTTTCTTAATTTCACTAAAGTCATCAATATTTTGCTAGATTAAGATTCGCAATATTTGGCAAAAGGTAGCCGGCTAGGCAAAGGCCATATTTCAAACGTATGTACATTTAACGTTTGGAAAACCTATCCATAAATCAGATATTTACGGTCAGGCACAGATTTATGGTCACTGCTGCCTGTTTATATGTATGTACCTGACGACATAAACCAATGATCGGGCACTCACCTGTCCCCACCCAGACGCGTGACACTTGACACCGAGAAACTGATCATTCTCTATTTCATCGGAGACGCAAATCAGCCGTATGTGCTGGGTAGTGTTCACAGAGCTACTAAGCTTCATCAACGCTGAAAAACGGAAATTTTAGCATTAAATAAGAGCCCATAGTATCAACAACAAATAAGCCAATAGCTTTGGTCCCATGTACCGCACTGCCTATGGAATATGGGTACACCGACAAAACTCAGCACAGCTAGAGCTACTTATTGAGCTTTGAGTTGACGCCCGTCTACTTCCCTCTTAGCCGCTGCGCATATCAGAGGAAAGATTGTAGCCGGCGTGCATTCACAGTGTTCGTAAAGAGCACACAGTCGTTCGCGAAGTTTGAAAAGTTTTTCCGCTAACCCGCGTAAAGTAATCTACGGAAGTCGGCAAGAAGTTCAACTGTCGTTGACTTATTTCGTGTAGTTCTTAAGGTTGGCCAATAGGAGAAGAGATCTAAAATAGTATTTTAAACAAATTCGAAAATGCGGAATCGGGAAACTGAAAAACGCTGTTAAGATTATTATGGTTTGTATGTGGTAGGTAATAATAATATCGAATAATCGGAAAAGATTTTTCTCTCAAGAATGATGAGGACATTCTAGATTTTTGTTTGTTCTTGTCGTTTTTGGGAGCCCAGAACGTAAGTGGAGGGATACCTATGACTTCGTAAAAGTTGCCTGTCTGTCTATCTGTCTGTCAGCACGATAACTCACGAAGGGGTAGAGATATTTTCTTCAAACTTGGTATGAGGATCCATTGGGTCAAAATACAGGTCAAGTTTGTAGATGAGCCCTGTAGCCCCATATTTAGGGATGGGGGAGGGCAGAGGCGTTACGAGCCAAAATGTTTTTTTTTGGGGGGGGAGGGGCGAGGCAGTTACCGACTGGCTGGTAATCTTTACCGACTTTTTCTGCAGAAAAAACTACTGTTTTCAACAACAAAATTACATTTTTGAAAAAAATCGACTGGTTTTCAGAAAAATTTACTGATTTTCAGAAAAACCGACTGTTTTCATGAAAAAAATCAACTGTTTTGATGAAAAATCGTGGCGCTTCGATCATTTTTTTTTACCGACTGGCCGACAGCATCGGGGGGGGGGGGGGGGAGGTTTCAATGAAGGGACGAACAAATTTTTTTAAAAAAGCCAACAAAATAGTCGATTTAGGGGCAAGGAGACACTCTGAATCCGTATCTCAAACTTATTTTCTCCCGGGGCAAACAGCTCCTCCGGAATCCGGCCAAAACCGGAAAATTCGTTAAAAGGAAAAAAATTATTTAATGATTAAATGTTCGATTTAGGGGTAAGAAGACATGCTGAATGTATATGACAATCGTTTTACACCCGGACAAGTAGTTTGCCTGGACCGCCGTCTAAGTCGTCCTTAAGCTTGTACTCTCGAGATTTCTTCTCCGGGGCTCTACTGCGATATAACCCCGATGAAAAATTTGTAGCCTGCGTAGTAGTACGAAAATGTTGCATGTAATACTATGTAATAGTAAAGAATACTATCATTTAATGTGCCTCAGACTGGTCCACCCTTATGTAGTAGTATCCAGTAGCATCCTTTCTTGCCATAGTAGCATCCAGTCTTGCTAATAGTATCATATAGTAGTATGAAGTAACACAATAGCCTTGAAGTAGAAACATGTAATAGCATCGTTAGCACTGCAAGCAACTTTGTGCTTGCAGTGCATGGGCCCTTGGGATCATGAATGTATATCGTTCGGTCAAATTTTTTTTTTTTTACTTTGCGGTTAAGATGCGAACCTTAAGGGAGCTAGAAATTAATTTCCAAGCAAAATCTTGAGGCAAAAATGATCATGGGCTTTGTACATTTTTTGTACTTAGCTGCTAAGATGAGCACTTTAAAAGACCTGTCTTATCTATAATACTAATCCAACCTACTTCCATAATCACTCCGGTGCGGACTTGAAACTACACCACTGAGACAAGTCTTTCCAAATATCAAGTTTCATTAAGATCCGATCACCCTTTCGAAAGTTACACTAGATTAAGGACTCTCCCTCCTCCACTCCTCCCACGATGCTCAGATAGGGGAACTGATTATTTCTAAGCCAATCTTGCCAAGTCTCTAATGTTCAAGCGAAATTTCATCGCCCTAGCACACTGGAAGTACCTTACCTAGCGATCACCCTCCACTCCCCCTACGGTTGTCGGATCGCGAAAGTAACTATTTTGAAGTCAGTTTGGTCCGGTCCCTGACACGCCTGCCAAGTTTCATCGTCCTAGCCCTTCGGAAGTACCCTAACTTGAGAAAATTGGACCAACAGACCGACCGAAAAGTGATCGGCTTATGGCAATTTGCTCAAGTGCCATGGAAACAAGACCAAAGGTTTAGATGGGATCCTACAAATTTAATATTTGTTGGCCTTCTTGATCCAGACAATCGGATTTTGCAGATTTCTGAGTCTTCACCAGACCCCTTTAAATTTTGCTATTTATCCATAACCCACCGGACGGAAGTAGTTCGTCCGGAATCCGGCCAAAACAGGAAGATTTGTTTAAGTAGATTTTTTTTTTTATATCTGTTGGTGTGTCGATGTAGAAGTAAGAAAACACAATGAATAAAGCTGCATTCACAAGCATACCTAGTCAAGCACTGATGCCTAGCCGCGTGCCCAGGCTTAGCCAAGCACCGAGTTCTGGAGCCTGTGGTTCCAACCCCCTATAATGACGCCACTGAGTATGAGGGCTGACAGTTTACAGATATAACTCGGTGCTTGGCTAGGCGTGCTTGTGAACAGGGCTTAAAGGACCCCTCGCACTATTTACTCTTCAACTTACAGTATTTTAAAATTTTTGAATACTTTACAACTAGGCTATGCTTTCAACAAATAACCCACGGATTTGGCTGTTTATCATTTTCGATACCCGTTTAGGCGTTGACTTATAGCGAAAACAGGGAAATAATTTACATAACCGGTTTTTGGGATCCCAAAACGGAAGTGGAGGGATACCTATGACATCGCAAAAGTTTTGATGAAATTGGGGGGAGGATTCTTTGAGTCAAGAGTAAGGTCAAGTTCATAGATGGGCTCTATAGCCCTACAAGTAGTTTGCCGGGAATCCGGCCCAAGCCGGAAAGTTTGTCAAAAGTAAAAGTTATATTTGAAGTTGATTAGATGTTCGATTATGGGGTAAGAAGACATGCTGAACACGATGGTGAAAACCAGTTTGTCATCGGGCAAGTAGTTCGCCCGGAATCCGGCCCAAACCCGAAACTTTGTTAAAAGTAACAGTTTTATTTGAAGTTGATTAGATGTTCAACTTAGGGGTAAGGAGACAAGCTGAACACGATGGTGAAAACCATGTTTTCGCCGGACAAGTAATTAGCCCGGAATCTGGCCAAAACCGGAAAGTTTGTTAAAAGTAGAAGTTATATTTGAAGTTGATTAGATGTTCGATTAAGGAGTAGGAAGACATGCTGAACACGCTGATGAAAACCATTTTCTCACCGGACAAGTAATTAGCCCGGAATCTGGCCTAAAACTGGAAAGTTTGTTAAAAGTAAAAGTTTCATTCGAAGTTGATTAGGTGTTCGATTTAGGGATAAGACGAATGTGAAAAGTATTTTCTACCCGGACAACTTGTTCGCCCGGAATCAGGCCAAAACTGGAAAAATTTTTAAAAGCAAAAGTTTTTTTTTGAAGTTGATTAGATGACAGATTTAGGTAAGAAGAGACGCTGAATCTGTATGTGACAATCTTTTTTTTTTTTTACCGGGTCATATATTTCGTTTGGAATTCGGTAGAAACCGGAGTTTTTTAGAAGCTAAAGTTTTATTTAAAGTTGATTAGATGTTCTTTATATGGACAAGGAGTTACGCTGAATTCGTTTCTGAACTTCTTTTTTTCTGGACAAGTATGGTAGTTCGTTCGGAATTCGGCTGAAACCGGAAATTTGGCAGAAGTAAAGCAGGAAGTTTCGATCAGTATCGTCAAAATAGATATGGCTTATAGGGGTATATCTGAACTTGAGTTTTATACAAAACCGGTCGGCACAAACATCGGAACTGTCTGTATCAAATATTCAATTTCTGGGATCCCATCGGAACTTTTGGTCTTGTTCTGACGGAAAAGCTTCTCGCAAACAACCGTTGACAGCGTGATACACATCTAAGGTAGCAAAACACGGAAAATCAGCTGGTTTGGTTGAGAGGTTAGACTGTACCGTTCGAAACTGAGTTTCCGGGTTCTGAAATACAAGGAGTGATTATTGAAGTAGGTTGCGTTAGTATTATAGGTAAGGCAGGTCCTTTAAGGATACTGAGTGGCTGGAAAGACGTAAACTGGAAAACCAGCAACAAGGATCCAGTGTCAAATTCCAAAGCGTAAGCCGGTGACGTCAACAGGCTACATAGCCTTGTCGCTAGCATGCTCGATCTAAGATACTTGATTTTCCTGCCAGACTGATCCGGAATCCGGCAAGGTCGTCGGCAAAGTCTAAAATTTGGTTAGTTCTTATAATTGCATGACCTAGCGGTTTAGAGCAGTGGTTCCCAACCGGTTGGTACACGCGGTTGGTCGCGTTCTGAGCTCTTTACGTCTTTTTCCAACAGTTTGTTTTGCAAACTGTTTCGCTTCGTAATATTACCATTTTAATGGTACAGTCGCGTTCTGAGCTCTTACGTCTTTATCCAACTGTTTGTTTTGCAGATTGTTTCGCTTCGTACTATTACCATTTTAATGGTACAATCGCGTTCTGAGGTAAACCGGAAATCCTGGAATGAACGATTAACCGATCAAACTTGAGCATATAAAGAACAAATTGGATACGGAAATCCTTCAAGTTTTCGACCAGCACTGTTGTTTTCGTCGTTATATAGACTAGAGTAGAAACTAAAAACACAAATGAATTACCAAATGGATTTGGTTACGCTGCTATTAATTAAGTACAAGTAACATGATTACGGGATCTAGTGAAGACTGGATATCTCCAAGACCCGTTTGTCCGATCAATATTGCCCTTTGGGGTCCCACCGAAACCTTTGATCTTGTTTGTATGTTAAATTTTACTGACTGACTGATAAGAAACGCATCCGTTCAATTTATTTCAAGTACGTTAAGTTTTATTGAAACTGTCACTCTGGATTAGAACACCCATGTTGCGAGAAAATACGGTATTACAAATCCAAATCAGCAGATAAAAGACAGGCGTGATCGTTTTGCGGCAGGCTCTGACATTAGCCATAGTTTATATCTTGCTATGTTGTAATTTAGTCTTTATGTTTTATTTATTTTGCTGATGTAAATCTATTGCAGTTGTTGTTTTGTTTTTTCTTTCCTTTTTCTTCTTTTCATACTCCATTTAGGACGAATTTTTGTCAAGAAATGGGTAAAAAAACATATGATAATCATCAATATGATGCGGGGAATACCCACAAGACACTTTCACGCGTGCAAATTGTTACCTGTGTTCACACACTTAAATGCAATATTTAGTGCAGCAACACGCACGACCAAACTACTTCTACTACTGCTTGACTTTACAGAATCAATTAATCACCAGGCAAATATACAATTGATGTAATTTTTACATGGGTGGGAGAGTAATTTCACAATCCACGAACTTCACGCTTTGATGCTATTTTACTATTAACAGTCACGGGTAGAATCTGGGTGGCTCGGAACAATGATTTGCCTTTTAGACGAATGGGAACAGATACCGCCTAACTAAGTATTGACACTACAGTCTTGAACTAAACCAATTCAGTTACTGAAAGAGCCTTGTCAAATGTAGTTCAGTAGGTTGGCTTACTGACGCAGAACATATCTTTTTCCCAAAAAGAATTTCTTTTCCGACAGAATACCAATTCGTATATAAGGTTTGAAGCCAAGCTGACCATTCATTGCAAACAAAATAGGAAAACGAGATTTTCGTTTTTTTTCTTGATCAGCTAGTTATCCCTCTAGTGTGAGGGATAAATAAAATTTCGGATATTTCGATTGCACTTCCGGCAAACTGTCCTCAGCGAAAAACAAAACGAAATAAAAAAATCCAACAAAATAACAACAGGAAACGATGCGGAACCGACAAACAATAAGAACGATGTGGATTGAAAGACATGCAGATATAAGTAAAATAACGAGAGATAAAATGTGCGTGTTCAAAGTGAATATGTACAAATCCGTGATTATTTACAATTCTGAGTTCTGTGTATCCGCCTGGGAGAGCACAGAAGCTTTCACCAGCAAACGGCCAACTCCAAAAATCCATCAATAATTTACAAGCACTTCGATTTGTGGTCAAAACAGTTGATTTATTTTCATGAAAACAGTCTTTTTTTCTGAAAACCAGTCGACTTTTTTTCAAAACATTCGTTTTTTTCTGAAAACAATCTTTTTTTCTGCAAAACCAGTCGGTAAAAATTACCAGCCAGTCGGTAAATGCCTTGCCCCCCCCCCCCCCGAAATTTTGTTTTTGTTTGGCTAGTAACGCCCCTGGACTAGGCTACAGGTATTGTTGACGTGGTATTGGCAATTTTGCCGATACTTTTATAAGTACTGTACATAATCAACTTCTTTACAATCTCTACAATAATAGTTTTTATTTTTAAATATGTAACGGAAAAGAAAACTCCTACCAACTTAATCTAGTCTGAGAATTCCCGCTCAAACACTAAAGCTGTATTTGCATTAAAAAAAGGTTAAAGAACTCACCCAAGTCGTTATGGTACTCCTTAAACCTATCATGGATGATAACCTTCTCTACTTTCAGCTTGATCTCCGACCCTTCGTCCACCGTGCGATCGTGATCCCCCAAGACGACACTCCACATCGGGCCGTAGGGATAGTTAAACGCCTCACTGAAACGAAACAAAATAAAACATAAAATACTGAAAATAGTTTACTACGTTTATTTGTTAAAGTGCTACAAATGGAATAATCTAGCCAAAGACCAGTGACCCAGCTGTATCTTTTACAAGGTTACCACAAGTGACACTGGTCGTGAACAAAGCCGTTATGTATGCCCCCTTCCCCCAATGTTGTTGCCCATCGTTAAAAAAACGAGTCGCTATTTTTCTTAAAAAACAGACGACTTTTCCTTAAAACAGCAAAAAAAAAATACCAGACAAAAGGTAAATACCTTCAGAGGCGTCACGTATGAGGAGGGGGGACGCCCCCCCCCCAATATTGTCGGCCAGCCGGTAACACAAAATTTGAGTTTTTTTGTAATAAATAGTCTTATTTTCTTAAAAACAGTAATCTTCTCTGCAAAAAGAGTCGGCAAAAATGACTAGCCAGTCGGTAAATACCTTGCCCTCCCCTAAACGTTTTTGCTAGTAACGCCTCAGGATACCTTGCCCCACCCCCAAAAAACAACAACAACAACAATATTTTGGGTGGTAACTGGCCGTGAAGGCGTTTTTGCAGTTATCGTGGTAACTGATCGTGGTATCAAAACAAGTGCGCAAGCGCTCAGACTTGGAGTGTAAAAGTAAAATGTTTATCACATTTATATACAAACAGCTTTAGAACCAAGACATTTCTCTTCTCTCCTCCCCAATAACAAACAAGTATTGAAAAAATGTTGTAATCACCCCCCTTTAAAAGCTTTAAATGTAAAAAAACCGCCAGTATAAATCCAAAGAAACGTTGAAGATCTTGCACGAATAGCATTTGTTCGAACACTGAATAGTCTGCCTGCCAGTCCCACCCTTTAAACCTTTTCCATTAGCAAGGTAGTAACAAGTGCAATAAACCAATTCGTAGCAGACTAATGCCCCCTTTGTCACAATTCATTAAAGTAAAATGGACACTTCTTATGTTTTACTTTGTATTAAATGCTTCACAAATAAACATTTCCGACTTCCTTTAAAAGGCGGTACGAAAATCGGCCGTTTTCTTGTTATCCCTTGTCTTTACCTCTCTGGCATTTCGGCGATCCAAATCTGAGGAGCTGGGATATCGTGGCAGGAAATTCAAAAACTCCCAGCAATGCTTGATAGAAAAGGATATATTTTAGATGTCACCAAAGTCAAGCCGCAGATGCAGTTTACCTGATTGTTCTAGTGTTTCATCAGAAGTTCCATGGCTTAAAGTGCCTATTCAATTGTGTTGTGAAGCTTGATTAACTTGCTTTATAAAATGTACCAGAATATGCAATGAGCTTTTAAAAAATAACGTAGCTACAAAAATCATTCAAAAACAAATAACCTATTCAAATCTGAATTATACAAGCTGATTTATGCATAAAATAAAGATCTACTAAGTATTATAAGAAACATCACTTTTATCTTTGTCCAAACTAGTAAACTGAGCATGTACTTGCTCAAAAAATTACGCTTTGAAATATCACAGAATTCCTATCCCTAAGATCTACACGTCCAAGGAATTTCATCGCTATGTCCAGTTCTGGTCAAGTTATGAACTTTATTCACGGGGCAATCTGGGCCCATTAGCCCCTGAACCGGGTTGGGGTGGGGGGAGGGACCCCCAAAAGACACAACTAGACCCCAATACCCACAAGTGCACCAAGTCTGAACTTGATACTTGCACTAGTTCACGAGTTATGAGCTCCACAAAATACGGTGAAAACCGAAATCCGGAAACCGAAAGCTGCTACAGCGCTGGCAATAGTGGATTGTTCCAAGGAACACAAAGGAAAGAAGCATGGAACTTAGTTATGTAACTGGATATCATTTATGGATAACTTCGAAAAGCGCAAATTTCGGCAATTGTTGTTTTTGCAGAGCGTAACTGCGGTATCGGATACCACTGTAACTGCAAAAACGACTAATTGCAGATCCAGTTACCATGGTAAAAGATACGATGGTATCTGCAAATACGCAAATAAGGATCCGTCCGGCAGTTACTGAAAACATGGGCTTGCGAGTACTCACTAGGATGGAAAAGGAGAAGGTCCACAAGGTTGCGGCCTCTTTGCGGTGCCATCTGTGTCCGAACGTGCCCAGAGGGCTCTGTATGTCTGTCGAAAAAAAGCCCCTTCGGCCTTTTCAAAGATGATACAGGTAACTCAGAACTATCAGATGACCCTGCAGTTGGCAGCTAGGCAACCAAGCCACGTTATTGTTACTGCCATCTCGGATTTCTTAACAACACGTCCAGGGGGTCGGGGGTTAGGGTAGTCAAGGGGACTGGGGAGGTCCTGAGAACTGAATCTGCATAAGCCGACTGTTATGTCGGTCGCTCCAGCTTCCAGATATAAGCAGCGTGCACTTAAGAAAAACACTTACTTCGAGATACAGTGGGCTGCCGTTAGAACCCATCTCGGGTGTATTAGCACGCCACCACACCAATGGCCGATCGGGCCCCACTTTGGGTGGTTCAAGTGAATGGAGACCTGAAAAGACAAATTTTCTTATATAAGAATTTCCCATGAAGGCGTATATTAGGAGAAATCCTATTCGCCTGCAATTGCAAATTTGCAGGTAATTTGCAGGTAAGGAAACAAGTCAACAACACCATTGACCAGATATTCTCTTAGATTTTCAAAAACTTCACTTCTTAGTCAATAATTGGGGGGGGGGGGGGGGGGCAAAAGCTTCACGTATGGGGGTATTGTTAATGTATGGTATTGCCCTTTTGAGTCTAGTAGGACAACAAATCTCAACAGTGAAAACTATCTTACCAAGGTCTCGTTTCCAAATAAGTGGGCAGGGGAAGCTTCACGTATGGGTGTATTGTAATCGTCGTAATGTTGTCAGTCGGTAAAAAAAAGACTGCGTCCGCACGAAAACGCCGCGATTCTTGAACACAATTGGTTGAGTGGGTACAAATTATCAACCAGTCTGTAAATGCTTGCCCAACCCAAAACATTAAGGCTAGTAACAGGCCCTATCCAGGAATTTTTTTCGGGAGGGGGGGGGGGGGTTGCCTGCGGGTCGGACCGAGGGTCGGACAAAAAAGACACAGATTAGAGGGAAAAGCCTGTAAAAATGACTATTTTTGTGTGTTTGGGGGGGGGGGGGTCGTCAACCCCTTACCCCCCCCCCCCTGGATACGGCCTTGGCTAGTAACATCTTTTGGTGGGGGGGGGGGAGAACAACTTGAACATTTCAATATTGTTACTATTTTCTTGGTTAATAATACGGTGACTGAATCATTTCTACCGCACACGATGCTCCGCTTAATACTTGTTACGATTTTGGGTAGGCACGTGTATTTAGCAATATCGAATTTCAGCTTGTTCATTCACCTTTTTTTTTTTAATTAATCAATCAAGCTTAAGACCGATAACCGATGCCCGACAAAAGCATACACAATTTTATTTCTTCATCGCAAGTAGGTGTACATACGACGTTTTGGAACATAGTTAGTTACTGGGCGTTCATGCCGAAGTTCAGCATCTTCCCCCTAAGTATATACCAGATTTAATTTCAGCTCTGCTCAGTAGCTCAGTACGATATTACTCCCAATTTCTTCGTGTTACGTACAGGCGAATGCAATGTATTCTTACTGTAATTATTAAATCTACTCCTAAACGTGATGACAGAAGTTCACCGCTCTAAAAAACCAACAAGGCTTACTTCATTCTCAATCATTAATTACGTTCTCATGGTTTAGCACATGGTTGTGTTTTGTTTGCCAAAGAGGTCTGACAGTGACATTCAAGCAAGAGTGAAAGCGGCCTTCGGAGCTTCCCACAAATAAGGAGGTATGACGCAGATCAGAGATAATGTTTGCGATTAAACAAGGGATATACCGACTAACGGATGCAGGACAAATCCCTTTGTATTGTTGGCTTCAGTTTTTCTTCGACAGCCAGGCATCACAAGCACATACAGTTGCGATCCCAACTACAGTCAGATCTTGCAATGGACAATAAGTTAGATGTCTATGTTATCAGATGTGAGACTTACTGATAGCAAGCTGATAGACAGATTTATGAGACCGTAAATCAGTCAGTCTGTAAGAAACCGATTAGGTCAAAATAATGGTCGAGTTTCAAGTATTCCTGTACTCAGGTGTTCCTCCAACTCAAGGAGGAATGCAAAAAAAGGCCCTGGCCACGTTGCTTAGCACGTCGGTACACATAATCTTTTATAATACTATATGCTAGACATCGATATATCTTTGAATATTGAATCGTAAATCCGTCGGTTTATACCTCCGTCTTTAAGAAGCCGATTCGGCCAAAGTAGTGTCGAGAGCGGCGAGACTCATGGTCGAGTTTTTAGCTCGGGGTTTCACCCTTATACTTAGGGGTGGTGGAAGTCTCGATCATAGAAATGGTCGAGTTTCAAGCTGTATTTATGTATACTGGATGTACATGAAGGGACGTAATCAATGCCTTAACCAAATTGATTGGCACGCAGATCTCATGCGGTTGGCGGATCTAAACCATAGATCTACTATGATATTATACGGTATGCTTAAAGGTAGATAGATCAACGTGACCGTACATCAGTCCGGCTCTCCCTTCCCTCTGCAAGGGTTCCGCTCCCCCCCCCGGTAAAAAATAAAAATGGCGAAAAAACCCTGGATACAAAACCCCCACACACAATGTTAATAAAATCCAATATATTTTTTTGAAATTATACATGGAGGCCAGCGGCCAGCGAGCCGCCTTCACGCTTTTACATTTAACTCGCGTGTCTAGGGAAAATCCTTAAAGTTTAACCGAAAAGGGCTAGGATACGACAGTCTAGTTACCCATCACTTGTTCGCTTAAATAATCTTGAAAACCCGATGAAAAAGCGTTAGTTTGTTTTTCTGATATTTCCAAATAATCGATTATCCCATTGTGCTTGCCGCTCTTCCCGTTTTTGTGATATCTCTATGGTGCCTGGAACATTTGGCAACAACATCAGCAGCAAACGAGTAAATAAATTGTGTATCAAATAAAAAAAGAAGTGTCTGCAGTCTGCAGTGCCAAAAACTAGTGCTAGCTAGTGAGGTGTCTTGTGTAGTGATAGTGCAGTGAGTTTCGCGGGCGAATTGTGGACGGATTCACCATGGGAAAGCGTCCACATTCCCAACGTCCCTACTGAAGACTACTGTGGACAGAATGAAAATCCCCAATATGTGTTGTAATAATTCAATGTATTTGAATCTAAGATGTAAAAATAAGTTGCCTGTTCAGTTAAACTTTAAGTACTCGCGGTCCAAACCAAACTGGGCCAATCTGGTAGTATCCAATAGCATCCTGTCTTGCTATAGTAGCATCCAGTCTTGTTAATACTACCATGCAGTGGTAACAGTTACTACTGTATGCTATTAAAACTTACAACTCCATATAACTAATTCTTTAAAATTTGTCATCGGGAACTTGACCTACTGAATAAGAAGGCTAATGAGCGGCAGAGACTGACTGACTTCTTCCTGGTGTTTGGATTTTACAGAAAGAAACGGTACAGACTGATTGGTTATGGTTTTCTTTCATATTCCACCGTCTAAATCAATTTCTTTAAATAACCAATAGGCTTTAAAAAGCTTCTTTCCGAGCTTTACGTCTATCGTAAGTCATTTGAACTGACTTTTAGTGTCATAGCTGGTAGTTGAGAGTCAATGTGACATTGCAATACTGTTGCCGGTGTTCATGGAGAGCATCTGATGTCAGATGGTCTAATTAGTTTTTTCCGGACAAGATATCATCAACTTCTTGGAAACCCTGCCATACGTTGCATGGTATCTATTTTAGTACACCTTCGACTATGCATTCAAGTAAGCTTGCGGCAGGAGTTGGTTATTAAGCCCAGAGGCATTACTAGCCAAAATGTTTAGGGGGGGGGGGGAGGAGGTTTTTACCGACTGGCTGGTCGTTTTTACGGAATGTTTTTGCAGAGAAAACTACTCTTTTTAAGATAAAACGATTGTTTTGACAAATCTTATTTTTACGAAATACCGACTGTTTTTAAGAAAACCAACTGTTTCCAAGAAAAAAATCGACTGTTTTCAGGCAAAATCGCGGCGTTTCGCGCCGACACGGATATTTTTTAACGACTGGCCGACAACGTTGGGGGGGGGTCCTCCCCCCCCCCATACGTGGTGCCCCTGACTAAGACCACCTACGCCAGATCCGTGAAGTTTTAAACCAAGGTGGACACATACCTGCCAAGGCCAAGCTCCCCTCTTGCTTTCCTTTCCATTGACGATCCTAGCTTTCGCCTTGTAATCATCACTGTCAAGCATCATCATCTTTGGATCTCGGGCAACGTCCACCTCTTGCAAAATTTCCTTATCCTCTGTAACCTCCATATCTTCAACATTGTCTATACCAGCGTCGAAATCCTCTTCTACTTCTTGCCGAGGTTTACGTTGTCGGTAGAACTGACTCACTCCGCATTCTTCTTGGAATGTCTTTATCGGGGGAGTGGGAGTTGATGCAGTGCTTGAAAAAATCACTGAAATGAAAATCATTTTCTAGTCTATCATATGGTAGATCAGTTATGCGGACACAGAAGGAAGATAGATGAAGACTCGGGTTTTGCCGGCCCATCAAAACGGCGACTCCTGCTAGATACCCCAAGTGCCTTCAGACTTACAGGCTCGAGCTCTGACCTATGAGGTGGTCTTGGGGAGGGGGCACTATTACTTGCTAACTGACGAGGAAGAAAAACTGTATGCTACGACCAGGGCCGTATCCAGGGGGGGGGGGGGCTACCCGATGAAAAATTTGTAGCCTGCGTAGTAGTATGGTAGTAGTACGAAAACGTCTGCATGTAATACTATGTAATAGCAAAGAATACTATAATTCAATGTGCTTCAAATTGGTCTAATATTATGTAGTAGTATCCAGTAGCATCCTGTCTTGCCATAGTAGCATCCAGTCTTGCTAATAGTAGCATATAGTAGTATGCAGTTACACGGTAGCCTTGAAGTAGAAGCATGTAGTAGCATCGTTAGTACTGCATGCTACTTTTTCGTACTACTTCATAGTACTATTTTGAAATAAATTTTCATCGGGTAGGGGGTTACCCCCCCCCCCCCTGAAACATGCACAAATAATCGTTTTTTCCATAGGCTTTAACCTCTGATCTATGTGTTTTTATACTTCTTGGTCTGACCCGTGGACAAGCCGCCCCCCCCCCAAAATAAATTTCTGGATACGGACCTGGGTCCGGCTGCTTAAAATTACACCAGTAGTACATGTAGGAGTGCGAAGTCGAACAATCAAAATGCCACAATCTTCCCAAATTATGCCTCGTCAACATGTTGATAATGCCGACAGTTACATGATTCATTACTTGCAAATGACTTGGACAGAAGTCGTATCGCTCCGGCGGGATTTCGGCAAAATAACGGGGTTGCGACAGACGCAGAAACGGAGAGAATTCCGGAAAAACGGGAAGGGGAGAATCCTGGAAAAACGGAGTCGGTATGTAACAAGGATAATCTAATGCATGAATAGGCTCTATGAATTGAGATTCAGCTATGATATGATGATCTACCAAAAGCTAGACTATAAGATATCCCACATTGCAGATTATGAGAACTAACCTGATCCGGAAATCTTGTTGTCATCTTCCCGGTCGTTCGTCGGAAACCGAAATCCGGCCGAAACGAGCTTTCCGACCGTGTCTCCGCTCTCTTTCTCATCCGGGAACTTGAATCCACCGACAACCGAAAACACTGCCACGAGTACAAGATACGTAATCATATTCCTGTTTTAACTATGACACGGTTTCAATTCGACGTTTGAACTCCTCACCATTTTCTTCGCTGATCTACTTATTCACTTAATTCCACTGATTCTGCCTATAACTGTGAAGTCTTCTCTGCTGCCTCCATGGACTGGTCGACATCTCCAGCTCTGCGGCGTGACTCACTTTGTCAATCAAAGAGGTGGGATCTATTGAAAGAGAAACGCGAACGCACGCAAGGTATTACAGTCACTTGGGTAGAGTCGAGAGTGTACCCGACCGGATTTAGACATTTGACGGCATGTCAAGATCAGCCATTATTGTGTCATGGTGGTAACTTTATCAAACGAAAAATCGTCATTTTACTTGGAAGAAAAAAATAATAATAACAGTGTTGACAGAAGTGTGGTTGTTGTCCGACACGAAACACGAATGTGTTGAAGGAAGCTTTCACCGGGAAAATCCATGGGGTCACCCGTGTCACTGTACCAAACTCTCTACCAGCCATTTCTTCCCTTCTTAAAAGCAACCCCCCTCAAGCCCCATTGAAGCACTAATGACTCAAATAGCGGATTCGTGCTAGTTGTCCATCCTTTTTAAACCTATGTGAACTTTTCTTTCAAAGTGAGGTCTTACGAATAACTGATTTTCACAGCAATCATCATCTCAAACCGATTTTCTCCATGCGGACCTCACCCAACGCGCCTTGACGTATCGGCAAAGCCTCATGACTGGGCAACAAGACCAAAAGGTTCTACGAGATCCCAAATATTGCACATTTATTAGACTTCTTGATCCAGACAATCGGATCTGTAGATTTCCGGCTTCGCCAGACCCCACGAGCCTGCTATTTATCCCTGATCAACCGCTTGAAAAAGTACACAAAATTATTAAGCAGTGGTCTTTTCCGGGGGATTACGGTCAAAAGACTTATCCTCTTCGAAATCAAGTTCAAGTATGGATTCGGTATTTATCGTTACCCTCCACATTGCATCTCTACTAGATTTCAGAAAAATCTTTTACGACTGCTATATTTCCGATTTTACCTAAATTCCGGACGAACAACTTGTTTGGCAAAAAAAAGTTAAAAAACGGATTCAGTATAGATACCTCTATATCCAACCTCTAATCAACTTCCGAAAGAATTAAATTTCTGATTTGAGACAGATTTTGAGCGAACCACTTGTCTGAAAATAAGGTCACATTTGGATTCAATCTTATTTCCACTACTATATCGCATCTGTAATCAGCTTCAGAAAAATAAAATTATACTTCTACCAAATCTCCGGTTTTGACCGGATTACGGGCGAAATAATTATCCGGTACGAAAATGAAGCCAAAAACGGATTCGGCATGTTTCCCGACCCTCTAATCAACTCCCACTTCTTCTCCGACAAAAAAAAAAACGTTCACATGATATGAAAAAGGTCACATCCGGGGAGTACGTATTTTTCCTCTTTGCCATGTTGATGGGGATGCTCTGATTTCTTTTCAGATACCAGGAGCTTTCGCAGGGGTTCACTTGTGTACTGACACAAATCTGAGGATAAAAGATCCTCAAACGATACGCGCCGCGCTAAAGATAAAATACCTGCAGTGATACGTATCTTTTGTGACGTCAAAGGAGATCAAAGGCTTATGCTGAGCTAAACGTAGCTAAATTAAGCTATGCTAACGTAAAATAAGCCAAATCTTCAAGAATATGTGGTGTCGTATAAATTATGTCAGAACATCATACTGTCGAGACGTGAATCGTATGATGAGGACCTAATATAGGATTTGATTTTCCCTAGGACGGTATATAATGTAAACGCGACCGGCGCCTCGCTGGCCGCTCGGCTCTATATATAGACTCAAATATATTTACCGATAGGAATAACCTACAATTTTTCGTGATCTACAACCTCCAGTGATACGATCAAACTCAACGATTTTTTTCCTTGGATGGTACGTATCTTTTTATCCCTAGAGGCATATCCTTTAAGGACACCGCGGCGTCAGATGCTATTGAACTGTGGGAAGCTTCTTGGTACCTTACGATCTACGTCACCAAGAGTGCTTAGTTGCGTTTTTGCAGATACCATGGTATCTGATACCACGGTCTAAAGCCGTTTTCGCAGTTATCGTGGTATCCGATACCATGGTCAACAGGCATTTTGCAGTTATCGTGGTATATGGGCAGTTATTTTGGTATCTGATATTCAGATGACCGTGGTAATTAATAGTGGTATCTAAAAAAGTCTTCTCACTTTCAACATTACCAATAATAGAGACTAAGAGTTCGTAAAATTTTTGAGAAAGATCGGAACTTCGGTATGTCAGTTTTTCTTTTATGTCAGTTTTTCTTTAGTGATGACTTCGAAAAGCGCAATTTCGGCAATTGTCGTTTTCGCAGAGCAACCGTGGTATCAGATACCATGGTAACTGCAAAAACGATTAATTGCAGATCAATTTACCGTGGTAACAGATAACATGGTATCTGCAAAAACGCAACTATTGTTTCCTTTGGTAAATTTGTGCGAAAAGCACTGAAGTTGAGAAGTGCTGTTTCTTAGTTTGTTATTTAGTTTTAGTTTTCTATATCAGTTGTTAGTTTATCCTGTGTATGGCCTTTGGGTTTTTCAATACAAATATATATGGATTCAGCATGTCCCCTTGCCTCTGAATCGACACAAAATCGAAACAATGTTTCGTCCCTAATCTGAAACCCCTTCCCCCACCCTAAAACATAGGGCTACTAGAGCTCATTTATGGGTTTTGGTTATACTTTGACCCAAAGAATCCTCACACCGAGTTTGAAAAAAACATCTCAATCCCTTGGAGATCTATCGTGGTAACATAATAACAGAAGGACGGACAAACTTTTTTTTTTTTTTTCCTCCTCCACTCAGTGACACAAGTGTGGCACTTACTCTTTCTATTTTTACTTTAAAATTATGTTATCTTTACAATTCTATTGATAACTTAACATTTACCTTAATATTTTCACCTTTACTTTTTACAATAAAAAAAAACTATTAAAATTCAAAATCAATGAAAAGCATTCAAATGATTATTGTAACATGAAAACGAGTCTAACACACACCAAACGAACACAAAAAACTAAGTCTTTACTAAGTCTTAGATTTTCCGACACTAACATTTTGGGATCCCAAAACGCTTGGGTTTGAAGTAGATAAGCTCGGATTTAAGCTGAGTTTAAATGCACCATCAGTAAATGCTGAATGAATGTGGTGAAGTTCCGTTTCTTACAAATTGATGTTTCTCTATTAGCTCACCGACGTCTTACCTGGAGTGGAATTCGCAAGACGACAAACAGTGTACGCAATAAAAACCGGCATTATTCCAAGTCACGGATACCAGAAACGGAAACAACTATCGCACAGGAAAACCCAATATCCTCTATAAAAAGATTAAATTTTTGGGCATTTCTACATGTTGCATTAAGTTTCTCTGAGAATTCGCTAGGTAGATTTTAAGCAGTGATCTGTACGCAGACTATTTGTAAAAAATGTGAGTTTCAAATTACTTATTGTTTTGTTTTTACCGAGATGCGCTTCAGCACTTTCACGGACGAAGTTTCTGGATTTGTGAACAAGTGCGCAAGCGCTCAGACGTGGAGTGTAAAAGTAAAATGTTAATCACATTTTATATACCTTTTGAACCAAGACATTTCTCATCCCCAATAACCAAACAAGGACTGAAATAACCTAACCTGTAATCATCCTACTTTAAAAGCTTTAAATGTAAACAAACCGCCAGTATAAATCCAACGAAATGTTGAAGATCTTGCACGAATAGCAGTGTTCGAACACTAAATGGTCTGCCAGCCAGTCCCACCCTTTAAACCTCTTTTCCATTAGCAACGTAATAACAAGTGCAATAAACCAAATCGTAGCAGCCTAAAGCCCCCTTTGTCACAATTCATTAAAACGGCATATCATCGATCATATGACAAAAGAGTCAAGTTTCCAACTGTTCATTAAAGATTAAAGTACGTCGCGTCGTCTTATTTGTTGTTGTTACACCAAATCCTCATCCATAGATATATCTACCCAAATATACAATAGTTGGACTCGAGACCTGTCATTGACAAACTTAACTCATGGGAAATCTGGGCCCACCTGCCCATGCACGGGGGGGGGGGGGGGTGTCCGGACCCATGAACATGCGGATTGAAACCTTTTTTTCCTCAAGTATACCAGCTTAGAGTTTGATTCCAGTCATGGATCAAAAACTTTTTTCATGGGCTCTCCCCAACCCCTATGATCCAAAAGCACAAAGGATGATCACCTTATCTCCAGTTAATGCCAAGTCAAAAACATAAAAAATGGGCCATCTGGGCCCAATTGCGCCTAAACCAAGTGGGGGTGGGGTTTGAGACCCGCAAAAAGTAAAAAGAGACCCCAATGCTCATAATCCTACCAAGTTTCAACTTGATACCTGTTGATTCCTGTCTCGGGTAACGAACTTTACTCCTGGGCCCAGCTGCCCATGAACGGGGTGGGTGGGGGAGATGCAACTTTAAAAGCAATTTCCCAGCCGTAGGATCTACATGTCCAAGGAATTTCATCGTCCTATGTCAATCAATCAATCAATTTTATTTAGAACCCTAATAGCACTAGGCTAACATGGGCCGGAAAAATTAACACTTACTACAATACAAGTAAGACGCAAAGTAAAAAACAATAAATTAGAAACGAACATAGATCATGAACAGTTAAAATGTTTAGTAAAATACGGTTTGTAATGTACAGTTCTGGTCAAGTTATGAACATTATTCACTGGGCAATGTGGGCCCATTTGCCCCTGAACCGGGTAGGTCTGATAGGTACGACCCCCAAAAGGCAAAACTGGACCCCTATGCCCACAAGTGTACCAAATTTCAACTTGATACTTGCACTCGTTATGGAGTTATGAGCTAAACAAAATACGGTGAAAACCGAAAGTTGCTACAGCGCTCGCATTAGTGGATTGTTCCAAGGAACACTCCACTAAAACTCGTTAAAGATGTGCCACGCATATGATTTACACTCGTTACTTTTTTACTTAATACATGAACTGCGCCATTTCTTTACTTTTAAAGTTCTTACGAGCAACAAAACAGCGGAGTGCAACAATGAAATACAAATTGTGACAAATATAATAGAAACATTAAAAATGACTGCAATACAGAAACAATGCTTCAGCTATCAGGCAATGCAACAACGGCCAAGTTTGTATTTATTCATTTATTTTATAACACACAAATAAATCGTTTGGTCAAAAGTATCTCACCAGCGCTTTGAGGTTAAAATGTCACTTTAAGAAGGCTGGAAATCGGATCCGGTCCGGAGCTAATACATCTGAGAAACGAGTTCTTTCCAAATATCAATTTTCATCAAAATTCGACAATAAATATCTCAAGATTCCGGATTAGCCCTCCCTCCACTTCCCCAACGATGGTCGGATCCGGAAGTGACTATTTCCAAGTCAACCTGGCCGGGTCCCTGATATGCCTGACAAGTCTCATCGTCCTAGCGCATCTGGAAGTACACTAACTCATGATCACCGACCAGCCGACGGAAAGGCGATCGTAAAAACTAGCACTCGCGTCGCCCGTGGTCCAAAACCATACTAAATATCGCGCTACGGTGTTATTTAGAGACATGAGTCGATAATTCATTAGTTGCGCTTTTGCAGATACCGTGGTATCTGATATATACCACGGTCTAAAGTCGTTTTAGCAGTTACCCCGGTATCTGATACCACGGTCAAAAGGCATTTTGCGGTTATCGTGGTATCTGGCCAATCAAGTGGTAAGCGATATTCCGATACCACGGTCGGACCATGGTTTAACTCTCGTGGTACCTGGAAAATTCGTCTCACTTTCATCATCACTAACACAAGAGTCTATTTTTTTTTGTCAAGTTGGTGGGAAAGAAGTTATGTCACTTCAGATGTAGCGGATATCAGTATTTCTTTCTGGATGATTTCTAAAAGCGCAAATCCGGACATTGTCGTTTTTGCAGAGCAACCGTAGTATCAAATACCACGGTAACTGCAAAAATGACTAACTGCAGATCCTGTTACCGTGGTAACATATACGCAAATAAGTGAAAAAAAGCTGACGAGCGGAGCGAGGCCCTATCACGGTTCCTAACACTTATTAAACTGAAGCGTTACGCGTTTACGTTTATCTTGACGTGATACATGGGGTGTATATACAGTCAACGCGGTATCGAGTTTAAGGCCCCAAAATCCAGCGCCCAGTTTACCCTGATCAGAGAAACACGCATCGCCAACGCTCGCTTGGTGAGAGATGAGAAAGAAAGCTAGCTCTGTGGAATCGGTAGCAATTGTCAATTCCCTTCGCCCTTTAACTGCCACTGCGCCAAAAAGAGCAGTAGCGGAAGAATAGCAGTTCCTTCCAATTTCAACTGCTGCAAACCCGATGAGAAATTATCTCATAATAGTAGTATGAAGCTGAACGAACAAGACCTAAGGTTTCGATGGGATCCCAAGAATCTAATATTTGATCCAGACAGCTGGGTCTTGTCTTCGCCAGATCCAGTCTTCGCCAGGCTAATCACTAGAGAAAACCAAGTTCAGATATACCACTATAAGCCATATCTATTTTGACGGTACTGACCGAAACTTCCTGCTTTACTTCTGCCAAATTTCCGGTTTCGGCCGAATTCCGAGCGAACTACTTGTCCGGCAAAACAAGAAAATTCAGAATCGAATTCACAGTACGGTATCTCCTTATCTCTATAAAGAACATTTAGTCAATTTCAAATAAAACTTTAACTTAAAAAAAAACCGGTTACAACCGGATTCCGGACGAATTATATGTCCGGTTAAAAAATGATTGTCATTTACAGACCCAGCGTCTCTTCTTACTCCCAAATATGTCATCTAATCAACTCCGAATAAAACTTGTTACTTTTAACAAATCTCCGTTTTTGGCCGGATTCCGGGCGAATTAGTTGTCCGGGTAGAAATACTTTTCACATATGTGTTCAGCATGTCAACTTACCCCTAAACCGAACATTTAAGCAACTTCAAATCAAACTTTTACTTTTAACCAACTTCCCGGTTTTTGCCGGAGAAAATGGTTTTCTCCTTCGTGTTTAACATATTTTCTTACCCCTAATTCGAATATTTAGTCAACTCCAAATGAAACTTTTACTTTTAACCAACTTTCCGGTTTTTGCCGGATTCCGGCCGAACTACTTGTCGGACAAGATAATGTTTTGCAGATACGTGTTCAGCATGTCTTCTTACCCCATAATCGACTATCACATTACCTGTTTAAAAATATTTTGTTTGCCCTTGAATATTTGAACCCCCTCCCCCACCCCTAAATGTAGGGCTACAGAGCCCATCTACGAACTTGACCTTACCCTTGACCCAAAGAGTCCTCACACCAAGTTTCTCAAAATATCTCATTCCCTTCGAGAGTTATCGTGCTAACAGACGGACAACTAGTTATCGTGCTAACAGACGGACAGACGGACGGACGGACAGACGGACAACTTTTACGATGTCATGGGTATCCCTCCACGTACGTTTTGGGATCCCAAAAAGTAGCATGCAGTATTAACTGATGCTACTACATGCTACTATAGCAAGACTGGATGCTACTGCAGCAAGGCGGGATGCTACTGAATACTACTGCTTAAGATTAGCCTAGTGCGAGGCACATTAAATTAAAGTATTCTGTACTACTGCATATCAATACATGCAACTTTTTCGTACAACTACCATACAACTACACAGGCTACAAATTTTACATCGGGAAGCCGTGCGCAAACCGTTTAAAAATCCCTGTTCGAACTATAGTGCGATAGTGCCCTTTTATGAGACGAAAACGTGCTAATATAAAAGGCTATCCGAATTTTAGTTGAGAATAAATAAGATAGAAAGATCAAGTATTATACCGAATAATTCTGGTATCGAAAAGTAATTTTGCTAAATTCTATTATCATTGTTTCGGGAAAATTGTGTCTAATGCTTGGTATGTCGCTGACGGGAAACTTTCCTCGTCCATTTGGTTATTAGATTAATAGGATAAAACTGATTTTCTATCTCTCGAAGGCAAAGCGCGCGAGGCCAAGCACCACGTACTTCGTACAACAGCTTCGCGTTATCTCGGGAACTTATATGGGGGAGGAAGATTATCGTGAAATAATACTTGAATAACGCCCATATGAAGAGTTATGAATACATAGCATGGACCAGCTGACACATATATTGTTTGCAGAAGATGAAACTCGGGCTCGTCGCAACGTTCGTCGTGCTTTTTGCTTTCTTCTATGAAGGAAGCGACGCGATCAGCTGTGACATTGGTCGCCCAGCCTGTATCGTCTCTTGCAAGGCGCAGAACTGTGCCACTGGATACTGCGGATCGAACAAGATCTGCCGTTGCTCCCGCTGCGCAAACGGAGGTAGCCTACCGAGCATCCCATCGTTTGGCGGCGGCAAGCCCAAAACTCCCAAGCCAAGAACCACCAGAAAGCCCAAGAAGTAATCTAGCCATTATCGCAGAAGGCGACTGAGCAGACACAAGTGTGAAATCACATGTTTTCGCATCATTTTGTCCCAGTTTTGTTTTTATGAAACTGAAGCTATAGCGGTTTATTATGCTTTCAGCTTAAATGTTTGATAGCTCTATCTAGTAGCGTCGGTTACAGTATCCTAGCATGTTGTTGTAATTCTATTTGCATCATTACACTGTCATAGTCTATTGAGTACTCGATGAAGTGACGCAGCTTCCTTTCCTGGGACGCCCCCCAAAAGCAAGAAACCGTAAAAAGAAGAGCGAAAAGTTTTATATTCGATTCATAAATATACAGAAGAATGAAATACAATAACAAGCAGAAAATCACTCAATTTTGACTAGAAGAGCTTGCAAAACGGTCGCTCCTTTCTCCTTTGTCGACCATTCAACATAGTCGACGGCCTCACCCGTTGGACTCCGCCTTGAAGATGAAGCCTCTAACTTCCTATGTTCCGAGACCTTGTAAGACCCTGGCTGAACTAGCAGCTGAAATGCCAGGTGGCAAGAGTACAAGTTCTTCTTGTACCGAAAGGGCACTCCAGCTTTAGCTATGTTAGATGGCATTGATGGATAAAACACCAGTCTTGACGTTTCGGTTTCTTCCCTTTTCGAATCATTGACAGAGCATGCTTTTGGACGGCACAAACCCAGTCTATCAACTGGGTATACCTGCCCTGCGTCAATTATCTGTCGTACGTGGGACGCATCAACGGGATAGTATGCACAGTGCCATCTATCGTGACTTTCAACACCGGTGGGCGTACCCTCTCGCGGTCTAGGAGGGGCTAACTGAAATCGGCACCAGCCGACGAGATTTGACTCCTTGGAATTTTTCTCGGTCTCCGAGAGTTGGGTTCGAAGTTTAAAGCAATCAGCGCAGAAGCAAGTCATTTCCGAAATGAAATAAGTATCTGGAATGCCACTGAAAAGCCGGAATTGCTTACACAGTTGTTTATAAGCGCACTTCTGTACAGGCGTGGCGCTGACTGAGGCGGCAACTAGTGCCGCGTTGTGTCGCTCTTTCTCTTTAACGACACAGTCCAAATCCGCTTTTTCATCATAATTATCAGAACTGTGATCGCCCACAATGAGTTGCACCTCTTCACACTGACCGTAGAGATCTACGATGGCATAGCATGGCTCTTCAATTTCTGATGCCAATTTCCCAAAATCATTTCCGTTAACGACTACGTGAAAGTCGCCGTCTTCCGAGTGAAAGATTCCGATGGTTGATTCGGCCTCAAGATTGTCAAGATTAAACGGCAGATGGCTTTTAGCGATATGGCCATTTACAAACAGCGTTTTGCCTGCAACTATCCACGAATTACGTCGGAACGACAGCGCACTGACGGGCAGCGGGTTTTTCTCGGTAGGTTGGCACACGAGGCCAACCATTATTGACGAGTTCCACCGCTTCGTTAACTTGTCAATTTTGACTTCAAACTTTTCGCCACGAACCAATGGAGCACGACTTAAGACGATTCCCTGGTTGTAGCTAGCGGTACGCTTCGCTACCAGACCCCCATTTGACAAGAAAATATTACGACCACGAATCTCACTAAAACCCTGTTCGCATGGTCTTGGAGGTAAAGAGTCTCCAGGGTCTGTGTTTTTGTTCACTTCTTGGACAAGGGATGCCGGTAAATTAGCGCTAAGAGATCCCATCGAAAAGGACTCGGCCATAGGCGAAATTGCTTGATAGGGGGCGTTACAGCTAGACACAATTCGGATGCAGTCTACGCCACCATTAAGCTCAATGAACGGGTAAATCGGACACTGTTGGGTTGGAGCGGAGACGCCCAAGTCTATACTATTAACCTGAAACGTGACAACGCCGCTTGCACAGCGTTTCATAGTGATTCTATCTTCTGCACATAGGCGCTCAAAACAGGGAGACGTGAATTTCTGCTCAGTGTTGCCATTGTGGTACAGGGAAAAGGAACGGACATACCAGGCGTCTATCTCAGATAGACTTAAGGGTCCTTTCCGAGTTTCACTGGTCTGGCTTTCGGATGGTTCCCGAGTAGTATAACCAAAGGATAAGCTGCCTGCGTACTGCGGATGTCGGCTCTCGATACGAACTTCGAAAGTTTCGTCTTTGCTGAGCTGGCGCGACCCAAAGACCAGCGCGTGACGGAAGTCATTGCCTCGCTGAGCCATCGTGACGTTATCTGCCAGCGAAAAATGGGTGAATCACACAAGGACTGGGATTCCAATCAATGTTTGGACGAAGTCGCTACCCTAGTTCAAGACTGGCGCATGTCCAAATAACCAGAAAACAGTCAAGTTTCAGGAGAAAACTATGCATTGAATTTAGGACGTTGTATTTGCTCATGTTTGTTGGGTTTTGAACAGTTATCAACAGTAATGAGCATGATCTAGCGGTGCTAGTTAAAATTAGATTCAAACTCTCATTTCTTGTTGAATTTGACGCTAGGAAGGGCTGAAGTGTCGTTTCAAAGAGTTTCGCTATGTCTTGAACTAGGGTAGCGAAGTGCTTTGAACTCTCTTTGAGAATTTGACTTCCGACTAAACGTAGTATGAGAAAATTAAAAGTTCACAGAAAAGGTAATTCACGAAAAAACAAGTGGAGCATATAACTAATCAGTTTAGTGCTTAAATTAAAGTTCGCAGTATATTTTTTTTTCAGGTTTTTCTTCTCCCCGACGGAAAGACGGAAGACCAACACAAGATATGCAATTCAGAACAATATAATATTTTTCCTATACAAACAACATGCATAATCGACACGAAATGGCGATGGTAAAAAAGGGGGGGGGGGGAGGGGGCTGCTGTGTTAAATGTTACCAAGAATTCGAAGAATTTTCCTTAGGCCTTTTTTATTATGACGCGTACGTTTACAAGAGTTGTATGTGTTACTGTACTATAAGAAACGCAAGGATGCGCATCCTTTGTTATCAAAATTCTCACAGTCCTGCAAATATTACGTATCCAGGAGATGGAAGGATAAAAACACTCTGGAAAGAAAAAAGCCACACCGAATCGAGCTTACCTTTCAAGGTGATGCTGGACCCACAGGCTGTCGAAAACTTGTGAGGAGACGTTGAATCCGTGTTCAATTCAGGACGAATGAGAGACCCCTTAATCAGCGGCAAACCAGGTCGCCGGAGAGGAATGTGATTGAGAGACACTTGTGCGCACTGTCCATACAGATCAATAATTGCATACACGTCTGAAAGTCGAAAAATATCGTGAGGTACGATGATCGCAGTAGATAGGCAGACCAAGTGGCGCCATTTGGACGGGGGGGGGGAGGGGGGAGAGGGAGGGAATAGGAGAGAGATCGACCCTGGATACGGCCCTGCATCCTAATAGCATTTCATTTTCACTTCTACCACGATCGGCTCCATACCCTTGCGTCCGCTGATGATGTTCGAGGCAACCATTAAAGGAAAAGTGGTTATGCGACTAATGGGACCCTTTTACACCTGCTTACTTGGGACTCGTCCCCGTAACGTACCTATGTAACTTTTCCAACTTTCGACACTTTCGTACGTAGACTACAGTTCCACTTGGAACCATCACTACGTAATTTTTAAGATTCCAAGGTCTGAAAAATCGAGATTCAAGATGGAAAATGACTGAATCTATGAGAGAATCGATTCAATTCAACCTAAAGCATATTTACGATAAAAACAAATTTATGAAAATAAATAATAAGAAATCATTCACCAGGCAGGTAAGTGGGGAAGTCAGTCCTAGACGTGCAGATATGGTATCGTACATAGATAGGTTACTATTTATGTTGTCTTCAGAACCGATTCAACCATCCAGAGTAAAAAATTCCATAATCTCAAGTAACAAAAAAAAATAACTGCCTCTAGGTCAAGCGTAGCTCTGTTCATGTGTGCGAATGGTTTAAAGTTTAACTGAAAAGCAAACTTATTTTTGTATCATTTAGTTGAATACACTGAGTTATTTGGATTCTGCTAAGAGATTTTTTGATTTTACACTATCTGCTCTCGCAGTGAGGTTCAGAGTATCTACCGCTGTCCCCACAGCGTAAATTCTACTATGACGCGGAATATTTGAATCGGCAAACAGACGCTGCTTTTCAGTGGGCGGTGATAAGCTGGCGAAGACTGCTTAGTGCCTCAGTGCCTTTCTCGTCAAGCATGCGACACAGGTAGTACCACAAATCTGACAGGGTAATTCCACTATTTGAAAATTGGTTATTCATGAACAGTGGAGCAACCAAGTAACGCATTTTCATCGGGTCTTCAAGCCTCTCCAAGTGAATAAGTGAGGGGTAACAAGACTGTCCCTTCTCTGCCCTTTTCAGTTAAACTTTAAGTAAGGAATACATGCTATAGGGTCGGATTCAAATCCGGTTTCGATTCCTCAGCATAAAATGGTGGATTCGGATTCATAACTAGCTATAGCTTCAGACTCGAACTATTTCATGATCGTGTTCATCCCTGGTTAGCCTGACTCCCACTTCAAATAAAGAACGACTAGGATTGCCTGACTGTTACTACATGGGAAAACCAGGTTAATAACGGCCTATGGCAATAATTGCCAATGGATAAAACCCTTGTGTTTGAAGTTGTCTCAGGATTAAAATTTCAAATACTTTAAATATCAGGAAAGAAACAAGAATCTATCTCAGTTTAGCATAAATCGCTGATTTATGCTAAAGAGATACCCTATGCAAAACGCTGGATACCCTAAGCCGAATGATGCATACGCAACCCCTTAACTGTCACAGTGTAAAAGAACTCTTGCTGGATAATTTCTGAATTTTGCACAAATCATCAATATTTCATTGGGTTAGGGTGCCCACAGGTACCCAGCATTTGGCTTAAGAGTATCCAGAGCTGGGTATAAGGGAATCCCAAGCCAGGGGTTTGTGACTGATTATCTCTTTAGTTCATCAGCAAAAAGACACTCGGAACTTACTTGGTGGAACGAAGTCTAATGCAGCTCCTTGATCCCTGCCGTTCACATAGTAGTGAAGGGATCCATCGGCGTTTCTGGACATTCCAAGTCGCGTTCCTACAGGTAAAGTGTCAAGGTCGCAGGGATAGCCATTTCGAACGAGCTCGCCATCTCGCATCACAGTTGAGCCACTCAGCATCCATGTGTCGTAGTCGATGTCCGTCAATGTACTTGGAAAGTCGAGCTCCTCGGGTCGGATGAGAGTAACACCTACGATTTGAAACACTAGTTACGCTTAAGTTTGAAGATGTCCTCAAAGTACATTGTTTCTGCTTGGTTGAAACTCTGTTTGGTCATATAAACACGCTCTTTCTTCCACCAAACTATCATAAAAAATGACGGAACTGCACAAGCTTTCAGGTTGTTTATTGCAGTCTCTCGCCCCTTTCCTCACCACCTGCCTCTCTGTTCCGATCTTCTGCGGCGCCGAGATCCCTCAATTCCTTTCACTAGCATAGTGAATCCTAAGTGAATAATTGGTAATTGGATGTTATTAATTAATGGCAAATATGAGAGAGACACCTACGATATCAAACACTAGTTTATTCAGGCGCTTAAGTTTAAAGATGATCTCAGCGCTATGCTTGCGTAAACAGCGCTTGTCCTGTGTTTATCCTAAGCTAAAAAATCACTTCCCATAACATAACCACGAGTGTAGCTATGTCATAGCACTTTCGTACAGAAACCGGTGGCAACATGGCGATGGTATTTACAGCAGAACGGTAGAGCTGGAAGCCAACAAAGAATGAACCGAACAACGCAGGAATGCAGCTTGTGTGATGAATTGCTTTCTTTGTCACAAAACAAATATACTGAAACATTTGCGAGTACCATTTAAACTGCACATCCTCATATTAGTGTTATAAACTTCTAACAGTGTTTGTTCCATCGAGCCTCAGACGACTCTCAAGCGCAACAAGACCAAAGGTTTCGATGGGATCCCAAAAAGTCAATATTTGATCCAGACAATTGGGTCTTGTCTTCGCCAGACTCCTTGAACAGTATTAATATTAAAATTCAGCAACAGATAAGGCCAAATAGCTAATCATCTGAGAAAACCAAGTTCAGATATGGATTCAGCATGTGTGTTTACCCCTATAAGTCATATCTGTTTTGACGAAAACTTCCTGCCACTTCTGATTATTTCCCGGTTTCAGCCGAATTCCGGAACTACTTGTCCGGCGAACAAAGAAAGCTCAAAACGAACTCAGTGTATCCCCAATATTGAACATCTAATCAACTTCAAATAAAAATTAAACTTATAACAAATCGAACTATATGTCCGGTCGAACTATATGCCCGGTCGAACTATATGTTCGGGTAAAAAATGATTTTCATACACGGATTCAGCATCTCTTTTTACCCCTAAATCGGATATCTAATCAACTACAAATATAACTTTAACTTTTCCGGTTTTGGCCGGATTCCGGGCGAAGTACTTGCCCGGGTAGAAAATTGTTTTCACATAAGTGTCCAGCAAGTCTTCTTCCCCTAAATCGAACATCTAATCAACGCCAAATAAAACTTTTATTTTTAACAAACTTTCCGGTTTTGGCCGGATTCCGGGCGAACTAATTGTCCGGCGAGAAAATGGTTTTCACCATCGTTTTCAGCATGTCTTCTTACCTCTAAATCGAGCATATAATCAACTTCAAATAAAACTTTAACTTTTAACAAACTTTCCGGTTTCGGACAGATTCCGGGCGAACTACTTGGCCGATGACAAAATGGTTTTCACCATCGTGTTCAGCATGACTTCTTACCCCATAATAGACTATTACAGTATATGTTTAAAAATATTTCATTTGCCCCTTAATTTAACCCCCCTCCCCCACCCCTAAATGTAGGGCTACAGAGCCCATCTACGAACTTGACCTTACTCTTGACCGAAAGAATCCTCACACCAAGTTTCATCAAAATATTTCATTCCCTTCGAGAGTTATAGTGCGCGCAGACGGACGGACGGACGGACAACTTTTGCAATGTCATAGGTATCCCGCCACTTACGTTTTGGGATCCCAAAACAAACTGAATTGTCTAACCTGCTTCTATGGAGCCAGACCATCGCTCCACCATCTTCTCAAGGACAATTTCAAAGATTTCTCCATCGTGAAGTGGCCGATTGGTGATGACAATAGCATCGTTGAACTCTCCTACAGCGTGGGGACGACAGGCCGTTATTCCGTTATTCAAAACTCGCGCTTTCCGGCCATGCAGCTGGTGAAAGCACAAATCTCTGGAAACAAAAGTCCAAAAGTTGATATGAGAAGAAACAACAAGAGCAGAGGCTCATATGGCACTTGCAAGGCAGGGCAAAAGGATAAAAGTAGGAATTTGCTAATAAGAGGGTTTGCTGTGACCATTTGTAAGCAAAACTCTTGATGATCATGGGCCCCAGGAAATTGAGAAAATGCATCGTTTGGTAAAAATTATACTATTTTTGTAATTGGCTGTGGTGATGCACATTTTAAGGGTGCTAGAAATTCACCTGTAATCAAAACCATTGAAGCAAAAAATGATTGTTCCATAGCTTGATCGATATCATGAAAATGAATATTTTGCTCAACAGTATTGTTTGTACTTTACGGGATTCGTTTATAATAAAATTCCTTGAGGCAAAAATGGTCATGGGCCCTTATGAATACATTTCGTTTGGTAAGAAGTATTTTTTTGACTTTTCGGTTTAGATATGCAGTTTCAGGATGCTAGAAATTCATTTTTAAGCAAAATCCTTGTGTCACTAAGATCATGGGCCCTTGGAGATCATGAAATGAATCATTTGGTAAAAAAAATAATAGAAAAATTCACTTTGCAGTTAAGATGCGAACTTGAAAGGAACTAGAAATTAATTTCTATGCAAAACCCTTGAGGTAACAAGAGCTACAAGCTCATTTGGCACTTGTTACGAGTGGGTGGTAAAGAAAGTTGATGAGTACGTCTTAAAATAACCCGCCATCTAAAAATGCGGTTTGGACCTAGAAATAGGATATCTAGTTTCATACAAGTCTGAGCATTTCTGGGATCGCCTCGGACCATCTAGGGCATAAGACTTTTCTACCTTCCAAGGTTCAACCCAATCGATCCAGTCGTTTGGTTCCTAGACGTGCCACACCATTTCCGGTACCCCTCCATCTCCTCGCACTCGGCCGAATCTGGTTCTACTCCTAATTAATCATCTGAAGCATTTTCTCGTACCCCGTATAAAGTTTCACTCGAAACAGAACATTTTTTTTTTACTTCCCGTGACTCCCCCCCCCCCCCCCCCCACAGTTGTCGGATCCGGTTTGAACCCTAAAATGTGTCATCTAGGGCATATAATTCCACTACATTCCAAGTTTCATTTAACTTGTTTGACCCCTATGGGAGCAACATCATCTTCGGGACTCCCATCCGAACTCCCCCCCCCACAGTGGCTGAATACGACTCCGAAACGTAAACTTCGCATCTCTGACATCTGCTCTTCCCACCCATCAAGTTCGACAGGAGTCGGAGCATATCCTGTGAGAAAATTTCAAATTCCCGCTTCACCCCCCCCCCCCCCCCTACCTTGGTCGGATCCGGTCCAGACGCCAAATAACAAATCAAGAACGCTTAAACTAGGTAATGTCTAACTTGCATCCCATTCTGTCGATGGGTTCGAATTCGTGCATGTCAAAATGTTTCCGGCACCTCGCCCCCCCAGCTCCCCCGATCGTGGCTTTATGTGGTTCGGACACATGTTTTGCTTGTCCAGGTAAACTGTTCTTACCACCCATGAAGTTTCACTTGAATCGGACCACCCGTTCGCAACTTACGGAAGTCAGTGATTTCCGGATTCCTCTTCCCTGAACTCCCTAAAATGATGTTCGGGTCCTAGATCACAAAATTTCCTAGGGCATTGTGTGGGACGTCACTAATATGCCTGCTAAGTTTCATCGTCCTTAGAACATCTGGAACTATCCTAGCTGGCGATCACTGGAATTCCGGGAAACCCCCTCCATCTCCCCCTACAGAGCTCTGATACTATCTGGCTCCGCCAATTAAGACCTAATGCGTGTTCTCCCCGCCAAGTTCCATCCCAATCCCTCGACTTAGCTCTAAGCCTTTCAATAGTTTTTCGGTGCCCACTCCACCCACAAGTACTGAATCCGGACCGGACTTGACACCTGAGACGATAGCTCTTTCCACTTGCCAAGTTTCATTCAAATCCAATCACCCATTCAAAAGATGCCCATGCCAATAGATTCCGGATTCCCCGTCCCTCCACTCCTCCCACAATGGACGAATCGAGGAAACGACTAGTCACAAGTCAATGTGTTCGGGTCCCTGACACGCCAACAAAGTTTCATCGTCCTAGCACATCAGGAACTACCGAACTCGCACGATCACTAGAAATATGCCCCCCCCCCCCCGCCAACTCCCCCACAGTGCCCGTATCCGGTCCTGTTATGTCAACGACGTATCTAGGACTTGTTCTTGTTCTTCCCACCAGGTTTCATCCCGATCCCTTCACTCTGAGCTTCCAAAAAATGTCCAGTTCCCCCTCCGACTCACCACAATATCACCGGATATGGTCTGGATTTAAAATGGGACGTCTGAGGCACAAGGTCTTTCTGAATATCAAGTTTCATTTAAATCCGATCACCCGCTCAACAGCTTAGCTTGCCACTAGATTCCGGATTCCCAATCCCTTTACTCCACACACGATGGTCGGATCGGGTAAGCTAAATTCTCTAATCAATGTATTCGGGTCCCTGACACGCCTGCAAAGTTTCATCGTCCTAGCACATCACGAAGTACCGAACTCGCGGGATCACTAGTTCGGATCCCCTCCCCAACTCCCCCACAGTGACCGGATCCGGTCCGGTTTTGTCACTCAAGTATCTAGGACTTTTCTTGTTCTTCCCACCAAGTTTCATCCCGAACCCTCCACTCAAAGCGTTTCCCAAGAGTTCCGGTTCCCCCCTCCACCCCCCCCCCCCCCCCCGATGTCACCGGATCAGGTCCGGATTGAAAATGGGAAATACGAGGTCTTTCTATAAATCAATTTTCGTTAAGGTACGATCACCCGTTCTTAAGTTAAAAATACCTCACTTTTCAGGATTCCCCCTTCCTCCAGCGCCCCCAGATGGTCGGGTCGGGGAAACGACTATTCTCAAGTCAATCTGTTCGGGACCCTGACAATGCCTGCCAATTTTCATCGTCCTAGCACATCAGGAAGCACGGAACTCAAGGGATCAATAGAAATTCGGACCCCCCACCCAAACTCCCCCAAAGTGAGCGGATCCGTTCCGGTTATGTCAATGACGTATCTAGGAATTGTGCTTGTTCTTTCCATCAAGTTTCATTCCGATCTCCAACTCCACTCCAAGCGTTTTCCAAGACTTCCGGTTCCCCCCTCCAACTCCCCCAGTGTCACCAGATCCGGTCTGGATTTAAAATGGAACGTCTGTGAGACGAGATCCTTCCATATATCAAGTTTCATTAAAATCCGATCACCGGTTCGTAAGCTAAAAATACCTAATTTTTCCGGATTCCACCTCCCTCCACTGGCTCCACCCCCGTCCAGATGGCTGGATCGGGGAAACGACTATTTCTAATTAATCTGGTCCGGTCCCTGATATGCCTACCAAGTTTCATCGTCCTGGCTTGTCTGTAAGCGCCTGAACTGGCGAAACTGGGACCGACTGAGGGACCGAAGTTACACTCGCTATTTGGCACTTGGCCGAAGGGCAAGTGCCATAAAAATGATCATGGGCTCATAGGGATCGTGAAAATGTACATTCAGCTTAAACGAATTTTTTGTATTTTGCGGATAAGATGAGTACTTCAAGGGATAGCCGAATCTGGGAAGTGACAATTTCTTAGTCAATCTTGTCAAGTCTCCAATGTTGAAGCCAAGTTTCATCGTCCAAGCACATAACCTTAACTCGCGATCACCGGAATTCCGGACAACTCTCCCCACAGTGCCCGAATCTGGTCCGGTCCATTAATGTATCTACCTTATTCTTCCAACCAAGTTTCATCTCGATCGTTCCACTTTAAGCGTGTCACAAGATTTCCGGTTCTTCCATCCCCTCCACCCCCACATCCATCGGATCCGGTCCAAACTTGAAATGGTACATTTGAGACACGATGTCTTTCCAAATATCAAGTTTCATTCAATTCAATTTATTTCTTACCAATATCAACATAAGATAGTTTGGATGCGTCTCAAAGAAGACAATGGTACAAATCTCACAATACGCACAACTGAGATTATAAATAAATATACTAAATCAAAATCAAAAATATATTTAAAATTACTCAAATCTTATATTTACAGTTTAATTCAACAGTCAATTTCTCTAAGCTTGTCTTCATTAAAATTCCGAACAAAATAAGGCACAAACGACTTCTCATAGCGGATTGTCCTGCAGGAGGCGTTTGTAGCTGCTCCATTTCACTCAGCTTTGATTTCAGCCTTGTATTTGGGCGACTTTTTGTCACTACTTTGTCCATGAAGTCTGGCAGAATGCTTCCGATGTATCGGGGAAGGAAGACATTTCTTACCGAAGTCCATCAGTAGGCAGTGCCAGCGGCTGGAAAGCGTTTGCAGTCTTAGCGTTTCCAGACTTGACTCGTAGTCCTTATACTGGCTACCCAAGATGATCTTGCAGACCCTCTTTTGTAGTGCTTCAAGCTTGTCCGCCTGATCCTGTGCTAATGCTGCATGCCATAACGGACAGGTATATTCAAGGCTGGACCGAATGTGTGTCTTGTACACTGTTAAGAGAACTTTCTGGTCCTGGGAGAATCGTCGAACCACCGCAAATAGTTGAAGAAGTAACCCGCCTTTCTTGATTATATTGTTTACTTGGGTTTTCCAGCTCAAGTCGCTGTCAATGTGGATGCCAAGGATTTTTACCGATTTTGCTGTAGATAGACCAAGGCTTTGGATACACGGTACTTCTCTTTTCGGGAATACAAAACCTGAGGATGGAGCTCTTCTCTGTGCTGAGCGTTAGCTTTACATCCTCGCCATCACTTGTTAGTGTTTCAATCGTCGAAACCAAGGATCTTCACCTGTCGGGTCGCTTAACTTGCGGAGTACATTGATTGAAAGATCATCAGCGAATTTATATCTGTTTTTGATGTCTTGCAGGAGTCGGTTGATCACGATCAGAAGACCAGCGGTCCTAGCTTGGTTCCTTGAGACGCTCCGCAAGTTATCGCTTTCACCTCCGAGATGACGTTCTTTAGTATGACTATTTGAGAGCGCCCAGAGAGAAAACCAGCCAGCATGCGCAATGAGTGCTGGCTTGCTCCCATTTTAGCCGCTTCTTGTAGAATTGTTTTGTGGTCCAAGAGGTCAAACGCTTTCACAAAGTCAGCCATAATGGTGTCGACGACGTCTCCATTATTTTCCAGGTGTGACAGAACTTCATCGAGAAACCGGACTAAATAGTGATTGGTACTGCATCCAAGGCGGAATCCATATTGCTGGGGTCGAGTTTTTGTTGTATCTCCTCAAAGAGCTTTTTACAGATGAAGCCTTCAAGTAGTTTTGAGAACAACGAAGTGTTTGAAACTGGTCGCAGCTCGTTGATGCTGGCTGGTTGTTTCTTCTTCGGGATAGGTGTTATGTGCGCTGTCTTGAAGCATTCAGGAAACTGTCCTTCAATAAAACTTTGATTGAATATTGCTGCCAGCGGCGCCGCAATCTCTTCGGCGCACATTTTAGCAAGACTTGGCGGTGTTTCTCCGTGGAAGGCTCCTTTGGTTGGGTTTAGTTTCTGCAGGGCTTCGGTAACATGCGTAACTTCGACCGTGGGGATCTCAGATAATGGCGGTAGGCCGGGAAGAGACTCTAAACCA
Source organism: Branchinecta lynchi (assembly GCA_023053575.1). Taxonomy (NCBI): domain Eukaryota; kingdom Metazoa; phylum Arthropoda; class Branchiopoda; order Anostraca; family Branchinectidae; genus Branchinecta; species Branchinecta lynchi. The sequence continues at coordinate 21,642,665 of JAKZAP010000001.1, forward strand.
GGGTAATTTCTGCACGCTTTTGAAAAGTGCTCACTTATTTCGTCCGTGGTAATAGCATCCCCGTCCTTGTTCTTAATTTCATGCTCATTCGTTTTCTTCCCGGTCATTGACCGGATTGTTTGGTGGAACTTCCGTGGGTCAGAAATTAAGATTTTGTCGATGCACTCTTTGCCGTAATCTCTCTGCTTCTTTTGTTTTCTTTACTTTGAAATTCGGAGGCTTTTCCATTGTCGAGATTGTCCTTCTAGTTCATAAATTAGGTCGCGCGAGTCGATAAGTCGCTCAAGCTCTGTGGTCATCCAGGGCTTAGCTTTGAGCTTGATAATGGCAGTTTTCTCAGGAAAACTTTCGTCGTAAAGCGCTTTAATCTCGGACAGACAGTGCTTAGCCATGTTGTTCGAGTTGTCCATGCGGTACAGCCGAGTCCAGTTTTTTTACTGTAGTACTTGCTTGAATAGAAGGACTTGTCGCTCTGATTTCGGCATGTAGGTAATCGTTTTCTTAGTTTGCTGCGGAACATGAGAGCACGGCTCCCACAGGACGACTTGATGGTCGCTTTTCCCGAGAGGTGCTAGCGTACGAGGAATCTTGTAGTGCTCCAGTATAGATGTGAATACAAGATCTAGTATCTTGTTCTCACGCGTCGGGCGAGTCACGACTTGTTTAAGCGATAGTGATCTCGATAGCCAGCTAGCTTTCAGGTCATTGAAGTCGCCATTAGCTTCTTTCTGTCTGGTCCTCTAGGAGGGTAGTAAACAACACAGAAAAGTAGTAAAGACACCAGACGAGGTAGGTATTTAGGTTTTGTCCATATCCAAAGAACTTCGAACAGCGGGTCCTTGGGAACCGGCGGATTAAGAACCCGAGCTGGGATAGAACTTTGCTGATAAAACCCACAGCCCATCTACGAATTCGATCTTACTGTTGACCCAAAGAATCCTCACACCAAGTTCCATCAAAATATCTCATTCCCTTCGAGAGTTATCGTGCTTACAGACGGACGGACAACTTTTGACATAGGTATCCCTCCACTTACGTTTTGGGATCCCAAAAAGGAAACAAGAAAGAAGGGGAAAAAAGAGGAAAAAATCTGGAAGAGGACATCACAGCTCTTTTATACGTAATGTTTGCGAAAATATAAGATCTGAAAGGATCACAACAGATAAATTATCATAATATCTAAGTTTAACCGAAAAGTGCTTAGACAGAACAATCTAGTTATCCATCAAAACTTCCTCGACTTCCGCTCTGAAAGTTGTGCAAAAGTAGCAAAGATACTTACGTATGAATTAGGTCTCCAGGGGAGGGCTGATACATCGTGCTTGCCGACAGCGACGTCGTCATAACCGACCCTGGAGTGTCACATCCCTCTTCTCCAACGGTAAGTGCACATCTGTCAAGGATCGTCGCTTGAGCTGCTTGACCGTACAAGTCGATAACGCCGTATACGTTGGGGGGAACATTGGAGGCGGCCGCTCCCTGATCCACGCCGTTCACGAAAAAGTGAAGAACGCCACTGGGAGCGCGTAGGACACCAACCCGGTCACCGTTCTGGAAAACATACCATTTTATCATCACCACATTTTACTGAGGAGCCCCGCTCTCCGCCAATCTACTACATGACACTATGGCTGTTTCTGATCTTTCAGGACACGGAATAGTGCATAGATAGTGCATAGCCGCTAGATTCAGTTAAGGCTCGAATGCTGTATACAAGTTTGGTCGGATTCGAATCCTAGCTTGCAACATCAAGCTTCCACAAGGACGTTGATAAGTGGGGCTTTGGTAATAGAATTGTTAATCCTCCGAACAGACTAACCGAGGATGCGGTTAACGCTGAATCGATCATAATTTCAAGTGCATTACTGATGGGGTCTTTAACTCTGATCAGTTCGATGATTCAAATTTATCAGAGTTATTTAGAAGCGAAAGCCTTTTCTGTTGCTTTGTATTATTACAAATTGCCACTTTGAATTCCGACTAATTGTGTGATATCTGGACCGGGGATCTTCATTTTCCTTGATTTTCAGGTTCACCTGGTTACAAATACGACAATGCTGGACAATACACTGAAGGCAAAAATAGTTTATACTTGAGCAAGATGACACGCAGAGTTTCGTTTTTTCCGCCCGAAAGTCACCTGGTGTGAAAACCAGACAGACTCTCGATTAGGTTAAGCATTTTGAAGCACATAAGCAAGTTTCGATTCGGATTATCTTCAACATTCCTGACCCAATGTGGATACCTTTGATATCGTAAAAGTTGTCCGTCTGTCCGTCTGTTAGCACGATAACTCTCGAAGAGAATAAGATATTTTGAAGGAACTTGGTGTGAGGATTCTTTGAGTCAAGGGCAAGGCCAAGTTCGTAGATGGGCTGTAGCACTACATTTAGGGGTGAGAATTGAAATTAAGGGGCAAACAAAATATGTGTAAGCAGCTAATGTGATAGTCGATTACATTGTAAGAAGACATGCTGAACACGATGGTGAAAACCATTTTCTTGCCGGATAAGTAGTTCGTCCGGAATCCGGCAAGAACAGGAAAGTTGGTTAAAAGTAAAAGTTTCATTTGAAGTTGATCAAATGTTCTATTTAGGGGTAAGCAGACATGCTGAACACTTCTGTGAAAATTGTTTCTACCCGGACAGCTAGTTCGCCCGAAGTCCGAAACAGGAAAATTTGTTATAAGCAAAAGTTTTATTTGAAGTTGACTGATGACAGATTTAGGGATAAGAAGAGACGCTGAGACGTATATGACAATCTTTTTTCTACCCTGACATATAATTCGTCCGAAATCCGGTTGTAACCGGAAATCTTTTTATAAGTCAAAGTTTTATTTGAAGCTGATTAGATGTTCTTTATAGAGATAAGAAGATACGCAAAATTCGTTTCTGAGTTTTCTTTTTTGCTGGACAAGTAGTTCGCTCGGAATTTGGCCGAAACCGGAAATTTGGCAGAAGTAAAGCAGGAAGTTTCGGTTAGTATCGTCAAAATAGACATGGCTTATAGAGGTATATCTGAACTTGTTTTCGTCTGATAATTAGCTTGGCGACGACTGGATCTGGCGAAGACGAGACCCAATTGTCTGGATCAAATATTAGATTTTTGGAATCCCATCGAAACCTTTGGTCTTGTTATTTGTTACCTTCAGCTGGTCCAAATTCTGTCCATAATCGTCTATGATGGTCGTTCCATTGTGCATAACTCCATTGCCGGTCATGATATACGTACCTGACCTAAAAAACAGTATCAGTGAAAGTAACATCAACAAATTAACAGATTCTCACTCATTCGATAAAGCGTGTTACGGCGAATCTTCCTGTTTAAAATGATGCCTCTTCAATTAAAATTGCAGTAAACTATTCAAAGATATTTATAGAACGAGCCATTTTTCCTGAGTTGACTGAGAACTTTAAGAATGGACTTGGGAAATTAATTGTCCTGTGAAGTTGGTTGATAACAGAGACACTGTATTCTCTAAAGGAGTTTAATTTGAAACCAACTGATGCGGCGGAAATGGGGGACAGACCATTACCAGTCGATAGGTACCTTTATTTTCTGCATAATACTAACATCAGCCAACATTATTCAGAACTAAAAGAAACTGAATCGACCCTTTATGACAACGAGTCAGTCAATCCAATCACAAACTCACAAATTATTCAGTGGGTTAGAATTCATACTGGACACCCAGTTTATTTATGACAAGATGGCTGATTGTCAGCTAAGAATTATATACAAAGCTTAAAACAAATTATTGAAAGAAATACATACTGCCGAATATTTCACTGCAATGTTACTGTTAGAAGGGTGGAACACGCTCTAAGAGCTAAATTTCTTACCGAACGTTCGTCATTGTGGCAGGATACTCCAAGTCCATCGGGGAGTGTGTAGTAACGCCTATCTCAATAGACCCAGCCCATTTCTGGACAATTTGATCAATGACAACTTCGAAAATCTCATTTGGGCGCAGCGTTCGTGACGTAAGGACGACGCCATGGTTGAAATCCTCGGACGCACTACAACAACAAAGAAGTCATCGGTCGAAGAAGTCGTGCGTAGGGTTGATTTCTAAGTAAAATACTTCTTGCAGACTGATTGTTAAGGCGTTTTTCCACGATCCACGAGTGTTGTGGCTCGGTTATCGATTTTGGCCGGACGTTCTAATTTAGCGGCAAACTAATCTCCAAATAATAAAAAGTCGATAGACATACAACTGAGGATCTACATAGAATGTTAAGGACATCCCTGCCTGAAGTTATTTTCATAGAGATTTTATTCTATTTTCAAAACATCTAAAAATACCAAAAAAAAAAGAACAAACAGATAAAACGGCGTTTCCGCGAGGTCCAAGTTCTGGGTTGAATGTCTCTACTGAACCTGACAATAAAAGCTGGTATTCATGTGGTCAGGTGTGCTTTAAAGAAAGAGCTTCGCGTGTGCCGGGACTGTTAACGAACGTGGAGCTCGGGGAGGGGGTGGGGGGACTTCTTATTCCTGTCGGTTCTGCCCGCTCTCAAACTTCAGAACCTTTGAAGGTGGTTGAAACTGCTGATCTTTGTTTACCGTAGAGTGTTATATGGCCCCGCTTGTATCCCTGGCTAAGACGTACGCTACATCGTACTCGGTAGCTTGTCGGTCTCGAGACGCCTTTTTCAAGGACTCTGACTCGTCTTTCAAGGAGCTGTCTGTCAGACCTGTGGACTCGTATCGAGACAGTCTCGAGACGGTCTCGAGACGCCTTTTTCAAGGACTCGGACGTCTCTCGGACTCGCATTTGTTGGACCTGCAGCAGCTCTGAGTAGGGGTATGCTTCTATTGAGCGTTAGTTAACTTTGAACAGTGCAGTTCTGGGCCAATTACGACAAAATGAAGAACCAAAACACCCATTCGGGCGTTTTCAGGAGCCCTTAACTAGCACCATGGCTGACTGGTAGTTTGCTTCCGTCACAGCAAGTGGGTGAAAATTATACTTATTCAAAGTTGACTATCTTTCAAAGAACTGAAAGAAAAAAACCTCTTCTGTAGGCAACAAGAGCACAAGAACAAGAGTGTTTACAAGAGCACTTACTGAGGCCTGTGCGCGGTTTTTCCTCCATTCACGACGGCAGCATGCAGACCACAGTTGGTGTGGAAAAGAAGGGGATCGTCAAGTAGAAGCTCTTAAAAAGAAAATGAAACCCTTGATAAAGGGTTTCTTCCTCCTTCTTTGTGAGAAGGAGGAAGAAAATTTGGACCGTTTCCTCCGTAGATGCCCGAAACTTTCTGATTTAAGGAAAATTTCGAGCAACACTAACCCTACCGTTATTACTCGAGTGGGCGTGTACATAGATAAATCTTTAGAGTTGAGAAGGAGTCTGATTGTTTAAGTTATATTTTTGTTTTTGTTTGTTTGTGTATATGGCCCGTGGGCTTCTGAAATACACTAATCTATATCTATCTATCTATCTATATCTTCGAAGGACACTCCTCCTTTGCTTTTGCACAGCTTCACCCATGACATTGGCGCAGGCCTAATCTTCCAAAAGGGATTCCGAGAATCCCCTAATTTGAATCACGTGCTATCATATCTACTACAGCCTTCGCCTGTGGCGACATCTTCTGTCAATTTGCATGTTTTCCTTGGGGTAGTCATCTTCGGAATTTGTCCTACTGGTTGGATGTCAAGAAACGCATCATAACCGACCAATAGGAGTGCGAAAGATCGTCGGGTAGGGTGCAATCTCTCTACTCTGACCCCCCACATCTTCCAGTGTAAAATATCATTAGATGGATAATTCGCCGGGAGAATAAAAGCCGCTAGATTGCGCCGTGACGCCAGTCGTATAAGTCGTAAACCAAAAACAGAATTTGGCAAAAAAATAGGTAAAAATAGGAACAGAAACGGCTAAAACGGTCATTTAAAATACTAAACAGAAACAGAAACGGCTACCTGGTTTCTATTTTTTCCCAAAAAAACAGAACAGAAAACGGTAGTAAAATACAGAAACAGAAATGGTGCCGAACCCTACTCCCTTTCCGATTCGGTAGGGAATCGGTTCTGACAGTTGCTAGTGTTCTTGTTTTTGGAAACTGATGTTGAACTTTAAGTTACAAGAATCAGAATTAACAAACACGAAAAATAAAGTGGATCGAGACTAGTCGTCTGGGAACGGCGAGAATCCGCCTAACATCTCGTTACTTGAGAAGTTTTCGTCAACCTCTACTCGCATCATTCATTATATATATTCGAATAATTCGTGTTTGTGTCTGACAAGTTTCTAATATATTTGGACTAGTGTTAATATGGACGATAACCAGAAAACTGACTTGACCAAACCATTGGTTTTGAGAATAAACTGGACTGAACTGAACTCGTCCGTCCCCGGGGCAGCTAAGCTATGCTACACAATCGAGGACAAATCTGGTATCCGGCAGTCGATTGATAAGTGCGGGAATATGCCTTCGTAAGCAGCTTTCACAACGACGAGTTGTAGGGATACGTCGCGTATGCGTTTTTCTTTCGTTGCGCAAAGGTTGCATATCGTAACTTTCACACCTGTGCGGAAGCTTCCAAGGTGTATGGGTATTTACGTTATCCTTACTCAGTTTCTTCGGGGGAATCTTTTGTTTGTTTCATCATTACTAAGTTTTCTTCATCATTAATAGTTTTTTTTTTCTTCAGTTTTTCTTCAAAATATCCTTTTTTCACTGACAAATCTGATGCGTACGCGTCGAGGCACCACAAGAATAGAACTTGCTTCTATTCTTGCGTTTTATTTGTCTGCGTAACCTCTGCGTTGCGTCGCCGCAAACGCGACGCAGAGGTTGCGTAGCACAGTGTGAAAGGCTCAACGTGTCAATAGTTGCGTTTTTGCTGAAACCATGGTATCTGTTACCACGGTCTAAAGTCGTTTTGGAAGTTATCGTGGTATCTGATACCACGGTCAAAAGGCGTTTTTGCAGTTATCGTAGTATCTGGCCAGTTATCGTCGTATCAGATATTCAGATACTACGGTCCGACCGTGGTAACTCGTCGAGGTATCTGAAAAGTCATCTCACTTTCATCGAATTTTGTCAGATTGGTGAGAAAGAAGTTTAGCACTTAGTAATATAACTGGATATCTATCTTTCTTTTGGGATGACTTCGGAAAGTGCAATTTCGGCAATGGTCGTTTTTGCAGAGCACCGTGTATCAGATACTACGATAAGGGCTAAAACGACTAATTGCAGATCCAGTTACCGGGGTAACAGATACCATGGTATCAGCAAAAAGCAACTAATGTGAAAGCGGCTTTCGCCTTGGTTTTGCACATCAGCAGGTGACCTGGAGCTTACCATCAGCTCCTGAGGACTGCATGTCCAGAAAGGCCATCGAAGTATTCCTCCTCAGCGTCAAATTCCTTTCGTCTCTGCTGTCCGAGTCGACAATCGTCACTCGCACGGTCATACCATAGAGGTCAACGACTCCCCATACTCGAAGAGGAACTTTGTTCGACGCGACACCTTGGTCACTACCATTGATGTAATAATGAAGCTCGCCATTCGACTTGCGAACCATTCCTGTAACAGAAAAACGCGATTAGCTTCGTCATAGCCTTTTACGTCAGTGCAACGGAATATGAGTAAGTGGTGTGTTCGTGCTTAAAGGTTTCAATTCATCGTGACAGTCCAAATAGATCAGTTTGTAAACAGAAGCACATCGAACCTGGCCCTGTTCTTATATGGAGATGGAATGACATACCTCCATTACTCAGTCGCGGGCGCAGACATTTACCTTCAAGGGATCCTGAGTAACTTCTGTTGATAGCCACTGAAGGGGGGGGGGAGGACAACAGCTACCCACTACAGTAATATGGATTATCTTCAATTGTTCTACGGAAATAGCCTGAACTTCTCCAGAAACATGAAGTGCGTTAATTAGAGTTTTGAAATTAGTTGGTGGACTATTCCTGATCGAACTTAAAAAATTTGAATGCCAGAATGTTTAGCGTAGAAAAGTTCTATTTTTTTGGTTTTATAGGTTTAATAGGAAACAAAAAAAGGTATGAGTAGGTTAATAGTAATTAGTTACATTTATTTAATATTTTATAAGACAATGGAGTCCTAAATGCTGAATCGACCAATAGTTTCAAGTGAATTGTTGATGGGATTTTTAACTCTAATCAGTTCGACTACTCAAAATTTCTTAGAGTTATTTAGAGGCGAAAGCCTTTTCTCTTGCTTTGTATTATTATATTATTATTATTATTAGACTTCTAAATTATATTCGATAAAACTGTTTCTGGTTTATTGGTAACGGTACAAGTCCCTTGTGTAAAGTGCCATCTCTGTATTATTATTTATTTAATAGTAATAAAGTATGGTAGGTTAAAGTTAAAATTATTAGAAAAAATAGTTTTGTAAAACATTATTAGTGCAGATGACATAATTAAGGAAAGATTAGGGTAATAGGCTACAGGACTTGATGCGGAGGAGGAGATGTAGCATCAAGCTGCTGTCAAATCTAGCTTGAAAAGTGCGAGAAACTTCAACACCTGTATATAAATTAAAAAAGTCTTTTATTTAAAAAAAAGCGTCAACGACCCTAATATCGTCTTTTTTTGACGAAGAAAAGATCAGATTGCTCTGCACAATATGCAAGCTGCCAATACTTGGTGCGCAAGTCCGTGTCTCAGTGGGGCCTACGGTTTAGTTTGGGGTGGGGGAGGGCCTGACCCTGCAGGACACCAGGATGGGTTGCACCCAGATGCCCATTGCACTTCCTGGTTGAGGGCAGAGAACAGCACCTACATCCTGTAAGGAAGGCCTGCCGAGGCTGAGATATGCCTACCTTTACCCTTTTTTTTTCCACATACAGGCTACCCTGTAACTGACCATCTGAGCTGCCTGTAGATAAGACGCTCCTGCTCTTGAACATTAAGAACAATTACAGCGAGATTCTTTCCAGTAAATTTAACATTGGTTTCATCACTACTGGTCCTGACCTCAGTGTATTTATTTATTCATTTATTTCCCTCAAAACTGAAGCGTACAAAATAATGTATAAAACAGAACTATGCCTAAACCATCTGGTCCATTCAATGACACATAAATATTATAAAAAATACACACGATTTCGCCAACTAAGTTACACTTATTTACGCACTATATTATTCATTTGTTAAAAAATGGGTACAGGTTGTGGGTTTGGAGGGCTATAAGAGTTGGTCATCTTTTTCCTGAAAATTAAAACTGGGTCTTTTACTTTAAAATTGGAAACCAACTGCGAATTATTGAAAGAAATGGGGAACCCAAGGAGAAATTTGGAAAATTTGAAATATGATATTTTAATAGCAGATATGTCGCAAATTCAAAAAAAAAATTCTAGGATTGTTGCAGCAAAAAGAACATGAGGTAAAGCAACGGCGGTGAACAACGAGCCGAGGATGTCTTTCCTGTATCGCCCACGAAAACGAGGCCAAATGTCTTGCGAATTCTTTCTTGTATATGATTGACAATTATAGACTGAGAAACCTTAGCTGACGATGCATATGGGATCCCTAAGTACATCACTATATCACATGCGGAAAAAATAATCCCATTACCGCAATCAAGACATTCATTTCCTTCCACGGTGCTACTTACAACACAAAATTGGCATTTACCGCACTAACGGAAAGGCCCTTTGCTGACAAAGAAGTGGCACGACGGTTAAAATTCTCAGCCAACGCAGCTTTTGATTTACTCAGTAAAATTATGCCGTCGGCATAAGCTTGGTAAGAAACATCTCGAAGAGCCGAAATCTGGGATATTCGGATTGACCTGAGACACTCTGCTAGGCTAACATTAAATATATAAGGAGATAAAATACCACCTTGTCTCACCCCTCTGCCCACTGGCAAATAAGAAGAAAACAGAAGAGAACCCAAAGATACCCTAACCGACAGCCGGCTATACCAAGAACGCAAAACACGACAAATAGAGAGTGGAATACCCCTAGAAAGAAGAGCCAGGATTGCTGAAGCGTGAGATAAGTAATCAAACGCTCCTTTTATGTCAATTAAAAGAGCGTATAGAGTTTCACTGTTATTTCTCGATTCAAGTGTTATCTTTGAAAATGCAGCGTGGGCATGATCACGACCCATACCTTTCTTAAACCCAACTTGGTTTTCTCCAACATCAAGGTTTTCAAAAAGACGTTTAATACAAAATTTACCGAATATTGACCCACGGGTGTTGGGCCGGTAGAATCCCATAAAAACAAATTTCGCTTTCCACTTTTGGGAATGAGGGTGATAGTACCAAGCTGGAAAGAAGATGGAACAACCAACCACCAACATCAAATTAAAAAAACACTGGACAATCAGAAAGAAACTCGGGAGGTGCAAATTTATTATGATTAGAAAATATTCCGTCGTGATCCATTGACGACTGTTTTTTTTAGCTTTTTAGCTGCATTATTTAAATCTTCACCATCTACAGAGAAATCAATTGCGTCATTATTTAAAGAATAAGCAATTTTCTCTAAATCATCGGGCACATCATGCGACGCTGCAAGAACTGCACAATGTAGTTCCCAGTCCTCTGGAGACGGACCATTATTACTTTGTGGTTGATTTAATCGTTTAGTTCTTCGGAGAGCCTTCCAAAGCTTCATACGGTTATAGTCAACTTCAGTAGAAGCATTTCAATTAAAATATTATTATGACGGCGCAAGTTGGCTTGGAAGGCCGCCTTCGTTTTCTTCATTAGAATAAAAGAGGGGCTATCACACGTGGTTTTCCTAAGGACCGCCACCATCGAAAAGCATTTTTGGCTTCTCGATTCGAATCTAATCAAACTTGATTCATCGACCAGCAAGACTTCTCAGTCCCAAATTTCGAAGTTTTAATTGTAAAATACTCCTCTTGCATCAATCTCTTTAGTTTATTGGGGTAGACCTTTTCCGGGGGTCAAACCTTAAGATCACTTTACTTAAGGTCACCTGAGGCTCTCGAGGACACTACCGACTCCCCATCCATAAATAGCTGAATTCGCTTACCAATTCGATCTCCTTCCTTCAGTTCATCCAGGTTCACATGGCCGTACTCGTGACGTATCCCTCTACCATTCGTTAGAATCCCACAGCCTGACATCATGATTGTCCCCGAACGGAGGTTCGTCATCGTGGCGGGGAAATCAAGGGTTGAGGGGTCGTGAGTGGTCACTCCAACTTCGATGCTTCCTGACCATTTATCCACCTATTTAAGAGGATATTTTCAAGAGTGCTGGCGAATAGTTAATTGGAGGGGATCTACTGGCATCTCTTCTATCATGCTATTTTCCAAACAACCCTTAGGATCTTTTTATTTATATGTGTTCGATTCTACAAGGGCGGTTGTAGTAGTACGTATGCTCTTTTATGTTATTCCTAGCTACCCCGTGGAATTATGAGCTTCAGAAAGCCCTGTCCTTCGAGACTGTTTTGTATTGCAGCTTAGACGTTTTAGCCATTTTTCGGCCAAGCATGGTCTGCCAGTCAAGCAACGCAAACTTAGCTGAAAGCTTGACGGTCCGCCGACAACTCTTGCAAAAATAAGGGCATCAGAAGCATAACAAAATATATTTCGGTTTGGAGGGATTGGTCGACCAACAGATCAATCTTGTATTTCGGACTCCTTTTCTTTTGTTTTACTTTCACCACTTTTTAACCACGGCGCGCAGTTCTCAAATGTTTTGCGTCGAACCTCCACTTCCCAGAGCAAGAAGTCTGGACAGAGTCGCCAAGAGCCAACACGAACATCGTCGATCTCAGGGGGCAAGTATTGATATTTTCGAAACACAATATTACTGAACCACGTTATCGTGAAAAGATCATTTCTAGTAATAGTGGCGATTTAAAGCTGTATATAAGCCGCGTTCGATTCATCAACAGTTATCTATTATTGTCGACGACCATCCCTAGATGCCGTTTTATTCAACTACGGCGCAGCGCTGTTGTTGTTTTATTTAAAGCTGTAGTCATAGTTCTACACATCTGTCGGATAATATCCGAAATTCCCGACGGAATTTTTTTTGTTCGTTCTATAATTTCCGTCGAAGTTCTAGCGATGACGAAAATCGTTCGTCTGTTGTCGTTCGATTCACTCGACGAAAAATCTAATTTCCGTTGAGAATGACGTCGTTTTCCGTGAAGAAAACGACTATAAACAATTTTAGGATAACGTAGGTGGATGACAGTTGGTGAATCGAACGCGGCTATAGGCAACAGCCTATACGTCAACGCAACAGCCTATACGTCTACGCACTTTAATTACTTGAACTAGCACTTCGAAGTGAGGAAGGTTCAAAGGCCTGATCTTTCTCGGCCCGCTAAGTCATAGTTAGTTGATTGCTTCGTGAACGATCGTTTAAGGTGTAGAGTTTACTTCAGACTATTATACGAGGACCGTGAAGTTTGTGTGACGTCATGAAAGAAATAGGGAAATTCTATTGAATTTATATTGCAGAATATGTATTTGTACCTATATATATATAGAACCGAGCGGCTACCGAGGCGCCAGAAGCATTTACGTTGTAAACCGTTCTAGGGACAATCAATTCCATTAGTAAATGGGAAATATAGACTTCTTGTGTGACGTCACGGGCCGCGAATAATCGACTGAAGTATACTCAGCACCTCGTTTAAGCCATGGAGAGGAAAGACTAGACAGATAAGGCACTTACCAGCCTATCAATCCTGATTTCGAACAGCTCATCGTCTTTCAACGGCCTGTGCGTCATCACAATTCCGTTATTAAACTCGTCCAATGGTTTCCTCCTCTCAGCCGTCCGTCTATTTGCTGACAACTTCACCAGCGATCCACATCTAACATGAAATCTCAATTTGTCCCTTGCCTTCGGACCCTGGCTCGTCGAGGCTTCTTGGACCTGGTTCGAATCATTTGTCAAGGGAGCAAAAAAGCAGGATCCTGCTTGCTCCCTGTCCGTTACGATTGCAATCTGTGAGCATTTCCCGTACAGGTCAAGGACAACGTATACGGGTTTTGGAATTTCAGAGGCAGCAATGCCTTGTGCACAGCTGTTTATGTAGAAAACAAGATCACCTTCCCGCGTGATCATGACCCCAATTCGGTCACCTTCTTCGAGGTTGTCCAGATCGACTCCATATGACTGGATGATCGGACGACCGTTACTCAGGACAGAACAGCCTAACAGAAAAAAACAAAATTAAATAGAATTAAAAAACTGTGGGAATTGGATTAGAACGAAAAAATATATAGGCCTATAAAAGGAAAACGAGCGTCATAAACCGTCATAATGGCAGTATAAGTGCAGTTTCATTACCCAATAGACGAATAGGCGTGTCATCTCGTTAGAAGTTGACTGCCGGGTAGGCAGCTGGCAGTCGCTGAAACACACAAATATGCTGGTTAGACGCCTATACTAGAATATTTCCTAGAAACACGTTTATTATTTTTCAAAGTACATTTCTAGCACGAGTCTAATCACACCTAACTGAAGATATAATTGAATTTTCCTCTTGTCTAAGGTGGGCCTCTTTGGAAAGATTTTACAAGGGCACAGCCTTGAACTTGAGCTAAACCATGCATGAACCCTAAAATTCTGTGTAGAGATATGTAGGCTACAAATCTGTTTCTAAGATGAAAACTGACTGACAGAACCACCACTAATCAGAACTTCATTTTTGATGTTTCCAGAAAATGTTGGCTCTAGCTATTCATTTGACTTACCTGACATGAGCCATGTGTCATTCAGTAGTTCAGGTGAACTAGATGGGATAACATCAACAGCGTCCGGATCTTGGGTAGTTACACCAATTTTAAAGCTGCCGGTCCATGAGCTGATTATTTTTGTTATCTTAATTTCAAACACTTTATCATCAGGCAGAGTAGTGTTGCTAAATACAAGACCATCATTAAACTCTTGAGTGGGGCTCCCACGAGCAGCACACCTTCCATCATCAAATATAGTTACTAGCTTTCCACATCTGGGATGAAACTTGAAGTTAGACATTGCTGTCTAGCATACCAAGACTAGCTTCAAGCAGGTGAAGGCTTATGTGATTTCACCTCAAGAACCTAAAAAACAAAATCTCTATGTAGGCTACTGCTCAAAACAGACTTCTACAACTTATGTTTCCTTTCGACACAAATGGTTCTTTGGTATCCATCAATTAAAATAATGTTTTCTTTTTGTTTCAAAAGAGGTCAGGTTAGCTTGAAAAGAAAGCCACTTGCTTCATCTTTACACAGTGTAGTATGCTCCTGTTTATGGCTAATAACGCAGAGAAATTTACAGCAGAGGTATGCTTGTGTGAATGTTTGTTGACTTTGGACTTTGCCATCTCATGCACTTCCTGTGACTATAGTCAACAATGTGTTAGCCAAAGTAGGTAATTAAGGGTCTTTGAAAACACTTGATTAGATATTATGGATGTTCATTCTCCCATTCAGCCCAAAACTGCACTGTCCACATTTAAGTAACTGTTCAAATTAACACCTGTACTGTTTATTACTGTACCAAACCAGTAACTGACCATTAGAGCAATCGTTGTACTTTTGGCTTTAAAATCTTATGATTTCTAGGTATACATACTAAAATCCTGATACAATCTGTTTAGGGGGTATCATTACAAAGCTTGGTTTAGGCTGGCTCTTCAGAACCAGTTGAAAACAAAGAAGGCTGTTTGTCCTAAAACACAAAATAAGTCAACAACCAAGCTTACCAACATACATAACCAGTGTTAAGGCCACCTCAACAACCAGTAAACCAACCCAGCAGATAGATTACTTTGACATAATCAGCAAATAACTGATTTACTGATAACCAGTCAGTGATTCTGTTCTTGATCAGAAATAGGCAGTGGCCCAATTGCTTGATTTATCTAAAATAGATACTTCATCCTCTGTGAATTGTACCCACCCCTGCCCCACCTTCACTACAGAGGAATTCCATAAACTATTATTTTAGACAGAATGTCTGTCCCGATGAAAAATTTGTAGCCTGCGTAGTAGTATGGTACTAGTACGAAAATGTTGCATGTAACACTATGTAATAGCAAAGAGTACTATCATTTAATGTGCCTCACACTGGTCCAATCTTATGTAGTAGTATCCAATTGCATCCTGTCTTGCCATAGTAGCATCCAGTCTCGCTAATAGTAGCATATAGTAGTATGCAGTAACATGGTACCCTTGAAGTAGAAGCATGTAGTAGCATCGTTAGTACTGCATGCAATTTTTTCGTACTACTTCATAGTACTATTTTAAGATAAATTTTTCATCAGGAAGGTGCAGCAGGTTGATTTCTACTAAAGTTGGTTGATTTCTACTAAACTGGGTCTACAGTTACTTGGGCTTGAGACTGCAGGAAAGGACAAGGGTCTACAGCAGTCTAGTACACTAGCCCTTTAGCAGTCATGGTTCTGAAACATCTAGCACCATGCCAGAGTGCTAGACGTTTGAGCACTCTACCGACTGTACCTTCAGCATACGGTGCACACATGAAAAATGGCCTTTCGAGCCAGTATTTACTGTGTAACAATAGAAATTGTGTTTTTTCATGTGTGCACTGTATGCTGAAATCCATGCACCATGCACGAATGTCAAGGTACAGACACAGTGCTGGTGCTCAAACATCTAGGCTCTAGCCTCAGGCCTCAGGCATGGTGCTAGACGTTTCAGCACCATGACTGAAGAAGGGCTAGTGTACTAGACTGGATCTATAGAAGTGTTTGCATCTTCGGCCTTACCCCAAGACAGTAATCAAGTAATCTATAGGTTGTGACTGGGTTGTGATTAACAGTTTGTTAATGAGAATTTTTTTTACTTTCCTTACACATTTCTTTCTATCTAACCAAATCGATATAGATAACTCAGCGTCATCTTCCGCCTGTCGTCGATCTTCATCTGTTTGGTCAGGCAGAATGAAGATTAGCATTTATCATGGGAAAGAAGGAAGGAAGAAGGAAGGCAGAAGGAAGGGCCTTTTAATTTGTACTGCACTGTGTATGTACCCTGCCAAGCCAAGCCGAATTTCAGGCTAAGCTAGTGGAAACTTTTTGGAGAAATTTTAACGAATAGGCTAGTAAGCCTTCTTTAGGTTATTAAATTTACCACAAAGGTGAGTGTTCTATACTGGTTCTATACAAGTTCTATAGGCTAGGCTGTTTCTACGACTGTTGACCTGAGCAACTGTCTGACTTTGATCATGTCCTAGCTCTTATAGCTATTATTGTAGCTATTGTTAATGCGGAAGGCTCAGTCGAGCTTCTTCCTGTGCATCCAGAAATCAGAGAATAGCCTTGTTAGACTGGCAGCTGATCCATTTTTCGCGTTACTACCAGTAGTTGCTAGTCTTACATATTAGTTTAGTATTAGGTTTGTCTGTGTTTTGTTTTGTTTGTTTCGAGTAGTATGTGGTTTTTTTGTTTTTTTTTGTGGCGTAAGCTGAAATAAAATCGATTGATTGATTGATTCAATTCATCATCATTCATTGTTTTGTAGAATCATTAACTGCAATATTTTCTTTTTCTCTGCTAATACCATTTTCGTACTACCGTAGCTTCATTGTCCATTGACATTGTCTCCAACAGGCTCACAGGTCTCCCATCTGAGCTTTTTTTTGTTGATTTTTTTGTCCTTTTATAGTCAAATCTGGTTCTTAGTTTGTCCTCTTTTTGTTTATTTTCATTCAGCTTCTCTTTCTTTGTTGTAGAAACCCGCTCCAACTGGTTTTGTCCCGAACCTCCAGTCGCTGTTTTCGCAGAAATAAATTTGTAACTCTCAAACAGTTGTATCAGTTTCAGAATTCTTTTCTGACATGGTAAAGTCAATGCTAATCAGTGTTAAATAAAAATCACGGACAATGTACGGGGTTTCTCCAAAATGAGCCGGCCACATGATGCAGAACTTACTTTCATGCAAAAGAAAAGTGACACTAACTTCCGTTTGCTGTGATTGCAAGATTGCAACTGGGGGAATTTTTGACAGAAAAAAGATATAGCATCTAACAGCTCTGAAAAACTATGGTGTAGTTTAAATTTCAGTAGTGAGGTACACACATCCAATGTCTAGACCTGCTCCCCTCTGCCTACACTAAGCCCTTTTTTGGTACCCATGCTCAAAGGTTGGGGCAGTGGTGGGCATATTACTCATATCTATCTCTACCCCTTTTCCCCAGATGGGTACGAGTATACAACATATTTGACAGTGCAAAATGGATACGTCAGCTGCATTTTATTAGAGCTAAATTTGGCCCTTCTTTGCCAGTGTCCTCTTCAGCCTCAGTCCTCTAAACCTAGACAAGGAACTTGTGGAGAAACAACTTGAGCTTGAGCCTCCAGCTTGAGCGGCTTGAGCCTGAAGAGAACCCTTGCCAAAAAGGTCCAAAGCATAGCTCTAATAAAATGCAGCTTACCTATCCATCTTGCACTGTCAAAGATGATTTGCAGTCAGGTTGGGGTGAAAGAAATATTTATACAATAAGTACAGAACTTCCATATCCTAGATATGCCGACAAGTATTCTTCTTAGCTGGAAGGAAGAGACAGGTGATACCAAAACACAAATATGAAAAATCTACCATCTCAGGTTCTCGACAACCTAATCTAGCAGCAAAACAATCAGCTGTATCCAAAATGGAATCGCAAGCACCAGCTTTAACTCCAAGCGATTTTCATGAAGAGATTCACAAAATCAGATACTTAAGCTAAAAATCTTTCATTGTTTCTCCACAAGCTCATTTTCGATCTGGGCCTGAAAAGTGCCCTAGCCTAGAAGTGCCAAAATATAGCTCTAATAAAATGCAGCCGGTGTATCCGTTTTGCACTGTCAGATATGATTTGCAGTTGGATTGGGCTGAAAGAAATATTTAGTAAAAAACAATTTCAGTGTCAAATAAATTCTTGGTTTGTTTAGTTACCAAACTACCCTGGATACTGGCACTTTCTGTAAGAAGGGTACCATTTTTAGTTGGACTGCCATAACCATTGAAATGTGCCATCATAATCTGTTTCAGAATGACAGAGGGCTCAAGGCCTAGGAATGGCAGCAGTAAAAGTACAGATTGGACGAGGCTTGGGATATCTTCTGATCAGATTGGTGGGTACACAGAGATCGACACAAGTATTAGACAGCCAAATCTTCAGGACGAGAGCTATGAGGGCGAATTTGCTCGAGCCAATGAGTTGTATCACCAAGAGCAGGTAAGAATCTTTGTGTTTTATCACATTCTCTGTGGTTTCTGTTGAAGGTTTTGGATTGGTCTAATCACAGTGCGCACGAGTTCATCAATAGCTCGCTAGAGCTTTTGTATTCTTTATCCCTTTTTGCTCTTACTTTTTCAGAGTCTCAGTGGAACTGATGGTGTTGTATTTTCAACTTTGATTCTAGGGAGATCAGCCATGGTGGAAGTCGAATTTCTTCATATCCCAACCTGTCCTTTTTGGAACGTGGGATGGTGTATTCACCAGTGTAATGATCAACATTTTGGTGTCATCATATTCTTACGAAGTGGATGGATTGTCGCCAATGCTGGGATTGGCCTGGGAGTACTAGTAGTGCTTTGTTCAGGTTAGTAAAATTACTCAGGTACCCGTCTTGCGGTTAATTATTCTACGGCTAGTCTTCTAGTCAATGGTCGGGTCGCAGTCCGGATTGCACAGCTTGGGGCTTGATCTTGGGATCCAGATTGGTTAGCCTATGTTGTTGCGCAAATGCTAGCCTTCTGTAACCAAGCCACTGGTCTTGTTACAGACGTATGTGTACTGTCGGGGCTCGAGTGCGTAAATATCGATCTACAGAGGCGAAGCTGAAAATTGTAAGGACTCATTTACCCTGCTGAATGCCGTCGAGCTTCACAGTTCCGTCCTGCCAGTAAATTTCTGTAAAAATGAAATTCGTTGCTGTTTTTTTATTATATTCTTTTGTAACTCACGTGTTAAGAACGCTCGGTCTCCTTCTTGCCTTTAGCCTTGCGCAGTGTAAGTTCGTTCGATGGCATAAATGGGACATTCAGAGCTGCAGTTCTCTTTCAAACGCAACGGAAGATCTCCATGCCCGTTTTCTTCGTTCCTGCAACCAACTCTAGGTCACCCGCTTGTGCGTCAAGGGGTGACTGCTGGAATAATCAGCATCTGATTAGTAGATAAGTTTATGTTTATTTTTCCTTCTTTCTTTGATTTTCTTTATAATAGGCCTACTTCACTAGTCTTCATGTATTTTCATTCGCTGATTCAAACTAAACAATACTTGCGATTTTGCAGATACCATGGTATCTGTTACCACGGTAATTACCGTGGTATCTGATACTGCGGTTGCTAATATCACTAAGTGCCAAACTTCTTTCCAACCAATTTGAAAAAATCCTAGGCTCTATTTTTGGTTATGATGAATGTGAGATGACTCTTTTAGATACCACAATTAGTTACCACGGTCGGACCGGGGCATCTGAATATCAGATACCGCGGTAACTGGCGGGATGCCACGAGAACTGGAAAACGCCTTTAGACCGTGGTATCAGATGCTACGGTAACTGCAAAAACGACTTTCGACCGTGGTATCAGATACCATGGTATCTGCGCAACTAATTGAGCAGGGGCGTCGCAAGGGGGGGGGGGGGGTGCGGGGGATGCAGCACCCCCCACCTTTTTGAGATTCGGGAAAATGTTGGGCCTGGATAGTTATCACGAACTTGGGAGAGAATTTACTGAAATCATTTGGTAATTTTTCGATGCCGGAACTATTTGGTATATTTATGGAGATTCCGTAGTTACACATGACTCCCGATTAAGCTATTGGTTCGAAATTATTCGGTATCATGATTGGGATTCGGTAATTTATTCAGTATAATTTGCAGGATTAGGAAGTTAACCACGAATCCTGACTTTGTTCCAGTTTCGACGAAAGTATACCGAATATATGAATATTGTTCCGTAGTCTTTCGATACCAAAATAATTCGGTATAATAACCGGGATACGGTTGTTATACAGAATCTCGAACACGCTATCGGTCTAAACCTATTCGGTATAATAACTGGGATTCGATAACTTATTCGTTGTAATTGCCAGGATTCGGAAGTTACCACGAACCTCGAAACTCAGAAGACGTCGAATGAAGCACTGGTCGCAGACAAAAGGGATGATCTTTGATATCATCGATAGTCCTTACTTTTATTTTGGATCCTAAAAAGGAATATCTAATCATAAATATTTCGAAAATTTCGCCTGCAGCACTTTCGTAATATTCTCTATTTTTTGGAAGGGCGCGTCATTTGACGGGGGTTTTAAGCCAGTTTTAGGATTGAGATTTCGAAACATTAAAAGCTAGAATTTGGATGGAAATTAAATTTGGCAGGAAAATCAACAAATAAAATCAACATAGGTAGTATATTGACTAGACTACAGTTGCTGCTGCTGCCGGAACGTCGATCCATCTGGTTTCTGGAACTTCTTAAATTGTCGGTATCTAATCAACGGTAAATGATAGAATTTGTAAGAGAAGCAGTTAAATTTTAGCCTACAAAAAAAAATGGATTTTGAAAATTTTCGCATGCGGCGCTCGATTTGATTTTCTATTGGCTATAATAGATAATAGCTTTAACTGCATTCATGCCCGGCAATATATTCTCCACGTGAGCTTCGCCAAAACGCCGCCTAATAGTTGGCTTATCGTCGTTCATTCCGCCTTTTATTGTACTCTTCCTATGTAATTGTTTCTGTTCCATAATTTAAAGCTCGAATTCTTAGTTCTAGGATTCGGTAAAATTTTTGAAGATTCGGTAAAATTTCGGCTCTGCACCCCCCCCCCCCCCACCGAAAATGCACTTGCGACGCCCCTGCTAATGAGTATCATGCTCCTGTTTGAAAATGTGTCTCACATAATCTCGTATTTCAGTGTCTGTGGTCCTGATATCGATACTATCAGCAATCGGCATTTGCGAAAGATGCAAGGTGGAAAGTGGTGGAGTCTATTTTCTTCTCAGCCACGTTTTAGGCTCTAGGATTGGTGGAGCGGTTGGTCTTCTCTACTGCTTTGGTCAGGTAAGCTTTACCTTACCGTTCTTAAAGTTCAATGGGCACATCAGACTACCCCATCCCACTCTGTAACAGCCTAGGAACAATGCTTACCTCCTAGATCAGCAGCTTTTTCAACAGTTTCCTCTCTGTGATATTTCAAAGCGTAATTTTTTGGGCCAGTACATGCTCAATTTACAAGCTTGAACAAAGATAAAAGTGAAGTTTCTTATAATACTTAGTAGATCTTTATTTTATGCATAAATCAGCTAGTATAATTCAGATTTGAATAGGTTATTTGTTTTTGAATGAGTTTTGTAGCTATGTTATTTTTTATAAGCTTATTGCATATTCTGGTACATTTTATAAGGCAAGCTAATCAAGCTTCACAACACTATTCCACAAAGAAAAACTTTTAATAGGCACTTTAAGCCATGAAACTTCTGATGAAAGACAAGAACAATCAGGTAAACTGCATCTGCGGCTTGACTTTGGTGACATCTCAGATATATCCTTTTATATCAAGCATTGCTGGGAGTTTTTGAATTTCCTGCCACGATATCCCAGCTCCTAAGATTTGGATCGCTGAAATGCCAGAGAGGTAAAGACAAGGGATAACAAGAAAACGGCCGATTTTCTTAGCGTCTTCTAAAGGAAGTAGGAAATGTTCATTTGTGAAGCAATCAATACAAAGTAAGGCATTAGAAGTGTCCATTGTGCTTTAAAAATGTAAACTATACCCTTTGTTTTTGTTCGATCAACCAGGACTTACAGTCTAGTATTAATTGCTAGTACTAGAAGAATGGAGAAAACACAGAGCTAGAGTTTTCGAGAAGAAAAATATAATGAAATAAGGATATGGAAATTTGTATGTGTGTCGTTAGATCAGGGAAAGATTCTGGAGGAGATTCTTGTGTTTTGTGTTTTTGTTTTTAATTGCTGCCACGGTCCGCGGGCTGATAAGCTTATCTATCTATCTGTGCTCGCTTCTTTTCTCTCGCATGACATTGTAATCGCATCATGAGTCAGCGACGCTCACTCCGGAAGAGTTGCCCAGTAGTACCCTTAGCCCAAAATCAGTATAACTACATAGAGTGATTTTTGCAGCCGGATGTGGAATTCGGATCTAGATCCCGAAATTTCGATTTTTATTTTACTAAGTTCGGTATAATCGAATACGAAATTTTCATTGTCATCTGCTCGTAGGTAACTTCATGGATGGAAGTTTTCGATTTCTTACATCTAAGAGCGTGTTCCATCGTACTTACCGTAGTTACTACGTATGACGTCACCAATTCTGTCTTTCTGCCGTCAAGGATGGAACGACTTTCTATTTTCCAGCAGAATATCATGCCACGGGTGAATCCGACCAATCACGTTGCAGAGATGCGTAGTTACTACGCTTACCACGCTCCCGAGCATGGTAAGCAAATAGTAACTATTAGTTACTACTTCGAGAAGGTTGGAACGGTCAGCGTAGTAACTTTTCGTGAGGATGGAACGGAAATAGTAACTATTAGTAACTATTGTTAGAAGGGTGGAACACGCTCTAAGTGTACAGTAGAGGTATGCTTATTTGAACTTTTTTTTAACTGTTCCACAACCTTGGCTTTGTTACTTGCATATAAAAAGTAAAATGGAAAAGAAAAATAACAAACTTGATGTCAGCTAACAGCCAACTATTTCAGGGTTATCCTGGCACAAACTAGAAGTAGAAATTCAGTCAACTTCCTTTGATTTTCGATTTGCTAAAGAGGTCTTTCCTCTTTTGAAGGCATCTGCAGGTTCGGACCGCCATCTTCCCATTGAAAATGCATTCCTCGTCACAAACTTTTCAAATTATAAAAAGCAAACCAGGTGTCTGTTGAGTCACTTTCGCCGTGAATTAGCAAAATATTCAAAAAGGGACAAAAGTGTGAGTGGTTATTACAAGTATTCGTAAAAAATGCCTGGTTTGGGTTTTAATTTTTTCTTCGGAGATCGTTCGCTGTAAGCAGACGTTCACATAAGCATATCTCTACTAAGCTCCCACCGACAGCGAATTCCGACTCCTCTTAGCCGGAAGTGTTCTTGCAGGGAAGCGAAATTTCCATTGACGAACATTCGATGAGAACTTAAAGCACAGCTCTTACAAGAGGTGATCTTTTCACGATGAAATGGCTCGGAAATATCGTTTTTCGAAGGTACCATTACCAGCCACGTGAAATAAGCGATTTTCTTGTTAGCGCTTGTCAACGGTATCCCTGCCTTGCCTGCTCTCCGACACGGCGGCTGGACGCAAAATATTTGAAAACTGAACGCGCCATGGTTAACAAGACCAAAGGATTCGATGGGATCCCAAAGGGCCAATATTTGTCTATCTTTTTAATACAGATAATCATATCTTGTAGATGTTCAGTCTTCAGTCTCAACCTGTATGCCACACATGATATCAGTTTAACAGACCACTGAACAACAGCTACCAAGTCATACTTTCCAGTTAAAAGCATATCAGACTATCAGGCTCATTCGAAAAAAGCTTCTTTTGACTAGATTTCGACAGGACTATGCATCGGAGGCGAGAATAAACAGTACTCTGTCTTTTTCGGGAAGATGGACCTTCTCCAACCAATTGTTAACAACATTTGAATTTTTATTTTACTTCTTCGAAATTTTCCGGTTTTGGGTCGACTATATAGTCAAACTACTTGTTCGGTGAGAAAATAAAGCTTACATTTGGATTGAACATGCGTTGTTAGCCCCGTCTTGGTGCTCTGATCGACTTAAACGTCGGATTCCGGATGAACTAATTATCCGGCGAGAAAATTCAGGTTCACCCATGAATTAAGCCTATATTCTTGCTTCTATTAGGATGTTCCGATCGACTTCAGAATAAATTTTACTCCTACCAAATTTCTGGTTTTCGCCAGATTCTGGTCAATCTACTTGTCCGGCGGGAACATCAGATATTGATTAGGCTATTCTTACCTCGACATCGACGCTCTAGTCGACCAACGTCTAACCTCTAATCAACTTCGGATAAGACTTTCATTCTTGCCAATTTTCCGGTTTTCGCCGAATCTGGGCAAACAACTTGTCCGGCGAAAAACGAAAATTCAAAAACAGATTCATCACGTCTCTGTACCCCTGTATCGAACTTTCATTCAACTTCAGATAGAACTTTCACGAAATTTCCGGTTTCTCCCGGATTCCCGGCGAACTATTTGTCTGGTGAGAAAATGGAGTTCAGTGCTGGAGTCGGCGTGTCTCCTAAAATCGACTCTCATATTATCTTGAATTTTTTGTCATCCTTATATTTGAAACCCCTCCCCACCCCCCCCCCCCCTCCCCCTAAGTGCAGTGCTACAAGGCCCATCTACGAACTTGACCTGTACTTCGACCTAGTGGATCCTCACACCAAGTTTGAGTAGAATATCTCGACCCGTGGTTATCGTGGTGACAGACCGACAACTTTTACGAAGTCATAGGTATCCCGTCACTTACGTCTTGGGATCCCAAAAAGTGGGATAACCCAGCAAAAGCAAAGAAGTCCAAAATAGAAAATAGACCTGATGCCCTACCGTGTCTTCCAAGATGAAAAAAACACTTAGAAGCGTCTCGTGTCCTTATGTGTGAAAGAGTTGTTGGCGGACCTTGAAGCTTTTGGCGAAGTTGGCGTGGCGTGTCTAGCAAAACTCGGCAAAGCCGAAAAAGTGCTAAAAGTCGTAGGGACAAGACGAAACAATGGCGAAAGGCTGGAATGTCAGGAGCTTACTATTCGTTCAGGGAGCAAGCGATGAGATGAAAGGGAGAATAAGCAAGAGGGGTCCTTAAAGTCTATGAGTCTGCCAATTGCGGGAGTTTCGAATCAGTCTGCTTGCAGCTTGCCCCTCACAAGATTTCCGAACTACCAATTTACATCCTGAGTCTATGAACTTAAAGGACCCTCCCGCACTACTTCCTCTTCAACTTACAGTATTTTAAAATATTTGAATACTTTAAAACTAGGCTGTGCTTTCAACAAATAACCCACGGTTTTGGCTGTTTTAAGGCTTTTCCGAGACCCGTTGACTTGTAGCGAAAACAGGGTAACAATTTACATAACCGGTTTTTATGATGGAAAAACTTCTCGCTGACAACCGTCGACAGCGTGATACACATCAAAGGTAGCAAAACACGGCTAGTGAGAAAATCTGCGTGTTTTTTTTTAGAGGGGTTAGAATGTACCTTACGAAATCAGGGTTTCCGGGTTTAGAAATATATGGAGTGAATATTGAAGTAGGTTTCGTTAGTATTGTAGGTAAGACAGGTCCTTTAAGTTTTCCTGCTGACGTGACTCAGGTTTATTTGAAAATTGCTATTTTTGTTACACCGTATGAAGTGACTCTTTTCTGTTACTTTTGGCACTCCGTTTTTATCTGGATCCGGCTTGTGAATGGGTAGCCTAATAAGTAGAATAATAATAATAATGCATTCGCTCTTCGCAGTCCGTCGGAGGAGCTCTATGTCTTATGGGATTCGCCGAATCAATCTCCTCTCTCATAACGGTTGAGGAATCAGCGAGGACCTGGATCCAAAGAGGCATGGCCACCTGTGTGGTGATCCTCCTTGGTGGACTCAATCTGGCGGGGGTCAAGTGGGTCATCAAGCTTCAGTTCGTGTTACTAGTCACTCTTTTGCTTGCAGCTTTAGATTTCTTCATTGGTAGCTTCACAAATGGATCTAGTAAGTACTTTAAATATTACTTCAGCCCAAGGTGACCGCTATTCGTAGAGCCTGTTCCACCCTTCTAACAATAGTAACTATAACTATTAGTTACTATTCTCGTTCCAGCCTCGTGAAAAGTTACTACGCTAACCGTTCCAACCTTCTCGAAATAGGAACTAACGGGAGCGTAGTAATCGTGGTTACTATATACGAATCTCTGTAACGTGATTGGCCGGATTACCCCCTGGAATGATATTTTACAAAAAAAAAAATGCATTCCAGCCTTGATGGCAGAAGCTAAAATTCGTGACGTCATGCGTTGTAACTACGGCCAGAGGAGTTACTAGCCAAAATGTTCTTTGAAAGATATTTACCGGTCATTTTTACCGGATGTTTTTGCAGATAAAAACGACCATTATTGAGAAAAAACGACAGTTTTGACGAAAAATCGGCGGATTGTAAGAAAAACTACTATTTCTAAGAAATATTGACTGTTTCCAAGAAAAAAAAAACGACTGTTCTGACGAAAAATCGCGGCGCTTCGCGCCGACTGGGCTATTTTTTTTACCGACTGGCCGACAACATTCGGGAGGGAGGGGGTGTCTCCCCCCCCCCTCTCCCCTAGTCGTGATGCCCCTGACTTCGGCAAGTAGGATGGAACACGCCGATAGTTGATTGTGCTAAACGGATACGTCAGCTGAATTTATTTGAGCGATGTTTCGCGCCTTCTTGGTAAGGGGGCTCAGGCTCAATGCCAGAAAAGCGAACATGTGACGTGTACGTTTAGCGCAGTCACTAGTAAGTATTTTTCTGCAGGTATTGCAGTACGGAAGTGGGAAGGAGAGTGGGACTTTGCGGTAGGATTTCTGATTTGTCTCTGTTCGGTGGCTTTACTTGTGCTGCATTTGCTATAAAACTAGGTTCAAGGTATTAATTTACAGTTCTGTAGAAAATGAATAAAAAGTGTTCTTGCAGATAACCACGGTCTAAAATCGTTTTCGCAGTTACCGTGGTATTTGATACCACGGTCAAAAGGCGTTTTTGCAGGTTATTGATCTTTTTGTTAATTTGGTCGGAAAGAAGATATCTCACTCTAGATGTAGGTGGGTATCAGTATTTCTTTTTGATGGTTTCTAAAAGTGCAAATCCGGCAATTCTCGTTTTTGCAGAGCAACCGTAGTATCGGATACCACTGTAACTGCAAAACGCAACTAATACAAATGGGGGTCAACGCCGCAGACACAAGGTCGAATGACAAAAATCCGGTACAGTAATAGAACAAGCCTATTTGACACAAAACTAACTGAAATAAATTTTTTGTCTGGCGTGTCAACCCTGGATTCCGATCTTAGAGGTGGTTAGGTTCGTACCTATGTTTGTCATGAACTCATCGCCTGGTGTTTCGCGATTTTGTGGTTTGAGACTGATTTGACGAACCTACACGGAAAAGCTGCGAACTGTTATACCGCTACGATATCGTCGCCACAGTTCCAACGCCCGTTGACGGATCTTGCTCTGTCCGAGACTCCTGTTGGGAAGCCCTGGTGCTTTAAACTCATGCTTTTGTGATTCAGATACAAATTTACCCTGTATATAAATTTCGAAGAGACAAAATTTGTCAAATTTGCCTGAACTTGATGATCTTTAAAGAATCTAGCGGAGTATTGCTCAGGGAACCTACCGAAATCTTGCCCAAGGAATCTACCGGACGAGTCGGATTTACATTGTTTATAAACAGATGTGTTGCTTGTGATGAGTCTCGACGAAATGCTGTAATAATCGTAATGTTGGTTTGTTTGGCCGAAAGGCCATACAAGATGAATTACAGGAATCAAATCACAGAAAATAAACCATCACAACTTAGTCAAAATAAAATAAACTTTCTGTTCGAAGTTTGAATGCTTCAAATAAGACATTTACAAACTGCCACGACGAGGTTGGGATTCGTAGATTTCAGGCTACCGGGAAGCAATACCAACCCACCCACAACACATTTGACCCTTAAATGCGAAAGTGCTTAACACTAGGAGAAAGTGAGACACATTCTCCTACTAGAGGACATAGGTAGGTATCCCACGGGGCACCTTTCTTGCTATTAAAAAGGTCCTTTGTACTAGAGGTCGGCAGACAGTTAAATCAGAGAACATATATTACCCGGAATTATAAATATTGATCTTCACAAAACAAAGAAAAAAATAAAAGAACTTACAGGACCACCAGCTAGCTTTAGGATCTGTAACATTGATTAACAACCAATCTAATTCCGTCGCCCAGCACTATGATGGCCAGTAAATCTGTTTATTATTATTAGTAGACTATTTAAATTGCTGTTGTATGGATAATCGATTTAGATATTGTTTTTTGTTTATTTATTCAGTCTTGAAGGATAAAAATAGATAAATAAAAATACTCACACTGTCATTATGTGCAGGAGTCAGCGGAAGAAAATAGAAAAGAAAACGAAAAAGAAATATCTAAAAATCTTTGCAGGTCTCATACTGCCCGACATTGGAAACGGGACGGACATTTTTTCGAACGTTACCAATCTCACCACTGGTTTTGTTGGCTGGAACGCACAAGTGCTGGCGGAGAACACCGGACCAGCTTTCATGGAGGGGGGAAAATTGGTTCAGCGTTTTTGGCGTCTTCTTCCCAACGCTTACAGGCGTTATGGCGGGAATCAACATGAGCGGGGATCTGAAGAATCCCACAAAGGATATCCCGACCGGGACTCTGGCGGCACTTGGTGTCAGGTAGGAGTCTTATAATCGGTGGGACGGGGGAAAGTGAATAGGTAGCGCGAGCAAGGCCCCGGATGATGAAACCCTCCCGGAAGGCCACCCCTCCGCACAGGAATTATAGTAGAACCATACAAGAAGAATAAATACCGGCAATTGGTTTTATTTGTAAAAGGAAGCGAAGAATCAAAAGATGAGAGTGATCACGGTATATCACTGAATTTATGCCCAATGACTTTGCGCCTAAGCCTCGATAAGCATGTATGCAGGAACTTCCCCTTGCAATCTGCGCCGCTATGACCACCCTTGGTACAAGACAGAACAGACTACTCAAAGGGAGCTAGGGCCGAGGCACGCCTTAGTTAATCAAGACCAGTATGCCCACCCTTGGTACAAGACGGCTTGAAAAACCGCAAGGCGCCCAGGACCCGTGCAAAGAAAGGCTTTGTCTAACTGATGTCACTTGCTGCTCCTACAAATTTGCCCACTATCCAAAAAGAAAAACACTGATCCCAGATAACAAGAATCACAAAAATTGTATGTCAAGAATACACTATCGCTTTACTCAGAGAGACAGGAAAACAAACTAGAAATAATAATTCATATGATTTTACTAACTTAGAAATTAATGCTTATTTTCATCGTTTAAGAATATTTCATATTTGAAAAGAGAATTACTTTACCAACTCAACAACTGTTCACTTTGAAAGCCAAGACAAGTCTGCCGAAGGATTCTCAACACGAAACATAAGAAAGCTGTTGTTATTGTTAGTTTGAGGCAACGCTGGCCTATCTTTGCCTATAGCTATATTTTCAAGAAGGCCTTGGCTATATCTAGCCTATGTGTTTACAGTTTACGGTTTCGAGAACCTTCGCCACTCTGGTCTAGACGGATATTTATGCACTGTATGGGAAATATTACTTTGTAGACAAAATACTACAAGAAACGTATAGCTACTATTTCTGTCATTGATCTTAAATAATTAATAGACGTAGTTGACTGATATTTAGAATAAGTCTTTAATCGAAGATTACAGTCTTATTTGTATGACGGATTACTAATAAGGTTAACTTCAACTGAACAGCTTAACTTATTTCTGTGTCATAGCTGACGTATCCGTTGTAAACATTGTTTGAATAAATGTGTCAATTAATTTGAATTATTTTGATTCTGCAAAGGGATTTTTTTTATTTTCGACCGTCTACTCTAGTTATGACGTTTCGAATGTATGTGGCCGTCTCCAGAACGAAAATTCTACTGTGACGCGGGAAATTTTAATCTCAACACAAACGTGGTTTTTCAGTAGGCAGGGGTGAGGTCTGTGAAGATTGCTTTGTGCCTGAAAAAAAAAAAAATCATAAATCTTTCTCGTAAGGGATACAGCGAAAATACAAGCACATAGAGATACCACAAATCACACGGAAATTCCATAATTTGAAAATGGATTATTCATGAATAACAACGAAGTAACGCATTTTCAGCGGGTCTTCAAGGCAGTTATAGTGAATAAGTGTTGGGTAACTAGATTTTCCTATCCCAGCCCCTTTCGGTTACACTTTAATAATCTGTCTTCGAGAGGCCAACGCCATCTACTTGGAACCTCTAGATTGTCCTTGGTCCGTAATTCTGATCATCTGCAAAAGCTCAACGGAGATAAAAATCGGCATTGCTGTCTGAGATTCAGGTTCTTTACAGTACTTGGAGACATAAATAATCGTTTACTCCAGGCAGAGAGCAGAGCTCGAATGGCAGGTGAGTGCTGATGAAAAGCCTAAAAAAAATAAGGAAATCTTCACAAGATAAGAAAGATAGTAGTAGGCCTACTCGCCAGTTCAAACTAGTAATAAAACTATAGTAATCCTACGCCACTCTTCCATTAGGACTCATGCGGATTCAGCTGTTTGAAAATGATTTACAGCTTACAGTTCGGTTTATTGATCCATAATATCTTCTATAAAAAAAATAGTGCTGGATATTTCATCACAGTTAAATGAATCAGCCAAGAGCTATGTCTAATTACAATTGTCACATAAGCTATATATATACAATCAAGACTTCTCAAACAAATTAATAACGATGGTCAAACATTATTTATATAACAAAAACGAAAAAAATGGTCAAACAATCGGAAAAGATAGAAAACCACAGGATTAATTTATAGAGGTCGAAGTTACCCAAGAATAAAATAGTATTTTTTTGAATTCAGGAACTATTTTAAGATGTTTCTAGTGGCCAACGACCATAAGTGGGGATGTTTCGGAGTCGAATTGGCCAGCCGATTTTTGTGTGATTCATTCCTTAGTGATATCTTTTCCCAGTTCTTGATCTGACGTACCAAACGCCCCGGCTCTGGCTTGGCCGGCAAATTGGAATTCTGCGCTGGGGCAAAAAAAAATTAGAAAAAACACGCTCAGATACAATAAAAAGCAAAGCAGAACTTTTTAATTTATGCTATATACTTTCCCTTTCGTGCTAATAGCTGTGTTCGTTCTAATCGTTTATTATTTTGCTCTAAAATTCTCGTGCTGATGTTTGTGTTTGTTAGGTTTTATTTGATAGTGTTTATTGGATAGAGTTTTGTTAATACGCTCTACAAATGCAGTAGTCAATTAACAAAGCGTCATTTCTGTATGCTACTGTCGTGTCTAACGCTTTCATGGCAGTGGAGTTATAACCATTTTCACGAAAATTGTACCTTACCTTAATTGTACCTTTTATTTTGCTACTTTATCTGAAATTTTCGAAAGATCTGAATTTTTCGCTTCTTTCCTTCAATTCAAGAGCTTGTTTGATAGTTTATAGTTTATCAATCAATTTATTTAATTCGTGATATTACAAATCACATATTCAAAATTACACTAGCACAGGATTATTCTCTAATAAATATATCCAAATAATTCATCCATTCGGCCGCTCGGGGAAATAGCACAGTCGACGGAAAAGGCGGTAGAAATGGCTAGAACGGCATTCTGCATTCTCACGAATTGCCTTTAAAAGTGAATTTTCGGAAACTTCTAACCTTGCAACAAAACTAACTATCGCTTTCCGTCTCATAACATCAAAAGATTCAATTTCATTTTCTAAAAACATTTGACTAGCAGAGTAACGCCGATTGTATGAAAGGAGATGAAGGAATGCATTGTTCAAACAAACTTTTAGTTTACGCATCGTCGTCTCAAGATAGTTATCAAAAAGTGGGAGACAGAATAGTTGGGTGCAATACGTCTTAAATAAAAGAATTCTGACCGACACTGTACAAAATTTAAAATTACGAATTAAGTGGTTTCGCACGCGCTATAAAAATATAGTGACAAGAGCTTACCGTTTTTCTGGAAATCGTAAATAAACATGCCTTGTGTTTCAGCACGACCTTGTATTTGCTGTTCATGATTGTCCTTGGAGCAACTTGCGTCCGAAGTGCATTGTACGACGACTACCTGATTGTTGCCAAAGTCTCAGCAGTTGGTAAGTAATATGCTTCCTTCTTTTCCTGCCTTTGAGGTACCCCCACCGACGGTACATTACCTTTTCAGACTTGCAGCAGACGTCGAGAGGGTCTGCTGAGAGCAGACTTTTCTTTATCGGATATCGAACCAAACCGAGGGGTACCTTAGACACGGTACATTTTTCCGACCGTCCGCATGCCTGTTAGTCCTGAAGCGCGAGAAGCTTCGAAGGCATTTAGATATTCGATGGAAGCCAGTATGGGGCCTTTCATGGCAAGACTTGGGGTCAAGTACGTAGGCTTTGTACTTAAATACTTGAGGACATAAGTACTGAGTTGCGTTTTATTTGAAGTCCATAGTACAGCGGGAGCGGATGGCGAACTGTAAGTAGCCGTTTTTATTCCTGGTAGAGTTACGTCAGAAGTACGCTGAACTATTGCCTGCCCCACCCAGCGTAGAAACTAGCGGGTTCGCTGTCACTCAGCGGGCGGCACGCTTGTAAATTCAGGTGCCCCGCGCCCTCCCAGACGGCTCGCTGGTGAATAAAACGACAACGAACAGTCCGCTGTACTATGAACTTCAGATAAAACGAATCTCTGATTCCGATGTTTATTTATTTTTACCTAGAATGAATATAATTAGGGCTGTATTCCGGTAAATACCCATAATGTTGAACGAACAAAATTTAATAGTGAAACGGCGGTACGGAATCAAACTTCATGCGGACATGTTGTTTTTTAACCTAGGATGATAGTTCTTTGGTTTGTACTGGAAATTTCAGAACCGACAGATCGCTTACTGGAGCTACAACTAAATAAATGTCTTTTCTGAGCCAGAAGTGATCGACATTCGACATTGGAGCCACGAAATGTTGTATCTGGATATTCTGTCATCGTTCACTTGTTCTTCCTTGATATAGAATTGAGGGAGCTGGGATTATAAAGCTTATGGCAATAATTTCCTAATTTAGCTGATTTTTCGGTCAAACTTCTGCCGCCTTCAGTTCAATGGGTTTCGAACAATAGTTTGTTCGTCCGAGAACGATGAAGGTAAACTCAGTTTTGTTTCAGTTCGTACTAAATCTTCATATTGAATAATCTTCACATTAAAAACAATGCATGGTGGACCAGACCTTGAAAACCTGAACCAATTGCGTTAATTCCCGAACTTCGGCCGTATTCTGTCAGGTACTAATAAGGAAATCTTCATATTGAATAATCTTCATATAAAAACAATGAGTGCTGGACCAGACCTTGAAAACCTGAACCAATTGCGTTCATCTTCGAACTTCGGCCGTATTCTGTCAGGTAGCACAATACTAATAAGGGAATCTTCATATTGAATAATCTTCATATTAAAAACAAACGCATGCTGGACCAGACCTTGAAAACCTGAACCAATTGCGTTCATCCTCGAACTTCGGCAGTATTCTGTCAGGTAGCATACGACTAATTGGGGTCAAGATAACTGATAAACTAATAAGAGTTATTTGAGCATGAGGCACAAAGGGCTATTTGCATCTCTCATTTTGGAAGTGAAGACTTTATCCTTGTTCTTTCAGAGGTGTTACTTCTGGCTGGTCTCTACATCTCCTCCTTGTCCAGTAGTCTTGGAACTTTCTATGGAACTCCAAGAGTTCTACAAAGCATAGCGGAGCAGAAAGCAATTCCTCTCATCCGTGTACTATCTCAAGGAGTAAGTACTCTTGTGCTTCAAATCTGTCATATCCCCCTCCCCCGAGTATCTTGTAGGGACAGCTGATTCGACATTTCTCTGAGAAGACGATCCTGGTTGTCAAAGGGCACTGGAAACAGCCATCACTTCCGTTAGGAACAACAATCCGTGGATTTTGGGGGGTTATGTATTCCCTATGAAGTTTAACCGAAACGGCAAACGATTGCCAAAAAGTAAATTCTTTTCAGGTCATACGCACTAGTGGGCAATAGTGGCCTTACATTCTGGAATTGAACAGTTCCTGAGATTCGCTTCATTAGACTGAAAATGCGCGCTTTTGTTGAAATTTGAATTCTCCGCTTTGAGTTGAACTTTATGTTGTTGACCACAACCTTGTGTTGCCGTATCTGACACCGCGAGGTTCTTAAAAGATAGATCTCTATAGGTGTAAAAAGATACTTACCATCCAAGGATGAAAATCGTTGAGTTGGATCTTATCACTGGAGGCTGGAGAACGCGAAAAATTGTAGTTTATTCCTATCGGTCAATATAGTCGAGCGGCCAGCGAGGCGCCGGTCGCGTTTACATTTATAAACCTTCCTAGGAACAATCAAATCCTATACTAGGTCCTTATGACATGACGTCACTATTAACGTCACGACTGTATGGTATTCTGCCATAATTTGTACGACACCTCATATTCTGCAAGCTTGAATACAGAAAATAGATTTCCATCTCTTTCAGATTGTAAATTGGGCTTAAGTAGTAGGTCGCGGAATCTCCTGTGACGTCACGGAAGATACAAAAGATACACATCACCGGAGGTATTTTATCCTCGGCGCGACGCTTTTCATCCTCAGATTTGTGTCACTACTTGCTGCTGTCGGGTCAGCAGTACATATTCTGAGCGTCACTATTAGAGACCAAGGTGAACAATAAAATCCATTGGTAAAGTCAAAATAATTCAGTAGTTGCGTTTTTGCAGATACCATGGTATCTGACACCCCGCAGTCGTTTTCGCAGTTACCGCGGTAACTAATACCACGTTCAAAGGGTGTTTTTGCAGTTATCGTGGTATCTTGCCAGTTTCCCTGGTGTCTGATATTCAGATACCACAGTCCCGACCTTGGTAACTGATCATGGTATCTAAAAAAAATCGTCTCACTTTTATCATCGGCAACACAAGGGTCTAGGTTTTAGTCGAGTTTTCATTTATAAACAATCCTCTCTAGCGAGCGCTGTAACAGCTTTCGGTTTTCACCGTTTCTTATGGAGCTCATGATTCGTGAACCAGTGCAGTGCAAGTTCAAACTTGGTACACTTGTGGGCATTCGGGTCTAGTTGTGCCTTTTGGAGGTCCATTCCCCACACCCACCCAATTCAGGGGATGGTCCCAGATTGCCCAGTGAATAATGTTAATAACTTGACCAGAGCTGGGACGATGAAATTTCTTGTACTTGTAGATTCTAGGGCTGGAAAATTACTTTTAAAGTTGCACCGCCTCCACCCACCTTTTTCATGGCCAACTGGGCCCAGATTGCCCAAGAGTACAGCTCGTGGCCCGCGACAGGAATCAAAAGGTATCAAGTTGAAGCTTGGTAGGCTTGTGAGCATTGGGGTCTCTTTTTGCGTTTTGGGGGCCCAAACCCCACGCCCACTTGGTTCACGGGCAATTGGTCCAGATTGCCCATTTTTTTATTTTTCTAACTTGACAATAACTGGAGAAAGGGCGATGAAACTCCTTGTGCTTTTATATTTTAGGGTTGGGAATATATATGTGGAGTTGAAGCACCTTCCCACCCTCCACGTTCATGGGCAGGTGGGCCCAAGTCGCCTATGAGTTAAGTTTTTGACTCGTGACCGAATCAAACTCTAAGCTGGTATAGCCTACTTGAGGATATATAGACTTACAGTATATTGTGTTTTCCCTCCTAGATTTCCCATGAGTTAAGTTCTTCTATGACAGGTCTCAAGTTCAACTCCTGTATACTGGTAGGATTAAACGAACCTACCTTAGGTGAAGTTTGATCCTGGTTATGCCGACTAATAGGAGCACTGGCGGAATAAGGGTTCAACTCTAAGCTGGTATACTTTAGGATATGTAGGCTTAGTTAGATATATGTATTCTTTCCCCCCTCCCCCCTCTCGTTCGTGGGTAGCTGGGCCTAGATTTCCCATGGGTATGAGAATTGACAGGTCTCAAGTTCAACACTTGTATACTTGTGGATATATATGTATAGATGTGGATTTTGGTGTAGCAGCAACAAACAAGACCACGCGACGTATTTCGAACTTTAACGAAAAGCTGGAAAATTGACGTTTTTTTCATATTCCATGATACCAAAGCTGGTATTAGACTGCTACGATTTGGCTTATTGCACTTGTTATTACCTTGCTAACTGAAAAGAGATTTAAAGGGTCGGAATGGCTGGCAAGACATTCAGTATTGAAATTGAAACTGTTCTTGCAAGATCTTCAAGGTCTCTTTGGACTTCTACATGCGGTTTGTTTACATTAAAAGCTTTTAAAGTGGAATGATTCCAAATTGGGTTATTTCAATACTAGTTTGGTTATTGGGGATGTGAAACATCTGGGTTCTGACGCTGTTTGGAAATAAGATTTGATAAACATTTTACTTTCTCACTCCTCGTTTGAGTGCTTGCGCACTTGTTTTCATATTGGTGGGAAAGAAGTTTGGTACTTGTCGTATGAGTGAATATCATTGTCGTTTTTGCAAAGCCACCGTGGTCTAGTATCAGATATACCACGGTAACTGCAACAACGACAAAATGCAGATCCGGTTACCATTGTAGCAGATACCAAGGTATCTGCGAAAACCCATCTAGTGTATTCAAACCCAAGATTTAAAAATAAGCTGGCTTTTCAGTTAAAGTTTAACCAGTGACGCACGTTTCCAGTTAGAAGGCCGCGTTCTCCGGAATTAGAGACGTCTGAAAGGACGAAAGCGAGAAAATCTTTGAGAAAAAATAGAGGAAATACAGCATTGCTTGTGAAGGAGTTGTCCATTCTGGACAAGCACTACATGTTCGAACTTTTGTTCTCCAAAGTGCTTGTATAATGTATTTGTATTTTTGTGTAAAATTAAAAAAACTTGAACTTGAACTCTGGATGAAGCTATCATCTGATTAAACACTCAGAACACGCATATTAAGCGGTTCAGCTCTCCTTTTGAAACAATGCCAGAACTTCAGAAGTTCTCCTCAAGCCATTATTTTCTCTCTTGAAGGACCTCTCTCTTAATGCGACGTAATGCCGTGATCGCTCCGTCTGTTTTTAAACCCGGAGACTCAAATTCCTTGCGGTGCATTAACCCCCCCTAACTGATTTCCTAACTTGCCTTGTGTTGCTACCTCCATGCGTATCATGCTGTCGACGGTTGTTTGCGAGAAATTTATTAATCAGAAAAAACGGTTATGTAACTTTTCCGTGTTTTTTCCTAGAATTCAGCAGGTGAGACAGCCAAAGACGTGGGTAATTTGTTGAAAGCGCGGGGTCGTTTTACAAATAGTCTTGCGTAAATGATTTTAACAACCACCGGTGATTTATTATTATTTCATTTATGAACGCCAGCCGTCTGACCTTGTACGAATATTTCAGAGAGGACCGAACCGGCTGCCAATCTATGCATTAATTGTCACGTCGATAGTCACTCTTCTTTTCATCTGGATCGGTAACCTCAACACCTTGGCACCTATAGTCACTATGCCTTTCCTCCTTACTTATGCAACGATCGACTATGCCTACTTCGCCCTGGCTCAGACGTTCAACATCCAACAAACCCGGGAGGAACGTTTCAGGTACGGTATACAATACTGGCTGAACCTGCAGACCCCCCCCCCCCCCTTCCTACCTGAGCGCCTCTTGTACGTTTGTTTATATAGACTTCAGAATGTCACTAGTACAGTTATGTTTACACACAAAAATCTTCCCACCCGGCCTTTAATTTGTTATAATGTTAGAAACAAAGCTTAAAATCAGGCCCCAAATTCGAAAGTTTCAATCAGAACTTGTTCCACACTGTCGCCTGAGACCACACTGGACTCCGTAATAACTTCTGTCACAAGCTACAATCAGTACTCAGTGGCGTTGTTGACTGGTAGCGACTAACTATTTGGTTCTTTGGTCTTTGGTCGTAGCTCAACAAACCCAATAGTAAGTCAGATCACTATTCCACAAGGACGCGTAAAAGTGGTGTTTTGGTAACAGAATATGTGATCCTGGAACGGCCTTAGAGCCTAGTCACACTGGGCTCATTTCCTGGCTTTTTGGGTTGCAAAAGTAGAAAAAAAAAAAAGAACAAGATACATCTAATTCTGAATGTTATCGTTTTAAATTCAGGAGATCAATTAGAGCAAAACAGCGTGTATAATAATGTTACAGGAGCCCTAATTGACCCCTAAAATGCAGTCTGCTCATTATCCCCAAGCTGCCACAAAGTCCATCAAATCTCGCGTCCCCTAGGGATTTTCAGGGGTTTGTCAAATAGGCCGCGTTTTCAGCCCAGTGTGACTAGGCTCTTACTGAAGATGTTGTTAGTGCTGAATTGATCAATAGTTATAGTTTCAAGTATAGGCTGTAATGGATAAGATTTTGTAACTGCTCAGTAAGAGTAAGGGTGGGGAAGATTTTTCTGCAACCGACCGTATATAATATATAGAATATATTATATTCTTCCTTTTGCCAAGAGTTGAGTTTTTAAAGGGCAAGTCGTGCTTCTTAATTCATTCTACTTAAGTAGTCTTTCCATTCATTCGCCTTCCCGAAATCCTTCACTTCGTGAGTATTTCTGTATGCATATACGGAATGGATTTGAGGCTAAATACGTCGAAAATGTATTCGATAATACCTCAAATGTCTTT
The DNA here is from genome assembly GCA_023053575.1 of Branchinecta lynchi. Lineage (NCBI taxonomy): Eukaryota > Metazoa > Arthropoda > Branchiopoda > Anostraca > Branchinectidae > Branchinecta > Branchinecta lynchi. Next base: position 21,681,067 of record JAKZAP010000001.1, read on the forward strand.
GAGGAATCGGTGTTTGGATTCGAGAATTGATAAAAGTCTTCGAGAAACTAGAAAAAGTATTTGAGAAAAGATAAAAAGTATTCGAGAATGTGTGTATTCAAGAATTTTTTATTTTTAAATTCTCGAATGTATTTTTGTCATTCTCGAGTACATTTGTTTCATCCTCCAGTTCCTTATTTCAATTTAAATGTCAGATACATTTAAAAATTCTTGAGTACTTTTATGTTTTCTCGAATACATTTTGTAATTTCTCGAAGACTAAAAAAATCGCGAAAACTTTACCTCGATTCGCGAATACAGACACCGATTCCTCGAAGACATTTAAGGGAATCTCTAATACATTTCGGGTATACTCTAATAAATTTTCAAGGTATTTTGCCTCAAATCTATTCCATAAGCGTAACTTACCTTCAGTTACCTTACCTCAGTTTGGTTGTAAACTGAGGAACTTTCTCAGAACGTCTGAGCAGGAAAAACTATGTAGTGTGGGGTTCCTTTAAGATTTGAAAGTATAATGATCCTCGTCGCTAGAACGATATTATCCATTTGTTTTTCTGCAAACTATTTTTCCCATTTTTTACAGATCATGTGCTTTGGTTTGTCTATGTTGGTTCCTAATGCTCATTGAGTTTGGCAGCTTTTATCCGGACATTTTGTTTACAGGCAACAGAGGGCAACATCGCCACCAACCTCGCAACAGACAACGCAAGAACTGGCACAGCAACCGAAAATCTACGGTTCCGGTACTCCAGATTCCATTCCCAGTGACTTGGATATGTTGTTTCCGGAGAGACTGCATCACCGAAATCCGGTGGTAAGCGTGCCTTCTTAATGATTAGTCTTTAGTCGCTGGGAGAAATATGAAACTGTGATCTGATGGATCAGGGGAATGTTCAACTTTTGGTAGCGATCCACGGTCTAGCAGTCACGGTTGACATAGAGATTTGTGGATGTTCGTCAAGGATGTTTAAGCATGTGCGAGTTGTGCAACATACACGACCACAAGTTGAAACTCGCCTAAACGCTGTTTTGTCTGTGTGTGTTTTTTTTTCTGCGATATTTTAAATGCCTAAAATCAAAAATAGAGTCTAAAAAAATATGCCATCAACGTTATGACCGCAACATTTTGTACTAAAAAGATTCGCAGCATTCAGCTTTTTTCTGAACAAAATGGCTCTTTCGTCCTATTAACTTCGTCATTTGAATTCCGGCAAAATTTTAGGGTCACAAAAGCTGAACTCACCATGAGAAATGCTTGTCAAATAAGCGATCGCCGAACACTATTTCCAAACCACATCCACTTTGTGAGATCGGAAGAAACGCTTTAGTTCATTAGGCCAGCCCGTCCCAAGGGTAGTTCAGTCAGATATCATGATTTGCTTTTAAAGGATAGGCATCACTTAAACCTCCTGAGAAGTCACAGGGACCGAGAGAAGGACAACTTCGCCTTCACATCTAAGGTCAAGCTTCAAGTTCAAACTCAATTTCTATCCCAGCACCTCGTTGGTCTGGACTGTCTCTTTAATCCGTAAGAGTGAAGACCTAAACTAGCAATATGTGTGATGTTTCTTTTCTCCGTGGTTCTGTAGTGGTTTGGTAGCCTTCTGAGAATCACAGTGATGTGATCATAGTTGCGTTTTTGCAGATACTGTAGTATCTGATACCACGTTCTAAAGTTGTTTTCGCAGTTACCGTGGTATCTGATACCACGGTCAAAGGCGTTTTTTGCAGTTAGCGTGGTGTCTGGCCAATTATCGTGGTTTCTAAATATTTTGATATTCAGATACCACGGTCCGACCGTAACTGATCTTGGTTTCTGAAAAGTCGTCTCACATTCATCAAATTTTGTCAAATTGGTTAGAAAGAAGTTTAGCACTTAGTGATGTAACTGGATATCAGTTTTTCTTTTGGGATGATTTCGAAAAGTTCAATTTCGGCAATAGTCGTTTTACAGAGCAACCGTGTATCAGATACCACGGTAACTGCAAAAATGACTAATTGCAGATTCAGTTACCGTGGTAACAGATACCATGGTATCGGCAAAAACGCAACTCATAGTTCAGGTAAATGTTGTTAACCTGGTTGGTTTCCTCCTTACTTTTGGCCAACCTCGAGGAAGCCATCAGTGCTTCCTGGGGGGGCCCAAATGAAACATTTGCGTTTCATCATTTTAATAAATTCTCTATCTCTTTCATCCCTAAGAGTGAAGACGTAAACTAGTGACGTAATTGACAACTTTTAGCAATTTTTATGATGTTTCTTTTCTCCGTGGTTTGGTAGCCTGCTGAAAATCACAGTGATATGACCATAGTTCAGGTAAATGTGTCTTAGGTAAAGCGTTGGTTTGTCTGTCCTTCCCTTGTAGTTTGTATCACTCACTTGTTCTGGACCGTGACCGTGAATGTGTCTGTATTCAGTTAAATACGTGTCAGGTGCGAACAGTGACTCAAATCGTGAACTAAGGCGCATTCGTTTTATGAACCCATCTGAGCCTCGTTTTTCTTGCAATAGCGCTGCCGCATCGCTGCTGCAGCACTTCTTTGCTTTTGCACAATATGCGTTTTTGGATTCACTTTCTTCTTTGTTGATGCGGCAGCGCTGCAGCATCTTGCAGGGAAGCACGGACTTGGTCGGTGAGCAAGTCCGCGATTCTCGAGAAGCGCTGCCGTCTTCCTCGGAAGCGCTGCAGTGCAAAAACGGATGTAGAAAGAATCAGTCCGGAATCGGCCGAGAAGTGGACCTGCAGCATGCAACAAAAACGAGGCTCTGGCGTCAACACCGATAACCCTTTGTCTCGTTAACTCTATTTGTTTAGGATGCTGTAAATCAGAAATGCTTCCGTTTATCCATTTGAGCGCTGATACCGTCACTCTGTTTACCTGCTATGCCATTCATCCGCCCCTAGAATCAACCAGAAACGAAACCTAACCCGTTCCTTATTTACCTAGGATAATCCCTTGGTACATATTCAACCCCTTTATAACCCTCTTGAATTCCTGTGCCCCGTTTGTTTTAGAGGGGTTGTTGTTGGAGGTTAGTCTGAAGTGGCCATTTTTCTGTATTTTAAAAATAATTTAAGTGATAGGTCAGTAATAGGCTCTTGGAGAAACGCATTCTAAACCGTGTCGTATACCGTCACATGAACTTAAAAGCGGCCTATCGTCCGATTTGACTGAAATTCCTATGTTCTGTTTTACTGAGGATCTCGCGTCCACGGAGATTGCAGACTTTTTTCCTGGTCAGGTGGTAAGTCAGTGAATGGCATGGGGCTCAGCATGCGCCAGCTCTACCCATCAGAGATATATTTTTATTTGTACCCCGCCAAATACACAAGGTGGTAGCGGAGTAAAGAGAATAAGGAAAAACAACACAAGATAAATAACAGTATAAACACCAAAAATTTAGACATAATTTCTAACTGAGCCTGAAAAATTCATGAAAACATCATGTGTTCGATGACCAGGATGACGAGATGTACGTAGTAGTGCTATGGATGTTTTGAATGTTTGAATTTGTTCTTCCTCACACTTGCATGGAAGAATAACCTCAGGGAGCTAACGAAGTTACGAGACTGCACATAAGTGCCTGTGGGTTGGACGGCTAGACATAGCAATTATTTTTCTTTCAAATTCGTCTAGTCAATTAAAAGGGCAAGCCCAACGACGGTGCATGAAGTTTTTTGCGGAGACGGTTTACCGTAGATACTATTTTCTTATGGCACTTGCCCTTCGGCCAAGTGCCATATAGCGATCGCAATTTCTGTCCGTCCGTCGGTCTGTCGGTCTGTCCGGGTTTTGCTAGTTCGGGCACTTCCACACAAGCTAGGACGATAAAACTTGGCAGGCGTGTCAGGGACCCCAAATGATTAAGTTGGAAATAGTCACTTCCCCGATCCGAGCACCGTGGGGGGAGTGGAGTGAGGGGGAATCCGGAATCTTGAGGTATTTTTAACTTTTGAACGGGTGATCGGATCTCGATGAAACTTGATATTTGGAACGACCTCATGCCTCAGACGACCCACTTAAAATCCGGACCGGATCCGGTGACTTTTGGGGGGAGCTGGAGAGGGCAACCGGAAATCTTGGGAAACGCTATGAGAGGAGGGATCGAGATGAAACTTGGTGGTAAGACACCTAGCAAACACTAGATACATCATTGACATAACCGAGCCGATTCGGGCACTGTGGGGGGGGGGGAGTGGAGGGAGGGGGAATCCGGAATCTTGAGGTATTTATAACTTTTGAACGGGTGATCGGATCTGGATGGAACTTGATATTTGGAAAGACCTCATGCCTCAGACGACCCACTTAAAATCCGGACCGGATCCGGTGACTTTTGGGGGGAGCTGCAGGAGGCAACCGGAAATCTTGGGAAACGCTATGAGTGGAGGGGTCGAGATGAAACTTGGTGGGAAGACACCTAGCAAACACTAGATACATAATTGACATGACCGAGCCGATTCGGGCACTGTCGGGGGAGTGGAGGGAGGGGGAATCCGGAATCTTGAGGTATTTATAACTTTTGAACAGGTGACCTGATCTCGATGAAACTTGATATTTGGAGCGACCTCATGCCTCAGACGACCCACTTAAAATCCGGACCGGATCCGGTGACTTTTGGGGGGAGCTGGAGGGGGCAACCGGAAATCTTGGGAAACACTGTGAGTGGAGGGATCGAGATGAAACTTGGTGGGAAGACACCTAGCAAACACTAGATACATCATTGACATAACCGAGCCAATTCGGGCACTGTGGGGGGAGTGGAGGGAGGGGGAATCCGGAATCTTGAGGTATTTATAACTTTTGAACGGGTGATCGGATCTCGATGGAACTTGATATTTGGAAAGGCCTCATGCCTCAGACGACCCACTTAAAATCCGGACCGGATCCGGTGACTTTTGGGGGGAGCTGGAGGGGGCAACCGGAAATCTTGGGAAACGCTAAAAGTGGAGGGATCGAGATGAAACTTGGTGGGGAGACACCTAGCAAACACTAGATACATCATTGACATGACCGAGCCGATTCGGGCACTGTCGGGGGAGTGGAGGGAGGGGGAATCCGGAATCTTGAGGTATTTATAACTTTTGAACGTGTGACCGGATCTCGATGAAACTTGATATTTGGAAAGACCTCATGCCTCAGACGACCCACTTAAAATCCGGACCGGATCCGGTGACTTTTGGGGGGAGCTGGAGGGGAGAACCGGAAATACTGGAAAACGCTATGAGTGGAGGGATCGAGATGAAACTTGGTGGGAAGATACCTAGCAAACACTAGATATATCATTGACATAACCGAGCCGTGCCTACTCGTAACAATTGCCATATGAGCTCGTAGCTCTTGTTCTTTTCAGTTGAGGAAGACTGACTATCGGTCGGCAAAATCATATTAATGCAGTTTGACCTCAAGAAGCCTGAATCCGTGACGCCAAGTGAAATATTCGAACAATCGATAACGTGGATGTGTCAGCCACGATACTTTGACAGCGATATTTCGGCAGTTCTTGGCAAGGGTCGAACGGAAGTGCCGAATGATAGAAACGAACCTTGTTGTCGATTGCAGGTTTGTTTCTTCGATTCCCCAAGGTTGTTCTTGACTTTCGACAGCCTGACGAAGACCCTTTAGAAGAAGGGCTGAAGTAATGCTGCCAAAGTATTATAGCTAACGTACACTGTAAACAAAATCTTGCAGTATTTGCTACTGGCATTATTCTTGTCTCTACTGAGATAAGATTATCTCTATAACGGATTAATCTTATCCCAGTAGAGATATGATTAATCCCATTAGCAAATACTGCAGTTAACTTTAGTCCTTACTCGGAGAAACTTTTTACTGTGTATCCTTTTTTTTTTTTCATTGTTTTAATATATGTGTTCAAGTACAAAAGGATTGGAAGCTTGAGGGTGTCTTGACGTTTCGGAGTCCTCTCTCTAGCTTCCTCTTCAGGTGATTCCGGGCTGATAGATACTGTGATAGATCTGTTCGTGCCAAAATATGTTTTCAAATATTCTGTTTGCAAATATCCTTAACTTGAGTAATTCTATTCTAGCGCCGCCAAGCGTCAGAATCGTCAAGTGGCGTATTGACCTCCCCGGATGACCACTCCAGCCTTCCCAGCGAAGATGTCGGTTCGGTGAATAGTGTCGAAACAAACGGCACCGGTCGACATGGTAGAAAGCCAAACATTGGGAGGAAGTCACGAAGTTGGTACTCAACCATGTCAAACCGTTGGGTGTCCTTGTTTGGTGTAAGTAAAGCCCCATTCTCAGACGGTGTGATGTTATTCAGTTCTAACCCTGGCCAAATTCGGAAAGGATATGGTCTTATGGATTAGGATTTATGGAAAGTGGAGTAGCACGTGCAATGCAAGCCAAATCCAAACTCGGGATTCAAATAATTTAGATCCGGTTGGATTTGTACGTATACTAGAAAAATAGATTTATGTGAGTGGTCATATGCACAAGAAAGCCAGAATAAAGGTAGGTATACTTGTCAAAACCATGTTTTGAGGAATTTCTGTCTGACAAAGTGAGTTCTTTGTTTGGCTAGTAAAATAGTAAGTAAGTAAGTAATGTATTTATGACCCGACATTTTGAAAAGGCGGTAAATGACGAAAACAAGGAAAATAAGCAAAACACATATATACACACATATTCACACACAAATGTGGTGGTCATAAATATTCTTTTAGCCCAAGGTGACTTTGAAACATATATTCAAACAATGTTTACAACGGATATATGTGGTGGTCGTATTACCAAACTTTCAAGTGGAAATTGAAGTCGTTGGTGGGTCTCTTGGCCTTCGAAGAGTCACTTTTTGAGGTTCCTTGTGAGGATGTATGATTCCAACTGTTCCTGTTTTCAACGAACTTATATTTTTCTCTTTTTAGTTTATTTTGAAGTTGACTATGATGTTCGCCGTCAACTGGGTGTACGCTCTAGTCGCCATTGGTGTAGTTTTTATCGTTTGGTTTTATATTGGAAGAGCGAATCCGGGGGTCAATCCGGGACTGTCCTCCGAGTTCAAGTTATTCCGTTGGCTTCGGCAGTGCCTCGAGAATCTTTTATGGTAAGTCCACATAAGCTGCTCGAATGTCTTTTTAGTGTCTACGTCTAGGCCCAAGGAAATATAGTGGTATCTGTTTAATATCAGGTTTCTGTAAAATTCTGTTATAGCAGGTGTCAGGTCTTTGAATGCCCATTTCTTGTGGTTAAGTGTCATTTAATTCAGTGGGGAAAGCTGGAGCAGAAAAAAGATTTGCTTAGCCACTTTAAGAGAAAAAAGTATTGTTAGTCCTGACCTGCTGTTCGTTAAAGGACATGTCTTACCTATAATAATAACATAATTTACTTCTGTAATCACCCCATCCATTTCTAAACGAAGAGATCCGAATTTCGTACGGTATATTCTATCCGCTCTAACAAAAACTCGTTAATTTTTTCACTATTTTGCTACCTTCGATCCTTATCACGGTATCGACGGTCTTCTGCGAGAAGTTTCCATTGGAAAAACTGATTATGGAAATTTGTCCCCGTTTTCGCTACGAGTCGAAGGGTGTCGAAAAAGGCTTAAAGGACCTGTCTTCTCTATAATACTAATACAACCTATTTCCATAATCACTCCGTATATTTATAAATATATATATAACCCCTCTAACAGAGCCACGCTGATTTTCTCACTTGCCGTGTTTTGCTACCTTCGATGTGTATCACGCTGTCGACGGTTGTCTGCGAGAAGTTTTTCGATCATAAAACCGGTTATGTAAACTGTTTCCCTGTTTTCGCTAAAAAGTCAACGGGTCTCGGAAGAGGCTTAAAACAGCCAAAACCGTGGATTATTTTTTGAAAGCACAGCCTAGTTTTAAAGTATTCAAATATTTTAAAATACTGTAGAAAAGTCAATAGTGCAAGGGGTCCTTTAAAACAGCCAAAGCCGTGGATGATGTTTTGAAAGCAGATCCTAGTTTTAAAAGTATTCAATTATTTTAAAATATTGGAGGTTGAAGAGTAAATCCTGCGAGAGGTCCTTTAATTGCTCTTACCTTCGAAGTTTCAAGACATGCTTTTGTCCATCCTTTAACGACGTTTAGCTGTTTTCGTCTTTACCCGGATCAGTTCTTTTGGACAACCTCTGGCATATATTTAATCTTAAAGTTCAATGGGCACATCAAACTACCCCAATCCCACTCTATAACAGCCTAGGAACAATGCTTACCCCCTAGGTCAGCAGCTTTTTCAACAGTTTCCTCTCTGTGATATTTCAAAGCGTAATATTTTTGGCCAGTACATGCTCAATTTACTAGCTTGGACAAAGATAAAAGTGATGTTTCTTATAACACTTAGTAGACCTTTATTTTATGCATAAATCAGCTTGTCTAATTCAGATTTGAATAGGCTATTTGTTTTTGAATAATTTTTGTAGCTATGTTATTTTTTATAAACTTATTGCATATTCTGGTACATTTTATAAAGCAAGTTAATCAAGCTTCACGACACTATTCCACAAAGAAAAACTTTTAATAGGCACTTAAAACATGGAACTTCGGATGAAACACTAGAACAATCAGGAAATCTGGATCTGCGGCTTGGCTCATTGGTGACATCTCAAATATATCCTTTTCTATCAAGCGTTGCTGGGAGTTTTTGAATTTCCTGCCACGATATCCCAGCTCATAAGATTTGGATCGCCGAAATGCCAGAGAGGTAAAGACAAGGGATAACAAGAAAACGGCCGATTTTCGTAGCGCCTTCTAAAGGAAGTCGGAAATGTTTATTTTTGAAGCACTTAATACACAATAAAGCATTAGAAGTGTCCATTGTGCTTTAAGTTTGTGTAAAATTTGGCTAAAGTAGGTGTCAGGTCCTTGAGCTTAAATACCCGTTTCCTCGAGGTTAATTGTCATTTAATTCAGTGGGGAAAGCTGGAGCAGACAAAAGTTAGGTTTAGACAATTCAAGAAAAAAAAGTACTAATAGTACTGACCTACTGTTCCTTTATTGCTCTTACCTCCGAAATTTCAAGACATATGCTTTTGTCTGGCATACCGCGTCACATGTGTCTTCATAGCTCGAACAGGGATGCAGAAAGGATGAACGTACCTTAACATGTTGGGGAGAACCAATTCATTTATTTTAGAACACAATAATGTGTGATTTTGCCTACCAAAATAGGCCTACTGCCTACCTACGGTGTTTCACCGTTGGATAATTCTTATTGATTCCAACATCAGGAAACTGCGAAGGCAACCAGGTAAACCAAAGGTTTTGCTGGATCCTGAACTGGGGTTCGTTCCACTAAAAGAAAAAGAAAATTGACCGCATATACGATTGTCGTGTGTAGAGTCTCAGAAGACTTTCGGAGCCTTTATCCCGCTCATCCCTTCCATGAAGTATTTCTGCTTAACTTTTCAGTTTCATGTCACATTCTTTGTTTGTTTCTTAGTCTATTCTTCGTAAGTGTTTTATTCCAGTTTCCACCCATGTTAGCCGATTGCTATTGGGGCCACAGGAAACTGATAGGTTGATTGAAATGAGACATGTGCCGGCCTAAAGGCACGTTCACACACAGTCCGGTTCTCGCTGTCTAGTGTATACCCCCCCCCCCCCCCCCTATACCAACAAAAACCTGGCGAAACCACCCCGGGTTCAATGTAAACGCGTGACGGCGGCTGGCTGGTCGCTCGTGTCAATATATACTGTTCATAACTACTCTGCTTTTCATTAACACTGTGTCGGGGGGGGGGGGGGGGGGGAGGGTAGTCGGAGCTCGGAATTCGCATGTGTAATTTTCGTGCTAAGTTTTGTCGGAGTGTGTGTGCACGTAACTTAACTCTTCTACTCGTCCTCCGTGTATATTTCGGTTTTCTTTCCAGCAAAAAGCGTCGTGGTTATGAACAGATTGTTGTCCCATCTGGCATTCCTGACTTGGACATTCAGGCCGATCAACTCACAGAAGAAAATGACGACTTCTCGTCGCGGAGTCGATACCACCAGTCGTCGACAGTGAAAGGGAAGAATTTCGACTTGGCTGATAGCCAAGAAGTGGCCCTCGTACCCTAGAGAGACCGAACAGATAGGTGAACTGAAATGGAGCCAAGAGTATTGCTGAGACCTGGAGACTATGTCAGCAGTGCAGAGTTGACAATAGTGCAGCTGTACGTGACGTAAAAAGGGCTCGAAGGGGTCATTGTCATCTTTGCGATGAAGATTCAGTATGTATAGTTGAACGTTATGCTTATTTTCGCGGAAATACATTAAGCTGGAGTGCTAACAGGTCGTGCCTGATCCGGTGAAGTCAAATATTCCTTCAGCTCAAGCTGACTGCGAATCATGTTTGATAGTGCAAAACGGTCAGCTGAGTTTCACTAGAGCTATATTTCGGCCTTCTCGGCAAGGGTCCTCTTCAGGTTCAAAGCTGCTCAAGTTGGAAAAACAAACTTGTGGAAAAATCACTATAAAAAACACCCTGCGAAATTCTTATTAGAAAAAGGCACGCTAAACTATCAGGAGTTTGATAACAGATTTTTGCGCATCCTTGTGTTAACCTTATGGGAATATATCCGAGACCTTTTTAAATGTCATCTTTTCGCGAAATACAGTGGGCCATAACAGAAGTTTATCTCGAAACATAATACTGAAAAGAGTCGTGACAGATATGTTTTCATAAGGTTTAACACAAGGATGCGCAAACATGTGTTATCTGTTTTTCAATTTTTGACAGTGTTTTACTGGCTGGGTGTGACGAGGCATTAGGTGTCGTACAAGATATTTTTTAAGGACAGAGGAAATGCCCCTTGTAAGCATTACCCTCTACCAGAGGAAATGCCTACAGAGGAACTACCCCTTGTACAGAGGAAATGCCCCTTGTAAGCATTACCCTCTACCGTCCCCCTGGGCAGAAAGCCCTTTCTGGGTTAAACCAAGAAGAGGATGATTTTGTCAGACTTTTGGATTTGGAAGGTTGGTGGCAGCTTATTCCTTCTCCTTCGTACAAACAGAGAACATGATGTTATGTTTTGAAAATTAATAATGCTTTTATGATTGTGAACGCTATTTATCAACAGCTGCCTCTTTCTGCCAGCTTTGTATTTTACGAGCAGCTTCCCTGAATGGATGCAGCTATTTTTGTACAACCCTTACGTATTGGTCCTTGTTCTCGTGATGTTGTCCATTCCCAAAGTGATTGTGAAGTAAATAGCTGTGGCCAAACATAGGCCGATCATGCTCTCCCAGCTCCGGCACCTGCTCGTGGATGACTAGTCTTTTAGCGATGTTACTTTGAACACTACATTAAAATGGTTCCCTCCTATAAAAGTTGCATTTGGCGCAGCTTAGGGGCTAGATAGTACTTTGTGCGTCCTCTGAGTACATAGATCTTATGCCCGGGCCCCACTATAGTCACACCTGGTAATAACGCCGGTAATCAGACTGTCTTACGGTCGAAATTGGGAAGAAAAGACGCTGAAAACGTAAGACAGTCGAGATGGAAAAATCCATCTCTGCCATTTTGAAACGTATCTTTGGAGTGTTTGGACCAATCACAGACCAGAGTCACTGACTTTAACCAGTTTTGTTTACCTTTGAGTGATGATGGTGGTAATATACCTTGAACTTCTTCGTTCCAGGTGTGACCAGGATGAAACGTAAGAGTGGGTAATAACCAAATTAACGAACCAAATTACGTACAGATGTGACTGAATGTGGCCCGGGCATCAGGGTAGAATAGCAATACAAGCTTAAAGTACACCCTTCACTACATATTGTGTGTGCTAATATGTTCTAAGATAGCTACTTATAGAAAATTACACACGGCTTTGGCTTTTTTTAACCTCTTTCCATGTCCCTTGCCACGGATGACAATCTTGGCAAAATTTGCATAAACGGTCTTCAGACCAATGAGCTTCTCGAGGACGGTCGTGGGCCTGATATGTCACATAAAGATAACAAACTTGGCGGGCGTGACAATCACTGTAATGCTAATAGAGGAGATGGGATACACTTATAAGAGTAGAATCTTGGGAACGAGAATAGACGAGATACTACTGAAGTAGAATGAATTACTATCATAAGTACGGCGTGTTTTTTAAGCCTCAAGGGCTCGGACATATATACCTGTCGCGGCTGGAATTCCTTCCAGGATTTTCATCATCATCATCACTTCCGTGCGGAAGAATTTAGATTTTATCAGCTGCCCTTCCCGTATCGACGGAAAATGATGAAATTATCTAATCGGGAAACCTGATTGTATGTTTGCAGGGGCTAGTTAAGATAAGTTAATTGTTAATATAGTAGTGGTATACTTCTTTGAACAGTTACTTAAATTTGAACAGTGCAAGCTTGGGCTAATGGTAGAATGAACATCCAAATACCTATTCAGGTGTTTTCAGGGACCCTTACTTAGCTAATTTGGCTAACTGGTAGTTCACTTTAGTCACAGCAAATGCATGAAGATGGCAATGTTCAAAAGTCAACAGACGTTCATATAAGTATATATCTATTGTACTTAAACTAATTTGTCAAGAAGATCGCCTGTTTGGGGTGCTTTGAAAATGGAAGAGTCTAGAAATTGAAAATGATTATGTGTGATACTGATAGGCTATATGATCTGAGATGATATTTTAGATGACATGATATTTATTTACCAAAAGAAAACTGAATTCAAGCGAATGGACACTCAAGTAACACTGCAGGGCAAAGGATAGAATTTTGATATGAAGTCTGTTTTTTTGTTCCTTAAAAAAGGTCACAATTAAATAAAAACAGGTTATGTGGATGTGTCAAAGTAAAAAGTAGTGGCCTTTTAGTATTTAAACTGGAAAATGATGTATAAACTGTTATAGTACGATCTTAGAGTTGATGGGTAATTTGAAATAAAAAAGGGCATAAATTTTATTCGTTCAAATTAAAACAAAACAGATTCTTATCATTTCAAAATAAAATATAGTATTCTTTTCAGTGCAGGAAGATTTTTGTTCAAGGAAAAACGAAAATCAGATGTAAATAAAACATAGCCCACGCTGTTGATGTTATTTTGGCAATTGAAATCTAGTTTTCCCTTTCACATAAATTATTTAGCGTAATCCAGGGAAGCTTGGAATAATCTTGCTAGTTCTAGCGCGGTTCAACTGAATTTGAACTGGATTGTACTGAAACTCATAAAGTTTCGACTACAACCCCGAATTTCAGTCTTTTGTTAATCCCCAGAGTCGCCAAAGGTCACATTCCCAAGAAATTCCTTGTCGCGATTTATGAAAATAAGTGCCGTTTTGGAAGATCGACGACTGATTTTTCGATTGTTTTCAGTTACTAGATTGGCGCCTTAATCGGCCGCTGATCGAGAGTCAGCGGTCTCCGGGTAGTCGAGCTGGCATGCCGACATCGTTCTGTGGTGCCAAAGCTTTCCTTTATCATGTTGTGAATTATCTTTCAATGCAACCTCCCACTTTTTCGTGTTTGTTCCTCGGATCATCATAATTTACAACTTAATCCATACGGCATGGCTAAGTAGCTTCTTTAAAAATAATTTGTTTCCAGCTTCTGGGAAGGGGTTAAGTCAGAAAAATTTCAAACTCGTGGAAAATGTTTCGTCCAGCATGTTCCACAGTTTGACACTTATATGCTTTTACTTAACAGATGTAGCCTATACATTTGGTTTGTGTTATTATTGTACTTAAAGGACGCCTCGTGCTGCATAGTGCGTCTGCTTATATATTCTGAAGAAGTTGATCACTTTACAAATAAGCTATGCTTACAGAAAATTACAAACGGCTTTGGCTATTTTTAGGCTCTTTCCGTGCCTATATGAATAAATTTGTATATGAATAAAAGTAAAAATAAAAACAGATAAATATTTTGTAGCCTATTATTTATTTATTTCGACAGTTTATTTTTAGGTTTTTATTTTAATTTTGTCAACAGTCAGCCACATGTTCAGTATCCTCTAACTAAGGTATCGTGCACTGTCGGACCCAATGAATAATTCGTGCGTAGGGGAAATCATTGCCATAAAGGGTTGATGTAGTTTCTGTTGGTTTGGTTGTCATGTTTCAAGAGTTGTTCGTAAAGTGTACAGTAGGGCCTAGTGTTTACGATAGTAATCCCTGTAACAAGAACAAATAAGCCAATACAACCGTATTTAGTCCCGTGCATCGACTATGGATCCCCCGACAAAACTGAGCAGAGCTAGAGGTACTTGCTGAGCTTCTAGTTGATTGATGACCGCCTACTACCCCGTCGCCGATGCGCATATCAGAGGAAAAATATTCCTTCAGCCCAAGCTGACTGCGAATCATATTTGATGGTCCAAAACGGATACGTCAGCTGAATTTTATTGGAGCTATATTTCGGCCCTTCTTGGCAAGGGTCCTCTTCAGACTCAAAACCGCTCAACTTGGAAAACGAGTGTTTCCCACAAATTCCTTTTTTCAACTTGAGCGGTTTTGAGCCTGAAGAGGACCCTTGCCAAGAAGGGCCGAAATATAGCTCCAATAAAATTCAGCTGATGTATCCGTTTTGCACCATCAAACACAGAGGAAAAGACTGTAGCAGGCGGGCATGACCCGGTTTGCGGCGCGACATGTGACGTCACAATGGTAGACAGCCAATCAGCTGTCAGTCCCGACCTTTCTTCTCTGGGACTCTACTGCGATATAGCTGTTTGTAGAGTTTGCGAATTTTGATGTTCCCCCTAGCTCCTACCCTCCACTCGTTTGTATCGGGCAGGGTATGGGGAATATATTCGGCTCCGCATGGTCGTGTTACAGAGATAGGGAGACGGAGGTTCTTGTGCTTACTTGTTCTTGACTTTTACCCAAATCAGTTCACTCATTTAATACGAAGGATGTGCAAGATAAAACTTTGGTTGCTATCTAATGTTACGGAAAATGTATATTACGAAAGATGGTATGTTTCAGCAGAACAAAACACCAAACATGGTTTCAATGTAATGATGGAAATAGTATCTAACATTCAAAGTGTTCAGTTGAAATTGCGCGTCCTTGTTTTAATCGGGATCTCGGGTGCTTGCAGAATGGGATTCCTCTCAGGATTTTCTGCACCATCGTTGATTCGATACGGAAAAGTTAGATTTTTCAGCTTCGAAATGAAAGTGCCGCATCCGGCCGGAAAAACCGTATTATCTGTTCGCAGCAGAAGTTACAGGTTCGGTGGTTCAGTCATTTGTTGCAGTGAGTGTTGGTATAAGGGTGTTGTTTCAGCAGAACAAAACACCAAACATGGTTTCAATGTAATGATGGAAATAGTATCTAACATTCAAAGTGTTCAGTTGAAATTGCGCGTCCTTGTTTTAATCGGGATCTCGGGTGCTTGCAGAATGGGATTCCTCTCAGGATTTTCTGCACCATCGTTGATTCGATACGGAAAAGTTAGATTTTTCAGCTTCGAAATGAAAGTGCCGCATCCGGCCGGAAAAACCGTATTATCTGTTCGCAGCAGAAGTTACAGGTTCGGTGGTTCAGTCATTTGTTGCAGTGAGTGTTGGTATAAGGGTGTTGCACAAATTCTGCGTTATTATTCCAGGGGTGTTAAGGTTTGTTCGTGTTCAGTTCGAGGTTGAGAACTTTTGCGTGAAGTTCATGGACGCGCACTAGCTTGTTTCGGTGTTTCTGATTGCAGCTACTGGTTAAACCGTTAAGATATAGCTGCTTTCAATCTGTTCCTGTAGTCCAGTCCTCATTACTAGTCCCACGCCGTCGGTTCTTTCCAGTCCTGTTTAAGGCATGACATATTTACCAGAAAGAACTGATGTAATCTTTCTCTGTAATATTTCCGGGAGCATAAATCCTCCGGGGAAATGTATTTCTAAAACACTGAAAACTGGCTTTCAAATTAAGTTCCCGTTCTCTAGTTCTATTTTACAGGAGTTGGGAGTTTTTTTGTAAATAATCCGGCCTCTGAATAAGTTCTTTGTGACTAAAACCATCCCTACTCGCCAGTGGTTGATGCTTTTAAACTTTCCCTTCCATCAAAGTGTACAGTATATTGACAAAACTCGGTATTATTCAGTATCTTTCATAAGCTTAGCGGATGATCAGGGAGAAATTAACAGAATGCATATTTGTGAATGTCAGAAACACGTCAGATTGTTTGTTTTGAAGACAAAAAACAATAACATGAAAACGAAACGTTCGAGGACATCCTCGTGTCAGTGTTGATCCACGAATAAAGGTGGACTGCCAAGACGTCCCTGTTGATCAACAGAGGTAAATCTCCGCCGAAACTAGTACTACACAATTTGACAAAACAAAGCCGATCAACAACACTTTCAATTGTTGGTCGATTAAGTAAGTCGTAAGTTAGTCGTAAGTAAGTAATTTATTTCTGACCATCCATTTTAAAAGCGGAGAATGTAAAATAAAATCAATTAACTAACTAAAACACAACAAATACAATATACAATTTTTCATCCATCGTCCAGAAAAGAATGTTGAGTGTCATGTGCTGGCTGGGCCCTGTTGTCCATGATTTTCGGCAGAGATTGGCCGAAGAGTTGATCAACATTTGGTTCAATATTGATCCGCTAAAACGCCTTTAAATATGTCCACTCATATTAGTTGCGGTTTCGATCCGAATTCTCTCGTGTGAATTCTCGATTCTCGTACAAATTACCGTTTTTGATCCTCTGACTTCTCCATTCTCGCTTTTGACAAAAACACCAATTTGGCAGCTCGTCCGCAACCCGGTATACGTCTTTATGTATATTGAACATCCGCACTGTGTTGACCAATCAGAGAGAAGAATCGAGATCACCATCGGAGCAACTTCTCGATTCTGCAAAAGGAGAACTCACTTTATCTGAATAGTCCAAAAACGCGAAATAGGAGAATCTCGAGAAGAATTCGGATCAAAAACGCAACTATTGTTTCAAGTAGGATAAGAATGTTTCATGCCTGAAGTATGGTATAATTTTGACTGGTGCCAATAACAAAAGACAGTAGGGCGCTAAAACTAAAGACTAAGCTGGAAATACAAAATCCAGCTTGGGTACGGAAGCTAGGACAGGACTGAATGATAATGAAAACGAAGTATGTGAAGAAGGGCTCTTATAACACAGATAACATAATGCGGCTTAGATTCTGACGTGACGTCGCCCTGAATGTCTGACTGGGGAGTTAAGAAAATAACCGTAGGCTACGTAGTTAGAAGTTGCAGGAATAGGGATGGAGGAATCGATTTGGTAAGGAAAGTTTTCAGTAGCCTATCATTAGTTCTTCGTTTACCCTAACAAGGTTCCCCTTGTTTTGTCCTAGAACTTTCGGTTGGGTGGGGCAAACAATGTTTCAGTCACACCGTAGTTTCATAACAGATAACACAAGGATGCGCGTTTTCAACAGATAAAACTTCGGATGCTGTCTGTTGTCTTTCAAAATGTTATTCATAATAAGTGTTACCATCAGGAAGAGCCGAAAAACTGCCAAAAAGCATCTGCTGTGTTTTCCGACATTATGACGATGAAGAATAAAGTCAGTAGATGCTTTTTTGGCTGTTTTGCTCCTCCTAGCAAAGCTTGTTATGCATAAAATATCATGCATAACGTTTTCAAACACAATAGATAACATTCCCAAGTGTTATCTGTTACACATTGTCTGTTGAAACCGCGCATCCTTATCTGTTATGAAACTTCTGACAGTGCTCCACGTGATGCAAAATCGAGTCTGTCGGACCAACTTAGGGTCTACACTGGCAGTCGTAACGTAAGGCTGTCGTAACCGGCTCCAGAACTGGCGTTTGCTCATTGGCTGAAAATGGCGGTTACGACACGTAGCGATGGCTTCCGACGTCTCACTATTGCCAGTAGAGACCACGCTTAAGTTTAGATGGATCGCGATTCAGAACAACGCAGAGAAGGTGAGCGTCAGGTATTTTACTCCTAATTCGGTCTGTTCTGCTGTAAAGGTTTAGTAGTGAAGGTTGTAGTCAAATTGTACCGTGTTCTTCAAAACTGTGCTAAGTACATTTTCATAATTTTTGGGCCCAGTTTTGTGTATGCCATGAAGAAATGTCTGCACGAAGAAAGTAGGTACTCAGAAAGTTAAAACTAATCTACCTGTTAAATGGTGCTCATGTCGTCATCTAACAGTTAGCACAATTTAACAGAATACCAAATGAGCTGCGTTCTTTCCAATGGTATGGTTAACTCAGTTTAAAAAAAAAAATTCAGTTAGCACAGTTTTGAAGAACACGGTATAATTGTGTAGGAAATGGGTCAGGGATAATTAGCCACGCAGTTGTTGGCTAGATTTCCTATATTTAAATTTTTTAACTCCACGGATATGTTGACTACTTATTTTAACTGTAGTGCTAGTTAGTGAATGTCGATCTCGCGACGTCATTTCTACGATGATTTGTAACACTGGCTGATGCTTTTTAAATATTCTACTAAACGTTTGTATGTGACCGGCCAAGCTGTGAATCTGTTGCCTATACCTGACATCATTGACTGGCATTGACCCCATGCAAAGGATCATCGGCTAGATCCCATCCCTCAAATGGCTCTCCCCTCCGTAACATTAGCAGGGGGTTATAAAGCTGGTCTCCTAGGATTCTTGTCACGCTTACCGATGACCAGGGTAAAGGGTAGCCCCTGGGATTACAACATCGTCAAGATACTGTGCTTAGTATAGCGGCGCCACATCAGCAGGCTAAACCTTAGGGGGGGGGGGGGGGCAAAGATCAGTTTTGGGCCTCATTCGAGGATTATTACATAGACTCAAAATTTAATTAGGACTTTTGCGGGAATATTTAAAGTAGTTTGCAAATACGCCTTAAAGTAAAGCAGTTGCTTCGCATGTTGCGTTTTGAAACTTTTCAGTGGAAACAAATAGCACCAAAGAGGAAGATGTCAAAATCTATGGAAGGCATGCCCCCCCCCCCCTTCAAAGTGTATATCTTCTCCTGAGTTCCCAGTTGGGGTTATTGGCAAAAATCTTCAGACCGATCATTCCTCAAAAGAGCCAGTGATAGATATTCTTAAAATGAGGTCTTAAAATTATCCCAAAACCTACAGAGGCCTGGCACAGAGCAAGATACATGTAGATCCCTAGCATATCGAGAGCAGCTAAGATTTCTTTCAAGTAGTCGCCCGGAAACACTGACGAAATCGTCTGACATTTTGGGACAACAGTTCCTATACATTAATTCTACAAAACAGTGTGGCGGGTGTCTGGGGCTCAGAGAAACAGTACACGTGTTGTCGAAGGTCACGTACTGAGTTTGCAACTCCTAATTGGCAGGTTATTCCCGCTGGTTGGTTCCTTCCTTATCGTCGTTGCTCGAAATCCACTGGCGGTTGTGCCTCAGGTGACGACAAGAAGGTCTGTGCGATGGCGCAAAAGGAGTAACCCTTGGTTCACACTGCTGCTTCGTGTGCGACACGATTTTATCTTTGATGTTCCTGCGTGCGACAGAGTCGCATGGACGTTCCCATCCACGCAGACGCAAATGGAAAACGAAATTTTTCGACGAGATTATTCTGCAAAAGGACAAAGAAACCCTTGGTCTGTCTTGAAGATGCTGGGAGATTACCCATCATTAGGAAATTTTCAGTCAAACACCATATGTCATCTTGTTCAAAACAGGTTAAACAAGTTTATTCAGAAGATATTTTGCATTCATCCATCCTAGGATTACAGTCAGACCAAGGTAAAGCAATTTTTAGTCTTGAAAATTAACTAGTCTTGTTTTTTCTTTCCCTGAAGAATCGCATGCGTTATGTCGGATCAGTTGAAATATTTCAACGCATCCGACACTGCAACAAAACGCAAAGTTCTGCGTTGCTCGTCGCACGATTTGTGTCGTATGTCGCATGACGCAGAATTTTGCGCGAAATCGCAGCAGTGTGAACCACGGGTAACGAAGGTGTGATCTTGGCACATCGAGGAACAAGAGTTCACGTTTCTACGGCCGTTCTACAATACAGTGTTGCGGGTGTCTGGGGCTCAGAGAAAAAGTACACGTTTTGTCGAAGGTGACGTATTGAGTTTGTAACTCCTAATTGGCAGGTTATTCCCGCTGGTTGGTTCCTTCCTTATCATCGTGGCTCGAGATCCACTGGCAAACGATTGTGCCTTAGGTACAACGAGATGGCGCAAAAAAAGGTAAGGGGGATGCGATCTTGGTACATCGAGGAACAAAAGTTCACGTTCCGACGGCCGTTTTCACCGTTGCAATCGCTGCCTTTGCACCAAGGTCGAAGTTAAGGATCTACGCTTGAAAATCTCAAACCATCTCTTGTAACCCCATAGAGGGATTGCACCCTGCCCAACGAAAACGGATCTGAGTCAATACTGGTAGTAATGGCCACTGGGAATTCAGGCGTTGACTGGGATATGCAAAAACGACCAAAAGGATGCTAGACGGTAAAAGTTGTATCTTAAAGATCTCTTAAGTTTGATCAGCAATTGCTGATGATCCCACCGAAACCTTCGGTCTTCTTAGAATTTGCTGTAGGGAAAATCCAAACGGGTGTAACCTACTTATAGCTGCTAAGAGGCTGCATTTATTTGCTGCAGGTTCCTTTCTTCCAGCAACAGCATGACGAGGACCCTTGCCAAATAGCGAGGACCCTTGCCAAAGTTGCCATTTCTGTTTAGAGCCATTGTTTAATATTACGGTTACGTCCGGATTCCGGTTGTAACCGGAATTGTTTTTTTAGATGTTGTTTATAGAGATAAGGATATACGCTGAATTCGTTTCTGATTTTTATGGCACTTGAGCTTACGCAAGTGCCATAGAGCGATCGTAATGTCTGTCTGTCGGTCTGTCCGCATTCCATACCTAAGACGATAAAACTTGGCACGCTTATCAGGGACCCAACCGGATTAACTTGGAAATAATCACCTCCCGGATTCGACCATCAGTGGGGGAGTGGTAATATGGGGAATCCGGAAATTAGTAACATTCATAACTTTGGAACGGATAATCGGGCGTGCATTAAACTTGACAGGTATCAAGAACAAATGTCTCGGATGTTCATTGTCAAATTCGGATCGGATCCGATAACTGGGAGGGGGACACCCTAAATCTCTTGAAATGCATTTTCTAGTTTTCGTCAAACCCCTACCCCTTTCTTCGCACTAGTATAGCTCTGCGCATGGATGAGTCATTCTTGCATCACACTAGTATCGCTGTGCTCGTGGATGATTTGCTAGGTAAATATTCTTTGAGCCCAAGCTGACTTTGAAACATTTATTCAAACAATGTTTACAACGGATACGTCAGCTAGTGTAATGATTACAGGTTTGATTCCTTCCCCGCAGTTGATCTAGAGGATTGACAGCCTGACGAGGACCCTTGCCAAGAAGGGCCGAAATATCGCTGATGAAAAACCATAGCTGACGTATCCGTTGTAAACATTGTTTGAACAAAAGATTTGCTAGGATTCGTTCGGAGAGAGCTACATCAATCGAAGGTCGAAGGGGTTGGCAAAATATGTTGTTGAACCTTAGTAGGAGTTGATATAGTGGATAATCGGGCGTGCATTAAACTTGACAGGTATGAAGAACAAATGTCTTGAATGTTCATTGTCAAATTCGGATCGGATCCAATAACTGGTTGGGGCTGAAGGGCTGGAGAACTTGAAATGCTTTTTCTAGTTTTCGTCAAACCCTACCCCTTTCTTCGCACTTGTATAGCTCTGCGCATGGATGAGACATTCTTTCATCACACTGGTATAGTTCTGCTCGTGGTTGAGTCATTATTTGCTAGAACTCGTTCGGAGAGAAATAGATCAATCGAAGGTCGAAAGGGTTAGCAAAATATGTTGTTGGACCTTAGTAGGGTTTGATATAGACTAGGGGGTGCTAGGATGATGAAACTTGGCAGGCGTATCAGGGACCCGACCAAACCAACCTGGAAATAATCAGTTTCCCGATCCGACCATTTTGGGGGAGTGGAGGGTGGGGGAATACGGAAAATTTAGTGGTGTGTAACTTTCGAACGGGTGATCGAATTGAAATGAAACTTAATTCCTAAATAATTGACATATCTCTGATGTTCCATTTGAAGTCCGAACTGGATTCGACAGCTATGGAGGAGTTTGGGGGGAAATCCCGACATTCGGTTAGAATGGAGGGATCGGAGTGAAACTTGCTAAGAATAACCAGCATCTGCTCTAGATAAATCGTTTACACATTTGGACTGGATCCGGACACTTGGGTGGAGGTGGTGGAGGGGTGTTTCCCGGAATTCCGGTGATGGCGGTTCTGGGGATTTTCACGACGAAACTTGGGAGATGTATCAGGGACCCTATCAAACTGACTTGTAAATAAAAATTTACTCGATCCGATAGTCGTGGGGGAGTAGAGGAAGGGGGAATCCGGAATATTGAGTCATGCGTAACTTTGGAACGGGTGATCGGATTTGAGTGAAATTTTGTAATTGAACAGAGGATATGACTCTGGTGATCTTTTTCATGTCCGGACCGGATCCGACAACAACTGGGGGGGGGGGGGAATATTTGACCGGCTTAGACTGGAGAGATAGGGATGGAACTTTGTGGGAATAACTAACAGATGCTCCGGATAAATCATTTACAGAACTGGATTGCCTCAGGCGACTGTGGGGGAGTCCGGAATTCCGGTGATCTCGAGTAAAGGTACTTCCAAATGTGCTAGGACGATGAAACTTGGTTGGAATATTAGAAATTCGACAAGATTGGCTTAGAATTCGCCACTTTCCAAATCCAACTTTCCTTAAAGTACCAATCATGAGCGCAAATTAAGAAAAATACTTTTAAGCAAAATATGCTTTTTCATGATCCCCATGAGCTCATTGCCATTTTTGCCTCAAGGGTTTTGCTTACAAATAAGGTTCTAGCTCCCTTAAAGTGCGCATCTTGACCGCAAGGTCGAAAAGTTATCATTTGTGCCACAAGGGCTCTACTTTTGACCAAACTGTATATATCAGTGATCCCTAAGAACCTGCTATCGTTTTTGCCTCAAGGGTTTTGCTTACAGATGCATTTCTAGCGCCTTTAAAACCTGAAACTATGCAGCAACAATTTAAAGAAGAAACTACTTGATATAAATGTCAAAACCATATTGAAGACCATTGAACCGCCCAACGAAAAAGACGAGCTCTAGAAATGCAGTAAATGCTAAAAAAAAAAATACAGTACTTTTTACTTACTAGTGTATGATAAAATAATATTCCAGTAAAATTCCAACATTTTGCCTACTCTTGCAAGTGCCATATGAGCTTTCAGCTCTTGTCTTTTTTTGCTGGACAATTAGTTCGCTCGGAATTCGGCCGAAACCGGAAATTTGGCAGAAGTAAAGCAGGAAGTTTCGGTTAGGAACGTCATGGCTGATAGAGGTGTATCTGAACTTGGTTTTCTCTGATGATTAGCATGGCAAAGAGTGGAACTGGCGAAGACAAGACCCAATTGTGGATCAAATATTAGATTTTTGGGATCCCGTCGAAACCTTTGGTCTTCTTTCTTGTATGGTGTTATGTCTTTCCGGTACAATACTTTTTCCTCTTTTGCATTTCATCTTTCTCTTTGTGAGTCTATGATGGGTCATAAATAAATTATTATTATTATTACTATAGTCCAGAATAATTACCAAACGCTGATGATTCAGTCTCGGAGTCGAAAATCCTATGCCTCACATGTTATTTTTCTGTGTTTACTCTTTGCGATGATGGTGCAGAAATGTCTGTTTTCGTCGTGTACAGGCTGCACTCTCTTTATTAAATCGCATGTGACAGGCTGACATTCCCTCGACAAGTTCGGCCCCTTCTGTCGAATTAGCAACTTCTATTTCATGCGTCCCCACGATAAGATCCGAGAACTATCCCCTGGAAGGTGCGACCTTCAGGTTCACCTAATTATGTTCGCTGGGGATTTGGGGTTTGAAACCAATTTCCCGTTCGACAAGGATTTTTCCTGATTAAATTTCACCTAATCAGAAATTCAGCATTAAAGCCTCTTTGAATCCAATTTCTTTTGTATAATTATCCCCGAGTAATATCCTTTTTCCAAAGATAATATCATTTTTTCCATCGCATTGTATAGGCAAATCCCGTGGACGAAAAACGATCATTCCGATGATAGAAAAATTGTTTTAAATTGGAAAGAGAGTGGGTCCCCCCAAGAATTGGATTAATGCTCATGTTAGTCTCGGAATTGAATTAAAGCGAAAAATATCGTCGGACGACGGAAAGCAACGTAGTTTGCTCTAGTTGAGAAACTGCTATTTTTACGCTTGCTGTATTTTGAAAGTCATATTTTGACAAGTGGTGAGCCATGATGTGTTACGCAAGACTCCATGGATACTGGAACGTTTTAAGGGAATGACGAATAAGAAGAACGGGTTGAAACAGTGTTATTCCAGGTGGAGTTGTTGCAAGAAAATGCGAAACAGTTCAGCGCCTTTGAGCTTGGTCACACTGGGCTCAAAAAGCTGCCTGTTCGACAAACAACTGAAAATTCCTAGGGGACGTGAGATTTGATGGACTTTGTGGCTGCTTGGAGATAATGAGCAGAATGCAGTTAGGGGTCAATTTGGGTTCCTGTTTGGTCTAATTGATCTCCTGAATTAAAACGACAACATTCAGAATTTGTCGTATCTTGTTCTTTTCCTTTTTTCTACTTTTGCAACACAAAAAGCCAGGAAATGAGCCCAGTGTGACCAAGCATTTTGTCCTTTTTGGGATCCCAAAATGTAAGTGGAGGGATACCTACGACATCGCAAAAGTTGTCCGTCCGTCCGTCTGTAAGCACGATAACTCTCGAAAGGAATGAGATATTTCGATGAAACTTGGTATGAGGATTGTTTGGGTCAAGGATAAGGTCGAGCTCGTACATGGACTCTGTAGCCCTATGTTTGGGGGTGGGAGAGGGGGTTCAATTTAAGGGACAAACAAAATATTTTTAAACAGCTAATGTGATAGTCGATTATGGAGTAAGAAAACATGCTGAGCACGATGGTGACAATCATTTTCTCGCCGGACAGGAATCCGGCAAAAACCGGAAAGTTCGTTAAAAGTAAAAGTTTCATTTGAAGTTGATTAAATGTTTGATTTAGGGGTAAGAGGACATTCTGAGCACGATGATGAAAACCATTTTCTCGCTGGACGAGTAGTTCGTCCGGAATCTGGCAAAAACCGGAAAGTTGGTTAAAAGTAAAAGTTTCATTTGAAGTTGATTAAATGTTTGATTTAGGGGTAAGAAGACATGCTGAGCATGATGGTGAAAATCATTTTGTCGCCGGACAAGCAGTTCGTCCGGAATCCGGCCAAAACCGGAAAGTTGGTTAAAAGTAACAGTTTCATTTGAAGTTGATTAAGTGTTTGATGTATGGTAAGAAGACATGCTGAACCCGATGGTGAAAATCATTTTGTCGCCGGACAAGCAGTTCTTCCGGAATCCGGCCAAAACCGGAAAGTTGGTTAAAAGTAACAGTTTCATTTGAAGTTGATTAAATGTTTGATTTATGGGTAAGAAGACATGCTGAACCCGATGGTGAAAACCATTTTCTCGCCGGACAACTAGTTCGCCTGTAATCCGGCCAAAACCCGAAAATATGTTAAAAGTAAAAGCTTTATCTTAAGTTGATTAGATGATATATTTAGGGGTAAGAAGAGACGCTGAGTCTGTATATAATGGTCATTTTTTATCCGGACATATAATTAGTCCGGAATCCGGTTGTACCCGTCTTTTTTTTAAGTCAAAATTTTATTTAAAGTTGATTAGATTTCTTTATAGGGATAAGGAGTTACGCCGGCTTCGTTTCTGAATTTTTATTTTTTTGCTGGACTAGTAGTTCGCTCGGAAATCGGGCGAAACCGCAAATTTGGCAGTAGTAAAGCAGGAAGTTTCGGTCAATATCGTCAAAATAGATACGGCTTATAGAGGTATAGATATGTAGATAGAATATCTGAACTCGGTTTTCTCTGATGATTAGCCTGGCGAAGACAAGACCGAATTTTCTGGATCAAATCTTAGATTTTTGGTATCCCTTTGACACCTTTGGTCTTGTTCAAATAGCTGTGTCCTCCCGTTTCCAAGGGACTTTCAAAGGCCCAATATCGCACAGATAGGATCGAAGATATGTTTTAGGCTCAGCGCCTACTCATATCATTTTCATCTGTTTTAGTGCAGGGGCCCGTGATAATAGTTTCTACGGGTAGAGGTAATGTATGCCTTTTTGGGATCCCAAAACGTAAGTGGAGGGATACCTATGACATCGCAAAAGTTAATCCCAAAAAGTAAGTGGAGGGACACCTATGACGTCGCAAAAGTTGTCCGTCCGTCCGTCCGTCTGTCTGTAAGTACGATAGCTCTCGAAGGGAATGAGATATTTCGATGAAACTTGGTATGAGGATTGTTTGGGTCAAGGGTAAGGTCGAGTTCGTAGATGGGCTATGTAGCCCTATATTTAGGGGTGGGGGAGGGGGTTCAATTTAAGGGACAAACAAAATATTTTTAAAAAGCTAATGTGATAGTCGATTATGGGGTAAGAAGACATGCTGAGCACGATGGTGACAATCATTTTCTCGCCGGACAAGTAGTTCGTCCGGAATCCGGCAAAAACCGGAAAGTTTTTTAAAAGTAAAAGTTTCATTTGAAGTTGATTAAATGTTTGATTCAGGGGTAAGAAGACATGCTGAGCACGATGGTGAAAACCATTTTCTTGCTGGACGAGTAGTTCGTCCCGAATCCGGCAAAAACCGGAAAGTTGGTTAAAAGTAAAAGTTTCATTTGAAGTTGATTAAATGTTTGATTTAGGGGTAAGAAGACATGCTGAGCATGATGGTGAAAATCATTTTGTCGCCCGACAAGCAGTTCTTCCGGAATTCGGCCAAAACCGGAAAGTTGGTTAAAAGTAACAGTTTCATTTGAAGTTGATTAAATGTTTGATTTATGGGTAAGAAGACATGCTAAACCTGATGGTGAAAACCATTTTCTCGCCGGACAACTAGTTCGCCTGTAATCCGGCCAAAACCGGAAAATATTTTAAAAGTAAAAGCTTTATCTGAAGTTGATTAGATGATATATTAGGGTAAGAAGAGACGCTGAGTCTGTATATAATGATCATTTTTTACCCGGACATATAATTAGTCCGGAATCCGGTTGTACCCGCATTTTTTTAAGTCAAAATTTTATTTAAAGTTGATATGATTTCTTTATAGGGATAAGGAGATACGCCGGCTTCGTTTCTGAATTTTTCTTTTTTTGCTTGACTAGTAGTTCGCTCGGAAATCGGGCGAAACCGCAAATTTGGCAGTAGTAAAGCAGGAAGTTTCGGTCAATATCGTCAAAATAGATACGGCTTATAGAGGTATAGATATGTAGATAGAATATCTGAACTCGGTTTTCTCTGATGATTAGCCTGCCGAAGACAAGACCGAATTGTCTGGATTAAATCTTAGATTTTTGGGATCCCATCGACACCTTTGGTCTTGTTTTTCCAGAAGTAGCACTTTGCGAAAACACAGCACTTTTTAGTACAACTGACTATTTATTATTCTTTAAAAGAAAGAAATAGAAAACCGTGATTTTCGAGTTTTTTTTTCTTGATCAGCTAGTTATCCCTCTAAGATGATGTGCGAGGGATATATATGAATTCGGATATTTCGGTTGCACTTCCGGCATCAGTTCTGTGAAATTATTTGTACAATTATGGGAAAAACCAAGGATTATATAAGTGCTGGGTGAAAGCTTCTGCGCTTTCCCAGGGAATTGGTAAATTGTTAATAGACACAGAATTCAGAATTGTAAAATAATCACAGATATGTACATATACACTTCTAACACGCACATTTTAATATTCGTTATTTTATTTGAATTTGTCTGTCGTTCAGTCCGCATCGTTCTTCTGGTTCTTAGTTACATGTCGCTGTATGTTTTGTTGGTTCCGCATCGTTTTTCTGTTGGTATTGTGTTGATTTTATGATTTAGTTTTTTTTTTTTCTCTGAGGACGGTTTGCCGGAAGTGCAACCGAAATATCCGAATTTATGTTTATCCCTCGCACATCATCTTAGAGGGATAGCGAGCTGATTTAAGAAAAAAACCCGAAAATCAGGGTTTTCTATTTCTTTCATAATGAATTGTCAGCTTGTCTTCAAACCTTGTATTCTTTAAAAGAACAATTTTTGTTCTGTTCCGACTGCTTATTATTTAAAATCACATAAGCAAGTAGAGTTTTTCACATAATGATGCATCAGATCGTGGCAAGGCGATCTTTTTTGCATTAATTATAAACACTTTTCTGATCTTTAGAAGCAAGATAAATTTCACAGGTGTGGCGACCCTGCCCCAGATTTGTTATTCATTGTTCCTCGACCATTTCTCCCTACACTGTAAAACATAAAATCTTGCAGTATTTGCTACTGGGATTAATCTTGTCTCTAAAAAGATAATCTTATCTCTAATTCGGAGTAATCTTATCTCAGTAGAGATAAGATTAATTGTATTTCTTATGTATAAGAAGAATCCGAAGTGCCGACGAGATCACCAGAGGCACGACAAAAGCATACTGAGCTCGATTTATTCTTGTGTTTTGCTTAGAGAATCGTTGCAGAATTCGATTTCTTGGGTGTAAAAAGAACCCGATGTGCCGAAGAGTCGACCGATGACCTACAAAGGCATACAAATTTGTATTTTGTCTGTGTTTGCCTTAATCTTATCTCTCACTAGAAATAAGATTAATTCCAGTAGCAAATACTGCAGTTAACTTTAATCCTTACTCGGAGAATTTTTTTACTGTGAAATTTATTAGACTTCTGTTAGATACTACGCAACAGCGACGATAAATATGAGTTCAGTTTTGGGTGGTTGTAAACTTATTTGGTCTTACAAATGAAACGGGACTTTTTTATTCTATCTGACGAAAAAGGGTTCTGTTTACAGATTTGATAAGGACAAACGGATACATCAGCTGAACTTTATTAGAGCAATATTTCGGACCTTCTTGGCAAAGTACTCTCCAGGCTCAAGTCAAGCAACTCAAGCTGGGAAATGAACTTGTCAAAAAATGACTAAAGATTCTAGCTTAAAACACCTGTCTTAATAATAACCCCAATTTCGTACGGTACATTCTAAGCCCTCTAACAGAAACCCGCTAATAGAAACCCCTGTTTTGCTACCTTCGATCGGTATCACGCTGTCGACAGTTTTCTGCGAGAAGTTTTTCCATCAGAACAAGACCAAAGGTTCCGATGGTATCCCAAAATTTTAATCTTTGCTCGAGACAATTCGGTCTTGTAGATGTTTGGACTTCAGCAGACTTCTTAAACTTTTTTACTTTTAAAATTTGGAAACAGGCTAAGGCCAATGGTAATAATCGGATAAGACCAATTTCGTATTTGACAGTGTAAAACGGATACGCCATCTTCCACCAAATTCAGATATATTCAGATATCCATTTTGCGCTCTCAAATATTCAGATATAGATTCAGCATATGGTTTACCCTCCTACGTCGTATGTCCTTCCTTCCTTACTTCTGCCCAACTTCCGGTTTCGGCCGGATTCCGCATAAACTACTTTCTGGCAAAAAACTATAGCTCAAAAACGGATTCAGCATGTCTTATTGCCCCTCCATCGAACTTCTAACCAACTTCAGATAAAATTTCAGTTTTAATAAATTTTCCGGTTTCAGCCGGATTCCTAGTAATCTATACGTCCGGTCAGAAAATGATTGTCTTATATGAATTCTGCATGTCTTCTTACCCACAAATTGAGAATCTTGTCAAATTAAAATAAGACTTTTACTTTAAACAAATTCTCCGGTTTTGGTCGGACTCCGGCCGAAATAATTGTCCGGCGAGAAAATAATTTTCATGTTTGGACTCAGCACGTCTCCTTGCCCCTAAATTAAATCTCTAATTAACTTCAAATTAAACTTTTACTTTTCACAAATTTTCCGGTTTTCGCCGGATTTCTTGTTAACTATTTGCCCGGCGACAAAATTAATTTCACATTCAGATTCAGAATGTCTCCTAACGCCTAATTAGACTATTCATTCGCTTTTAAAAATATGTTTTGGTCACCTTATTTTCAAACCCCTTCCCCACCCCTAAACATAGGGCTACATAGCCCATCTTCGAACTTAACCTGTACTTGGACCTAAAAAATCCTCATGCCAACTTTGATCAAAGTATCTCAACCCTTTCGAGAGTTATCGTGCTAACAGACGGGCGGACGGACAGATTGACAACTCTTGCGATGTCACAGGTATCTCCAGGGCCTCGCAACCAAGAGTACAGAGAATTCGTGAGTACATCGGGAGTATGCGGGGTACTTGTGTGGAGTACAACGGGAGTACAGGAGTACAATGGGAGTACATCAGGAGTACAATGGCGCGAGTACAAAGGGAGTACAATGGGAGTACGGGAGAAAAATGGGAGTACATCGGGAGCACAGAGCGGAGTACAGGACTATTAGAGTTGAATACAGAGATGATGAGCACGCAAAGAACCCAAGGAACCATCGAGGGAACCATAAGGAGACTCTCGAAAGAGAATGGAACAGAAACCTATCCAAATAACAAGTAAATTTTTTTTAAACTTGCTATCATCGGATAGCTACAAATCACAGCATAAATTCGAATAAGAGTAAAAACTTTATTTTAAGTTACTATAACTTCAAGCGACTTCAAGGTGCAGACGCATACTAGATATTCGGTTAGTACCGGACCAGGTACTGGGTATTAGTTGTGGTAGTAATCGAACTATATTTAAAACCAGGTTCTTCAACTTCAGATCACCTAATTAAGGTACAGTTCAGTGGGGTTCAGTGTACATTTACCTAAAACAAAATTCTGTAACCGAGCTGAGTGCTTTCTAATCGAAGCGCAATTTTTTCGTTAAATAGTATCTTGGATCATCTCAAACTTCGAACAAATCAGAAATGAATTACGGAAAACATATTGCACCAATTTCGGATATATAAGTGTAGGTTAGGTTGGATTATTTACAATAATAACGAATGAACAAATATCGTTTTCGATATCGATGTTTACGTTTTGATATCGATAATTGGTCCGATATCTGATGAAATTTGTTTACATGTTAGCTCAGAAATCACGGTTTATCGCAATATTTTACCCTCATCTAGTTAGGTTGGATTATTTACATTTTATTATTTACAATTATTACGAATGAAAAAATATCGTTTTCGATATCCGATATATCGCATCTTGGATAATCTCAAACTCAGTATAAATAAAAAAATGAATTACGGAAAACATATTGCTCCAATTTCGTATATACAAGTGTAGGTTAGGTTGGATTATTTACAATAATTACGAATGAAAAAATGTCGTTTTCGGTATCGATGTTTGGTCCGATATATCGTTATGGATATCGAATATCGCCCAACACTAGAGTCAGCTTCAGTATATGTTGGTTCTGGTGAAGGTAATTCGGTGGAGACCAAACTTTTTTTCATATGTGTAGGATGGGCTAAGCATGAAGCTTGGCAGGCACATTTAACTTGCAAAAAGTTAGTTTCCCCATCAGACTCTGGGAGTACGCTTATTCGAACGTTCGTCGAGACGTTCGTTGACTTCGAACTTAGCCATTTTCATGCACATGCTGTGGCTAAATATATGTACCAAGTAGCCAAAGTAGGAAATTAAGGATTGACAAGATTGGTTTATAAATTCTCATTTTATAGAGCCAACCATTCCTTAAAGTACTCGTCTTGACCGCAAAGTACAGAAAATACTTTTGAACAAAACATATATTTTCACGATCGCCATGAGCCCGTGATCATTTATGAAACAAGAGTCATGCTTCAAAATGAATTTCCAGCTCCCTTAAAGGACCCCTCGCACTATTCACTCTTCAACTTACAGTATTTTAAAGTATTTGAATAATTTAACTATGCTGTGCTTTCAATAAATAACAACGGTTTTGTCTGTTTTAAGCCTTTTCCGAGACCCGTTGACTTGGAGCGAAAACAGGGAAACAATTTAGGCCAGGTTTTCCTACTCGAAAAACTTCTCGAAGACAACCGTCGACAGCGTGATACACGTCGAAGGTAGCAAAAGAAGGCAAGTGAGAGAATCAGCGAGGTTTTGCTAGAGGGGTTAGAATGTACCGCACGAAACGTGGGTCTCCGGGTTTAGAAATATATGTAGTGATTACGGAAGTAGATTGTATTAGTATTATAGGTAAGACAGGTCCTTTAAAGTGCACATCTTAACGAACAAGACCAAAGGTGTCGATGGGATCCCAAAAATCTAAGATTTGATCCAGACAATTGGGTCTTGTCTTCGCCAGATCCAGTCTTCGCTAGGCTAATCATTGGAGAAAACCGAGTTCAGATATTCTATCTATCTATCTATCTATAGATATATAAGCCATATCTATTTTGACGGTAATGACCGAAACTTCCTGCTTTACTTCTGCCAAATTTGCGGTTTCGCCCGAATTCCGAGCGAAAAGTTGTCCGTCTGTCCGCACGATAACTCTCGAAGGGAATGAGATATTTTGATGAAACTTGGTGGGAGGATCCTTTGGGTCAAAGTAAAGTTCAAGTTCGAAGATGGGCTCTGTAGCCCTATATTTGAGGGTTTTGAGTTAGGTAGGCGAGTACCGGTTACGATCGACTGTATCGCACGAGAAGGTAGACGTGAAGGCGACCTTACTTGGCGGCTTGGCGAGAAGCCGCCGGATTGAGGGGTTGTTTAGGTAGCGTAGACGATACGTTCGGCAAGGCGTATATTTATTTTATTTCTACAACGACCAACAAGGGCCATACACCCAAAAATAACGACAACAACAACATAAAAGCAAAAACAACAGCAAAGAACTAACTTTGGTTAGTTCTAATATTTGGTTCTTGCTTTCCTATCTGCTGTGGTGAACAATCTACCCGCTTTTTAAGTCTTAAATCGTAAACTCTCAAGTCACAAGTACATGGTTATTATATTCTGAAGCTGGTACAATGTATAAGTTAGATGATGGATAGGTGGCGAGTTAGAAGGAGGAGGACGAGTAGTAGAATAATGGTTGTGTTGAAGAAGGCATTGATTGGCAAACTGTATGTTAGATAAGAAGAGATGAGTTGAGCTGAGCAGAGTTCGGCGAGGGTGGCGGAGGAAGATGGACCTGAAATAACCTTTTTTTAGTTACATTTTGAATTCCTGTACCAACAAGTGTGCTGGTGAACGGCTCGATTAAAACTCCCCGAATCCAGCCCGGGAATCTCTCGAGGGAGAACTTCCTTTGGGTGTCGGTCACGTCGTCCAGTTAGCCCTTCAGAAAGGCAAACTCCTGATTGGCTGGCTGAAGCCTTATGATGGTGGTGGCTTTCTTCTAACGGTCTTTTGCCATTTGACCGTGTGAGAGGGACCCGAACTTTGCGGAGATTTATTTGGTTGGGTTCGAGCTGTCAGCCAACATCCGTCAGAAAAGACAGGGAAAATAAATCTTAGCGAGGGAGGCCTGTTGTAAAATAATTTAATAAACGAGATGGATCTTACCTTATGTGTTTGGGAGAGGTAATCCTTAAGGATGGGAAGTACCCTTACAGAGAGCTTGGGGTCTGAATTATGATTCGCAATCAGCTTGGGCTGAAATAATATTTATAACTTACATTACAGAATTTTGTTTCAGCCCAAGCCCTCCTCCACAGCAAAACCGAAGTATATCACTATGGGAAACAATCTGTATCATGTCAATGACCCAATAAACCATCAAAAATAGCAGCCGTGCCCAAATCTCAGCACCGGTCCTAACTCCCAGCAATTCCTACAAAGAAACTCATCAAAATCAGACCTTTATAGTTGCTATATTATCTTGCCCAGAAGGGTCGAACCAAATCAGGGTGTGGACTTGACTGAACCTAAAAAACGAACTTCTTCTAGAATAGACAAATTATACACAACTTGCCCTTGGGCCCTTCCTCATCATATGTTCACCATATGGGTTTCTTGTGCCCCATGTGAATTACTTCAACAATGCATTCAACAAATGCAAGCAATCAGACAATGGAATAGAATTAATCTACACCTCTGCGCGGAAGATTCTTCCTATTCTGATAGTCAGAGGCGTTACTAGCCAAAATGTTTGGGGGGGGGACGAGGAATTTACCGACTGGCTGAAAACTTTACCGACTTTTTCTGCAGAAAAAACCACTGTTTTCAACAATAAAAATGACATTATTGAAAAAAAAATCGACTGATTTTCAGAAACATCTACTTATTTTCATAAAAACCGACTATTTTGACGAAAAATCGACCAATTTTCAGAAAAACCGACTATCGCCGGTGAAAAAAATCAACTGTTTTGACGAAAAATCGCGGCGCTTCGCACCGACTCGGTTATTTTTACCGACTGGCCGACGGCATTGGGGGGGGGCGTCCCCCCCCTCCCCCCCCCAGTCGTGACGCCCCTGCTGATAGTACGACGTATCGGTAAGTTCCTTACTTTATTATCTTAGCCGCAAAAGTGAACATTTCGTGCTTACGACTTTCCCATTCTTAATTGTCTTAATTAAGCTTTCAGGGAGCAGTACTCCACTTGGGTAAGATGTCTCCGTAAGCCGAGAGGTAATTGGTTTAAAAAAGCTATAGCGAAAGATGGGAAAAGGCAAAAAGACAAAGCCTTTTACTTGATATTAATGAAATTCAGGGAAATTAAAACCTGAGTGCTAGGGCTTGTTTTTCGCTCAAGGAATCCTTCTCTCTCTTAAAGTATAATTGGATGAACGCTGGGTTACGAGGAAACGCGACTCCTGGAGACGATAGAGTGTTGATTGTTCGGTAACTTTGGGATTTTCGTAATTACTCATTTTCCAACCGTTCAGACTCTTTGCACTCGAGTTACTGCTTTATTCTCGAGTTTCGTAGCGGTATTCCCGAGATGGAGCTATAACAAGATAAAACTATTAAAACAATTAGCGTTTTGTATACACTGTAGCCGAAAGATACGATTTTTCATGAAATGAATTTTAAGATGCTTAAAGTTTAACCGAAAAGGGCTAGGATACGACAGTCTAGTTACCCATCACTTGTTCGCTTAAATAATCTTGAAAACCCGATGAACAAGACCAAAGGTTTCGATGGGATCCCAAAAATTCAATATCTGATCCAGACAACTGGGTCTTGTCTTAGCCAGATCCAGTCTTCGCCAGACTCCTTAAACATTTTTACAATTAAAATTCAGAAACAGATTAAGGCCAAATAGCTAATCACCTGAGAAAACCAAGTTCAGATTTGGATTCAGCATATGTGTTTACCCCTATAAGTCATATCTGTTTTGACGAAAACTTCCTGCCACTTCTACCAATTTCCCGGTTCCGGCCGAACTCCAGAAC
Source organism: Branchinecta lynchi (assembly GCA_023053575.1). Taxonomy (NCBI): domain Eukaryota; kingdom Metazoa; phylum Arthropoda; class Branchiopoda; order Anostraca; family Branchinectidae; genus Branchinecta; species Branchinecta lynchi. Next base: position 21,716,356 of record JAKZAP010000001.1, read on the forward strand.
TACTTGTCCGGCGAAAAAAGAAAGCTCAAAGACAAAAACAGGGACTATATGTCCGGGTAAAATACGATTGTCACACAGGGACTCAGCATCTCTTCTTACCCCTAAATCGCTTATCTGATCAACTAGAAATAAAACTTTGACTTCCAACAGTTTTCCGGTTTTGGCCGGATTCCGGACGAACTACATGTCTGGGTAGAAACTTGTTTTCACATAAGTGTTCAGCATGTCTTCTTGCCCTGAATCGAACATCTAATCAACTCCAAATAAAACTTTTAATTTTGACAAACTTTCCGGTTTGGGCCGGATTCTGGTCGAAGTGTCCGTCGAGAAAATAGTTTTCACCATCGTCTTCAGCATGTCTCCCTACCTCTAAATCGAACATTTAATCAACTTCAAATAAAACTTTTACTTTCAACAAACTTTCCGATTTGGGCCGGATTCCGGGCGAAATACTTGTCCATCGAGAAAATAGTTTTCACCATCGTCTTCAGCATGTCTTCCTATCCCTAAATCGAACATCTAATCAATTTCAAATAAAACTTTTACTTTCAACAAACTTTCCGGTTTGGGCCGGATTCCGGGCGAAATACTTGTCCGTCGAGAAAATAATTTTCACCATCGTCTTCAGCATGTCTTCCTACCCCTAAATCGAACATCTAATCAACTTCAAATAAAACTTTTACTTTCAACAAACTTTCCGGTTTTGGCCGGATTCCGGGCGAACTACTTGTCCGATGACAAAATGGTTTCCACCATCGTGTTCAGCATGTCTTCTTACCCCATAATCGACTATCACATTAGCTGTTTCAAAATATTTTGTTTGTCCCTTAATTTGAATCCCCTCCCCCACCCCTAAATGTAGAGCTACAAAGCCCATCTACGAACTTGACTGGTCCGACGACCCAACGAACCCTCACACCAAGTTTCATCAAAATATCTCATTCCCTTCGAGAGTTATCGTGCTTACAGACGGACGGACAGACGGACGGACGGACGGACGGACGGACAGACGGACGGACCGACGGACGGACAGACGGACGGACGGACGGACAACTTTTGCGATGTCATAGGTATCCCTCCACTTACGTTTTGGGATCCCAAAAAGCGTTAGTTTGTTTTTCTGATATTTCCAAATAATCGATTATCTCATTGTGCTTGCCGCTCTTCCCGTTTTTGTGATATCTCTATGGTGCCTGGAACATTTGGCAACAACATCAGCAGCAAACGAGTAAATAAATTGTGTATCAAATAAACAAAGAAGTGTCTGCAGTCTGCAGTGCCAAAAACTAGTGCTAGCTAGTGAGGTGTCTTGTGTAGTGAGAGTTTCGCGGGCGAATTGTGGACGGATTCACCAAAGCGTCCACATTCCCAACGTCCCTACTGAAGACTACTGTGGACAGAATGAAAATCCCCAATAGGTGTTGTAATAATTCAACGTATTTGAATCTAAGATGTAAAAATAAGTTGCCTGTTCAGTTAAACTTTAACACAAAACAAAACTCTTGAAGTGGGTGTCACTCATACTTCCTATGTTGTGCGGCAGGGATTTAGGCGGGAAAACCCGGTGCCCCCCCCTCCGGTCCTAAAACCCCCTGAGAAACCCCTCCATTACCAAACCCCGTTGCGAAAGGAAAGGTTGGCCCTCCCACCAGCCAAAAACCATGCGGCAGGGTAGGCAAGCAAGTTTCACGCAATTCTTCGTTCCAAATTATATCCAACATTCCCGCCGGTTCAGACTTGGACTAGCGTGTGTGAAAGTAAGTTTTCCGGAACTTAGGAAAGGGAGCCCCCAGCATCCAGTCACTCAGGAGTTCGATGTATGTGGAACACCGAAAGGGCTTTCCGGCCAGCTTGACTGCCTAAATTCGCAAAACACCCACCCGTTCGGCACTTAGGCGTGCCACAAGATTTCCAGGACCCCTCTCCCATTTTCACAACAGTGACCGGGTTCAGACGGAATCTATAAATAGCCGAACTGCGGCGGGTATAGCTGCTCCTAACAACCTTCGTCCCGGTCCCTCCATCATCTGGGACGTATGGAGGCCGCAAGATCTCTGGGACTTCAAATCCCCTGTCTTAGTGGGATCCGGTTCCCTGCTACCCTATTTTGTGATCAAGCCGACAGGCCGATCGACATACCGATGGAAAAATGACCAATGAAGCAAAAATCTCGAAGTGCTCGCAGAAACGTTCACGGGCTAACTTTTGCAACAACGTGCTAACTTGATTTTGCCAGGACATAATAAACTTTCCTGCTGTATGTTTTGCGACACATGCAAACTTTTTTTTCACCAGAGTATCATGAACAATAACACACCTGCCGAAATAGATCGATAGATTTATTGATTGCTCAGCAGCCCGAGGGCCTGAAAAAATATTCACTTTCGTGTTGTGAATTGCAGAACCTCTAATACCTTTGCAGACCGCCCGTCACTCTATTCCGTAGCTTTGGGAGGCCAAGATTCCATTAGTAATTCTTACATTTTTATTACCTTTCTTGCTCGAAAGTTTTTGTTATTTGAAAGTTGAATGTTTGAGGCCTGAAACATTGTCCGGTCTCGACCACAAACTAAAACAGAGAGCCGTGAAAAATTCTGAACAAAAGTAAAGATTGGATTGTAGGATCAACAAAGTTCAGGTTTTGGTAAGGACTTGCCCTGTCAAAGGAGAAGTAGCAGAGTACTAACAATCTGCAATCGCATCCCGTATTTCTAAAACTAACATTTCGGACATCAGAGTTTTTTCCTTCAACAGTACACAATTCTGGGGGTGATAAAAGGAGTTAATTTCGGAAGCACTCTACACTATTTAATGTTTCTCCGAGTAAGAATTAAAGTTAACTGCAGTATTTGCTACTGGTATTGATCTTATCTTTTTTGGGATAACACTAATCCGAATTAGATATAATTTTGTCTCAATAGAGACAAGATTGATCCCACTAGCGTATCCTGCAAGATTTGTGTACAGTGTAGCATCTGCGATGCCCACGTCGCTAATTCAAACCGGGACTCGGTACGATCGTGCAGTCACCTAATGGCGCGATTTGCAAGCATCCCGACTGGAGTCACATACACCTTACAGTTTAGCGAATAAATGCTCAGATTCAACAATCTATTTTCAGATTCACAATCTATTTTCAGATTCACATAAATATGCCTGAAAACACCTAAAAATGTGTTAATTAGAAATGGCAGATTCCTTTGAAGACATGTCTTAACATCATTTTCTTACTTCCTTCAACCGTAACTTTTCCGAGCTTAACGTCTTTATCCATGGAAATGTAGGTCTCTGTTGAAATTCAAATTATCCGCCTCTGGATGAGTTTAGGGTTGTCGTGCAAGCAGGGCACTTTTTGAACATTATAACTGGAGCCCCAGGTGAAAAAAAATGCACAATCCCTTAGATGAGTCAAAATATTTCAATGTACAGGCCCACAAATGTCAGATGGGACAAGACCAAAGGTTTTGATGGGATCCCAAAAATCTTTTTTTATTTGAACCAGACAATTGGGTCTTGTCTTCGTCAGCTCCAGTCTTCGCCAGGCTAATCTCTGAGAAAACAAAGTTCAGATATAAGCCGTATCTATTTTGACGATACTGACCGAAATTTCCTGCGTTACTTTTGCCAAATTTCCGGTTTTGGGCCGAATTCCGAGGGATCGACTAAAAACGGGAACGGAACGGAACGACACGGTACAGGAGGAACGCGCACTAAAAACGGGAACGGGTGCCCAAAATGGAAACAACATACTAAAATTGGGAACATCGCACCAGGTGGAACACTGCTAAAAGGGGGAACTCTGCACCGTCATTCTTTTTTTAGGATTTTGCGAACCAAGTACTAAAAACGGGAATGCAGAATTCTTGGCTCCTTTTTCATGAGAACCAGTTACTAAGAAGTGCCAAAGAACAGCGGTCCTGCATTCCCGTTTTTAGTAAAAAAAAAAAAAAAAAAAAAAAAAAAGGAAGGAAGGTGCAGCGTTCCCCCTTTTAGTAATGTTCCTCCTGGTGCAGTGCTCCCGGTTATAGTACGTTGTTCCCGTTTTTAGTACGCGTTCCTCCTGCACCCGTGTCTTTCCGTTCCGTTCCGTTCCCGTTTTAGGGGGAACGCGCACTTAAAACGGGAACGCGTGCTGTTCAAATTATAATTGGTGGCCACAAAATGCCGTACTCGTATCTCCTAAAGGAGCGTAAGCTGGAACCCCTTTCTGTTCGTAGAGAACAGCCGTGCCAACGTTTCGGAACAAATTTGTTATCCCACCCTTTCTACCAAAAGATCCTTCCTCCATCCTTTAAACCGGAAAGAAACAGACCTCCAAGAGAAGCAGCTATGAAAGTACCAAAAACTCACACCTGTCGCTTGTAAAACTGAAAGGTACCAGAATAGTTTTGTGCCTCAGTTTACCTTAGATCGTAACAACCTTACTTGAATTATTGTATTTATTCTATGACAATTGTATATATGCTTTAGTTGTAGGTTAATGACAATTTGCTCGCGCGTGAAATATTGTGCCACATTTGTTATGAAATGAAATTAAAATTAAAACATCACCTTACTCTTGTCTGCACACCACAACACCACCAAGTGAAGTGCTGCGAGAGTTCATGTGGGGGTCTGATTGGGTGTAAACCATCAAAAGGCAGAACTACAGCCCTACCTGTAACTTCCCAAGTTTGGTGAGATCCGGCAACTCAATCTGGTAAATGGTTCAACCTGCCATCCAGACAAATTTGGACCCCTCCCGACAGTGTTTCGATCATCAAAAGACACAACCAGGAACAACTTTTTGGGATCCCAAAACGTAAGTGGAGGGATACCTATGACATCGCAAAAGTTGTCCGTCCGTCCGTCTGTCCGTCCGTCTGTAAGCACGATAACTCTCGAACGGAATGAGATATTTTGATGAAACTTGGTAAGAGAATTGTTTGGGTCAAGGGTAAGGTTGAGTTCGTAGATGGGCTCTGTAGCCCTATATTTGGGGGTGGGGGAGGGGGTTCAATTTAAGGGACAAACAAAATATTTTTAAACAGCTAATGTGATAGTCGATTGTGGGGTATGAAGACATGCTGAGCACGATGGTGACAATCATTTTCTCGCCGGACAAGTTGTTCGTCCGGAATCCGGCAAAAACCGGAAAGTTTGTTAAAAGTAAAAGTTTCATTTGAAGTTGATTAAATGTTTGATTTAGGGGTAAGAAGACATGCTGAGCACGATGATGAAAACCATTTTCTCGCTTGACGAGTAGTTCGTCCGGAATCCGGGAAAACCGGAAAGTTGGTTAAAAGTAAAAGTTTCATTTGAAGTTGATTCAATGTTTGATTTAGGGGTAAGAAGACATGGTGAGCATGATGGTTAAAATCATTTTGTCGCCGGACAAGCAGTTCGTCCGGAATCCGGCCACAACCGGAAAGTTGGTTAGAAGTAACAGTTTCATTTGAAGTTGATTAAATGTTTGATTTATGGGTAAGAAGACATGCTGAACCCAATGGTGAAAACCATTTTTTCGCCAGACAACTAGTTCGCCTGTAATCCGGCCAAAACCGGAAAATATGTTAAAAGTAAAAGCTTTATCTGAAGTTGATTAGATGATATATTTAGGGGTAAGAAGAGACGCTGAGTCTGTATATAATGATAATTTTTTACCCGGACATATAATTAGTCCGGAAGCCGGTTGTACCCGCATTCTTTTTAAGTCAAAATTTTTTTTAAAGTTAATTAGATTTCTTTATAGGGATAAGGAGATACGCCGGCTTCGTTTCTTAATTTTCTTTTTTTGCTGGACTAGTAGTTCGCTTGGAATTCGGGCGAAACCGCAAATTTGGCAGTAGTAAAGCAGGAATTTTCTCTCAATATCTTCAAAATAGATATGGCTTATAGAGGTATAGATAGGTAGATAGAATATCTGAACTCGGTTTTCTCTGATGATTAGCCTGGCGAAGACAAGACCGAATTGTCTGGATCAAATCTTAGATTTTTGGGATCCCATCGACACCTTTGGTCTTTTTTATTATCTTATACTATTTTCCGCAAAGAAAAAGGGTCCTTTTTTCGGAAAGTATGGGTCTCCTTCCGTTGCCCGTATTTTGGATTTACGTTTATAGTTTACAAGGATAGCCAGCCTCTTTGGTTAGCCAGATCGATCCCAATTTTGCTTTTTCTGGGGTCCAGTTTTATTTTGTCAGGAGGTCCCGGTGGTCAGGATCTTGGGTCCCGTTTTCGGAGGACCTGTCACAGTGGTTCCGAAAACTAAATTGGGCTTGTTCTTACACTATACGCGAAAAAGGGAGAAATTAAATAAAATTAGTAAGTCTAGTGCGGTAGCAATATATTTTTCTTTTGTATTGCCATGGCCCTTGGGCTCTTAGTGTAATAAATATCATATCATATCTGGGGAGAACCTCCCGTACTCGAGTATGCAGGAAGATAAAATTTGTTCTTGGGAACTGACGTAAGTTGAAAGGCAGTCGCTTAAACATAAGCACCGGAAAATTTTTCACAGCGCATCGGAAACCTAAATCTGCAGTAGTACACTGTCAGAAGTTTCATAAAAGTTTCCGCAAAACACTTTCAAGAATAACACCTTTCACTTAGAAATAAAGTGTTATGACTAATTAAGTTTATACTATTTCGTGCCTAGATCTCCAACAACACCTTCAACTGGTAAAAATACTACACTGTCAGAAGTTACATAACGACAACAGAAGGATGCTCGGTTTCAACGGATAACACTTTGGGATGTTATCTGTTATGTTTCTTTCGTTCCCGTTAGTATTTTTACCAATTGAAGGTGTTGTTGGAGATCTAGGCACGAAATAGTGTAAACTTAATTGGTCATAACACTTTATTTCTAAGTGAAAAGGTATTATTCTTGAAAGTGTTATGCGCAGTCTGTTATGAAACTTCTGACAGTGTAGTCCTTCCAGAAAATAAACTTGCTCCTATACTGTACGCACAAAAAAGCTTCTAAGTTCAATATCGCCTTAAAACCATCTATACGACTGTTTTTATATGGTGAGCTATCGAACGATATGTTACTCGTCCCAAAAATAAAATAAAACTGACAAACCACCCACCCTATTTGGGTGGTACAAAATCATGGTACAAAATCCCAAATTTTGTAACTTTGAAGGGACCCACCCCGGATTAAATCACAATTTTCGGACCAAACCACCCACACCCACCCGGCTAGATGTCATAGATTTTAATACCTGTGCCCCCCTGGTTACAAAGCAGCCTCAAGTGTCTCATTGATTTTGTATTAATTTCTACAGATGTATGCCTTATCCTTCATGATACTAAATATCGTCCTTTTCACGTTCTGATCGGGGTACGCCCCCTTTTTGAACCTTGATTAGGGGTACATGGTACGGAAAAGGTTGGGAACCACTGCTCTTGACGTTAGCTCACGATCATCCAAAGATACTGGAACCGATCGTCAGGATCCTATTACGCGTCTTGCAACTCGCAGTCCTGCGTCCATAGCCAGTGAGAAATCCTGTTTAGATTTCTTCAGAAGTACTCCCCCCTCCCGCCGACCATCCGACGTTAGAATGCTCTTGTGAAAAGTAAAGCTTGTTTATTTAAATCTTGAAAGTAGCAATCAAATAATCCTATCGGGTCCTTTTTCAATTTTCTCTGATCTCATTATACTAAGTCAAGTCCATCCCTTTCAACTGGCCAGGGACAATTCTTTCAGGGAAGTCCATTGATGTGGAGGGGATTTTCGAGGAGTTTTGCATTTAGATACAATGCCAGCAGCCTGGACTTCTGACCGCGGCAAACAGGACCGAGGGGATCCTAGAATCCATGTTAACCTTGAGAGCGAAGCAGGAGTAGCTTTTAAGGCTGGAGACTACGCCAAGAAAAGGGTCACTTAGTACAGTCTCATTAGAGTAAAAAGACCAAAGGTTTCGATGGGATCACACAAATTTAATATTTGATTCAGACAATTGGGTCTTGTAGAGATCCAGTCTTCGGCAGACTCCTTGAGCACTTTACTAATAAATTTATAAACAGATTAAGGCTCGGAGAAGACCAAGTTCAAATATGGATTCAACATGTGTGTTTACCCCCATAGCCTGCGTCATCTTGACTTTGACGAAAGCTCCTGCCTTCCTTCTGCCAAATTTCCGGCTTCGGCCGGATTCCGGGCGTACTTGTCTTTCAAAAAATAGAAGTTGAATCTCCTTACCCCGCTGTCGAACCTCTAATCAACTTCAGATTAAACTTTTATTTTTGACAAACTTTCCGGTTTTTGCCGCATGCCGGGTGAACTACCTGTCCGGTGAGAAAATAATTATCATATTCGGATTGAGCAGGTCTCCTTACCCCTCAGTCGGACATCTAATCAACTTCAGATACAATTTTTACTTTTAACAAACTTTCCGGTTTTGGCCGGATTGCGCGCGAACTACTTGTCCGGCGAGAAAATGGTTTTCATATTCGTGTTCACCATGACTTCTTACTTCTTAATCGACTATCTTATTAGCTTCTGAAAAACAGTTTTTTAGCGCCTTAGTTTCTACAAACTTGACCTTGTCCTTGACCCAAAAAATGTCGTTCCCTTTGAGAGTTATCGTGCTGATAGGCGGACGGACGGACAGACGTACAACTTTTGCGAAGTCATATGTATCCTTCCACTTACGTTTTGGGATCCCAAAAAGACATCGTACCTACCCACAAATGTTAATAACCCGGAGAATGCTAGAGATTGTGGTAAGAGCTCAATAGGATATCTGAGCGCTCACACTTCCATGATTTCCTTCCGGAAACTCAGTGCGGAATAGCTATGGCTTAGGGTGTGTAGTTCAGCCGGGATCAGCTAAAAGCGGGAACGGAATCTAGAGAAAACCGGAAACTGCGGGTAGTGCCGAATAAGGTTCAAGGTTTTAATTACACTTCTGTATAAAATCATAATAAATATAGGGTCAAGCCGGAGACATAAGGTCGATTGACAAAAACCCGGTACAATATAGAACAAAAATATTTTACATATAACTAATTCCAAAAATAAATAGTAATAATTCCATGACTCACCACTAGACGGGAACCTGCCCCACAAACCTACCGACACTCAGCAAGATCAACCCGAAAACACACGAAAAAACCCCCAAAAGAAACAATGCCCAAGCGAGGGTAATCGACCCTCGAGGGTATCAGGACCTCAACCAAAATTTATGATCACTAAAATATAAATTTATTTTAACCGATGTCCGTCAACTTATCAGGACCCCAACCAAAATTTATAATCACCAAAATATAAATTTATTTTAATTTTTAATTTATCGTTGATTCTTGAAAATAATGTCTTGCGAGTTGGAAGGGGTCGATCTGAACAAAAGAAAAAATTTCTAATTTGTATCTTTGCTTTATTTTCTCGTCAGACCAATAGCTCCTACTAGGATTAGTTGAAAATTGTAACGACGCACTTCTTGAAGAAGTTGGATTTGTAGAAATAGGGAGAAACTACATGTTACCTTAAATTGCACCTTAAGATAATGTGATTGTTTTAGGGTGACAGCTACCACATTTCTTCACGGTTGCACGTGTCGGTCTTCGTCCAGCTTTTTTTTTAACCGCTCGATGTATCGTTAATAACCGGTGTTTCGGATAGGCCGAATTATGGCAGTTTTTATGGCACTTGAGCTTACTCAAGTGCCATATAGCTATTGTAATTTCTGTCCGTCAGTCGGTCTGTCGGTCTGTCGGTCCCGGTTTTGCTAGTTCGGGCACTTCCAGATAAGCTAGGACGATGAAACTTGGCAGGCATATCAGGAACTGGACCAGATTAAATTAGAAATACTCGCTTCCCCGATCCGACCATCTGGAGGGGAGTGGAGGGAGGGGGAATCCGGAAAAATGAGTTATTTTTAGCTTACGAACGGGTTATCGGATCTTAATGAAACTTGATATATGGAAGGAACTCGTGTCTCAGACCCTCCATTTTAAATCCAAACCGGATCCGGTGACATTGGGGGGAGTTGGAGGGGGAAACCGGAAATCTTGAAAAACACTTAGAGTGGAGGGATCCGGATGAAACTTGGTGGAAAGTACAAGCACAAGTCCTAGATACATGGCTGATATAACCGGAACGGATCCGCTCACTTTGGGGGAGTTGGGGGGGGGGGAGAAGTCCGAATTTGTAGTGATCCCGCGAGTTCCGTGCTTCCTCATGTGCTGGGACGATGGAAATTGACAGGCATCTCTGGGACCCGACCAGATTAAATAGGAAATCGTCAATTCCCCGATTCGACCATCTGGGGGGGGGAGTGGAGGGAGGGGGAAGCCAAAATTTGAGGTATTTTTATCTTGCGAACAAGTCATCGGATCTTGATGAAATTTTATATTTAGGATGACCTCGTGTCTCAGACGTCCCACTATAAATCCGGACCGGATCCGATGACACTGGGGAGAGTTGGAGGAGGGAACCGGAAATCTTGAGAAACACTTAGAGTGGAGGGATCGGGATGAAACTTGGTGGGAAGAACAAGCGCAAGTCCTAGATACGTCATTGATATAAGCGGACCAGATCCAGGCACTCTGGGGGAGTTGGGGGGGGGGTCCGGATTTCTAGCGATCCCGTGAGTTCGGCATACTTCCTGATGTGCTAGGGCGATGAAACTTGGCAGGTATGTCAGGGACCCGAACAGGTTCACTCGAGAACAGCCGTTTCCCCAATCCGACCATACTGGGGGGAGTGGATGGATGGGGAGTCCGGAATCTAGTGGCGTGTATAACTTTTGAACGGGTGATCGGATCTTGATGAAATTTTATATTTAGGATGACCTCGTGTCTCAGACACTTCACTTTAAATCCGGGCCGGATCCGATGACACTGGGGGGAGTTGGAGGAGGGAACCGGAAATTTTGAGAAACGCTTAGAGTGGAGGGATCGGGATGAAACTTGGTGGGAAAAACAAGCACAAGTCCTAGACACGTCATTGACATAACCGGACCGGATCAGGGCACTGTGGGGGAGTTGGGGTCGGGGTCCGGATTTCTAGCGATCCCGCGAGTTCGGCATACTTCCTGATGTCCTAGGGCGATGAAACTTGGCAGGTATGTCAGGGATCCGAACATATTGACTTGAGAACAGCCGTTTCTACGACCCGACCATCGTGGGGGGAGTGGGTGGATGGGGAGTCCGGAATCTAGTGGCGTGCATTACTTTTGAACGGGTGATCGGATTTGAATGAAACTTGTCTGGTGAGCTATCGCCTCGGACGTTCAGTGTCACGTTCGGGTCGGGTCCGATACCTGTGGGGATGGAGGGGGGGGGACTCGAGAAACTCTAAAAGCAGAGGGATTGGGACGAAACTTAGTGGATAACAAGCATTAGGCCTAGATGAAATTGAAGGAGCCAAATGGTTTCGGGGCTCTGTGGGGGGAGCTGGAGGGGTTTCCTGGAATTCCGTTAGTCGTGAGTTAGAATAGTTCGAGATGTAAAACGACAACGAAACTTTGCAGGCATATTAGCGACCCGAATTATCTTGACTTAAGAACCTGACACAACATACCCCCGGAAACTTCCGTTCCTAGATCCGAGCATTTTTTGGGGAGCACGAGAAGAGAAATATGGAAATTGACTTCTATAAATTGCAAACGAGTGGTCTGATTCCAGTGAAACCTTATGGGTGATACGAATCGATGGCCTCGACATGTGAAACATGCGTTCGAACCATATGCGACCACGATTAGGGGAATTGGGGGTGGGGGGACTTTTGACAAGCACAAAAACCAAACGGATGGACCGAATGAGATGCAAATTCGACTGTGCCGAGTTTATGCGGCCTAGATTTGTTATTTGGCGTCCGGGCCGAATTCCGTCAAGGTAGGGGGGGGGGGTACTGGAAACTTGCAGATAGGCTAAGCTCCAATTTCAGTAAAACTTGATGGACAGGAACAGGGAATTAAGAGATTGGGCCCGAACCGGCTCCGACAACGTTGGTGGGAGGGGGGGGGGGAGTACCGGAACTTTCCAAAAATGCTCAGATTCAAGTGAAACTTGATAGATGGTATAAAAGAAGATGCTTTAGGTGGTCGATTTTTTATATTCCGAACCAGATTCGGCCACGGTAGGTCGAGATAGAGTGGGTACCGGAAATCGTGTCGCACGTCTAGGGATCAAACAAATGGATTTATTGGGATGAAATTTTGAACAGTCATGTGCATTTGCTACAGACAATCGAGACGATGCCGGAACTGCTCAGAAATGAGTGAAACTAAATATCCTATTTCTATTTCCGAACCGCATTTTTGGATGGCGGGTGTATTTTGTGACGTTCTCATCTACTTTCTTGTACAGCCTACTCGTACAAGTGCCATATGAGCTCGTAGCTCTTGTTTGGTGTAATAAATCCAAACTATATTGAGCTTATATGTCAAGATAATGTAAACGCTTAAAGTTACGCTTTCAGTAATCGTTAGGAACTGTGGCAGAGCCTCGCTCCACTAGCCTACGTGTGTTGAACTATGGGGGGGGGGGGGGGGGGCAATTCATATATAACGTATTTACCTAAGAAAACTCAAAGCTCACTGCAGTACCGATTTATGGCCCCAAAAAGCTACCACACCGCACTTCAAAGAACAGCTCGATTGGCGAAGAGTTGTTGGCGCACACGAGAAGATCAGAATCTTCCGATCTGTTCTCAGTGAGTCAAACCATCCGAAGTCCGTGAAACTGCTGTGGGACACAGTATTACTGGATCCATAGCTAAAGTCTACCATGGCAGTGGTGTAGGTGTTCTTTTCCAGGCAAGACCAGTCTGTAACACCAATGTTCCAGACAATCCTTGTTTTGTCAATATTATTAACCACTTAACGTGGTTAATAATATTAACCATACCGCGTTCTAAACAAGACCAAAGGTTTCGATGGGATCCCAAAAATTCAATAATGATCCAGACAACTGGGTCTTGTCTTAGCCAGATTCAGTCTTCGCCAGACTCCTTGAACATTTTTACAATTAAAATTCAGAAACAGATTAAGGCCAAATAGCTAATCACCTGAGAAAACCAAGTTCAGATTTGGATTCAGCATGTGTGTTTACCCCTATAAGTCATATCTGTTTTGACGAAAACTTCCTGCCACTTCTGCCAATTTCCCGGTTCCGGCCGAACTCCAGAACTACTTGTCCGGCGAAAAAAGAAAGCTCAAAGACGAAATCAGGGTATCTTCTTTCCTAAGTAATGAACATCTAATCAACTTCAAATAGAAATTTAGCTTATAACAAATTTTCCGATTCCAGCCGGATTCCGGTCGAACTATATGTCCGGGTAAAATACGATTGTCATACCGGGACTCAGCATCTCTTCTTACCCCTAAATTGCTTATCTAATCAACTAGAAATAAAACTTTGACTTCCAACAGTTTTCCGGTTTTGGCCGGATTCCGGACGAACTACATGTCCGGGTAAAAACTTGTTTTCACATAAGTGTTCAGCATGTCTTCTTGCCCTAAATCGAACATTTAATGAACTCCAAATAAAACTTTTAATTTTGACAAACTTTCCGGTTTGGGCCGGATTCCGGTCGAAATACTTGTCCGTCGAGAAAATAGTTTTCACCATCGTCTTCAGCATGTTTTCCTACCTCTAAATCGAACATTTAATCAACTTCAAATAAAATTTTTACTTTCAACAAACTTTCCGGTTTGGGCCGGATTCCGGGCGAAATACTTGTCCGTCGAGAAAATAGTTTTCGCCATCGTCTTCAGCATGTCTTCCTGCCCCTAAAGCGAACATCTATTCAATTTCAAATAAAACTTTTACTTTAAACAAACTTTCCGGTTTGGGCCGGATTCCGGGCGAAATACTTGTCCGTCGAGAAAATAATTTTCACCATCGTCTTCAGCATGTCTTCCTACCCCTAAATCGAACATCTAATCAGCTTCAAATAAAACTTCTACTTTCAACAAACTTTCCGGTTTTGGCCGGATTCCAAGCGAACTACTTGTCCGATGACAAAATGGTTTTCACCATCGTGTTCAGCATATCTTTTTACCCCATAATCGACCATCACATTAGCTGTTTCAAAATATTTTGTTTGTCCCTTAATTTGAATCCCCTCCCCCACCCCTAAATGTAGAGCTACAAAGCCCATCTACGAACTTGACTGGTCCGACGATCCAACGAACCCTCACACCAAGTTTCATCAAAATATCTCATTCCCTTCGAGAGTTATCGTGCTTACAGACGGACGGACGGACGGACGGACAGACGGACAACTTTTGCGATGTCATAGGTATCCCTCCACTTACGTTTTGGGATCCCAAAAAGACTCAAATTTTCTTCCAAAAACTCGTTTTGGATGGACAAAAAAAGAATGTTTCTATTCTTTCTATTAAAGATAAACTGAATTTTCTCTCAAAACGATATCCTAACCTTTCAAAAAATTTCAAAACCTGCATTTACGTTCTTGCAATTTTCTTTCAAAATAATAACATATAGGCTAACTAGAACAAATCAAAACTAAAATTTAGTTTCAATGTTATTTTTCATTGATTATTTCATGCATGGACTATACTTTTTCTTCCTTTTCGATTTAACCACTTTCACGTGCTACCTGTCCAACTCCGCCACTGGACCGAGTGGCTAAAGAACTGGACCCTCACACACGGAAACTAGAACGATCGGCTCGGGGGACAAAATAATGAGGTATCACACGAATACTGGAACCTCAGTACATTCGTATTAAAGCGCTCCATAATTTTCCGGACCCTCCTTACGAGGCGGGCCCTTTTAGGTACAACTCGGATTAATATGATCATGACCTCATTTAGAAAGTGCATTATTCCAAGAATTTGGTTCGTAAACTGCCAGAGCGTACTACTGAACAAGTGTTACCGCAGTTTTAATTCACACGAATCCTGAACCCTGTTTCTTGCTACATTCTTGATGTAGCTAGTGCGGTAAATTAGTTCTATGATAGTGCTGAACGTCCATTTTCTCAAGTCAGTTCGTAATTTTCCACGGCCTACCATTCACGCAAAAACTTTACACGAATCGTCACTTGCGACATTCCAGATGTAGCTAGTGCGTTATATTAGTGCTATTATATTATTCGCTTATACCGATCACTTTTCGGTCTGTCGGTCCACTCTTCTCGAGTTAGGGTACTTCCAGATGTGCTAGGACGATGAAAATTGGCAGGCATATTAGGGACCCGACCAAACTAACTTGGAAATAGTCAATTGCCAGATACGATCTTCGTGGGGGGAGGGGGAGGTTGCGGAATCCAGAAAATAGGGGCGTGCATAACTTTCGAATGGGTGATCGGATCTTAATGAAACTTAATACCTGGAAAGACCTCGTGTCTCAGATGTCTCATATCAAGTCCGGATCGGATCCGATGAATCTAAGGGGGGAGTCGCAGGGGGAACCGGAAATCGTGAGAAACTCTCAGAGTGGAGCGATCGGGATGAAACTTGGGGGGAAGAACAAGCACAAGCACTAGATAAATAAATGACAGAACTTCACCGGATTCGGACACTGTTGGGGGAGTTGGAGGGGGGTTCCGGCATTCCGGCGATCCGTAGTTGATGTACTTCCAGGTGGGCTAGGACGACAAAACTTGGCAGGCATATCAGGGACTTGTACAGATTAACTTAGAAACATTCACTGCCCGATTCCATCATCGTGGGGGGAGGGGGAGACGGCGAAATCCGGAAATTAGTGGCATGCATAACTTTAGAAGGTGTTATCGGATCTTAATGAAACTTGATATCTTGTAAGACCTCATGTCTCAGATGTTCTATTTCAAGTCCGGACCGGGTCCGATGAACTGGGGGCTGGGGTGGAGGGAATCTTGAAATCTTGACCGTTACTTCTATCTGACCAAGCCTTGCCAGTTTTTGTTTTCCTTCTTGTTTTCTTTTGCTTTATCTCTCCTATTTTTATATTCAAAGTGAAACCACAGGTTAAATTTTCAGCCCCTTCATTTTTGTGTGCCATATACCGATCACTCTTCGGTCTGTCGGTCCGCTGTTCTCGAGTTAGGGCACTTCCATAAGTGCTAGGACCATGAAACTTGGCAGGCATGTCAGGGACCCGATCAAACTAACTTGGAAATAGTCACTTTCCCAGTCCGATCACCGCAGGGGGAGTTGAGGGGAGGGAATCCGGAATCACGAGGTATGTATAACTTTGGAACAAGTGATCGGATCTTAATGAAACTTGATATTCGAAAAGACGTCACCTACTACATATGCTTGCAAGTGCCATATGAGCTTACAGCTCTTGTTCAGTATGTAATCTGCCAGAGCGTACCACTGAACAAGTGTTATGCAGTTTCAGTTCACGCGAATCCTGGACCCTGTTGCTTGCGACCTATACTTTTTTCTCATTCTCGATTTAACCACTTTTACGTGCTACCTGTCCAACTTTTGCTAATTTCCTGAAAAAAGGAGAAAAGATATAAAGTTAAAAGATGAAAAATTCCAATTCTTGGGACAGGTTATGGTACACAACCGAGAGCAGAATCCTGTTCTCCACCCTAAATATAGTGATACAGGGCCCATCTACGAACTTGACCTCGACTTTAACCCAAAGGATCCTCATACCAACTTTAAAACTATACATCTCAAACCCTTCGAGAGTTATCATGCTAACAGACAGACAGACGGATAAACTTTGCAAAGTCATAAGTAAACCTAGAGGAACCAGCCAAGTGGGTCAACCTGACAGCGATGGACTTCCGCAAAGGTTTTTACCTGACAAGACTGACGGATCTGGAAAAGGTGTAGAATTCTCTTCCGTGGGACAGGCCGTTGTGCACACCCCGGAGTAGCTAGTCCCTCCGACGTTTTCCTTCGCTAATTATCACTTCCCATCTTTTGATCTGTACCCTGCGAAGACCTCTTGCCTTATTGGCATTTCTTAGATTCGAGTGCGATTAAAAATTCGAAAAAGGACGCTGCCAACCGATCATCAAGCGAAACGATTAGAAAATTCTTTTCGAAGGATTCCGCTTTGTTCTTCCAATTACGTTGGTTTCCTCTAATCTTCACATGCCAAGTGGAGATTACTTTTTAAGGCATGTTTAGACTGAGGACACTTGATTCTTTTTGACGTGAGTGATAGGGCTGGATTTTTTCTGAGGAACTCGCTTTGTACGCTCGGGAAGTGGCGTGCCTTTCCACGAACTTTTAATAAAATAATCCAGGGGCAATCCTTGAGATCCTAT
Organism: Branchinecta lynchi; assembly: GCA_023053575.1. Lineage (NCBI taxonomy): Eukaryota > Metazoa > Arthropoda > Branchiopoda > Anostraca > Branchinectidae > Branchinecta > Branchinecta lynchi. The sequence continues at coordinate 21,733,535 of JAKZAP010000001.1, forward strand.
CAGCCTGTGTGGACTGCGACAAGATAAAGTCTCGGCTTTTCTTTATCCTAGTCTAACGTTTACTATGTTACATGCCTCTTTGACCCTTAGGATCCACACGACCCACTACACATGTATCCAAGTCCACTGTTCGGGCACTGCTTTCTGGTTCTTTATAATGAGGACGAACGAGACGGAATTTAAAGGGATACAAATAGAACAAGATCAAAGGTGTCGATGGGATCCCAAAAATCTAATATTTGATTCAGACAATTAGGTCTTGTCTTCGCCAGATCCAGTCTTCGCCAGACTAATCATGAGAGAAAACCAAGTTCAGATATACCTCTATAAGCCATATCTATTTTGACGATACTGACGAAGACTTCCTGCTTTACTTCTGCCAAGTTTCCGGTTTCGCCCGAAGTCCCAGCGAACTACTAGTCCAGCAAAAGCAGAAAATTCAGAAACGAATCCAGCTATCTCCTTACTATAAAGAGCATTTAATCAACTTTAAATAAAACTTAAAAAAAATTGACTTAAAAAAAATTCCGGTTACTACCGGATTCCGGACTAATTATAAGTCCGGGTTAAATACGATTGTCATGTACAAACTCAGCCTCTCTTCTTACCCTTTAATCTGTCATCTAATCAAACTTTTGCTTTTAACAAATTTTTCCGGTTTTGGCAGATTCCGGGCGAAATAGTTGTTCGGCGAGTAAATGGTTTTCCCCATCGTATTCATCATGTTCTTTTACCCGTGAATCGAACATTTAATCAACTTCAATGAAACTTTTACTTTTAACCAACTTTCCGGTTTTCACCGAATTCCGGACGAACTGCTTTTTCGGTGAGAAAATGGTTTTCACCATGGTGTCCAGCATGTATTCTTACCTTTAAACCGAACATTTAATAAACTTCAAATAAAAATTTTAATTTTAACCAACTTTCCTGTGTTAGCCGGATTCTGGACGAACTACATGTCCGGCGAGAAAATGGTTTTCACTATCCTGCTCAAGTTGCCTACTTACCCCATAATCGAATTTTTGATGGCTCTTCTACCATTCTTTTTTATGCCTCTTCTGCCATCTGAGCTTTCATCTCCATAAAATGACGCTTGTCCGTACGGGCGCTTTTCTTCAAGAGTCTGTCCCGTTTATTGTACTCGTAGGCCGACCTTTTAAGGCTACAGCAAGCCTCGAGAACGTATGCTCAAAAATAAGTCGCTGGACCTCTGCTGTGTTCGACGAGCAGGAGGGCAGAGAAACCGTCAATTTTTCCGTCTTCCCGCTGAAAGCACAAGTAGAAGACTAGACATTCTTTGGCCAAGTGCAAAGCCTTACTTGAAATCTGATGCTGAAGTGTTTCCGAGGTTCGTTTCGGAGGTCAAAAACTTCAGAAAATCCTTCACGTGTGCTGAATAAGCTTTTTACTTGGATAGTCTTCGTGATAATAATGAAAGAAGTACAGCATACTTTAACCTTGTTATTTGGAATCGAACGATATGCTACACACCCTGCTATTGGGGGTGGTGTGTGCAATATTTACTTTTTTATGCAGATTTTTTCGGTGGGTATTACCCCCCTAGTGGTTTCAGATTTCATACCAGCCAGGCGGGGGTGGGTGGGTCTTTTTTCCGAAAAAGGCCAGATTTTAGGCTGGGGGTCCTCAGATTTCATACCAGTCCCCCCCCCAGAGTGAGACCAAAAAGATGCAATAGGACAAGAACCGAATACCGGTGAGGAACAAGACCAAAGGTTTCGATGGGATCCCACAAATTCAATAATGATCCAGACAACTGGGTCTTGTCTTAGCCAGATCCAGTCATCGCCAGACTCCTTGAACATTTTTACAGTTAAAATTCAGAAACTGATTAAGACCAAATAGCTAATCATCTGAGAAAACCAAGCACAGACATGGATTCAGCCGGTGTGCTTACCCCTATAAGTCACATGTGTTTTAACGAAAACTTCTAACAATTTTCCGGTTTTGGCAGGATTCCGGGCGAACTACTTGTCCGTCGAGAAAATGGTTTTCACCATCGTCTTCAGCATGTTTTCCTACCCCTGAATCGAACATCTAATCAACTTCAAATAAAACTTTTACTTTTAACAAACTTTCCTGTTTCGGCCGGATTCCGAGCGAACTACTTGTCCGAGGACAAAAAGGTTTTCACCATCGCGTTCAGCATGTCTTCTTACCCCGTAATCGACTATCACATTAGCTGTTTCAAAATTTTTTGTTTGCCCCTTAATTTGAACCCCCTCCCCCACCCCTAATTGTAGGAATAAAAAGCCCATCTACGAACTCGACTGGTCCGATGACCCAACGAATCCTCACACCAAGTTTCATCAAAATATCTCATTCCCTTCGAGAGTTATCGTGCTTACAGATGGACGGACAGACGGACACCTTTTGCGACGTCATAGGTATCCCTCCGTTTTGGGATCCCAAAAAACAGAGACAGCCCGGAGTGCAGCGAACGCAGCTAATATACGCCAATAATAACTACGGCCAATTCTCACTTCGTGGAGCTATTTTAATTTCTATAGTTTAATGGCATCGACAGCTTGTCAAGTGAAGACTTTAGCAGTCATAACCATCAAAACAATTACTGTTAATTTTTTTTCTTCCGGTAATTTTCTCTTGGTCCTCCAGTTTCGCTGCCCAAATAATAAATTAACACATTAGTACTGTAGTCAGGCCCCAAAAAGTGCAAAAAAGACAAAGATTAGACGGAAAAGCCTATGAAAATGATGATTTTTGCATGTTTCGGGGGGGGGGGGGTCAACCCCCTACCCCCCCCCCCTGGATACGGCCTTAACTGTAGTAGTAGTACTGTAGTATTCTTTACTTCTGTCCGATGTGCGGGTGTCAGGATCAGAGTTTGGTTCACGCGGTTTGCGAGTTTCGATGGGTTACCTGCTCCCCGGCACCTGCTTACACCCTTTCTTGGAACCGGAAGTAATCAGCGGTGCCGGTACCGATGCCGGACATAAATTGTGCGATTCTGCTTCTAAACATGCTGGTTTTGATGTTTTAACACCTGGCAAACGGTGCCAGCTGGTGTCAGCCGGAGCTGGCACCGGCCGGCCACCGCTGCACCTGACACTTGCTGCACAGTAAAATCGAGAGTGGGTGTATTGAGCTAAAGCTGAGTGAATGGACGAAGAACGGTGTGATGAATTTAATGAAGCGTGGTTAATAAGAGCGGTTGAGGATGAGCGTTTTGCTAAGATTGAGAAACTGGGGCGATTCCTGAGGATAGCGATAGAGTACAGGAGTAGATTATTAGAATATGGAAATACCATAAATGAGTCATGGAGTAGAGAAAGATTACGGAGGAGTTTGTTTTTGTCTCTTCTTTTTTGTGTTTGAGATTTTTTTTTTAAATTGTTTTCATTGCTTTCCGGGCTGCTCAGCAATTATACTCAGTATACGTTTTTGGGATCCCAAAACGTAAGTGGAGGGATACCTATGACATCGCAAAAGTTGTCCGTCTGTCCGTCCGTCCGTCCGTCCGTCCGTCCGTCCGTCCGTCCGTCCGTCTGTCCGTCCGTCTGTAAGCACGATAACTCTCGAAGGGAATGAGATATTTTGATGAAACTTGGTGTGAGGGTTCGTTGGGTCGTCGGACCAGTCAAGTTCGTAGATGGGCTTTGTAGCTCTACATTTAGGGGTGGGGGAGGGGATTCAAATTAAGGGACAAACAAAATATTTTGAAACAGCTAATGTGATAGTCGACTATGGGGTAAGAAGACATGTTGAACACGATGGTGAAAACCATTTTGTCATCGGACAAGTAGTTCGCCCGGAATCCGGCCAAAACCGGAAAGTTTGTTGAAAGTAAAAGTTTTATTTGAAGTTGATTAGATGTTCGATTTAGGGGTAGGAAGACATGCTGAAGACGATGGTGAAAATTATTTTCTCGACGGACAAGTGTTTCGCCCGGAATCCGGCCCAAACCGGAAAGTTTGTTGAAAGTAAAAGTTTTATTAGAAATTGATTAGATGTTCGATTTAGAGGTAGGAAGACATGCTGAAGACGATGGTGAAAACTATTTTCTCGATGGACAAGTATTTCGCCCGGAATCCGGCCCAAACCGGAAAGTTTGTTGAAAGTAAAAGTTTTATTTGAAGTTGATTAAATGTTCGATTTATAGGTAGGGAGACATGCTGAAGACGATGGTGAAAACTATTTTCTCGACGGACAAGTATTTCGACCGGAATCCGGCCCAAACCGGAAAGTTTGTCAAAATTAAAAGTTTTATTTGGAGTTGATTAGATGTTCGATTTAGGGCAAGAAGACATGCTGAACACTTATGTGAAAACAAGTTTCTACCCGGACATGTAGTTCGTCCGGAATCCGGCCGGAATCGGAAAATTTGTTATAAGCTAAATTTCTATTTGAAGTTGATTAGATGTTCATTACTGGGGAAAAAAGATACCCTGATTTCGTCTTAGAGCTTTCTTTTTTCGCCGGATAAGTAGTTCTGGAGTTCGGCCGGAACCGGGAAATTGGCAGAAGTTGCAGGAAGTTTTCGTCAAAACAGATATGACTTATAGGGGTAAACACACATGCTGAATCCAAATCTGAACTTGGTTTTCTCAGGTGATTAGCTATTTGGCCTTAATCTGTTTCTGAATTTTAATTGTAAAAATGTTCAAGGAGTCTGGCGAAGACTGGATCTGGCTAAGACAAGACCCAGTTGTCTGGATCAGATAATGAATTTTTGGGATCCCATCGAAACCTTTGGTCTTGTTCAAATACTGCACACGCTGTCATAATCCTAAGAAAAGAAATCCATTTTCTTAAGCGCCAAAACTTATATTATCTGCTTCAAACATACCAACTGTGGGAACGAGCGAGGTAAACATTGTTTAACTTGACGTTTTAATTTTGACGATAGCTGGCTTCGTGCTTTACCCGGAAGAAATTGAAATAGCTTAAAAGGCTTCCGATGCGTCTGAAGTCGTGTATTCCACCCAGGGACTAGGATAATCTGTTAATCGTCCGACCGATCCGCAATGGCCGATATTACTAATTCTGAATTTGCCAGATTAGGTTTATTGTATGGGATTTCCGCATCTCTCGTTAGGTAACGGCAGTGCCAACTTAAAGCACAAATGACTATACAGTAGAGATATGCGTCTTTGACAATTCTTGAAAATTCGGACAACGTTGGATTGCTTTTTGCTTCTAAAAGACTCAAATGGGAATGATAAATTAAAACTTTTTGCTAAGAGCCACGTGTTTCAGGTGTCTTTAACAGAAATAATGAATTCAGATACGATCAATTTTGTCTGCTGTTTATTTTTGAATGTTGTGTTCGAGGTCGCAAAAGCAATGGGATTGAATAAAATGGGATCGACTTTCTTCGTTTTAGTTTGCCTTTCCTGGTTTTAGTATGCTTGCCTGTTTTTCTCCTGCACCCTTCCTTTTGTTTCCTTTCCTGATTTCAGTTGACCCCAAAAGTAACTGAGCAGAAATGGACAAAGATTCTGGAAAATTAGCGTGAATAGCCTTAATTTGTCTTTATTAACTTAAACTATAGTTTGCACTCAGTATCGTGCATGAATATTTGTTAGGTTCGGATTTCATGATATTCTTCAGCGCCTTTCAGAGTTGGGTGACGTTCGGAGAAGCGGATTCGAGAAGCTGTAAAACTCAAAACTATTTGAATGCCGTTAAACTATATAGGTTTTTTATCAAATTATCTACGGCTTTGGCGGTTTTAAGCCTTTCCCAGGTCCATTCACTTTTAGGAAGGACTCGACAAAATCCAGATAACCTGTTTAACGAATCGGTAGCATGCGAACACTCATCGGGAGCATATGTCGCATGGAAAATAGTGAACCATGGTAGGTGCAAAGATTAGTGAGGTTTCGTTAGCGGGCTTAGAATGTAACATTTGAAATTTGTGTCTCCGGTCTTAAGAATTAATGAATGCAGTTACGGAAGTAGGTTGCATTGGCATTACTGACACGACGGGTCCTTTAACTCTTAAGAACTCTGCCAGGTTTAGTAAAAAAAAAAAAAAAAAATACAAACTGTCCCGGCTGTTTTTAGCCTCCCTCGGTCCCCATGATAAGATAAGATGAGATAAGATTTCATTTGCGCTAGCCAACTGCCATGGCAAATACATATAGAACAAAAAAACAACTCCACACACAACAAATATTACACTCCTATAGGCACCTATCCCTTTGGGCTAAGGCTACCCTGAGGAACCTCACCAGCTGTTATATATTTCCGAAACAGTTATTCCCCATTACACCACACATCTATTCGTCGTCCATTCCCCTTCCATTCACTCCACAAATTTCTAACCTAAACTTGTTCAATCAAACTTTCGCATTCACACAATAAATGTTTTAAATTCTCATCCATGCTACCACACATCGGACAGAAAAAGAACCGGACCGACCCTGTGCCCTCCCAATAACCGTCTTATCATTTCTTTGACGAAACAACTTAACCACCGGTATATCTGATGAATGGGCTTCTCGAAGGCAATAAACGGGAGCCTGGTCTGCCTCGAAACTAGCCAAACGCGACAAATGCAATAGTGCAATTTCGTTAGGGTGGATAAAATTGGATTCGAAATTCTAAACACCGGAAATGACATGAAATAGAGCGAATATGCAATAAAGTAGGAAGTGACCTTTAGAAGTAGAAGGTGCTTCCCCGAACTTAATTTGTATGTTTACGCTTAGATTGTGGGTTTGCTAATCCGGAATGTTCAAAAAGCATGTATGGGAGTAGAGAAAAAAACACATCGGAGACAACATGTAAGATGAAACATTTCTTTCATCTTACATAGTGACGGTGCATCCGGTTGCTACTGGTCAATTATAATTATGTGTAGAAGAAATCTTTCCCGCCGTATCTTGGATCCCAAAACCTTGCTTACAAGATACCTACATCGTAAAGTATCCAGTCTGTTTGTTTACATGATAAACTACTAACTAATGTAGTCAAACCTGGTGCGAGGATCACTTGGAAACAGGTCACGTTCGTCGATGTAGCCTTATATCTAGGGGTGAGCGAGATTTCGTAGTTCTTTACAGTCACACGGCAGGTGTACAAGATTCTCATCCACGTTCACACATGGCACTGTGGTAAGGACAAAACACGGCTTAACCTCTATCCCAAATACCTCCGTAGAAAAAGTATCTGCTGACTTTTTTGTTTGTCGTCATAATATCGGAAAAGTCAGGAGAGACTTTTCCGGTGATTGTTTCTCGCGCCCTGCAAATGCTTGTTGTGCATAATATTTAATGCATAACGTTTTTAAAATAACAACAGACTGCATCCCAAGTGTTGTCCGTTGAAATGACGCATCCTTGTGCTATCTCTTATGAAACTTCTGACGGTGTAGTCGTATGATTACGAAGAATTTGTATTACCACATGTTATGAGCGAGAGTGACATGAAGGCAGCTAGCGAATCGTGAATTTCGCCCGAAGATGACCTGTTTCTGTTCGTATGGTTACGAAGAGATTTTCCACTTGTGTGCTACGAGAAAATCAGAGTTTTGACCTTGTCAGAATGACATAAAGGCAGTTACTGAATCATTATTTCACCCTGGTTTGCACCGATTTGCACAGTTTAAACACAACTGGTTTTGTACCAAATCTCTCTATTTTAGCAGAAAACCACAATCTTTGCCTGTGGCTCAGAGTGTCAACATTATTTTGGTTTTGTATCTCTGTTTTTCAAGATAAAAGAGGTTGATTTTTATATATTTTTTTTCCTGCTGAAGAATTTCGAACAGAAGTTGGTTTTGTAAGCACTGAGGCTAGATAAAACTAGACCTACGTTGCCCGGGCAACGTGAAGTGTTGCGGCAACCTTTGTCCGGCTTCGCCGGCTAAAGTGTTGCGAGAGCAACACTTTGGTTTTGTTTCTTCGCTGTCGGTTAAATGCTAAAATTGTCAACTTATCGAAGCTTTTAAAACGGTATGTTCTAAAAAGAATAATCACATAATCAAAAGCTGTTCTTTAGCGTTGTAAAACCAACAACAAAACAATATCGGAAGAAGGCTATCCGTAACGTTTCAGGATTAAAATACCATAGATGACACTATTAATTATTACAAAACTACCTTATTGTTTTACATTACCGTATCGTTTGTACCCGTTGCGTAAACAGTTAATCCTAGGTTATAGCGATAGACCATCGATACAAACTTTCTTACTGTCATATTTACAGAAATCAAATACAATGTGCACCAATTTTCAAAAATTTCTAGCCCCTCGTGAACCGATCTTACTTACAAGTCCGTTTCCCGTGATTGACATCAAAGTCACCGGAAACAAATAATGGATACACCAGCTATCAAAAGTTGCAAACCCCTCATCGCTGAAGATGATTATAGCATAAAAGCCGATTATTACTTACAAGTCCCATGCATGTCTTACAATAGGGAACAAAATTGTTCTTACCATCGAATACACCTGAGACAAATAACAGGTATACGAACTAGCAAAAGCTGCAAACTCCTCGTTGCCGAAGATGATTATGAGCTAACAGTCGACTGTTGCATACAGTCGACTGTTGCTTACAAGTCCCTTACATGTCTCACAACTGGTATCGCCTACTTTTGGTTTCAGTGTGTATTTTATTCAAACAATGTTTACAACGGATACGTCAGCTATGATTTTTCATCAGCGATATTTCGGCCCTTCTTGGCAAGGGTCCTCGTCAGGCTGTCAATCTTCTGGTTCAATTTCGGGAAGGAAACAAACCTGTTTCCTTCCCGAAAGGTTTGTTTCCTTCCCGAAATTGAACCAGAAGATTGACAGCCAGACGAGGACCCTTGCCAAGAAGGGCCGAAATATCGCTGATGAAAGATCATAGCTGACGTATCCGTTGTAAACATTGTTTGAATAAATGTTTCAAAGTCAGCTTGGGCTTAAAGAATATTTATTCAGTGTGTACCTTACTCCTGAAGTTGTCAACCCCTTGAAACTTTCAAACTAGTTTTTCTCATGAAGGATTTTTGTTCAAAAAAATGGATGGCATATATTTTGATCAGCTCTTCAAGGGCTATCGGTTGCCCTAACCACAACAAAAGCATATCGGAAAAAGGGACTAAATTGACTTTGCAGTCAGTTGAACTTTATCCTTTTCTATCGTCGACATCGTTACGGATGAAAACTTGGAATAATATCCTGTATAATCTAGTTGGTATTATAAAGCTATCCGTAACTTTTTAGGATTAAAATACCATAGATGACACTATTAATTATTACGAAACTACCTTGTTTTACATTACAGTATCGTTTGTACCCGTTGCGTTAACAGTAAATCCTAGGTTACAGCGATAGACCAACGATACAAACTTTCTTACCGTCAGATTTATATAAATCGAATACAATGTGCAACAATTTGCACAAATTTCTAGCCCCTCGTGCACCGATTCTACTGACAAGTCCCTTTCCCGTGATAGACATGAAGTTCACCGGATAAAAATAATGGGTACACCGACTAGCAAAAGTTGCAAACCCCTCATAGCTGAAGATTTGTGTAGCATAACAGCCGATTATTACTTACAAGTCCCTTGCATGTTTTACGTTTGGGAACCAAATTGTTCATCAAATGACAGGTACGCCAACTAGCGAGAGCTGCAAACCCCTCATTGCCGAAGTTGATTATGAGCTAACAGTCGCCTGTCGCGTACAAGTCCCCTAAATGTCTCACAACTGGTATCGCCTATTTTTGGTTTCAGTGTGTACCTTACTACTGAAGTTGTCAACCCCTTGAAACTCTCAAACTGGTGTATCTCATAAAGGAATTTTTTTACCAAAAAATGGATGTCATATACTTTGATCAGCTCATCAGCGGCTATCGATTGCCGTCAAAGTTGAACTTTATCCTTTTCAATCGTAGATATCGTGACGGATGAAAACTTGGAACAATGTCTTATATAATCTAGTTGATATTATAAAGCTATCCGTAACTTTTCAGGATTAAAATACCATAGATGACACTATTAATTATTACAAAATTACCTTGTTGTTTTACATTACCGTATCGTTTGTACCCGTTGCGTAAACAGTTAATCCTAGGTTATAGCGATAGACCATCGATACAAAATTTCTTACTGTCATATTTACAGGAATCGAATACAATGTGCACCAATTTTTTAAAATGTCTAGCCCCTCGTGAACCGATTCTTACTTACAAGTCCGTCTCCCGTGATTGACATCAAATTCACCGGAAACAAATAATGGATATACCAGCTATCAAAAGTTGCAAGCCCCTCATCGCTGAAGATGATTATAGCATAAGCTTTTTAAACGGGATGTTCTAAAAAAATTAATCATATGATCAAAAGGTATTCTTCAGCGTTGTAAAAACAACAACAGAATAATATAGGAAGAAAGGACTAAATTAACTTTGCAGTCAGTTGTACTTTATCCTTTTCAATCGTAGACATCGTGACGGATGAAAACTTGGAACAATATCTTATATAATCTAGTTGGTAATAGAAAGCTATCCGTAACTTTTCAGGATTAAAAAACCATAGATGACACTATTAATTATTATGAAACTACCTCATTGCTTTACATTTTCGTTTGTATCCGTTGTGTAAACAGTTAATCCTCGGTTACATTGATAGACCATCGACACAAACTTTCTTACCGTCAGATTTATAGAAATCGAATACAATGTGCACCGATTTGCAAAAATTCCTAGCCCCTCGTGAACCGATTCCTACTTACAAGTCCGTCTCCCGTGATATAAATTAAGTTAACCGGAAACAAATAATGGGTACACCAGCTAGCAAAAGCTGCAAGCCCATCATCGCAGAAGATGATTGTAGCATAACAGCCGATTATTACCTACAAGTCCCTTGCATATCTTACCATTGGGAACCAAATTGTTCTTACCATCGAATACACCGGAAACAAATAACAGGTATACCAACTAGCAAAAGCTGCAAGCCCCTCATTACCAAAGATGATTATGGGCTAACAGTCGATTGTTGCTTAAAAGTCCCCTATATGTATCATAACTGATATCGCCTATTTTTGGTTTCATTGTACCTTACTATGAAGTTGTCAACCCCTTTGAAATTTTCAAACTGGTGTATCTCATGAAGGAATTTTTGTACCAAAAAATGGATGACATATACTTTGATCAGCTCATCAGTGGCTATCGATTGCCGTCGAAAAAAAAATTATACCTGTCTTGGTTCAAAAGTTGACTTTTTTGCCGTAGGCCAACTTTCTAACGTCACGACTTAGAAAGGAGCAAAGGATAAGCTCTAGTTTCTTTAGCAATGAGAGAACTTTTAAAGTTTAAGAGGCACATCTGATACCGTTACTCTACCACAAACCAAAGTGCAAAAAAAAATTTATAAACTCAGCTGAAATCGTCGCAGACATGGACAGAAACAATAGATGGCAGCACTTTCGGACCCGTGGGAAAAAGCCACTTTTTTGTCTCTGTAGATTTTTCTATTTATCACTCAAAGAAGATATGTTGGCTGTGGGGCCGGGTAACTGCCACATATATTTAACACTTATAGATTTTAGTCCATCTTCAATTTGAAACTGGTGCCTGCCTGCTTGCGTGCTAGAACGGAGCTTTCCACTCGAAAGCAGACACATCTTTTGATGAAACGAAAGGTTCGCTACACAACTTCAGATAGTCCTCTCTGACATAGGCTATACAACTCCACTTCACTTCGCAAACCGTAGGCTCTGGCTCGATGACAAGCAAAAACCATCCTTATTGGCCCCAGGCAAGAGTTCTACGGAGCTTTCCAAAATGTAATGTCATATTCATCAATCCGGCCTAAGGTCCACACTTTCCGTAAAAACCGCACAGGTTAGACCCTTCTCAGTTACCAGGAATAAAATGAAATCGGAGTCATAGGAAAAAAAAAAAAAAAAAAAAAAAAAAACGAGGACAAAACCAAAGTGTTGCTCTCGCAACACAATAACGGGCCTGATGATTGCACTGTCTTTTGTTTCGTTGTAAATTCTCAACAAATCTTCTTTGTCTCTCCTTTATTGTGGGGTGGTCATTACGGGTCGACTGGAAGACTTCCGGCAACTCCCGGCAAAATATCCCACTCCGTTCACGAGTTATTATGGTTACAGACAGACGGACAGATTTATGATATCTTAGGTAGCGCTTACTTCGGTTTGGAATCCCCAAAAGACGCTCTGGTCATAAATGTTTAAAAAAATTTCGCCTATGGCGCACTATTCTCAATTTAACGGAACGGTGCGTCATGTAGGTGGGGTTTTAGAATGGGGATTTGGTAGTTTGAACCACATTAATATCTAGAATTTGTCGGAGAAGTAGTGAAATTTACAACAAAAGGCGGATTTGTGTAGTTTCGCCTGTGGCGCTCAGTTTGATTTTGTCTGGGAATAGTCGTTAGAAGCTTTGCTTTGGCAAACGAAAACTAAATGAACGGTATTTGGAATTCATGTTATAAAGTGTGACATCCGAAGACGCGGTTAATTCTGAATCGATCAATAGTTTTAAGTGCATTGTTGGTGGGATTTTTAACTCTGATCAGTTCGACTACTCAAAATTTCTTAGAGTTATTTAGAGGCGAGAGCCTTTTCTCTTGCTTTGTATTATTATTATTATCATATTGCCTAACCTTCTAAAAACCGTGTTGATATTTCTTGAAATTCTTACAAATTTTCTTCTCTGTTGCCGTGTTACTTGTCTACCGTTTTCTAACTAACCAGTATAGTTCTTGAGCCCTGCCGGGCATTAGCCACCTATAAGTTGTGAGCCCCCCCCCCCCACTACAAAAACGCCCCTATGGTGCCTCTAGAGGGTATACGGAATTGCTTTGGTCGTTGGCTATCAAAGCAAATAAAACCTTATCTTAATTAGGACCATACCATTTTTGTCCGCCCTATTTTTTCTCGGAGCTCATTCTTTAGCCTGTCCATCAAATAAATCACATGCTTCTATTGTCATCCCGTTCACTCCTTACTATGTACTCACCGCTTAAAAGGACCAGGGTTGCCTAGAGCCTGATTCATAAAGTGTCAAAATTGCTAGCAAAAAGGTGTTTTTTTACCCCTAAAATTTATTTTGGCGCATTGCGCCGCGCGCAACGTGCAGGGTATAAATGTTAGCTTTCATCCCCGGGGAAAACAATTAAAGAATCTAACGTTGCGAGGCTTAGAAGACTTTCGGCTTTTAGACTGAATTATCGACGTGTTCGTTAACTACGAGAATAGGTGCTGCTCCACCTATCAGCACCTCCATCCAGTGTAGCAGGTTCCTCTCTGGTTTCTGTATGTTATTTTATTTATTTATTTTCATCAAAAAGTAGCCACAACTTAGTAATCGAAACTTCGGGAGACCACATTAAAAAACAAGTGCGCAAGCGCTCAAATGTGGGTTGTGAAAGTAGAATGTTTATCACATCTTAAATACGAACAGCGTTAGAACCAAGGCATTTCACATCCCAAGAACCAAACCAGGGTTGAACTAAATTTATGTGATATCACCCCGCTTAAAGGACACCTGAACAATGAAACCATACTTGAACACACCATGGAGAATGCATTTACAGATATGGACACGGAGAGCATTCTTCTCCTGGGCGTGATGTTTTCAAAAAAGGGATGATTGTTTCCGGAGGTTTGCACATGCAGACTCCAAGACAAAAAGCGCAATTCATTCAAATCTTGTACAGCGCTGGCAGGATCGGATTCGAATTTCTTCTAGATAAATGTTTGGGCTTAACTGGTTAAAAAATATTCCAGAAGAAGGGTTGATTGGAGACATTTGTTCATTTCTAAAATTGCTCGGTACTGAAATAAGGACAGATGCAAAATGGAGCAAAAATCATAGCTTGGAAACGGTATTTCGTATTTGGATTGGGTTTTCTGCAGGCAATGTTAACGGACGTCATACAGATAGGGATGATACTTGGTACTTTCATTCAGGTGTCCTTTAAGGAAAGATGACGATGAAGTTTTTCAGGCAGTTTAGAAGATTTTAATATAAACTAACCGCATGTAAAAATCCAAAGATCACCTTGCAAGAATGGTTTCAATTCCAATACTGAATGTCTTGCCAGCCAGTCCGACCCTTTAAACCTCTTTTTAATTAGCAAGGTAATGACAATAGTAATAAATCAAAAAAGGCAACCTAACACCCCCTTCGTCACAAATTCATTAAAGTTCAATGGGCACATCAAACTACCCCAATCCCACTCTGTAACAACCTAGGAACAATGCTTACCCCCTAGCTCAGCAGCTTTTTCAACAGTTTCCTCCCTGTGATGTTTCAAAGTGTAATATTTTGGGCCAGTACATGCTCAATTTACTAGCTTGGACAAAGATAAAAGTGATGTTTCTTATAACAATTAGTACATCTTTATTTTATGCAGAAGTGAGCTTGTCTAATTCAGATTTGAATAGGCTATTTATTTTTGATTGATTTTTGTAGCTATGTTATTTCTTATAAACTTATTGCATATTCTGGTACATTTTATAAAACAAGTTAATCAAGCTTCACAACACTATTCCACAAAGAAAAACTTTTAATAGGCACTTAAAACATGGAGGTTCTGATGACACACTAGAACAATCACGTAAACTGCATCTGCGGCTTGACTTATTGGTGACATCTCAAATATATCCTTTTCTATCAAGTATTGCTGGGAGTTTTTGAATTTCCTGTCACGATATCTCAGCTCCTAAGATTTGGATCGCCGAAATGCCAGAGAGGTAAAGACAAAGGATAACAAGAAAACGGCCGATTTTCGTAGCGCTTTCTAAGCGAAGTCGGAATTGTTTATTTGTTAAGCATTTAATACAAAATAAAGCATTAGAAGTGTCCATTGTGCTTTAAGAAGGCATATCCTCGAATATGCCAAAACGGTCCAAGTTTCCAACTTTTCATTAAAGAGTGAATTACGTGACGTGGTTTTTTTTTGTTGCTATTACAGAATTTACATCTTTACATGTATATGCAGAAGCGTATAACAGTTGAATTTGAGACCTTTCATTCATGAACTTAACTAATGGGAAATCTGGAACGGAAGGTTGTCGGGGGGGGGGGGGGGTCGACTAAAACCGGGAAGGGAAGGGAACGCGAGAAAAGCAGGAATGCATACTAAAACCAGGAAGGACATACTAAAACGAGGAAGGCTGTCGCCAGAATTCTCACTGAACTGAAGGAAATGCCTACCTCGGTTAGGATACTAAAACGAGGAAGGGATGGTGAACTTTGAGTTTGAAAATGTGCCGACCCCTCGAAGCATACTAGACAGAAGAAGGGAACGGTGCAGCTTTCGAGTTTTTCGCAGCTAGTTACCAACCCCTCGCTATACTCTGAGGATTTTAGTCGCCTACCGTCAGAACGAGAAATGAAAAGGTGAATTACAATTTTTATAGTTGCAAACCCCTCACTGAACTGAATGCCGACCCATGTCAGGATACTAAAACGAGGAAGGGATGATGAACTTTGAATTTGAAAAGTTACCGACCCCTCGAAGAATACTAAACAGAGGAAGGGAACGCTGCGGCGAATTCTGGCGACAGCCTTCCTCGTTTTAGTATGCCCTTCCAGGTTTAGTATGCATTCCTGCTTTTCTCACGTTCCCTTCCCTTCCTGGTTTTAGTCGATCCCGTCGGGGGGGGGGGGGGGGGTCAGGGCCCATCAAAATGTATATCTAGACCTATATTTCCTCAAGCAGGGGCATCGCAAGTGCATTTTCGTGTGTGTGTGGGGGGGGGGGGGAAGGTGCAAAGCTAAAATGTTCCGAATCTCTCCAAATTTATACCGAATCCTAGAAACTGGGAATTTGATCTTTAAATTATGGAACAGAAAGGATTACGTAGGAAGAGTAACAGTGAAGGGTTGCACGAAAGACGACAAGACAACTATTAGGCGGCGTTTTTGCGAAGCCCACTCGGAGAATATATTGCCGGGCACGATTGCAGTAACAGCTTCTATCTATTGTAGCCAATAGAAAATTAAATCTAGCGCGGCAGTCGAACATTTTCGAAATCCAGTTTTTTATTCTGTAGGCTAAAATTCAACTGCTTCTGTTACAAATTCTGTTATTTACGTGGATTAAATACCGAGTCTCTATAAAGTTCCAAGAACTGGATGGAGCGACGTTCCGGCAGCAGCAGCAGCAACTGTAGTCTAGTCAACACTACTCATAATCACATAAAGTGAGCGACGCAGGTGAGATTGTTTTTTCTGTTCCTGCCAAATTTAATTTCCATCCAGATTCTAGCTTTTAATGTTTCGAAATCTCAATCGTAAAACTGGCTTAAAACACCAGTCAAATGACGCGCCCTTCTATAAAATACAGAATGTTACGAAAAGCGCTGCAGGCGGAATTTTCGGAATGTTTATGATCAGATCTTATTTTGGAATCCAAAATACGAATAAGGAAGAGTGTGAAATCATAAATCGTCCCTTTTGTCTGCGACCAGTGCTTCGCTCGACCTCTTCCGAGTTTCGAGATTTGTGGTAACTCCCGAATCCTTGAAACGAATAAATTGGAGAATCCCAGTTATTATACCGAATAGTCCAGACCGATAGAATGTTCGGGATTCTGTATAACTACCGTGTTCCGGTTATTATATCGAATTGTTTTGATATCGAAAGACTACCGAACAAATTCATATTCGGTATACTTTCGTCGAAACTGGAACTAAAGACAGGATTCGTGGTGAGCTACCTAATCCTGAAATTTATACCGAATAAATTACCGAATCCCAGTCGTGATACCGAATGGTTTTGAACCGATAGCTTATTAGCTTATATCGAATATATAATTATGGCATCGAAAAATTACCAAATGATTTCAGTAAATTCTCTCACCAAATTCGTGATAACTATCGAATCCCGATCATTAATAGATGTGTCACAAGCCTACTTATTTTCAACTTGATACCTGTAGATTCCTGTCACGGGTCACGATCTTTACTCTTGGGCAATCTGGGCCCTGTTACCCAGGAACGGGATTGGTTGGGGAGGTGCAACTTTGAAAGTATTTTTCCAACCGTAGGATCTACAAGGGGTTGTCGGCGAAACCTTCCCGACGAAATGTCCCTGTGACAAAACGTCGCCATGACAAAACGTCCCCACGACAAAACATCGTCATCGCGAAACGTCCCCATTACAAAACGTCCCTGTGGCGAAACGTCCCCGATCGAAGCGTCCCCATGGCGAAACGTTCCGGGCTATTGAAGTTTTTTTTCGTCGCTGAGGGATAGACAGTCCTATGAGATTACTGATTGCGTCATCAGTTCAGACAAAAAATGTTCTTGGGATATAAACCTTTGAAATCACGATGTGTTGACTACTTCAGCATTTAACCGATAGTTCCCGGATATAGCCCTTTCTTAAAGAAAGCGCAAAGATTTAGTATTTTGTATGTTTTGGTTTTATCTTTTATTTAATTGGTTTATTGGTGTGCTAGTTTACGCTGCGATATAACTCATTGTTCTCGCTTTTGTTCGATATTTAATTTGGTGATATTCATTATTAAAGGATTTTATCAAAGGAACAAACCCGTCTGACCTAGATCTACTATGTGTCTCTACCTTACTAGTCGTTCCGTCCGCTTTCGTTCTCCCATGTTATTTTTATCAAGTAAGACGGCACTACACTTATTTTTGTATTTTCCTTGTTTCTCTCATTGAGCCATAGCGGGCTTCCTCTTTCCCTGAGGAGCCTATTGGTGCTCCACAGATTGTGCGTGTTGCTTCAAACGACCTAGAACTGATCAGTTCCGAATCATTTGCAAGGCGTATTACACTATATATTTTAATTGGAAACAATACATTTATGAAGCAATGGTCCTATGTCCGATTTTTCCTGCTTATAAGGAACGTTCCCACATCTGTAATGCACACTCGGAAGTTGTTTTAGCTCGATCATGCCCCTTAAGATCGAGGCGAACTTAAAAATCCATGCTTGGGGACGTTTTGCCACGGGGATGTTTTGCCGTGTGGACGTTTCGCCATGGGGACGTTTTGTCAAGGGGATGTTTTGACATGGGTACATTTTGTCACGGGGATGTTTCGCCACGGGGGCGTTCTGTCATGGGGACGTTTCGTCGGTAAGCCTCTACAAGTAAAAGGAATTTCATAGTCCTATATCCAGCTCTAGTCAAGTTATGAACATACATTATTCACTAGGCTGTCTGGGCCCGGTTGCCCCTGAACCGGATGGGGGTGGGGGGGGGGGGGGGGTCAAAAGGAACAACTACACCCAAATACCAAGTTTCAACTTGATACCTGTAATGGTTCACGAGTTATGAACTCCAGAAAAAACGGTGAAAACGGAAAACCTAATCCGGCTACAGCGGACACAAAAAGTGGACTGTTCGTGAATGAACACTCCACTGAAAATCACAGTTAGCATTGACTTGAGACTATTCTGGGGAACCCAAATACAAATATAGGATATCGAAATCGAGCACACTAAAGTTCGGTCCCAACTCAGAATTTGGTTACGTCTAGAGAGATATTATCCAACCCAACGCGAAAGGATACTAATCACCATCACCGGAAAAGGCAGGACGAACAAAAAAAACATTGCATGATAGGCCTATGGTATCTTCTACTTCCAGACCGAATCGCGGGCGTTGGTTATTACTCTGGATTTGCAATGACATTTGTCGGAACATTTCTTTCCTTTTAAATCACAGTTTTGTATCAAAGTTTAACCGGAAATGAGCCTGATAAGGCTTCATTCTCTTTTTGTGTACTAAATCAAAGTAAAGTAAATTTTTGGGGGGACGGTAATGCGTAACGTTAGCACAGTAAGTGAAAATGCATTTTATTTGACAAAAGTGACATTGGATGAAAAGAATAGGTGTCATGGAAATGATGTATCCCAGAAGTTAGAAAAGTCTTGTCAGCAAGGGTTAATTTTGTCTCCTTTTTGTGGTTAATCAACATGAATGACCTTTTAGAAATGGATTTTGGTGTAAATTGTACGATTCAGGCATATGCTGACGATGTCACTGTGGTTTTAACAGGCAAAAATATAGTATCTTTAGAAAATTTGGCGAAACAAATATTTCGAAAGTTTGAAGTATGGGCTACAGAAAACAAACTTAGTTTTGACCAACGTGAAACAGAAGCTGTATTATTCACACATGAACACAAAGTTCCTGCTGTAAATACTTTCTTTGGAGGAAGACATGCTGAAGACAATTCAAAATATTTTCGTCTGAACAAAATGACGTAATTTTGCAGGGGTATTGCAAAAAAAAAATTCGAGCGACTGCGCGAGCGACATTACGCTATAGGAAAAGAGGCCGGCCAAGCCACTGGCCAAATTTCACTTCTCCTGAATCCCTTACTAAACGTTCGTCCAATCATAGTACTTTCACTGATGAATCATTAGTAGACACCTTCGGCCCTTCAGCTGTGCGAGAAATCCATACGTCAACTTTTCAACTTAATAGAAAGGCATTGAAAAATGCCCCTTTATGGCCGATGGTATGAAGAATTTAAGAATACAGTCAGTTTTTGGTCTATTTGAATTTTTATTTCTAAAGAAGATTTATTAGCGGCTTCAAAAGTTCAGCCCTCTTACCATTTAACGCAAATTATCACGGGTCATTGTAGGTTAAAGTTTTTCCTTCATAGAATAAAGAAAAATGACTGGGAATTGTGCCTTTGTGGTGAAAATGAAACTTATTCCCATTTTCTTTTT
Organism: Branchinecta lynchi; assembly: GCA_023053575.1. Classification (NCBI taxonomy): domain Eukaryota; kingdom Metazoa; phylum Arthropoda; class Branchiopoda; order Anostraca; family Branchinectidae; genus Branchinecta; species Branchinecta lynchi. The sequence continues at coordinate 21,753,200 of JAKZAP010000001.1, forward strand.
GAGTGCCCTTTTTTTGTTCGTGGACGTTTAGACTTAATATTTGGGATCGACTAAAAGCAGGAAAGGAAAGGCAAGAGAAAAGCAGGAAAGAATACTAAAACCAGGAAGGGCAAACTAAAACGAGGAAAGAATTAGCAGGAATCCAGGATTCGAAAAACTGGCAAGCCTTTCCTCTGTTTAGTATCCCGTGAGGGGTTGGCAACTTCCATTTGTTAAGTTCACTTTTTCCTCCTTTTAGTATTCGAAAAAACTGGCAAGCCTTTCCTAGTATCCCGTGAGGGACTAAAAGGAGGAAAAGGTGAACTTTTACAAGCGTAAGTTACACCTCACGAGATACTAAACAGAGGAAAAGCACGGCACAGCTTGCCAGTTTTTCTAATACTAAAAGGCTAACTTTTACAAATGTTAGTTGCTGACTCTTCACTGGATACTGAACAAAGGAAAGGCTTGCCAGTTTTTTAGAATTCCTCATTTCTTTCCTCGTTTTGGTACTCTCCGTGACAAGCTACTAAAAACAGGAAAGAAATGGTGGACTTGAAATATCTTAGTTGCCGACCCCTCGCTGGATTCATGATCGCCTACCGACAAGGTACTAAAAGGAAGAAAAGGTGAACTTTTACAAATGTATGTTGGCGACCCCTCATGAGAAACTAAACTGAGGAAAAGCACGTCACAGCGTGCCAGTTTTTTTGAATACTAAAAGGAGGAAAAGGTGAACTGTTACAAATGTAAGTTTCCGACCCCTTACGGGATACTAATCAGAGGAAAGGCTTGCCAGTTTTTCGAATCCTCGATTCCTGCTAATTCTTTCTTCGTTTTAGTTTGCCCTTCCTGGTTTTAGTACTCTTTCCTGCTTTTCTCTTGCCTTTCCTTTCCTGCTTTTAGTCGATCCCTTAATATTTCACCTTAATAGAATCAATGATCCTCTTCCGTTTAGTCTTGATTTGGTTTTAAATGTAAGGACGTTAGAAATGTTGTATTAGAATACATTTGGAAAAGTAAACACTTGAATTTGGAATTATGATTTGATTTAAAAATATGTGTATTTTTTTGTTTTGTTTTGTTGTATGCAAGACAATGAATGCACAGTGTGTAATATTTATTTTGTTTTTCTTCTCTTTTGAATAAACTGTTTGAAAAAAATTATGTGATTTGTCGTTTATTTTACATGTTTAATTGTGTCCCTTCTTTAGTTGTGAAATGCCGTGAATTAAAATTCATTCATTCATGGTGTCGACCAGAGGCAAAAGTGTCAAAAAGCATCAAAGTGTCACACATGGCAACCCTTTCAGAAGTGTCAAAATTTTGACACCTCGAAATTTGTGTTCCCATTCCGCTGTAGTGAAAAGTAAATGAAAGGTTCTTCTGCTGACCTAGACCAAGTCTGAAAAGGTGTCATTTTCAGAGAAAAGGTGTTATGGTTTCACCCAGGGGCCAAAATTGTCAAAAAGTACCAAAAGTTTCACACCTGGCAACACTGCATTTATCAGGCTCCTCCGTAAACGAGACCCGGTTGCAAACTTGGAAGGCGGATAACCCATCATCGACAGCTCATAATGATACGTCACTGATCCAACATAAGTCATAAGTCGTAGTAAGATTCGAGAAAGCTTGAATGTGTACTGTTTTGAGATCTTCCCACCTTGAATTACTAGACCTCCGAAGTAGAGGTGTTACTAGCGAAAATATCTTTTTTGGGGGGGGGACGAGGCATTTACCGACTGGCTGGTAATTTTTACCGACTTTTTTCAACGAGGGGTTGCGCGCTGGTGCCTCATGGTGTACAAGTTCCCTGCCTCATGCCTGCCTCACGTGCCTCATGCCTGCCTAATGCCTGCCTCACGTGCCTCATGCCTGCCTCGCGTGCCTCATGCCTGCCTCACGTGCCTCATCGCCCGTTCTGGTGACACGTTTAGGGATTTTTTAAAAATTTTCGCTCAGCTACGAGATCTGTGATAAATAACAAAAAGAGAGGGAGCTTCTTATCCCCTCGGAAAATTTGAACTGGGTTGTCCATGCGGATTATTTGAAGGGCAACAAAAATATATATTTCTTGTTAGTTGATTAATACCTTTAATAAACCCTGGTAAATTATCTCTGACAGACTTAGGTATACTCAGGACTATTGAAAAGACGACTCAACGACTGTTCTTAAGGCAGTCTGTTCGTGTCCCTGATATGCCTACCAAATTCCATCGTCCTAGTACCGAACACGCTCAACGATGTATCTAGGACTTGTGGTTGTTCTTCCGACCAAGTTTCATCCCTCCACTCTAAGCGTTTCCCAAGATTTCCGGTTCCCCCCCCCAGCTCCCCCAGAGTCACCGGATCCGGTCCGGATTTTAAGTGGGTCGTCTGAGGCACGAGATCTCTCCAAACATCATTGTGTTGCGAGAGCAACACTTTGGTTTTGTCCTGTTTTTTTTTTTTTTTTTTTTCCTATGCCGCCGATTTCATTTTATTCCTGGTAATTGGTAAGGATCTAACCTGTGCGGTTTTTACGGAAAGTGTGGACCTTAGGCCGCATTGATGAATATGACATTACATTTTGGAAAGCTCCGTAGAACTCTTGCCTGGGGCCAAAAAGGATGGTTTTTACTTGTCCTCGAGCCAGAGCCTACGGTGTGTTAAGTGAAGAGGAGTTATATAGCCTATGTCAGAGAGGACTATCTGAAGTTGTGCAGCCAACCTTTCGTTTCATCAAACCATGTTTCTGCTTTCGAGTGGAAAGCTCCGCTCTAGCACGCAAGCAGGCAGGCACCAGTTTCAAATTGAAGATGGATTAAAATCTGGTGTTAAATATAGTGTTAGATCTGGTTAAAAATCTAAAAAAGATCTGGTAAATATAGTGTTAAAAATTGGTTTAAATATAAGTGTTAAATATATGCGGCAGTTACCCGGCCCCATAGCCAACATATCTTCTTTGAGTGATAAATAGAAAAATCTAGAGCAAACGAAAAAGTGGCTTTTTACCACGGGTCCGAAAGTGCTGCCATCTATTGTTTCTATCCATTTGTGTTCGCGATTTCAGCTGAGTTTATCATTCGTTTTTTGCACTTGGGTGTGCGGTAGAGAACTGGTGTCAGATGTACATCTTAAACCGTAGAACTTCTCTCATTGCTAAAGAAATTGGAGCTTATCCTTTGCTCCTTTCTAAGTGGTGACGTTCGAAAGTTGGCCTACGGCAAAAAAGTCAACTTATGAACTAAGACAGGTAGAATTTTTTTTTCAACGGCAATCGATAGCCGTTGATGAGCTGATCAAAGTATATGACATCCGTTTTTTGGTACAAAGATTCCTTCGTGAGATACACCAGTTTGAAAGTTTCAAGGGGTTGACAACTTCAGTAGGAATGTACACACGAAACCAACAATAGGCGATACCAGCTGTGAGACATGTAGGGGACTTATACGCAACAGTCGATATATGTTAGCTCATAATCATCTTCGGCAATGAGGGGTTTGCAGCTTTTGCCAGTTGGTGTATCTGTGATTTGTTTCCGGTGTATTCGATGGTAAGAACAATTTGGTTCCCAATTGTAAAACATGCAAGGGACTTGTAAGTAATAATCGGATGTTATGCTACAAAAATCTTCAGCGATGAAGGGTTTGCAACTTTTGCTACCCGGTGAACTTGATGTCTATCATGGGAGACGGACTTGTAAGTAAGAATCGGTTCACGAGGGGCTAGAATTTTGTGCAAACTGTTGCATATTGTATTCGATTTATATAAATCTGACGGTAAGAAAGTTTGTACCGATGGTCTATCGCTGTAACCTAGGATTAACTGTTTCCGCAACGGGTACAAACGATAAAGTAAAACAATGAGGTAGTTTCGTAATAATTAATAGTGTCATCTATGGTATTTTAATCTTGAAAAGTTACGGATAGCTTTATAATACCAACTAGATTATATGAGATATTGTTCCAAGTTTTCATCCGTCACGATGTCTGCGATTGAAAAGGGTTCAACTGACTGCGATGTCAATTTAGTCCCTTTTTCCGATATTCTTTTGTTGTTGTTAGGGCAATCGATAGACCTTGATGAGCTGATCAAAGTATATGTCATCCATTTTTTTTAACAAAAATCCTTCATGAGATAAACCAGTTTGAAATTTTCAAGGGGTTGACAATTTCAGGAGTAAGGTACACACTGAAACCAAAAACAAGCTCTACCAGTTGTGAGACATGTAAGGGACTAGTAAGCAACAGTCGACTGTTAGCTCATAATCATCTTCGGCAATGAGGAGTTTGCAGCTTTTGCTAGTTGGTGTACCTGTTATTTGTTTCCGGTGTATTCGATGGTAAGAACACTTTTGTTCCCAATTGTAAGACATGCACGGGGCTTGGAAGTAATAATCGGCTGTTATGCTACCTGTTATTCGTTTCCGGTGTATTCGATGGTAAGAACACTTTTGTTCCCAATTGTAAGACATGCATGGGACTTGAAAGTAATAATCGGCTGTTATGCTACAATCATCTTCAGCGATGAGGGGTTTGCAACTTTTGCTAGCTGGTGTACCCATTACTTGTTTCCCGTGAACTTGATTTCTATCACGGGAGAGGGACTTGTAAGTAGGAATCGGTTCACGAGGGGCTAGAATTTTTTGCAAATTAGTGCACATTGTATTCGATTTCTGTAAATATGACGGTAAGAAAGTTTGTATCGATGGTCTATCACTATAACCTAGGATTAACTGTTTACGCAAGGGGTACAAACGATAATGTAAAACAATGAGGTAGTTTCGTAATAATTGATAGCGTCATCTATGGTATTTTAATCCTGAAAAGTTAAGGATAGCTTTATAATACCAACTAAATTATATAAGATATTGTTCCAAGTTTTCATCCGTCACGATGTCTACGGATTGAAAAGGATAAAGTTCAACTGGCCGCAAATTCAATTTAGTCCCTTCTTCCGATATTGTTTTATTGTTGTTTTTACAACGCTAAAGAATATCTTTTAATTGATCATGTGATTTTTCTTTTTAGAACAAACCGTTTTAGAAGCTTCGATAAGTTGACAACTCCAGCATTTAACCGAAAGCGAAGAAACAAAACCCTAGTTTTTCATTGCTATCCGATCACCCGTTCAAAAGTTATAAATACCTCAAGATTCCGAATTCCCCTCCCTCCACTCCCCCAACGATGCTCGGATCGGGGAAATGATGCAACAATCATTTGGGGTCCCTGATATGCCTGCCAAGTTTGATCGTCCTAGCGTATGTGCAAGTGCCCGAACTAGCAAAATCCGGACCGACCGACGGACGGACAGAAATTGCGATCGCTATATGGCACTTGGCCGAAAGGCAAGTGACATAATAACATGTCAAAAATGGCTAAGAAGGCAACCAAAGTTTTGGCGTTCGGCTGAATACAGGGTCGCACATGGATGCATGTTTTCAATGATTATTTCCCCCCCCTTCTCCGGATTTAGAAAAATATTTTAAGATCTGGGCAGTGAATAAACTTCAAAGAAATGACGTAGGAATGCAAAGAAATTCCGGTAAATTCCAAGGTAAAATCTCGAACAATTCTGGTATAATCTTGGAGCTGCCCCTCCCCACCCCCTCCCCCTACAAGGAAGGGCTCGTGATGCCCCTGGGTCTACTGTAAAACCAGTCAGGGTTTCACACTCAATGACTATGGTGTCAAAACGAATCGTCAAATGTAGGCCAAAATCAAATGGTCAAATGAGAATCTTCTGCAGATGGCGCGCGGGAATTTTTCCATCCCATCCGTTACATTGCAAGATGGGCGAGTTAGACCTCTTATATTACTATCATGATACTCTGTGGCCTGAACAGTACTGTCGGTACTGGGTACTTTCAGAGATTCGCCACAAACCAATTGCTTAATCAATATGTAATATCAAACAAAAATGTTGCGACATTTTGACACTGACATTGCTAAGATTTTTTGGTCCGATGACTTCAATTCTACATAAGTTGTATTTTCATCGTGTCTGCCTCACGTGCCTCATGTCTGCCTCACGTGCCTCATGTCTGCCTCGCGTGCCTCATGCCTGCCTCATGTGCCTCATGCCTGCCTCACGTGCCTCATGTCTGCCTCACGTGCCTCATGTCTGCCTCACGTGCCTCATGCCTGCCTCACGTGCCTCATCTGCCTCTGCCTCATGGTGTACACGAAATTGGCCAGTGCGCAACCCCTCGTTTTTCAACAGCAAAAATGACATTTTTGAAAAAAAATCGACCAATTTTCAGAAAAACCGACTGTTTTCATGAACAATCGTGGCGCTTCACGCCGACTCGGTTATTTTTATTACCGACAGCATTGTAGGGGTGGGGGTCCCCCCCTCCCCAGTTGTGACGCTCCTGCCCCGAAGTTGTCTTACAGCCGAGATGAGCTGCACGGTCCTTCGTTTCTCCTTCAAGTTTCAACTACGGTTTTGTCCGGTGTTGGAAACGAACTACTGCCGTGCTGCCGAAGTCGTGAGCTTAAACGCTTGCGCCGCTCTCTAGACTGATCTCTTTGGTACCGCCTGCCCTCGGATTCTGGGCAAATCAGAAAGACATCAGACCAAGAGAGTATCCCAGTTTTATCCATTGCGCTTGTTCATCTTTAGGGTATATTACCTGTGTATGGAAGTAATCAGTCTTAGAGCTAACAGTGCTGTAGCAAGGACTGTGAATGATTGATCGACGGACATAGAGAGTGAACTAGGTCGGTTGGTTTTGGCTGTCATTTCGGCCCTCTAAGATCAAGTGTTGCTTTCTCTTGAATGGTGCTGGCTGTTCAGTGTGATGGATCGTGTCCTTTTGGTCTGAATTTTTTCTTCCTTTAGGTTAAGTGATCTTTATATCATTATAGGTGCATCTAGGCACGATGAGCTTCGCGTTCTTCGTCTAGGGGATTTTTTTTTATTTTTTTTTTATAGAGAACAAGTAGCGCTGTCGACAGGGATAAGCGAAGTCCTAGAAGTAATAGAAATTATCTGGTTTTATCCCGTGAAAGTACCATGCATAAGGAAAACGATTAATATACCATCAAAATGCGAAATGGATTAAGTTTTTTAATTGCACACCTGTTATACTGGTTTACATTTAATCGTCTGCCTTTTCCTGCAGTCAGAGGTGTTCGTAGCCAAACTGTGTTTTCTTTTTTTTTTGGGGGGGGGGGAAGGTATGTACCGACTGTTTCCTCACCCCCTAGTCGTGAAGCCCCTGCCGCAGTGATGTTTTCATTCATTCATTTATTCGTACTAGTAAGACTACATAATCTGCAATCTGCAGACTACATAATCTACATATCTGCAATACTTTCTAGCACACGTCTCAGTACATACAGTTTCTATCCAGATATTCTAACATAGGTCACTCCTTTGAAACTCTGCTGGGTTTATCAAAGATTGCAACCCGTCCCGGTTGTTTTTCACCCTCCCTCATGCCCGGGCCACTTTCAGTCACACACTGTAAAAAGTTTCTCCGAATAAGGATGCAGTATTTGCTACTGGGATTAATCTTATCTCTAATGGGATAAAATTAATCCGAATTAGGGATCATCTTATCTGAATAAAGACAAGATTAATCCCAGTAGCAAATACTGCAAGATTTTTTTTACAGTGCACCTGTACGTAATTCGGATTAATTTGATCCCAATAGAGATAAGACTAATCCCAGTAGCAAATACTGCATCCTTATTCGGATAAACTTTTTACAGTGTGCGTTTCAACCTGGTCAAACCTGGAACGAAGAAATTCAAGATATATTACTACCATTATCACTCATAGGTAAACAAAACTAGCTAAAGTCATTGACTGGCGTTTGTGATTGGATTTTTCCATCTCATCTGTTTTACGTTTTCAGCGTCTTTTCTTCCCGATTTCGACCGTATTACCGTATTATCTTGGAGCTTATAAAATCAAATTGTCTGCTTCAGCTAAAAAGCTCGTCAGATATGTCGCGACCTGTGCGAAAAGAATTATTTTTTAATATTTTTTTTTCAAAAAGTCTGGTGGTTTCGAGATCGGTGATTGGCCGATGCATACGAGTTAGCTCCTGTTTTGGGATATATCTTTACTGATGATGATGCTGTGTTTTCAAACAACTTGCAAAAACCACCGTACAGTGTAAAAAGTTTCTCCGTATAAGGATTAAAGTTAAGTGCAGTATTTGCTATTTGGATTTCTCTTATCTCTATTTGGTATTAATCGTATCTCCGTAGAGATAAGAATAATCCGAGTAGCAAATACTGCAGTTAACTTTAATCTTTGTACGGAGAAACTTTTTTACAGTGTAATGCTAATCTTACGATGGTATCTTTGCAGGATTAACGCTAAAAGTCAAGGATGGCAGACCTGCAACTGGGTGTGTCAGCCCTAGCACAGAATCACAGGGACTTCTGGCCTGCCTTGTACGCAGCAAAACCAGCATTCTCCATTTCACAGTTGATCATGAGTGAACAGATCAAGCAGTTTCAGAAGGTAGCACCTTATTTGTTACAGTAATCTCATCTTCCGCTGAAAACTATCAGGTTTTCCGCGGCCCCCCAAAAGAGTGTTTTCGCGGTTGTCTGTGTGGCACACTACCGAGATCAACAAAGAGCGTGTTCCATCCTACTTACCGTAGTTAATACGCATGACGTCATGAATTCTGGCTTTTTGCCGTCAAGGCTGGAACGATTTTTCTATTTTCCAGCAGAATATCATGCTACGTCCGAATCCGACCAATCACGGTACAGGGATCCGTAGTTACTACGCTCCCAAGCGTGGTAAGCAAATAGTTACTAGTAGTTACTATTTCGAGAAGGTTGGAACGGTCAGCGTAGTAACTTTTGGTGATGTTGGAACGGAAATAGTAAGTAATAATTACTACTTGTAGAAGGGTAGAACACGCTCAAAGTTGTTGTGGCTTGAAACTTAGCGAGAAATTCAAATTTCGGAGCAGGTCCGAGTAAAACAAAAAATTGTCGGTAGTCGTTGTAAGTCGGCTTTCTATTGATTGAGATTTTGTTTTCAGGTGTTTAAAAACACGGCAAAAAAAGACAATTTGGCGTTTACGCGTGTTTCAGCTTATGGGTCGTGTCTGTTGCACATACTTCTGTTTACGTAGGGTAGTAATTTGACTGCAGTAAACAGATAAGTCAGCCGAAATTTAAGCTAGCAAAGTTTCCGCCATCCTTGGCAAAGGCCCTCGTCTCGCAGTAAGTTGGGCTGTAGGAATACTTACACAACCAAAGACATTTTTCCGCGACTCAGTTGTGGGCCACAGACTTCCGAGCGTTTGCCATGGAAACACGATTCTATGCCACAAAGTCGAGCAACAAGTTGACGCTCGCTGAAACGCCATTTTGTCTGTGTTTTTTTTGCGGAAATTTCAAATGTCGAAAAATAAAAATGAGAATCAGATAATGTGAACAAATATAACTTCAGGTTTTCGTCCTCACCAGTATGTGCAAAAGGAATCCTCAGTTCCATGCCTACATGCTTAGGAAAGTAGTTAATTTTCTTGTTTTTACATTATTTTGCTACTAAATTTGAATTTCCAGTCAGAGTTGAGGCACAAAATCGACGATCACCTCTGCAGTTGTTTGTCAAACTCGAGCCACAAAAATCTTGTTTGTCGCGGAAACGCACTTGTGAGCCGTTCAAAAGACCGTGGAAACACCCTTTTCAAGCCACAATCGAACCAAGTGAGGAAAAACGCCTGTAGTCTTCGAGAAGGCAATTTCACTATTAAAATAAGCCTGCTGTGAGGAAGTTTTGTCAAACGATGAATTGTTGTTAGTTGTCGTGTTAATGGGTCTGGACCAGGTGACTCTTCAGGTGCCAAGAGCTTTCACTTTGAGGGATCCGTGGTTTTGTGGCAATCGTAGGTAGCTTTTCGTATCCTACAAAATACTGTCAAAAGGATGTGGTTTGAAAAGAGTGTTTTCACTATCCTTTTGTGGCCCACAAGTATGTTTCCGTGACCAACCAGGAGGGCTAAAAATTTGGCGGGAAATACAAATTTCTGCGCAAAGTCAAGTAAAACAACAAAACATAAACTGTTTTGCCAAGCCGTTATAAAAAAAAGTCAAAACAAATCTGAAGATCCTTACAGAAGAGAGATGCTCTAAGGAAGGTAGAGCATATTGAAACAGGTAGTGCGTGAGTTGAAGTTTTGTTTTTTGTTGGTTGTTTATTCCTGATCGAACCTACAATTTGACTGCTTGATTCGAAGTGAAGAAAAGTACTATATATTTTGGTTTTGACACGGTTGTATAAATATGAGTAGGTTAATGGTAAAGAAGAAAAGATATTTAATGGTTGTAAAATATGGTAGGTAAAAGTTAATAGTGTTAGAAAAATAGAAAAAGGGTAGATTTTGGTTGTTGATAAAGACCTTACAAAGGATGTTTTTTTTATGAGAATATTTGATAGAAAAATGAAAAGTTTGAAAAGAGAAGTTAAATTTAGAGTTTATAAAAAGATAGTGAAGAATCATAGCTGACGTATCCGTTGTAAACATTGTTTGAATAAATGTTTCAAAGTCAGCTTGGGCTCAAAAAATATTTTAAAAAGATAGTCGGTTTAAGACGAAAATATAAGTGACATTAAGTCAGGGTAATCTGTTGGAGTTGTTGTAGTTCGATTGAAGAACAAATAAAAAAGAAAGCTACGCGGAAAAAAAGGATCCTTAGAGTATGTAGGTCCGTTCAGGTCCGTAATACCAAAACAGACATCTTAATCCCAACAGTACAGTATAGTATATTTACCCGATGGAAATTTTTCAAGAATTAGTTACATGGAGGTGTAAATTTTGATAGCATACAGTAGTGACTGTTACCACTGCATGCCACTATTAGCAAGACTGGGTGCTACTACAGCAAGCCAGGATGCTACTGGATACTACTGCTTTAAATTGGCCCAGACCGAGGCACATTAAATGATAGTATTCTGTACTATTACACATCAATACATACAACTTTTTCGTACGACTGTCATACAACTACACAGGCTAGAAATTTTTCATCACGCATTACCACAAAATGTTTTCAACAAAAGAAAGGGGAGTAAAGACAGTAGAGAAAAAAAACAAAACTTACTTACAAACTTACAAAACATACTTTAAAACTATCAGTAAAAGGTGATACGGCAACAGACATGGGGGACGTTTCCGGGTGGATGGCTCTAGTCCCGTCGACCTCCCATCGAGCTAGACGGAGATTTTCTCATGGATGCCGTCGATCTTTTTGTCATTTTCGCGTGTATGGATGAACAGGTGAACGGGCCATCCAGCTCGATGGACGTTCAACACCACTCCGAGGGCAGCGTTGAGCTGAGCGCGATTATGTGGACCTACCCACTCATATGCTCCCATCCAGATAAATGGGCGTTTTCGCGTAGAGGGACCCATCTTCCTCAGCCGTTCAACACCCCATCGGTTTTCTCATTTTAGCGTTGAGGTCATCACCCGTTCAGCTCTACCGCCACCCACGCGAAAACGTCCCCCTAATCTCCACATGGAAAGTCTTTTCGCAATTAAGCCCCGCTTCTCTTTTCGTTTGTGGTTGGTTTAATCGTAGGTACGGACTGTACTAACCAATCAGAGGCTCCGATTGTTGGTAGACTAGATTTCTGTCGGTAATCTATGTGCAATTCTTGCAGCCGTGACAAAATGTAATCTTCAGCTTTGGCTTTACTCAAATCACCATCTGTTTTTCGTCCCCATCAGGGCAAGAAAAGATTTCAGGTATCAAACACTCCTGTCCTCAATAGAACCCATTTCAATGAAGACAGAAAACAAAAACGAAAGAAATCTTAATAAGTAGCCCATTAACTGCTCATATGTAAAATTCGAAGCAGAAAAGCTTCCTACAAGAAACGTCACCAAGAATGATAGTTTATTTTGGTACTTGTGCGCATGAAGTACTCTAGTTGAGAAGTACTGTTCTTAGTTTTGTATATTAGTGGTCTGTTTATAGCCTACTGCGGGTTTTCCATATATAATTATTATTATATAGATTGGTAGTATGTTATCGCTTGAATACAACCAGATCATAAGAGCAGTAGTGCAGTAGTTGGGATGGTCACCTCAGCCCAGTAAGTAAGTAAGTAAGTAACTAATTTATTTATGACCCGCCATTTTGAAAAGGTGGAGTAAATGAAGAAAATAAACAAAACACATAAACACACAGAAAAAGACACTTATTTTTCAATCTTCGGTTAGGAAGCAGTGAAGGACGTGGTGCGCTGGTTGGGCCCTGCTATCCATAATTTTTGAAAGCGATGAGGAAACATTCAAAAGGGTAAAACTTGCATCTTGAATTTTGAATTTCTCCGTCAATGTATGGTTATGACATAATTGAACAAGTGGAGCAGGTGCTTTGCATATGTAAAATGTGCAGTGATAATAACGTGATAATAATAGTTCCTAGCACGGAAAGTCCAGTGCCGTGGATTTAATTGGTTAAGTTAAAAATAACGAACCAAATATCTCAATCAAGGCCGTATCCAGGGGGGTGGGGTAGGGGGTTGACCCCCCCCCCCCGAAACATACCAAAATAATCATTTTTATAGGATTTTCCCTCTGATCTATGTGTTTTTTGTACTTTTTTGCCCGACCAGAAGGCAACTCCCCCCCCCCCGAAATAAATTCCTGGATACGGGCCTGATCTCAATCCCTTCGTTAGTGAGGTACGTGCTAAGGTTGGACAGAACAACTTTAAAGGGATGACACAAAATCACACTTCCATTTCATTCACGTATAATGAGTCTCTGATCCCTTTGCATTTCACTTGGCACTCTTTCTCACATCCCGACAACAGGGATTTCTGAAGTCCTTCAGTGAAAACAGTAAATCATTTACTTTTGAATAAAGTAAAGCTCTTCTCGCACTACACAAAATACATCAACATATTATTTGCAACAGCGAACGAGGGGCTAAAGTAAATGAATAAACATAGATGTTAAGCATAGTCTAATCAAGAGCAATGTCATATTATTTGGATTATGGACTTGGTCACTTGGATGTCTTCTTTTATTTTATTTTTTTCTTGCTCACAATTTGAAGGTCCCTTACGTCACTGTAGCGTAACATTTTTGTTAATAGCTCTATAAGGGAAAGTGAGAAGAGGAAGTAGAAACCAACTAAAAAAGGATTTACTGATTATAAGATTTGCCTTGAAAGTTGTCTTCGATGAAAGCGACGAAAAATCTCCGCAACTCTACGCTTGCGCCAGACTGATACGTCACGCGAAGTGTTAAATTGTTGACGTAACGTAAGGTATTTGACGTAATGTTAGTACGTCTTCACATGTCAGTCTGAAGGAACATCTACTCAAGGCCTGAAATCTTGACGTCAACCGCGATATGGTGTGTTTGAATGAATTAAATGATCTCGTGCAGAAAATCGAAGGAACAGAAAACACGAATACATTTAAAACTTCACTTGCAACAACAAAATTTCAAAAACATGTGTTGTTATGCCTGTTGTAGTGTATCTTTTGTTGTAGTTGTATTTGTTTACAGTCATCTGAATACACTTTTCTGAGTGCTGTCGTGATTATTAGACGAGCTTCTGGCTTACCGTTTCTTTGGAAATTTTAAAAAAAAAAGCTGCAGACTGGATAAGAATTAAGTAGTCGTAGTTTGTGTACGGACTTCAGTTTTCTGGAAACCTTGTCTCTTCGGTCAGTTTTGTATCAAGGAAAAGCGAAAGGTCGGGTACAAAAATTCTAGATTTGGATATGGCCTTTAATCTCATTGAACTCCCTTTTGCCTTTTTTTCGGAGTCAAATCGGGCATCAGCCTTCCTTCCCTTCATCAAAAGGTGAAAGAATTCAATAAGACTAATTATCCTCCTTTGTACCGTTGCCAGCTCCGCGACCAGATTGTTGATAAGCTCAAATCCGGTTCTTAATCCGATGGGAGACTCGTATATGCGCTATGCAATTTCCTCTAATCCCTAAGGCTTATCCGTCCCCAGCTAAGCTCGAAATAGGCGTCTAGTCGACTGACGGTCTTCGAAAGAGAAGGAGTGTAGAGGTGTGTCTAGTATTTTAAAATAATCGTAAACTGATAACATAAACAGTGATGACTGATTTATAACCAAAGAGTGCAACCGTTTGGTGAGTGACTAACCCCGAAGAATGTGTCTTGTGGAAGCAAGAAAAAGTTATGTTTGCTGACTTATTTCTACAGGAAGTCGCATAGTGTGTATCTAAGGTGTAAGTGAAAAGTATGTTTATATGGCATCGATTATTACTGGCATTTTTAATTATTGTATTCTTATAGGAAATTGCATGGAGTTTATCTCAGGTACTACTGAAAAGTGTTGATATGGCATCTGTTGATTGTTTATTTTATTATTTCCAAAAATGCTGAGCTGGTAGCTTTTTGCTATTACAAATAGTCAAAGGGTTACCCACTCCCCGCTACCTGCTACTCTTTCGCAGCAATGGCAAAGTAGTGCTGGTTGTAATATTCTGACACCTGGCAAGGGGCCGGTCCGTGTCAGCCGATACTGGCACCGGGCACTTGCTATGCACTAAAATCGAGAGTGGGGAGCCCCTCACAAATAGTAATAGCTAATAGTCATGACAAGTAAATGACTTCAAACAAGAACTACAGACACACTGGAAAGGGTCGAAACGCATGATTTTGAATTTTGCTGATGCAAGTGAAGTTTGAATTGTATTTCTTGTATTCTGTAATTTGTTAGGTTCTTGAAATTGCGGACAAGTAAGTTAAGCCTCCTCTTTTCGGTTCAGACGAAATGCAATGCTTATTCCAGTCATATGAACAGAAAGGTATGGCCATTGAAAAAAGACTAAGCCTGAGACCACTGCCAAGAGACCATTTGATGCTCTTTGAAAATCCTGCCGGGAATTCAAAAATCCTGCTCGTACAGTCCGAAAATCCTGCCAAGAATTCCTACAGAAAAAAAAGTTATGGTCGTTAGCTTGAGCTCGATGATTTGGACAAACACAGCTGAATATGTCGTCTTTATCGTCCGGGAGGACAGCGACGTTTTGGGGGTAAGAATACTAAATGAATATCAAACGACTATATATCGCAAATACCAAGACAAAAATACCATTAAAAAGGGCGTCACTGTAGATGGGACTGGAAAATATGCCGACAAAAGAGCTGCGCAGATGACTCAAACGACTCCACCAATGACCAAGCGCCGCGTGCGAAATTTTTTAAATGTACCTTTTGTTTGGCCAATTTAACTTAAATTCTAGCTTTTAGTATAGTTTAAACAGTGTACAGAGCGTGGTTCACCACGTGGTTCACTATACAATATCTCATCTTTAGTTGGCCTTTGAAAAGGTTTACAAAATATTACGGGGAATTCATTTCAGAATTATGTCTAAAAACATTAGTCAAATTTGACCATCGTCAGTAACATTAGATTGGTTGGTGTAACATGGATAATGAATACAAGTGACCACTTGTTAAATGAAAAATCTAGGACATGTGCTCTAACCTCCTCCAGAACTGATAAAAGAACTGGTCGCATGAAAAAGCTACACGTAAGACAGATATCTCTGCAAAGCTTGATTCGTTTCGATGATATCTTCAATTAAATTAGCCTGAATTTTTACAATAACCACCATTTTAAGGATTACCTTTAATGTTGAAGTGCCCAGAAGACGAATCAATACCGATAAAACGTGTCAGCAAACTATACGTTTACACCGTCTTACTGTTCCAGGAGCGCTTAGCCTCTGCCCTTTGTGAAAAGTACCACGACCCCAACTGTTTCATGCCCCCGGGAGTGAAAAGGGACGAACCCTTCGACATGAGCACCAAGTTTCAGTCGCCAACAACGGATACCCGAGAAGATGGTGACCCCAAGTCTCTAAATGGTAAGTGTGTCGCTGTTGACTTTGAAGTCTGCACGCCTCCAGCGCAAGTGTCATACGGCGATTGTAATATCGGTCTGTGTGTCGCTCGGTTTGCGAACGGGTGATCCAATACCAGTAAAACTGAATGTACGTTAGGGCTGGATGCCCAGATGTGGCATTCGTCGGTCCGAGGAGCATCCGAGGTGTGGGGAGTTGGAGGATGGGGGCCTCGAAATTTTGTTTTTACTTAGATACCTAATGCACTGTAAAAAGTTTCTCCGAGAAAGGATTAAAGTTAACTACAGTATTTTCTACTGGGATTAATCTTGTCTCTACTGGGATAAGACTAATCCGAATTAGAAAAAATCTTATCTCAGTAGAGACAATAGCGATCCCAGTAGCAAATACTGCGAGATTTTTTTTTACAATGTGGATGGAGCGACTATCAGAGACCATGTGTCCTTGTTGCATATATCCGACCTCAGTGTGTGTGGGGGGGGGATTCATTTGATTATAAAGCCCTGACTGAACCAGTCATTACAGTGGGCTATTCTGTGGTTGTGTTGCAAAAACGAGATTCAACAGCACTATGATTTACTTCTTAAATACCTACCAAGGAAGATATTTCAACCCTCTGTTCTTTCCGTGACTTTTTCTTCCATCGAAATTTCTTTCCGAAAATTAAGAAGAACTGGTTCTGTGAAGTCGACTTCCAAATTTACTTTCTTTGAAATTGCGACATGAGCTAGTAGTCTACGTTTTGAATGATGTCCCATCGTTTTTGACCGGCTGATGAGGGCTGTGAAGCTAGAGTTTCTACTAGTCCAAACTTTAAGTTCTTGACTGTGTGCCACCAAGTTACAAAGAAGGCTGTAACTAAGCATTAGCCCATTCGAGAGTCACTCAGTGGTACTTAGACTGGCCTAAATTCGGAGCTACTGCATCCCAGTTTGGTTAGCTGGTTCAGTATCCGCTTGATTTACCGTTTTCCAACTCCAGTCAAGAACTGTCAGCTGTTAATACGGGCAAATCCTTTGCTCATTATCCATATTTCCTATTCAACACATGACTGGCTCAAAGGCGAGCTTAGCATTTGGAGGGCAGGCGTTTTTTGTGCGTGTCTGATTGTGTGATTTTTTCAAAAGATTTTTAATCCTTAATTCTATTTTAAAACCTTAAGCAGATTAGCAGTCATGTTGTTTGCGTACGCGGATTGAAACCAGTGTGTTTTTCGTCGTTCTGCCTCGCTCCTGTTCAGCTTTTCGTATCTGAAATGCGATCCTTTCTCTACGTAGCTCAGTCAAAATCCCTTACCGCCCGTTTATAAGTTAATACGTATATGTTTGGTAATCCGTCCTGCTGGTAAGTATGTTTATGATACTTACTTGGCATGTGTAAGACAAGGTTTTTTAGTTTGAGATTTGTCATTTTCACGACATGATCTAATTTACACTACTGTATAGTCGTGGAGTAAATCGAACGGTATCTAAGCCCCAACGGATGTTGGCGAAGCTAAAAAGCCATTTTTTTACATCCTACCTTAGCCAGGGAGGGAAGACTTCGTCTTATAGGCTCATACTCTTCGAGTTTTCCCGGTCTGATCGAAACATGCGGGCGCCAGAACAAAAATACCGAATCAACTTTTCTTTCACGCCTATATCGACAGCTGCTGTCTAACCCTACATCTTCTTCAAATGACCCGTCTAGATAACTACGGTAGGATAGGCTACTACACCGATTTTGTAATTTTAAGAGAATGTTGGAAGATATTTCTTCTGCTTTAAAATAAATGTAAATTCAACGCGGTTTTAGCGGCAACCTCATGTCGGTCGTGGTGACCCACAGCTGTCCCACACTGAACATGAGTTGCGTTTTTGCAGATACCATGGTATGTGTTACCACGGTAACCGGATCTGCATTTAGTCGTTTTAGCAGTTACCGTGATATCTGGTATACGGTTGCTTTGCAAAAATGACAATTGCCGAAATTACGCTTTTCCAAGTCATCCCGAAAGAACAACTTATATTCAGTCACGTCACTAAGTGCCAAACTTCTTTCTCACCCATTTGAAAAAAAAAATTATGAAAGTGAGACGACTTTTCAGATACCATGATCGCACCGTGGTATCTGAATATCAGATACCACGCTAACTGATCAGATACCACTATAAATGCAAGAAGCCTTTTGACCGTGGTATCAGATACCATGGTATCTACAAAAACGCAACTGTGGTCAGTTCATGTTTTTCGTCAATTCTCGTTCTATTGACAAAAGGACGATCAGGAACTCAAAGACGGAAGCTTGCACAAAGCCGCGGGATTCCTTGCATGTGCTAGAAATCAGGTAATTAGAAAAGCTAATCAATGAGTCGAATGGATGCACACACCCTTGCTTTAGATTGAAGGCGTATCAATATTATCATGCTCCCGGTCCGAATCCTCGTTTGACATTCATTAGTTTCTTAATTACAAGAAACTAAAAAGGTTGAACTTTTAAAGCGGAATCTCGAATCCTATTCACCGATTTTTGGGAAAGGCGTACCTCCTGTCAGGACACGCGAAATAAGAATTTTAAAGAAGTAAGACCCAGCTCCGCAGTTTGAGCTTCACTACAGTAGAGGTATGTTTACTTGAACAGTTAGTTTAATGTGAACAGTGCAACTTTGGGCTAAATGGTAGAATGAAGATCCAAAATACCTGTTGAGGTCTTTTCAGATGCCCTTAATTACCTACTTTGGTTAACTGACCTTTAGACCCAGCAAGTGCATAAAATTGACAAAGTCCAAAGTCAACAAACTTTCATCTAAGCATACCTCTACTCTTGCTGAACTGTAGGTCATACCTAGTTGTTTGTTCTTGGTCATGCTGACAACCGTCAGAATAGGAGTGGGGAGAGTTCATATACCTGTATTTAGGCTTGTTCAAAGGTCTTGTTCACTACCTAGTCTGGCGTTTAAAGGCACCTGTTTCGTCCGTTTCGAGGCACCTGTTTCGTCTATTAGAATAATGCAATTCATTCATCGCGTTCAGCTTATTTCTCAGTATTCCATCTGTCCGAAGCATGCGAGCACCGTTTAATTTGAACGGTAGTGTCATCCAGCAGTAACCAAGGAGCTTGCCGAGAAATAACGAAAGTAAAGTGCCACAAATCATGGGCCCTTGGTTTTGGATGCACCACTGCCGTCCCATTTATGGGATTCTCAGCCGGAACCGACAAGTAGCAAAAGACTAAACTCTCTTACCTGTCCCGCCCCGAGATTTCCGTCCTCTGCAACTCCCAACTACCAAGGCTGAAGTTCTCGCATTAACTCGTGCTCCAGTATTCCTATTGTCTCTTCCCGAGTCCTCTATCCTTCCTTATCCAGGAATAATAAGATAATGCATATTATGCATCTAGTGGTTGAGTGCCTTCGTTTCTTGTTGTGTGGTCGTTTTCTACCACCTCTCTGTGGGGTTCAGCGGTATGTAAGAAAAACACTTGTTTCTACGTGACTCCTGGGAAGCATGGTTCTCTCGAGGGTGAGTCCCGTTTTGCTGATACCATCCTGCCCAAGGACATTCAGCTTGCTCGCAGGATCCGTCGCGAACGTGCTTAGATTTCCCATCCACCACTTCTCTATGTGAACCTTCCTGAAATGTATGGTGATAGTTATAAACCTGGTTTCCACTGGGTGCTGATTTTTCTTCACTCATCATGATTCTGCCTGAGACCCAACAATCTAGTTACACTTCACTTATTTACCTAAATAGTTCCGAAAACCCTTTTCTGGTTTCTGGTATCTCTGTGTGCTTGTCTCTCTATGCTTGATATATTTAGCAACTACAAAGGTAAGCCATTGCAGAGAAATATCATGTAGAAAGAAAGGCATTTCTTATCATAACTTTCCTACTCCATATTTGGCGATGCAAAACGGATAAGTCAGCTACATTTTATTCGAGCTATATTTCGGCCCTTCTTGGCAAGGGTCCCCTTCAGGCTCAAGCCACTAAAGCTGGAAAATGAACTTGGTGGAAAAATGAAGGATTATCTTTAACCACGTTAAGGAACTTCAAATCGCCCATACATGCCGCCGACAAGTATCCATCTTAGCTGAAAAGAAGAAGAAGAGACAGGTTACTCTAAAACCAAAATGCAGAAGAATCTCCACCTCTTCGACGACCCAATCGAACAGCAAGAACAGCAGCCGTCTCCAGAACGAAATCACAGCGCCACTCCAACCAATTTTCATAAAATCAGATATTTAAGGAAAAATCTTTAATTTTCTTCCACAAGTTCATTTTCCCGCTTGAGCGGCTTACATCTGAAGAGGATCCTTGCCAAGAAGAGCAGAAACATAGCTCGAATAAAATGTAGCTGACTTATCCGTTTTGCATCGTCAAATATGATTCGAAGTCAGCTTGGGCTGAAGGAATATCTATGCACCAAAATGCAAAGTTGCTTCATCTAATTCTCCAAGCTTAGCGTCCGTAACACATAGAAATGCAGGCTTTTGTTGAAATTCAAATTATCCGCGGCTGGATGAATTTGGGTTGTCATGCAAGCAGTGTAGATTCTGAGCGTTTTTACTAGAGCCCCGGGCGAAAAAATGCAAAATGCCTTAGATGAGTAAAAGATAATTCAGAGTATTAAGATGTCAGATGGGAAAATAAGCTGCCTTTCAGTTAAACTTTAAAAATTACCGCGATTTAAAGATTACACTGAGTGGCGCCTTAAATTTAACGAGAAACTGCAGGAACAGGTTTCTCCTCAAGAAAATGTAATAACAGTCACGCGAAAACCGCTCTCAACAGAGGAAGGAAAAAAAATCTCTCTTAGCTGGACCTTATTTTAATAAAAAAAAATGCACGAGCGATTTCCTGTTTACTCTCCATCAGCAAAATCTACCTTCTCCGTGCGAGGCGGGCTGAAAAACAGATAGTTTTACTTGGCAAGTGATTAAAGTAGAACTGAAACTATTCTCCTTCTCGAGGACAAGCGTCATCAACAATCAGGCTGTTTTCGATTTTCCTTTCACAGAGGTCTTGCTTTTTGGGATCCCAAAACGTAAGTGGCGGGATACCTATGACATCGCAAAAGTTGTCCGTCTGTCCGTCCGTCTGTGCGCACTATAACTCTCGAAGGGTATGAGATATTTTGATGAAACTTGGTGTGAGGGTCCTTTGGGTCAAGTATAAGGTCGAGTTCATAGATGGGCTCTGTAGTCTTAGATTTACGGGTGGAGGAAGGGGTTTAAATTAAGGAGCTAATGAAATATTTTCAAACAGATACTCTGATAGTCGATTATGGAGTAAGAAGACACGCTGAACACGGTGGTGAACACCATTTTGCCATTGGAAGAGTAGTTCGCCCGGGATCCGGCCAAAACCGGAAAGTTTGTTAAAAGTAAAAGTTTTATTTTAAGTTGATTGGATGTTCGATTCAGAGGTAAGAAGACATGCTGAAGACGATGATGAAAACCGTTTTTTCGCCGGACAAGTAGTTAGCCGGAAATCCTGCCAAAGCCGGAAAGTCTGTTAAAAAGTAAAAGTTTTATTTGAAGTTGGTTAGGTGTTCGATTTAGGGGGAGAGAATGCTGGACACGGTGGTGAAAACTGTTTTCTCGCCGGACAAGTAGTTCGCCCGGAATCCGGCCAAAACCAGAAAGTTTGTTAAAAGTAAAAGTTTTATTTGGAGTTGATTAGATGTTCGATGATTAGATGTTCAAGTAGTTCGCCCGGAATCCGGCAAAAGCCGGAAAATTGTTAAAAGTGTTGTTTTTAGTTGATTGGATATCCGGTTTAGGGGTAAGAAGAGATGCTGAATCCGTGTATGACAATCATTTTTTACCCGGACATATAGTTCGACCGGAATCCGGCTGGAGCTGAATTTTTTTTTATAAGTTAAATTTGTATTTGATGTTCAGTGTTGGGGAAAAAAGATACGATGAGTTAATTTTTTAGCTTGCTTTTCTTGCCGGACAAGTAGTTCCGGAATTCGGCCAAATCCGGGAAATTGGCAGAAGCGGCAGGAATTTTTCGTCAAAACAGATATGACTTATAGGGGTAAACACACATGCTGAATTCATATCTGAACTTGGTTTTCCCAGATGATTAGCTATTTGGCCTTAATCTGTTTCTGAATTTTAATAGTAAAATGTTCAAGGAGTCTGGCGAAGACAAGACCCAATTGTCTGGATCAAATATTGAATTTTTAGGATCCCATCGAAACCTTGGTCTTGTTTCCGGCGAGATACAGCTGGATTACAGGAACTGTATTTTTCTTGGTGAGAAAACGATAAGCTCTTCAGTAAACCTTTAAGGTGTTGGGAAACTGCTTCCTCGAGAGCCTCATCTCCGACCCTGTTGCCGGACATTTCTTCCCAAGTTCGTGTCTCCTCGCTTTCAAGTTTCCTTCACACATGGCCCTGTCGAATTGTATTGTTTAGCTGTCCCATGTTCGTCAGAGAGATTTTCCCCTTTTAGAATTATTCATTTGCGGCTAAATTCCAGCTCAAATCCGCGTCCTGGACCGCAAAAAGCATTCTGACCGTTTCCGGAATCCCGGAACTTGTCCCTTTTATAATGAAACTCAAAGCCTCACTCATTTTCGCGGGGACAGGGACCATGTAGTGAAGATCTCCTGCTTAGAAGATAAGGTGCGGATTGGAATGATTTTCGTCAGCCCGCAGTTTCAACCTGAGATGGCCGGAACAAGCAAAAAAGGGAGATTCGTAGGATCAGTCAAGAAGGGCTGGGGAAAGGATTGTAGTCTGATAGTCGTTAGTAATGATAGATGCAATTTCTCAGCTTTGCACACACATCAGGTGATGAGTACCGGTCTAGTCTTACGTCCGATGTCTTGTCCGAATTGCAAATGGATTCATTGTTTCAATTCTCTTGCAATCGCTTATCGCTTGCCGGTAATGCAGAGATTCCTAAATCTCTCTCACGAACATAATTACACTGAAAAAAGTTTCTCCGAGTAAGGATTAAAGTTAACTGCAATATTTGCTACTGGGATTAATCTTGTCTCGAATGGGATAAGAATAATCCGAATTAGAGATAATCTTATTTCACTAGAGACAGTCTGGAGAGTCTTGTAAAAAGTTGATGTTTATGAATATTTTGGATGTCGAAATGTATTTTTGGGATCCCAAAACGTAAGTGGAGGGATACCTATGACATAGCAAAATATGTCTGTCTGTCTGTCCTTCCGTCTGTAAGCACGATAACTCTCGAAGGGGATGAGATAGTTTGATGAAAATTGGTGTGGGGATTATTTGCGTCATCGGACAGGTCAAGTTCGTAGATGGGCTTTGTAGCCCTACATTTAGGGGTGGGGGTTCAAATTAAGGGGCAAACAAAATATTTTTAAACAGCTAATGTGGTAGTCGATTATGAGGTAAGAAGACATGCCGAACACGATGATGAAAACCATTTTCTCGCCGGACAAATAGTTCGTCCGGAATCCAGCAAAAGCCGGAAAGTTTGTTATAAGTAAAATTTTTATTTGATGTTGATTAGATGTTCGATTTAGGGGTAACAAACCTTGTGGGAAAACCAACCTTGTGTGAAAATCATTTTCTACCCGGACAAGTAGTTCGTCCGGAATCCGGCCAGAACCGGAAAATTTGTTAAAAATATGTGATATTTGTAATTGATTAGAAATCCGATTCAGGGGTAAGAAGTAATGCTGAATCCGTGTATCGCAATCGTTTTTTACCAGGACATTTAGTTCCGCCGGAATCCGGATGGAACCGGAAAATTTGTTGTTTGAAGTTTTTATTTGAAGTTGGATAGATGTTCGATATTGGGGAAATAAGATACGCTGAGTTCGTTTCTTAGCTTTTTTTTTCACCGGACCAGTAGTTTCGGAATTCAGTTGAAACCGGAAAATCTGTAGAAGTAAGGCAGGAAGTTTTCGTCAAAATAGATATGACTTATAGGGGTAAACACACGTGCTGAATCCGTATCTGAACTTGGTTTCCACAGGCGATTAGGTATTTGGCCTTAATCTGCTTTGATATTAAAAACGTTGTGACCCAATTGTCTAGATCAAACATTGGATTTTTGGGATCCTATCGAAACCTTTGGTCTTGTTATTTAGGCCATGAATATTTGGTGCCTGGAATCTTGTCTGTACGGTGACCCTCAACAGAGGTTGGTCTTGTGTAAAGCAAAAGCTGAAGATTATATGCTTTTCCGACCGGATCTTTTTGATCGAGTCGGAAAACATATAATCTATGGATAAATTACGAATACAGTTCGTAATTTATGTCGTGTCATATCACATTTGTGATTATATTTGGTGGCCTGTCCTATGAGTAACGGCGGTTTATTTGGCGTCTCTTGATGTTTAGTTATCTTGTTCATCGATACCTTGCTACTTGTCCCCGTTCATTGTTCATTGCTTTTTATTGTCCCCCGTTTGTAAACGGACATAATTGAAGACTGCCTCAAAACACTTGGTATCTGATGGGAACCAAAATCTGCTACGTTATAAGTTCAAACTTTTTCTTCCACCAAAATGGTGCAGCTACATAAATCTTCAAAGGAGTCTTTAACTCCTTTGCTCTACTCCCGTCATTCAGTCCCGTTGTTCTGCAACACGAGAATTTCCAGATTTATTTATTTGGAATAAATACGTTTGATGCCCGCCATGGAGCAACGCCTGTTGATTTAAGACAGAGAAGAGTCAGCCTTTAAAGTTTAAACGAACAAAGTCTGAGATAGGACAATCTAGGCCTTAAAGACCCGATGAAATTGCGTTACTCTGTTGTGCCGCTATTCACAAGTAATCGATTTTCATATAGTGGAATTTCCCTGTCGGACTTATGGTACGCATGTGCGCTTGTTCTGTGTTGTACGCTTGACGAAGACGAAAATAAGTGGTGCAAACACAAATAGTGCAGTGTACTCGGTTAAATGATAGACAAATAGACTTGTTTTTCAGTTAAACTTTAAAGAACCCACCGCACCTGTAATATTACGTCACTTTAATCGTTCCGTCCATTCTTATTCCCGAGTTTCGAAGTTCTTACTGGAAATGATCCCTCCCCCCCTTAATGCAACTGCACTGATTGCAGGGATCGGATAAGTCAGCTGCGATTTATTTTAACCATATTTCGGCCCTTCTTGGCAAGGGTCCTCTTCAGACTCGAGTTAGAAGACGGAACCTGCGACGGGACAAGTGAACTACTGTAAATATCTTATATTTGGCTAGTTATCCTCAGGAATTGCCGGGAGATCAATTAGGCTCTGGGATTTCTGTTTGAACAAGTGTACAGTTTTTTAGTACCTCGACTATTGTTCCAAGAAGTTCGTTGATCAGAACGACACGTAGTGAAAATTCTGCCACATTTGTGTTCTGGGCTCTGGATACGGGAGTAAGCGGCGTGTAGTTCATTGACTCAGAACCTGAATTGTAATGTCGTCAGCTGTGTTGGAATATTTACGTATACGCAGGGTCCACTGTGAAGTGTGATGAACGAACTTCTTGGAAACAATAGTCGAGGTACTAAAAAATTGTACACTTGTTCAAACTGAAATCCCAGCGCCAAATTGATCCCCCGGCAATTCCTGAGGATAAATTTAAATTGAAAGCCAACTTTTACATCCTGAATACGAATACACTGAATTCTTTTCACTCTTTTCACTGATTATTATTTTATCATCTGGGGCTCAGGTAGTGACGTTCAGAATATGTGCTGCTTGCACGACAAGTAAAAATTCATCCAGCCGTGGCGAACTTGAATGTCAGCAAAAGATTGGATTTCGGTAGCCAACAGAGGGAAGCTTATGATGACGTAACACATGACCAAGGCGAGACATAAAGGCGTCTGAGGACTGAAAGTAAAATATTTCGTGCTTCGAGATAACGACGTAGGGGTACGACAACTGACAAGTCCGTAAGAATAAGTTCACTTGGTAAAATAAGCTTATTTATAAGAGATCTCAGCCCTTTCGGTTAGAATTTAAATGCGGCCCCAAATCACTGCGTGTTTCTGCTTGGAACCAAACCTAATTTCTGTTTCGTGATACATTCGAGCTCTTCTTTCCACCGAGGTGTCGTAAACAATAGTTGCGTTTTTGCTGTTACCACGGTAACTGGATCTGCAATTAGTCGTTTTTGCAGTTATCGTGGTATCTGATACACGGTGCTCTGCAAAACGAATATTGCCGAAATTGCACTTTTCGAAGTCATCCCAAAAGAAAAACAGATATCTCATCACTAAGTGCTAAACTTCTTTCTCACCAATCTCAATCTGACAAAACTTGATGAAAGTGAGATGACTTTTCAGATACCATGACCAGTTACCACGGTCGGACCGTAGTATCTGAATATCTGATACCACGACAACTGGCTAGATACCGCGATAACTGCAAAAACGACTTTAGGCCGTGGTATCAGATACCATGGTATCTGCAAAATACCATACCATGGTATCTGCAAAAACGCAACTAATGACAACACTGCAGAAACATCTAATTCCTTCAGATTGTTAACTGATCCTTATTTTCTTACCCCCCAACTTGTCGCCTGTCTCTGTATTCTAGCAGTTCCACGGTCCAGGAATCGAAACAAGTCTTCTATGGGCGTAAATGAGTCATCAATAAATAATCAGTAATGGAATGTCTGTCATTCTGAGACATAGCTTTAGGCTACAACACTTGATCCTTACATTTATTTTTGAATGTCCTCTTTCATTTTTATTATCTTTCTTGATCGAACGCAAATGATGTTTGGTACGGTGATCTCTGATGCTTGATATCTTGTCTCGTCTTGCACACGGATGACAACAGAGGGTGCAAGGGATGAAGCAAAAACGGAAGTAAGAAGACCAGGTTTGGATGCGTTTAAATATAAGAACGCTACCGAGTGAGATTTTTCATTTAATAAACTTCCCGCATTCCGAACACTGACTTCTGCTTGAAAATAAACCTAATATCTCATCCTGATTTCATCCCCTCTCCCAGAGGGTTGGGTGCGGGTGAAGGAAAAGCCGAGGGTTGGTTACGTTCTCAAACTCTAAGAACGTTACCGAATGAGAAATTTCATTTATCGCTTCCCGCATCTCCCGAGCATTGAGGTCGTAACGGTGTAGTATAATAATTGTCATAGGGATATAAACATTGAAATTTCCATTAATACACTGAAAAACAAAATAAAATTAATACTGGGGTTTGTGCCTTGCAGCGGTAAACCCCAATTCGGTTTGGTGGTTTGAATCTGAAAGGACAATCGTTGCTATTATTTATTCATTTTTTAATTAATGCCATTTGGTCTCGAGCCCTCTCTGCCAAATTGGTTCTTTATTTGTAATTAGATGGTTTGTAAACAGAACTTTAACTTGACTCGAAACGGATATATTTTTTCTCTCATAATTTGCCGAAACAAGGCATGAGCACTGCTTTAGCGGGGGGGGGGGGGGGTCATAGGCTTTGCATCTTTGAATTTAATTAGTTTCTTTCGTCGTTAAGGATTCGCGTTGCAAACATTCTTTGTTATCTCCGGCCTCAAATGTCAAAGGATTTGTTTTCTTTGGATCATTTCTAAACTTAGATTGGATTATCTCTCTTACACAAACAGATAATGATCAATGTACTTATGGTTTATTGAGCCAATTCCCGAAATTACGAGCATCCGATGGGAATTTTACCAAATTAATGGTTACACATGAACTTTACGGAAGTTATTTCAGCGCAAGCCTGGTGGGGGTCGCATGAGCTTCACAATAGTCAGGAAAATCAGGTATCCTTGAAATGCAATTCCTTGTATCGCTAACAGCTGTTCGGAATTTGGAGGAAGAGCGCTGATTAAATATCGTTAAAGCACACCTCGCACTACTTACTGTTCATGTTCCAGTATTTAAAAGTATCTGAATGCTGTAAAACTAAGCTCTGGCCATCTTGGCAATTGCCAAGATTAGTAGGTGCCGAGGGCGGGTTCGGAATGTAACAAACGCTTAAAGCACAACTCTTACTAGAAATGATCTTTTCCCTATGAACTGAATCAGAAAAAAGGTTTTCGAAAATACCACTACTTTCCGCATGAAACTAGCGATTCTCTTGTTCGCGCTTATCGGAAATATCCAGCCTTCCTGCTCTCCGACGCGGCGTAGGCGCAAAACATTTGAAAACTGAACGTGCCTTGGTTAAAAAGTGGGAAAACTAAGCAAATAAAAGAATTAATAAAAAGAAGATTATCACATCCTTATGTGTACAAAAGTTATCCGCGGAGGTTGAAGATTCCGGCAAACTTTTCGTTGGGTGACGGGAAAACTCGGCAAGGCCCAAAAAGCACTGAGAATTCGAAGTTACGAAACGAAACATGGAGAAAGGTGGGGATTTTAGAAGCCTACGATGCGCAGTTACGGAAGTAGGTCGTATTGGCAATAGTTAGATAGATAGATTTCTTAATTGTTCAGCAGCCCGAGGGCCATGACAAAAAAAAATCACAAAAAGGTATCACGCACAACAAAAAAAAAAAAGAAAAAACTCCTCCGTAATCTTTCTCTTCTGTAATAACCATTTTCAGTATTTCTTTCGTATTTCTCTAGTCCAAAAATCTACTTCTATATTCCATGGCTATCCTCAGGAATCGCCTCAATCTGTTAATCGTAGTAAAATACTCATTCCTAATAACTCTGATTAACCATTCTTACGACGGGTCCTTTAATGGCTGGTCCGAGGCTCAGGAGTTTGCAAAATTTCAGATAAGCCTTTCAAGGGACCCCAGTTACTTAGAAGCGCCAGTTTGGCAAGCCTTGGGAGGGGGGAGGGGGGCAACGATCATCTTTGGGCCCCAATTCTAGGTAACGTCATTGGTTTGTATTTTGCTTTTCGAAACCTATTTAGGGGACAACAATAGTAATAAGATCTGAGATTTATAAAACCATGGCCCCCTAACCCCCTGCAAATAGCGCCTCTGCAATTTCTTCCTACCTATTCCTTTCTATTCTTATAGCTTAAACTTAAGCACGGCTAAATATCGTATTTTAATGATAATTTTGTGCTGATTTCTAACTGTACTTTCTTATTGTCAAGGCTCCAGGCTTCATTCGTTTGCATTTCAGCATTTCACAGACATAACCTTTAAATGCCGGCTCCACGGTAACACATTTCTTCGAGGATTTGGATAAGTCTGTTCATAATACGATTAGACGACAATTTCTGTCCTTTTCGATGTTTCTACGGCTTCTGCATTTCTAGAGCCGTGTCTTTCAGGGAGTTTCATTTCTACGTAATCCCTTTCCCGAAATTCTCTAATACCTCAGAAATACTCCTCGTCACAGAAATCGTGCTCCTTAATTTCTAACCCTTTAATCAAGCATTTTCATCTTACTTTCGGTGGATTAGAATCGCAGCGGCCTCGGGAGCGGAATTTGATCCCCTATCCGAATCCAAACTTGACGCAGTCATGGCAACGGTTATCCCTGGCAGTGAAGGGGATTACTAGGAGTATTATTCTTGCGTACTGAGCGTCCCGCTTCAAATAGATTATTCTTAATCCGGATTATCCCGGCGGGGACCCTGTGAGTATTGATCCAAGCTTCTCCCGGGGAGGAACTGAGTCCCGGATTTTCTTTTGAAATTGAGGGCTTTCGATGCATCCGCTTTTGCATAGTAATACTGACAGCTCAATCCCTTTTAGTTGATACCTTTGGAGGATATCACTCCTTTTGTTACCCCTTCCAATTTCGCAAGGACCCCTCTGTTGCATTTCTAATTCTCAGCTTCAGTCGAGATCACCCTTGATAAAGTGTAGTGCTGCCATAATCGGGTAGTTTAGGACACGGAATGGCAGAACTCTTGGAGTTTTATTACGTCACGCGGATTCGTTACTAAGTCATCTCAGTCATGCTAGGATCACCCCTGTTAACTCTTTTATCCGAGGGAAACATTCTGTCCTGACCCAGATTTTTGGCACCTGAATTGCACCAAACTAGTTGGCTAAGGAGTTTTCTTTTTTTGTCAGCGTTGATATTTATTTATTCACTTCATCAATAGCTATATCCTTAGGGAGACACTCACATTAACCACTACATATTCCACATACCCACTGTTGTAAACAAGTGAAAATTTAAATGAAAAATAAAGTTCGTCACTCCATTTTTCCACAATAAAAACTGAAAAATTTGAGTGGAGGGAATAATTTACAAGACCTCAAAAGGTGGATTTAAGTGACAAAAGTGCTTTACGTTTTAGTTCGTAAGACGAAGGAATCCGGTTTTTTTGTTAGAAACCAACTGTTATTCCTCGTTTTCACATGTAAATTATCAAATAAACTTTTTCATGCGGCAGTTGCATGAAACATTTAATTACGGTATTGTTTCTATTCTCCTATGCATTTCCGCCAAAATCGTCGAGTAAATACGACAGAGAAAGAACACAAGCAGAGTGTATGCTTCTACACAAACATTCGTGTATGCGTAATATATCAGTTAAATCTACTCTCATAATCAATGAGAATGGCTGGTACTTTTTTCCTACATGTTGTTCAGTATGTTGTTCAGTGCGGACTATGTAAGCTGTTTGCTCATCGCGTGCTTTCTTTTGTACTGCGGCGCGATTTTGCGATTCCGAAATCCCTTCTGTGCCAACGGTGAATAATTAGCTTAAACGTTCGTCAGTTCTTAAATGGTTCGGACAGTAAGATGTTTTATATTTACCGTCTTTCTAACTGTGTCTCGTCTTTCTGCTGTTATGCAGGATTGAAACTTTTCTATGCGTGGAATCTCCCTCTTTTTCTGCTACCTTTCTCTCGGCTAGGCACAGGCTAGGCATGTCTTACTCCGTGTCGCGTAACTACGGTATAGCTGTGGAAATTAAGAGGCATGATTAGCGATTTTCAACACTTGTAACATACATAATAAAACAGAACCACCAGTTGATAAGTGGAAAATCTGCAATCTGCTTCCCATGCAATGGAATCTCTGCACCGTCTTTGGATAGACAGTGAAAGCTATTGTATCTTGCGGATCCAAATTTTACTATCTCTCTGTCTCATTTATTGATAGTGAGAGAACAGTGGACTTTCAGAAACTAGTCCGCTTTGAGCGCTGGACTGAAATATGGCAAATTGGATTCATGGATCGTAGGGTTTAAACACCAAGTGTCGACCTAGGACCGGTCGGGGATTTTTCTGCGGGGATTAGTTGGTTTAAGGGCATTGATCAGACAACGGGCTGATGCTTTTTCTTTGGGGAGTAGATGGAACAAATCCGGGGCTAGTTCGGGCACAAACAGGCTAGAATGCTGAGCTTGGCAGATACAGTGGGCCTGATCTAGATCACTAGACAACCTTTGTTTCCCGGTTCATCCTAACTATCCTACCTTGGAGGGGATTTATGTGCATGGGATACTGGAGATTCTTCAAAAATTAGTTTTCTATACAGTGCCCTTAGTAAACTTAGCGAGCGGACCTGATTTACTTGGAACTGAAAAACTTCAGATCTCTACCGCGTAGGCTATCGCGTTAAAAACAGAAAGGGGTAGAATCAGTTTATCCAAGCAATTAGATCCGTATGTCATATCGTCGGAAGAAACCAAAAGATAGACTGACGGACGGATAAAAATGGCGACGTGACAGGCATCCGTCCCGGGATCCCAAAAACAGTTTCCACATCTTCACGGAGCTTTACCCATAACGAGATGGACGAGTTAAGCAGGCGACTAGACAGACATACGAGTTAACCTTTTTGCCAGGGACGGGTGTAACCAAAGTAGGTATACTGTTTGGTTGTTAAAGTGTCGTGCGCAGCTAAGCCTTTCTCACCTAGAGATGGCCTTCCACTGTTGAGTTCATTTTTAGGTCAATCTCCGGTATTGATTAGCAGTCCAAGGGCAGGGTTGGTCACCAAGAACCATGGTGTACGAGTTAATTCAGGATACTTTGGGTTACATTGCATTGGGTTACTTTGGGTTATATTAGGTTACATTGGGTAACTTTGGTATACTTTGGTCACCAACCCTGGGTCCAAGCTTACCACAGCCGAACATTTGAATTCTATCGTAATAGTTTCACTGCAAGTGCCACATATCTCACAGATCTTTCTTTTGAAGTACTGTCATGGCTTTGTTCTAGCACATTGTTATTGGTATAATAATATTACAATTTTTATTTTGAAAAGCCCGAGGGCCATATACAAGTACAAGTTGTAAATAAGTACACACAGACACTTAACCTAAATGTCCCTAAACTATGTATGAATAGTCTATTGATTTCAGGCAAGTTGGTCCCAGTTCACTGTGTCGTCGAAATCGAGACAAGGTCCAACTGCTCAGGTCGAGTTAGCTTGACGCCGAAAATGGAAGCTGACAGCTACGTAATGGTTCCAGGCCAGACGATGTTCTCGGAGATAATTCCGGTTGCAATGGAAAAACTGGGATATCAAGAGGAGATAAGCGAAGCAACAGGTGAGATTCCGGCTTTACATAGCAGGAGAATTAAAATAGAGGGAGGAGGCAAGTGTGTGAAGGGATCCGGAGGGAAAGGAACCTGTGCAAGATTGAGTGAAGACTATTCAAGGGCAAGCTTTCAATTCAGCAAAATGTTCCATGAAATGTAATAACAGTATTATTGCTGGTTTTTTTTAATAAAGCGGCCTTCAAATACGACGTTTCTGCTTGAAACAAACTGACACACATTAAACATATTTACATGCTTCAGATTTTTCTTTTGTTCAACTACCGCAACTTTGGTTCGTTGTTCTGAAACACCAGATTTCCAAATTCCTTCTGCGAGATATATGAATCACCTGAGAGTAACTAATAACGCGCGTTACTTATAGATCATCCTTACGAACATGGCAAATGTCTTCTTTCATTTATGTTGTTTTCCTCCATTGGTTCTGGTTGAGGATGGGAATGTTTCATACCTGAACTCTTGTCTCTTCTTGACCATGGGCGGGCCGAAGCGTATCAGATACTCTAAATGACCTAGTCCAAAACACGCCAGTGGACATCAGGAAGAACGAGAAACGTCGCCCGAACGGTGACTCTAGTCCTATGTCAGCCTATCAACGGCATGCGATGTTCTCAATGGGTAAGAAAAAAAAAAATATTATTACAATTAACTTTCAGGAAGACCACCGCGATGGGGAACAACCAGGGTCGAAATCTTAGTTTTTTGGTCGGTCTTGATAAGATGCGTTTTCCGAGAAGGAAGGGAGTTTCGATTATCTCCGCAGTGCGTCTTGATTTTTATTCGAGGCGCACTCTTTCAGTGACAGGGATAAAGCCGCTTTCACATTGACATGTAGAGCCTTTCACACTAAAGGCGTATTCTCGCCGTTCCCCGAGGACTCCTCGGGGAATCGAAGGGAATGGCGAGAATAGAGGGAGTCAATCCACGCGGACTCCGCGTACGGAAAACAACGAGAACACGGGGAATGCTTCCAAAATGGATTTTCTTTTAAAAATAAATATGCAGTTGAAAAGTATGTATCCAGTCTGGTTGACAGTCTGGATCCACTTTATTTTTGGTGTTGCTTATTCTGATTGTTTTTAATTAATTTTACATTGCACCAACAGCAGCAAAAATTTATTCCCCTCTGAGTTTGAAAAGGAGTCCTTTTTGATGATGGTGATGATAATTGGAGCACTCCCCGTCCGTGGGGACTGGCGAGAATGCGGGGAGTGAGTCCCCGGGACAAACAAAAACGCGGGGAGTCCTCGGGGAACGGTGAGAATACGCCTTAAGCTATGCAACCTCTACTTCACGGTTGCGGCGACGCAACGCAACGCTTACGCAGACAAATAAAACGCAACGCAAGAATAGAAACAAGTTCTATTCTTGCATTGCGTCAACGCGTTAGGCGTCAGACTTTTCAGTGAAAAATTGAAGTTTCTGAAGAGAAACTTGAGAATAACCTACTAATGATGAAGAAAATTTAATGATTAAAAACTTGATGAAAGAAATGAAAATTTGGCAGAACAAAAACGAAATAGGAAAGCGTAAATACGCATCCAGCGTGACATGTTCTCGCGCAGGTATGAAAGATACGCTACGCAACCTGGAAGCAACGCAAGATAAACGCATACGCGACGCATCGCAACGACGCGTCAATGTGAAAGCGGCTTAACTAGTAACTTGTAAAGTTCATCCAACATTCCTTCATTCACTTTCCATTTCTCCGCACTCCATCTAGGAAGAAGATATTTTAGACCCGATTAGTCCCTTTTCTTTCTTTTTTAAAAGTTTATTTTTTGATCTCGTGCATTTACTGTATATTATTGAAAGCTCAGTGTATTTTTTCCTTTTATGTGTCTATACTGCACTATTTTCCTCTTCTTAAGTGCGTAAATAAATTTTCATCATCATCATCATCACTTGTGTAGGTGAAGGAATGTTATGAATGGAATCGCCACTCTAAGAAGGGTTTAGTCCACGCAGCGGATGTGCCATGTGAACTCCTTGGTCCCTGAATTCAATTCAGTTTACTTTATTTTTCCAAAAATTCTTCGTTGCAAAAAATAGCTTTGGAGAATGTCAATAATAATTCAGTGGCATGTAAGTACATCATATACTATTACTTTGCGTAATCTTCATGAAATATAAAATTTTGATTTCTTAATTTTGTCAATAAAATAGTTACTAACACAAAAATATTATATACAATTTTTATATAGTGGGGAAGAAATCAGCAACTGTTTTTGAACCATTACCTTCTAGGTTTTCACTCCCAGTCCTATTGAGAGTAGAGTATTAGCAATATAATTATATTTAACTACGAGACATGGATAAGGTAGCGATATTTCGGCCCTTATTGGAAATTTCCTCTTCAGGCAATGGCTGGTTCGTTTCCTAGCTTGAGTCTGAAGAAGAGAATTTACGAAAAGGGCCGAAATATCGCTGGAATAAATTTTAGCTACCTTTCCCGAGTACTGTAGTTAAATATATTTTTATAACTTCTACTCTCCCTAGGACTGGGACTGAAAACCTTGAAGGAAATAGTTTAAAAGAACGTTTCCAAAGTAGATTTCCTCTCCAGGCGATCGCTGATTCGCTTCTTAGCTTAAGCCTGAAGGCAGACCTTGCCAAGAATGGCCGTAATATCCCTACATTCCCACCTGGCGTATCCATTTATAAATACTTTTTGCAGTTAGTATATGCGGAAGGAATACTTAATACGTATTTATCAATCTTGTGATTTGTCCTTTATCTTGATGAAGCCCTTCAGTATCCTTCGGAAACAGAAAGGCGTGATATCGAATACATGGAAACGTTAACAAATCATTACTTTCTAAGAGAAAAACAAGCCTCACGACAAGTCTTAAGCCTCTGAAGCCTTCTCGCAGCGGAGAATTTTGATTTTTCGTGTTGTTAAGTAGGTACTTATATCAGTGACTTATTGACTTTGTAGGTCATCCACGACCTAGTGATCGGTAGCACTCAATCTCGTTACCACCGTAATGCAACGCTTCTTTGATTACATTTCTATTATTTTGACGTGTTTTCCTGGTGCGTTGGGTAAATCATCTTAATCGGATCAATGTTTTACTTAGGGCTTCCTTGATGTGTTAAAGTGCCGAAAATTCCAAATGTCGAAATGTAGGCTACACTTTTAATTGTTGATCGGGGTCTTGGCCAACGAGATACTGATATGCGATCGAGTAGAACAGACAGTCTTTGAAAGTAAGAATTTACGTTCTGGTAACTATGTAACTATTAATTATATTAATTATGTGCGCATAGTTACTAGAACAGATGGTTGAAGTAGTTGAATGTGGAACATTCTCGTATACACATGTTTGTCCAGCTCTCCCGAAAATCCTTTTTACAGACGATGGAAATACCAGCTACTGTAGCAAAGCAAAGAAAATATACAGGAAAGAACAAAAAAACTTTTCGCAAACGCTTACCCGCAAATAATTATTCAATTTTCTTTTGTTTAATAGACGCGTCATACTTTAATAGACTTTTCGAAATGAAACGACGGTTTGCCACCATTGAATGTTCTCTGAATGTTGTTTTGTGTTATGTCTGATTACAATCCTGAGTACTGAACGATAATTAGTCACTACCATGCCATTGTTCTATTTATTTTTTTTAGCTAAGCTGCAAGTTAAACACTGGAAGCTGCTACACTTGGACCAGATAGCCCAGCCGACTGACACTGTTGGTCGTATTCTTGGGGAAATGACGAACATCGCGACTCTAAAGATCAGCATTAGAAGGTAAGAATAAAGCGTAAATCCCTCGAAGTAGTAACCTGCCTTACCGAACCAAGCCACCATCAGATTGTCAAAAAGATCGGCAGATTGGTAAAAAAAAGTTCAAAATCATTGCCAGCTTAGAACCGAGGACATTGAGTAGAAGATGCTTAAGCCCCGATCAGATCGGTAAAGCAAAAGCTCAAGTACTGCCAGAATGGAGAATATTGAGTAGGAGAGACTTAAGCCATGTTCAGTTCATCTACAGTTATCCTGAAATTGCCTATACTCGTTTTCTTCACGAATAACGAATATCATTGACGACGAAATCCAGAATTAGGAATATTATCGATGGCTTGGTTAAACTATGACTAAATCTTACAATAAACGGGCATCTAGGACCGGTGTTGGGCAGGAACAGATAACTGTGGGTTAATCGAATGCGACTTTAGAACCTCGGAACGAGATTTCCTTTTTCAGTTTGAACGGAGATGATGCTACGTCAGTCTCATCAGGCTCTCGACATCTAGCTCTGCTGCCGTTGACAGCACTCCCCTTCTGCCCCCCCCCCCCCCGTAGCACCAAAACCCACGTTTCTTAATACATTTTTTTTAGGAATTGCGAAAAGGTAGCCAAAGACCTTAGGGAAAAGCTTCTGAGAATTGTTCTGCCACAGTCGAAGAAAGTTCTGTCTACTCTG
This sequence comes from Branchinecta lynchi, assembly GCA_023053575.1. Lineage (NCBI taxonomy): Eukaryota > Metazoa > Arthropoda > Branchiopoda > Anostraca > Branchinectidae > Branchinecta > Branchinecta lynchi. Next base: position 21,789,829 of record JAKZAP010000001.1, read on the forward strand.
GGCTGTCCGCTAGATGAGGTGAGCTGTCGTTTGGATTCATTCGTGTATCCTTTCTGCCCCGAAAAACCTATATAAATCCGCTGTAATCGTTCATGTTCTTTCACCTTCATTGGATACTTTGAAGTGGGCCGTAGCTGGTCATTTTCTCAAACCGTCGATGTCCGAAAATCTCTGATGTAATGTTTCAGAGTTTGTCTTTTGTATCACGCAATAAGACTAATGGCATGGCTGCACCTATCCGTAAACCCAAATTAATGCAAGAAAAATGTGGTACCCAGCCCCCTTGGTCCGGTCCATGATTGCAAAAAGTAACCTATCACTGCCCTGATCTTTATTTAGAAAATCTGGGTGGAGAGTCTGCCAGGTATGCGCTAGATTTTTTGCCGGATCGGATTTTGTATTTTAATGGCAAGAAAATTCACTGGCGTATTCTGGACTTAAACATATGATATATCTATATATCTGTCCAGGTTTTTATCGTACATCAGAGTTTCTTTTTCTACAAAAGCAGGAATAAAAATTAAACTCCTGGTTTCTTGTTCTCACTTCAACACACATATCTGGCAAAAAACGAAATTCACAACACCATTTTCCCGGCCTAAAGTGGAAGAAAAAAAATTCTGGAGTAAAAACAAGTCTGAAGGAAGAACACAGAAAAATTATTTATTTTGCAAAAGCTAGGATATTGGGAGCACACAAGAATGGTGCGTCCTACTGGCCTCAGGTTTCGGATGATAAGCAAATCTTGAAACCCACAAAATGTCATACCAGTACACACACTCTCTGCCAAGGTGCAATAGCTTTTTTTATTTTTACTTGGCCAGTTTCTATTTCAAATAAATGGTGCACATTTGTGCCAGTATGTGGCAACATGTCATAAGAGGGCATTAGCGCACGCCATTTATCATTGGGATAACGCAAGTTTCGCGAGACAGCGACTAAGTCTTTTACGCAAAATCATCACTCATGGAAGTGTAGACGAAAACTGAATATAACCGTAGGCCACGAAAAGTTAATAGTTGAATAAAATTTTATTTAGTTTGGCTTTTAGCTTTTGGTGGGAGTGGCCACTCACACTGTGCGGCGATACGACGATAACTATATACAAAAAAAAAAATAATCAAGGTTACGGATTCTTTTAATTAAAAGTGACTGTCAATTTTTGTGTACATAAAGTGCCTGGGAATGGTTAACCCCTCGGAGGACTGTCCCCTGTGTCACATGAACCAATGTGCATTGTTTCAACAGCGGGACGCATGATACGCATAGTTTGATGAGAAACACAAGACTTTAAATCAGAAACGCAACACTTCTAACCTCTGGTAACACTGTCAAATTTGACAGTGTCGAGACTGCGTTTTTCCGTTTTCCGTTCAACGTTAGCAGACGGCTTCTGTGAACCAAAGGGACCTACAACCTAAGAAATGTTCCAAGTAGATTCTAGGCTGAAAACTGAGGAACTGCAAGAATTCTCAGTATTTTCAGGCATGGCTCGAACGGCTTGGTTCGAAAAGTATTCGGACGCCCCGTAACCTAAGAACCGTTACCCCTTAGAAGCTAAGAACCGTTCCAAGTAGGTGGACAACTCTAGGCTCAAAACCGAATAATTGCAAGAATTGTCAATATTTTCAGGCCTGGCTTGAACGGCTTAGCTCGGACAAGCTCTCCGACGTCCCGTCGGACGAAATGTGCCGCCGTTTTGAGGACTGGTTTCGGAGCCAAAACAATAACATTTACCAGCAGCAGCAACAGGCTTCCGCGGAGGTTCAGCAGGAAGCGGAAAGAATCCGAAGCATATCAGCACTGGCGACAAAAATCACAATGGAAACGCCACAGGTAAAACAGGAACAAAAATCTAAAATTACAAATAACTCATTACTAGTATTTCAACTCTATACTTAACCTTCTATGCATCAAGCTTAAATACTCCTTGTGCCCAAGCTAACTAGGAAACATCATAGCCCATTAAAAGAATGGCTAAAAACGGAAGGTCAGTTACGACGTTCCGCTCTCGAAATATCGCTGTCGAACATCGCAGCTGCCTTCAGTTTTTATGGCACATGCCTTCCGGCCAAGTGCCATATAACAATCACTTTTCCGTCGGTCTGTCGGTCGGTCAGTCCGGTGTGCGAGTTAGGGTACGGTGAAACTTGGCAGGCAACTTAGGGACCCGAGCAAAGTAACTTGGAAATAGTCACTTGCGCAATCCGACCGTCGTGGGGGGAGGGAGGGGAGCCGGAATCCGAAATTTAGTGATATGCATAACTTTCAAAGGGGTGATGAGATCTTAATGAAACTTGATATTTGGAAAGACCTCATGCCTCAGATGTCCCATTCCAAGTCCGGATCGAATCCGATGAATGTGGGGGGGGGGGGGGGTCGGAGGGGGGAATCGGAAATCATCTGACACGCTTAGAGTGGATCGATCGGGATGAAACTTGGTGGGAGGAACAAGCACAAGCACTAGGTACATCATTGACAGAACCGGACAGGATTCGTGGACTGTGGGGAGAGCTGGAGGGGAGTTCCGGAATTCCGGTGATACGGAGTTAAGTTACTTCCAGGTGGGCTAGGACAATGAAACTTGGCAGGCAAGTCGGGGATCCGACCGGATTAACCTGAAAATAGTCAACTTCCCGATCCAATTATCGTGGGGGAGTGGAGGGAGGGGAAATCCGGAATCTTGAGGTATGTATAACTTCGTAACGGGTGATCGGATCATCATGAAACTTCAGATGTAGAAAGACAACATATCTCGCATGTCCCTTTTCAAGTCCAGACCAATCCGATGAAGGTGGGAGGGGGTCGGTGGGGGGAACCGGAAACCTTGTGACACGCTTGGAGTGGAGCGATCGGAATGAAACTTCGTGGGAAGAACAAGCACAATCCTTATGTACATCAGTGACAGAACCGGACTGGATTCGGGCACCATGGGCGAGTTAGAGGGGGGGGGGGGTCCAGTGATCGCAGGTTAAGGTAGCCTACTTCCAAACGTGCTAGGACGATGGAACTTGTCTTGGACATTAGAGACTTGACATGGTTGGCTTGGTAATCGTCAGTTCCCTGACTTAATACAAAGGGTAGGGTACGTTCCCCCGATTTCCCCTTTCCGACACTCCAAGCGTGTCACAAGGTTTCCGGTTCCCCCCACCGACAAAAAACTTAAATACATGCTAACAAGCTTGCAAGTGCCATATGACCTTATAGCTCTTGTTAGCCATTCTTTTAATATATTTCAAGCCTAATGATCTTAGATTTTGAATACTGAACATACGAGAACAGTAAACGGGTTTTGTCACATGACTAGGTCAGTTGTTTTTTTTCAGTTCGATACTATAACAATAATGACAACAGTCTTTCTAACCCTCGTTTTATGGCACATGCCTTCCGGTCAAGTGCCACATACCGATCACTTTTGTGTCGGTCCGTCTATCCGGTGATCGCGAGTTAGGGTATTGCCAGATGTGCTAGGACGACGAAATTTCGGTGGCGAATTAGCAACCCGACCAAACTAACTTGGAAATAGTCACTTCCCTAATACGGCTATCTTGGGGGGAGTGGAGGGAGGGGTAATCCGGAATCTTGAGGCATGTATAACTTCGAAGGGGGTGTCGGATCTTAATTAAACTTGATATTGGAGAGACCTCATGTCACAGATGTCACATTTCAAGTCCGGAACGGATCCGGTGGCTTTGGGGAGAGTTGAGAGGGAAAAATTGAAATTGTGTGACGCGCTCAGAGTCGGGGGGAGGGGCGGATGAGACATAGTGGAAAGAAAAAGCACTATAGAGACATAGTTGACTGGACCGGACAATATTCATGCACTGTGGGGGTGGGGGGAGTTGGAGGTGGGTCCGGAATTTCGGTGATCCCGAATTCAGGTACTTCCACATGTGCTAGGCCGATGAAAGTTGGTATGCGTATCAGGGACTCGACCGTATAACTTAAGAAAAGTCGTTTCTCCGGACCATCGTGGGGGGAGTAGAGGGAGGAGGAATCTGGAATCTTGATTTTTGTCTTTGTAACTTTTGAACGGATCGGATCTTCATCGAACTTGATTTTTGAAAGAACTTGCGTCTTAGAAGTTTCATTCCAAGTCGGGACCGGATCCAGTGACTTTGGGGGAGTTGGAGGGAGTAACCGTAAATCCGATCAGAGATCGGATGAAACTTGGTGGGAAAGACAAAAACAAGACTTAGAGACATCCTTCACTGAGCCGGACCAGATCCAGGCACTGTGGAGGGGGTGGTTGAAAGGGGGTCCTGAACTCCGGTTAATGTACTTCGAGATGTTCTAGAAAGATACAATTTTGCTGACATATTAAAGACCCGACACGGTTGACTTAGAAATAGTCACTCCTAGATCCGGCCATCCTAGGAGGTGGGGGGGGAGGGGAGGGAAGGAAAATCCGGAAAATTGGATACATAACTTAGGTAAGGGGGGTCAGATCTTAATCAAACTTGATAATTCGATAGATTACATGCCTCTGACGTTTTCTATTCGTGCCTCAAGGGTTTTGCTTACAGATGAATTTCTAATCCTCTTAAAGTCCGTATCTTAACCGCAAAGTAAAAAAATACTTTTGAGCAAGCGTACATTTTAATGATCCCCTGGGGCCCATGATCATTACTGCCTCAAGAATTTTGCTTTTTCTAGCCCCGTTTAAGTGCGCATCATTACCGCAAAGTGGGAAAAAAAAACCATGGTCTATGAACATTCGTGCCTTAAAGGTTTTGCCTACAAAGGATTACAATAGACCACTAATTCCCTCAGTCATTCTCTACCAAACTTGCAACTGCAATGCCATATGAGCTTCTATAGCTCTTGTTTAATGCAACAGTTCGATTATGGAAAATGGCACAAAGAAACCCATGAAAAAGAACAAATTAAAATAAGAGTCTTTACGAACACTATTAACACGATGACAAAATTTACACTCAATGGGATCTATCTTTTGTCACTAATAATCTTATTGAAGATGTCATGAACTTGCAGGGCAGGGTGTTGGTGGTAGTCGAGAAGGGTTGTTTGTTGGTTTTGATACTCTCTTTCAAAACCAATACAAGTTTAGCATTACTAAATTTGCAGTATTGTACCTGAAGAATCATGTTCTACACTGTAAAAAGTTTTTCCGTATAAAGATTAAAATTAACTGCAGTATTTGCTACTCGGATTATTCTTATCTCCACGCAGTAAGATTAATACCGAATAGAGATAAGATGAATCCGAGTAGTAAATACTGCGGTTAACTTTAATCTTTAAACGGAGAAACTTTTTAAAGTGTAGATCTTTAATGTCTTTTCCCATTAGTATGGTAAACGATCCTGAACTGTTGTGTATGTACGTTCACTAGTCCTTTTCGTGAACTGACCGAAGAACAATTTAATAAATAAAAAAAAAACACTCCAATCGTAAAATTTGGTTTATTAAGTGGAAGATATGAGAAAAAGGTATTCGCAAAAACTTAAAAAAAACATCTCGAGTTTTTTTTTTCTTATTCACATTTGATTGGTTAGTTCTGTAAATGAGAAATAAGTAGTAGTTTTTATCGGATCCTTTTTTCTTTCGAATAATGTATTCTTTTATACAGGGTATTACAAGTGGCTTTGGGCCAACCAGCACGAGAACACGGGTCCGTACCAGTTTCGACCCTGAACATGAACTACCTCGACTCCAACGATGGTTTCTAGAAAATCAACACCCAACCAGAATACAGGTCAGTAGCGTCAACTGATCATTATTCACCACCCTCTAAGGTTTACTGAATAGCTTAAAGCAGACCTCGTACTTATGATAGTAATTGTGGTGCGAGAGCAACACTTTTTTTTTTTTCCCTAGTACCCCGATTTGCGCTTATTTTCAGAAAGTGGTAATGGTCTAACCTGTGCGGTTTTTACGGAAAGTGTGGACCTTAGGCCGGATTTATGAATATGACATTACATTTTGGAAAGCTCCGTAGAACTCCAGCCTGGCGCCAAAAAGAATGGTTTTTGCTTGTAATTGAGCCACAGCCTACAGTGTGCGAACTAAAGTGGAGCTGTATAGCCTATGTCAGAGAGGACTATCTGAAGTTATGCAGCCAAGGTTTCGTTTCATCAAACCATGTTTCTATGGCATGTATTTTTGGTAAAAATGTTGCCGAGAATACATGAAATGTCGCCAAGAATGCATGAAATGTAGCCGAGAATGCTGTTTTTGTCGCCGAGATTTTTTGTGTGTATCCGAGACTCCAATGTTTGTTGCCGTTTTTCAGTGGCAATCTCGGCGACAAAGTTGTCATTCTCGGCAACAAACACTGCAGTCTCGGATACACACACAAAATCTTGGCGACGAAAGCAGCGTTCTCGGCGACATTTCGTGCATTCTCGGCAACATTTCTGCCAAATCTGAACAAAAATGCATGCCATATGTTTCTGCTTTGGGGTGGAAAGCTCCGTTCTAGCAGGCAAGCAGACAAGCACCAGTTTTAAACTGAAGATGGACTAAAACCTATAAGTGCGAAATATGTGCGGCAGTTCACTGGCCCCGCAGCCAATGTCCAGTGTGTGGTATTGAAGGAGAGGATGCGGTACATTTGATATGTTATTGCGAGGAGCTGAAAGAATTAAGAAAGGAAGTGTTTGGTCGGGAGGCTTCGGAGGAAAGGGATTTGGTTTCAAGTATGGGAAGTAAGTGTTTTGGTGAGATCCGAAGGCTGGGTAGATTCTTGAAGCTAGCTATGGCCCACCGTGAACTATTTTTATAGAAGTTGAGTTTTTGGTTTGTTGTTGGAGTGTTTGATATTTTGTTTTTTGTTATTGTGTTATGTTTCCCGCCATGGCCCTTGGGCTTTATTGGGAATAAATTCATTCATTCATTCAGTCATCTTCTTTGAGTGATAAATATAAAAATTTACAGAATCAAAAATGTGTCATTTTCCCACGGGTCTCAAAGTGCTGTCATCTATTGTTCTACCCGTTTCTGTTTGTGATTTCAGCTGAGTTTATCATTCCAGTTTTTACACTTGGGAGTGAGGAAGATAAATGAAATCAGATCGGCCTCTTGAACTTTAAAAGTTCTCTCACTGCTGAAGAAATTAGAGCTTATCCTTTTCTCCTTTCTAAGTGGTGAAATTAGAAAGTTGGCCTACCGCAAAAAAAGTCAACTTTTGAACTAATACAGATATCATTTTTTTTTGAACGGCATTCGGTAGACCTCGATGAGCTGATCAAAGTTTATGCCAACTGTTGTTTGGTACAAAAATTCCTTCAGGAGATAAAACAGTATGAAAGTTTGGAGGAATATTCTTTGAGCCCAAGCTGACTTTGAAACATTTATTCAAACAATGTTTACAACGGATACGTCAGCTATGATTTTTCATCAGCGATATTTCGGCCCTTCTTGGCAAGAGTCCTCGTCAGGCTGTCAATCTTCTGGTTCAACTTCGGGGAAGGAAACAAACCTGTAATCAGTTTACAGGTTTGTTCCTTCCCCGAAGTTGAACCAGAAGATTGACAGCCTGACGAGGACCCTTGCCAAGAAGGGCCGAAATATCGCTGATGAAAAATCATAGCTGACGTATCCGTTGTAAACATTGTTTGAATAAAAGTTTGGAGGGGTTGACAACTTCAGTAGTCAGGTACACACTGAAAAAAAACAGGCCGATCCCAATCGTGATACATGTATGGTACTTGTAAGCAACCTCAAAGTCTGGGAAAATAGTCCGATGTTGGCCAGAGAATAAACATTTATTTCCAAATCATCTTACTAACAGCCATGGCCACGAGAACGAGGGGAGTTGGAGACCGGGAAAAGAGAATGGGGAGTTAGGGGAGCTGCAAGGAAGGTCCGAGAAGGCTTAGTGACTGTGAGACATTTTCTCTCACGAACCTGCCACGTAGAAATGGTACTAAATGCTCTTAGCATTAATTAGTTCCATTCCTCATTTCTCGAGCTCAAATTCTCCATCAGTTAATCCCTTCTAAGATGCCTACTTAAAAATGGAAATCTTTCGTCCTTTGTTGCTAATTTTGAGCCGGATTAGGTCCGAACGAATAGAGAAAAGATCTGGTCTTCCCCTCTCCCTGATTACATTCGCGCTAATTCGCCGAACTCATTTCTAAGATTAATCCTTTCTTCAGTTTGAAATATTTACATAAGAATTTTCTGGTTCTCGTTAGCGACGAATCTTGGTCTCTCACAGATGCGAGATTAAGTACAAGGATTTAGCCGTCGGAAAGACAATCTGATTAGAATGGTTCCTCAACCCCGGTTTTTGTTTCAGAATCATCACTTTTATAATCCTTTCCTTATGTCGACTTTCTCGCAGCCCTTGCTTGAATGAAGTTGGGAAGCTTCAGAAGTTTGTGCGGGCGAAAATTGGGGAGTTGAGAATCACGAAAAATAAGCATTTCTGAATTCGCTGTATTAAGCTAGATTAACGAGGATGGTAGTCATTTGAAAGAGAAACACTTGTTTTACTCCCTAACAGGAAAACAAACTGGAGATAGTTTGTAAGGGGTAAGGGGTATCCAGGGCTTTTGCCTTGTACATATCTAGCTGATGATGTCATTATCTTCAGCAGGTCCGTATCCAGGAATTTATTTCGGGGGGGGGGGGGGGGGCGTGGGTTGGAAAAAAAAGACATCGATCATAGAGAAAAGCCTATAAAAAAGGATTATTTTTGTATGTTTCGGGGAGCCACCACGGTCTCAGAGGACACAGCTGGAAACTGCGTGATGACAAATTTCGAAAAGACGATTGAAAAGTGGGGTTTCACAAACCGGATAGTTGAAGACTGGAATCATCTCCCTGAAAGTGTCGTAAACGCAGAAAATATTAATCAGTTTAAAGCAGGTGTGGACCATCATCTAGCTGATATTGAATTTAGGTTACATAATGTCGCGAGAAATGTATAGAGGCGAAAGCCTTTTTCGTACAGTGTTATTGTTATGAGATTGTATTATAAGGTTAGGTCGGTCAACCGAAACATGGGGGATTTGTGGTAGGTAGCTTCGGTTACAGAGCTAAAAGAGTAGTTACCCGAGTAAACGAAAAAAAAATCGAACAAAATCCGTGCGGAGGCATTCCCAGTGTTTTCATTGTTTTCCGTCCAGGGAGTCCCCAGGAAACGACTCCCTCTATTCTCGTGTTTCCCCGCGAGTCTCGAGGAACGGTGAGAGTACGCATTAATCGGCTAAGCCTCTCGATTCAAAAGGAGCGCTTCTCCCACACCATGCTGGGTTGATTGTGCTATTTTTGAAGGACCGTTTGTACCTATAATGCCCATGCAAGTACATGCAATCTACTTCCGAATTACATGCATTAATTCTGAAACATAGAGATCCAAACTTCACATGTTGCATTATAAATCCGCTGACGACTCCACAGTAATCTTTGCATTTGGCACAATTTACTATTTTGCATGCGCATTATACTCCCGACCACTGTTCACGTATCGTGCTACTGATGCGTAAAATCGGTTATCTGAATTTTACCGAGACGTCGATGGGCCTAGGAAAAGGCTTAAAATCGCCAGAGCCGTGGATAATTTGTTAAAAGCAGAGCCAAGCTTTACAGTATTCAAATAGTTTTGAATCTTGGAACATAAACAGTAAATAGTGCGAGGAGTGCTTTAAGTGCGCAACAAAAATTAATTCACAAATATCACAAAAGGGACACAAGATAATGTAGTATTGTGGTATTATTGATCTGTCTTGTGATTTACCCCGTTACTGAACGCCAACATTAATTCTTGGGGATGATGGTTGTGAGCCCCTTCTTGGAATTTTGAAGTCGACGTTGAACGTAAATATAGTAGCAGTTGGAAATTTTCCGGGAAGGTCTTATTATTCGAAAGTTGAGCGTTACATGATTTTGTTTGGTAGTTGATTGTTGTTGTATATGTATGTATACGGCCTGAAAATGACTTTAAATACAGTCATTCATTCATATTCTTGTCAGTACCCGCATCATTTCACTTTTGGTAATCCTGTTAAAAAACGCTATCTTTTTTTCAGATTCAAGACTATGTGCAGGAGTTAAACACTCTCGAGTCACGCCGTGGAAGGAAACCCCTTGATATTGCCAACATCGTTTACTGGTTCAAGAACGCTCGCGCCGCCCAAAAGCGCACCGAGTCGCGCCTGAATGGTGAATCAAAAAGCCCCAATTATAACAGCAATGATCTATCCGAGAACGAAGACGACGAAATCCTCATGACGAACGACTCCCTTGAAGAGGAGCCTCACGGGGAGCCGGTTATCACCGTTAAACAAGAAGAAAACGATGAGCATGATAACGCTGCTTCACGTACCAGTCGTCATTCAGACAGTGACGAGAGCGGGAGTGATTATGAAGATTTTCCTGACGGGCCAAATGACAAGGTCTCGGGGAAAAGCTTTCAGGGCGAATCTCCGCAAAACTTGTCCTGCAAGGAGGATCGAAGCACCTACCACAGCGGATCGGGGACTAGCTGGGGGGACATGCCCAAATTTGGCCAAGAGCAGCACCAGCAGCTAATGGAACGATATTCGAACTTCCCTGTACCGGGAATGGGGCACGCCCCTCTCATCGGTGCCGGAAGTCTTATGTACATGCCACCCTACATGAACAGCTTTGGTCAGGTGGGAGCAAGCGGGGCGTCCTCCCTTTCTTGCATGTCGGAAGAACGGAGGAAGCGGAATAGGACCTTCATCGACCCAGTTAGCGAGGTGCCGCTTCTTGAGCACTGGTTCTCCCTCAACACTCACCCCTCTCACTCAATGGTTGTCCGCTTCACAGAAGAACTTAATAGGCAGCAATACCGCCAGAAATTCCCAAAGCTAGAACCGAAAAATGTGCAGTTTTGGTTCAAAAACAGGCGGGCGAAATGCAAGCGGCTCAAAACAGTGGCGGAAACAGATTTTTCGTAATTTCAGGTCACCTGAGATAGGCAGCTATCCCAGCTGATCCCAGCTCACTAGCGTCATCTGTCACACTTTGGGGTCCCAGGTAGAATGTAACTCTAGTTATGATGTACTTATAGGAGGTTCTGAACCTTAAAATACGCCCGGGACAGAGTCAAGCGAAGAGTGACCAACATCTTCGACCGACGTTGCCTATCTCATTAGAACATAAATGGACGGAATTTCCGTGGGGTGGAAACAAAAGAATTAAAAACGGTAAAAGTAACATTTCTTTGATTCCAGCGATTAAAAAAATGAGCTACAAGAAATTTGAGTGCGATTTATTTCAAAATAATCTTTTGGGGGGGATCAGGGCAAAGCCGGGCGTTGCGACTTTTTGGTCGGGCGAAGCATATTTTGGTAGTAATTGGACGCGACAGGTGCCTCGAATCTTGTATTTTGTCCGAACTAAGCTTCAGATTGAGAGAGAAAAGGAGACCGAAAGGGGTCATCCTTGGAACAAAAGTGCTTAAGGGAGAAGAAGCATTTTAGCGGCTGCGGAAAATACAACGTTGTGTAAACCAGGTGTCACTGATCGTCTCGAGGGATTTAGACGTATCAACATGACAATTAACCGCAATAGGTACAATTCTTGTGTTATCAATATGCTGTGATAGGTAGATATACTTGTAAGAAATAATCTCATATGTATAAATGAATATTGTTGTATGTAGCCCTCGATAGTTACTGTAAATGTGTGAAATTCCACGGGCGAGACTTGACCCGGTTTTATTCTGTTTTATTCTTTTTTGTACTTCAACCCCTGAGCAATGATATTTATGAGCAATCCACTGTGCGTTACTTTTATGTTTGAACTTGCGGAAGGACTTTTGGGACCCTCAAGGTGTTTGTCATTCAAATGGAGAATAAATGTCCGATATTTTGAAATTACTACTTGTTCTCATTAGCTCGTCATAATTCGTCTAGGAAAGGGGATGAGATAAGATCATCTCTAATTCGGATTAATCTTATCCCAGTAGAGGTAAGATTAATCCCAGTATCAGATACTGCAATTAGCTTTAATCCTTAATCGGAGAAACTTTTTACAGTGTAGAATGAATGGTTGAATAATCTATAGACCATGGGAAAGATAGGAAATTCCGCTGAAATCCCGTAGTCGAAAATCGAGCCCCCTGCCACCTAGCGTTCGGACTTTGTCCAGCTTTAGACGATGAAAGTGAGTAAACAAGCAAAAAAATGCACTCCACTAAGAACATCACATGACACGTGAAGTTTGACGATGGAAGAAGGGAGCGGTCGAAATGTCAACAGAGAGACCGTTTTCACGACAGTCCAGCCGCTAGGAAGCGCTAATTATCGCGACTCGCGGGGCTTATGGGACTTTCCTGTTTTTCCACTGTTACATTCCTTGGAAGTCCCCCTCAAACATTTTGTGCAACCCAGTCACAAATGTCAACCTTTTTTTCCTATTTCACTCATTTCCATATTGCTGACACCTCAGAACTATTTTTTCATACTGTGCGGTGAAGATGTGCACTTGAAGGATGCGCCGCAATTGCCTACCCCTAAAACGAGAAAAGGATTGGTGAACCTTTAGTATGTTAGTTGCCAACCCCTCACAGCCCTCACAGGGTATTGAATAGAGGAAAGGAACTGTGCAGCTTTCCAGGTTTTCTTGCCTTTTTGCTTTTTAGTCGCCTTGAATTATGCACAATGACTTTCCTTTCCTTTCCTGCTTTTAGACGATCCCGCTGAAATTTCCTCTCAGCTCGAAATTTTTGAGTAGACCAGCAAACGTACGCCGCTACCGTAGTCGACATAGCTGAAGGTTTTATCAGTGAAGGAGTCGCAGTGCAGGACAAATCTCGTAGTACTTCGTCGAAGAGCGTTTTTGCAACAGCATCTTGCCTCTTCGGTGGGAAGGCTGTGAGGTAACCGGAGAAGTGGTCACTTATGATGGGCATTGTGATAGCTTCAATTCGAGAACAAAGACGATATTTTCGTGGAGTTTGATGGTATCAGCGAATTTTCCCTGTAAGATGATGGGATAATTAGCTGATCAGATAAAAACCCCAAAATCTCTTTTTCGGTGATCCCAAAACGTAAGTGAGGGATACCTGTGACTTCCTAAAGTTGTCCGTCTGTTAGCACGACAGATTTCGAAGTAGGTGAGATTATTTTGTTCAAGCTTAGTAGGGGATTCTTTGGACCAAAGTACAGGTCAAGTTCTTAGATGGGCTGCGTAGCCCTATATTTAGGGGTGTACCCTTAATCTGAATCAACTTCAGCTGAAACTTCAACTTTTAACAAATTTCCGGTTTCGACCGGATTCCGGGCAAACTATTTTTCGGACAAGAAAATAAGTTTCAGACATGGATTCAGCATGTTTTCTTACCCCCAACTGGTTATTTAAAAAGAGGATCGGTACCAGCCGTATAGCCTATGCAACTATGCAAGCACAAGTGCGAGTTGAACCTTTGATGGCTTTGACACTTCGAAATATCTGTTATTGTCTTTTTCTCTTCAGAAGGTCTACTGGCCCTGCGTAAATCCTCTGTAGCCTTCATGATCTTTTTTGTTTTACTTTCTGCCATGAAATTAGTCTGTGAGTAAGATTAAAAGCAAGTTCTTTGGCGATTATGATTGTAGTTTTGGTTTGGAGGGAAGGACGCATGATAAATCCACATTTGCGCTTAGTTTTCTCAACGGATCAGTCTTTTAGCCATAAGGAGAGTTTAACAATACGCGGACATAAAAAGTCTCCAGTAGAACATGGTGAAAGGTTGTTAAACCAGAAACAGACACGATGAGTCGGGAAACACTTTATTTTCGCATTGGATGGGAATAGCCGGCGGAAGTTTACGAATCAACCTAATTATCAGATATATTTTTTGTAAAAGTATTTCGTGATAGGGGTCTGCAAGTTTACATTGCAAGCTTACGGATTCTGGAAATCTGTCAGACCCCCTCGTCTGTGTCAGGAAGTTTAAAAATATTAATTTCTGGGATCCCAAATCTTTGGTCTTGTTTTTATACGAAGATTGGTCAGCTTGGCTTTGAAACTTGTATGAGCTTCAATTTGATTGGAAGAGAACCACACCTTTAAAACTGAAACTCCCTCGTTAAAGAAGCTAGCTTTAGTCGTTGGAGATAATGGGATTCCGCTGAAGGTTCAAGTCCTTTTAGTTAAAAACTAAATTTTTAGCAAGGCTAAAAACCTTGCTTGCGGGATCGATTAAAAAGAGGCACGGCACGGTAGCGCAGGAGGCACGAGTAATACAAATAGATTAGCAAGTACTAGAAGTAGACAAGTAAGTGAGAGTTCGTAACTCCAGAGCCTAATTTTTTTTTTTTTTTTATTTATTTATGACCCGCTTTTTGCGTAACAGCGGAGTATGAATAAAATACAAAAGTAAAATATACATATTAAAACACTTAAACAAAACAATGTAAATAAACACGGCAACATTCTTTTCATATAAAAAAAAAAAAAAAACTAAATAGACTTAAAATTTGTACACAGTGACCAGCACATTAATCGGGCTCAGGAATGAAAAACTGGCTAATAATTTCATGGGCAGAGAGGGCAGGATGTTTGTGGAGGGAAAATAGATAAAAGAAGGCATGTTAGAACATTGTTCCTACCCCTCACTCTGAAGCCTGAAAGGGTCGTTTTAGTTTTCGTGCCTCTTTTTAGTACTCGTACCTCCTACACTATGTCGTGCCGTGCATCTTTTTAGTCAATCCCCTTGCTTGCCACCCAGCGGTTGTGAAGCGTGGCTCAACACGATTCAAGACAACTAATAGCTCATGTATGGTTTGCTCCATCACATAAAGCAGTGAGGTTCCTCCTGGCTAAATCTGTCGACTTCGTTCATAACAAGACCAACGGTTTCAATGGGATCCCAAAGCTTATATATCTTTTAACTTCCTGATACAGACAATAATAGGGTCTAATAGAATTCCAGAATCCATAAGCTTGCCAAGTGAGCTTGCAGGCCCCTAACTCAGAGGTGATATATCTGATAATTAGGGTCGTTAGTAAACTGCATTATCCAATGGTTATAACCAGAGCAAATAGCTGTAGAGAGTAATGCGAAGACCTGTCCTTCCCATGCATCAAAAATGGGCTTCCGTCGCAGCGCCGCCCAGCTCGCTTTGTTCCTGCGTGCAGTGGCGGACGTAGAAAATTCTTGCAAGACTAAGATGCGGTGCTGGTTGAGTTTCAGTAGGGATGTTCGTGTCCTCTAGGGGAGCTGGTGTCGCTGAGATTTGACTGTGTGTCACTTTTTCAAAGTTCGCACATTACTCTCTAGAGTTATTTACTCTAGAGTTAGGCGTAGACAAAACATTTTACGATTAACAGACTTTCACGAAGTTTAACTGATGACTTTTATGACCCTGTGTTTTTAAGCTATCCACCTCCCCAACTTTGGCAAAAAGAGTGAACCGTTGAGAAAAATAGCAAGAACTGGAAGCTGATATGGCACTTGTGAGGCTTGATAAAAGGATGAAAGTAAGAATTTAAAATCCTGTGATGGTGCGCACTTAAAGGGCGCTAGAAACTCATCTGTAATCAAAACCCTTGAGGCAAAAACGATCCTGGGCCCTTTAGGATCATGAAGATCAAATTTTTTTTTTTTACTTTTCGGTTAAGATGCGCACTTTAAGGGTGCTAGAAGTTCATGTCTAAGCAAAACCCTGGAGGCAACAATGATCATGGGCTCGTGGAGATCATGAAAATGTGGATTTTGTATAAAAGTATTGTTTGTACTTTGCGGTTAAGATGGGTAGGCTACTTTGAGGGATGGTTGGATCTGTGAAGTGACAATTTCTAAGCGAATCTTGTCAAGTCAATGTTCAAGCCAAGTTCCATCGTCCTAGCACATCTGGAAGTACCTTAAATTGCGAGAAGAGTTCAGTCAAATGTGTATCTATGGCTTACGCTTGTTCTTCCCACCAAGTGTCATCCCAATCGCTACACTCCAAGAGTGTCACTAAATTTCATTGTCCTCATCGTCCTAGCACATGTGTAAGCATCTCAAGTCGGGGTCACCGGAATTCCGGAACCTTCCCTCCAACTCCCCCCACAGTGCTCCATTCCGGACTTGAAGTGGGACATCTGAGACACGAGGACTTTCGAAATATCAAGTTTCATTAAGATCGGATTCCTCGTTCAGTAGTTTGAACGACGTACTGACGTAGTATCCTTGAATGCTGTAACGGCATACCACCATCCTGCCATGTGGTTCGGGGAACGGGGGATTCACTAACCGACACCCCTTATTATACTTATTATATAGTGTAATAAGCCCTACCGACGAAACGTCCTCATGAAAAAACGTCCCGTGGCGAAACGTCCCAGTGACAAAACGTCTCCAAGACAAAACGTCCCCGTGGCGAAACGTCCCCAAGCATATATTTTTAAGTTCGCCTCGAATCAAGTGCATGATCGAGGTAAAACAGTAAAAACAACTTCAGAGTATCCATTACAGATGTGGGAACATTCCTTATAAGCAGCACCGGTCGGACATGGGTCCGGTTGATTCATAAATGTATTGTATCCAGTTAATGTATAGTGTAATATGCCTTGCAATGGGCTCGCAGCTGATCAGTTCTAGATCGTTTGAAGCGACCTGCATAATCTGAGGAGCACCAATATGCTCCTCAGAGAAAGGGAAGCCAGCTGTGGTCAAAGATAGTCAAACAAGGAGAATGCAAAAATTTAATAAACCAATTAAATAAAGGATACAAAAAAAAAATGACAAACTACTAAATCTTTGCGCTTTCTTTAAGAAATGGCTATAGTCGGGAGCAACGCTTTGGTTTGTTTCTTCACTGTCGGTTCAATGCTGAAGTAGCCAACTCAACGTGGTTTTCAAAATGTTATATTTAAGAAAATTTTTGTCTGAACTGATGACGCAATCAGTAATCTCACAGGCTTAGCTATCCCTCAGCGATGAACAAAAAATAATCTATAGCCAGGGACCAAGGCCGTATCCAGGGAGGGTAGGGGGTTTAGCCCCCCCCCCGAAACACACAAAAAGGACGATTTTTATAGGGTTTTCCCTCTGATCTATGTGTGTTTTTTTATTTTTTCCGATCAGCAGGCAACCCCCCCCCCCCCCGAAAGGCACCCCCCCCCCCCCCCGAAATAAATTCCTGGATAAGGGCCTGCCGGGGACGTTCTGCCATGGGGATGTTTCGATTGGGACGTTTCGCCATGGGAACGTTTTGTCTTGGGGACGTTTCGAAGGGTGACGTTTTGCCGACAACCCCTCGATACACCACTGCAAGTTTGTTCATTTATTTCCCAATTTCATATCCTTGTCTCTCTACGCTTTCTGTTCGTGCTTCGTACCGATTACTAAGCCTCCGCGGCTTTGTATTAATCAATGATTTATGCCACCCATTAAGTTTATTGCCTTTCTGGACCCGGAGGCAATTTCGACTTAACTCCTCAATCCCATAACTGGCGGATTATGAAGTTCTCCTCCTCGGGAAATCCGGATCGGCCCGACTTTCCAAACTCCGGTCATAACTCATGAAGATAGGAGGTTGATCCCCGACGGCAAGATGATTTCGGTGTTTCCGAGGAGACTGTCCAAGAAGGAGACTCATTTGCTGCTTTCCCCGTAAATTGCCATCTCTGGTCAGAGATTAGCCGCCGACTTATGTCTGACAGGAAATAAATGAAACAGGAAATGCGACAATGAATAAACAATTTCAAATATGCCGCTGTAGGCCTCCTCCGTCCCTCGGCTCAGATCCGAGAAAGAAGATCTGTATTTGTGCTCACAACCTCAATGAGTAGGACCCATCGCTTCTGTTACAAGAAATGGCCTGTCAGCCTCCACGGTCTGGTCTAGTGAATCCTACAGGTTAATGTCTTGCGAAATGAACCGGAGGCGGAGCCAGTGCTCAGAGATGTATAATCGAAGGTTGTCAACCTTACGAAAGAGCAGTTCCCTTAGCAAGCTTATGAGCTTCCTTGTACGATGCTTGGACAAAATTTCCTAATAAACACGATGGAACGATTTCCGGACAAAGTATCAGCGACTCCTGTGAAATTTTGGCTTAATCTTGTTGATTAACGACTCACTTGGTTGCATCAGGCCCAAACTGGGTTCTGTCGGCTCGACCCAGCTCCGACCCCATTAAAAGGATCGAAAAATTTGGTATCCGGAGATTCTTATCGCATTGCTAGGAGTAGAGGGTACACTGTGCAAAAAAAATCTTGCAATATTTGCTACTGGAATTAATCTTGTCTCTACTGAGGTAATCTCTAATTCGGATTAATCTTATCTCAGTAGAGACAAGATTAATCCCAGTAGCAAATACTGCAGTTAACTTTAATCCTTACTTGGAGAAACTTTACAAGCATCTAAAGGGTGTTTTTACTGATCATAACAGACAGCCTTGAAATAGCGTTCTCCACTACGCTCTCCCGAGTTCCCAAGTGGAATTTTTGACAATAAACTCAACAGTGTCTGAACGGCTCATTTCTCAAAAGAGCCAGCGATAGATGTATTGGCCGCAGAATGTTACAAAGCCCCGCCGCAGAGGGATTTCGTTAACCCGTTCGTCGATGTTTGTACTCAATAAATGTGCCTTTCCGAGTTCAGAAGTTGTGGATGAACTCGAGGCCTAGCTTATGATCGGAGCCGAGTCCAGGAATTTCCACCTACTCCCCACCCCCACTACTTTCTTTTACAACCCCAAACCCTAACAGCAATACAAGGATATCGACGGAAGGCGTTTACAAGCGGAACACCATGCATAAGAGGCCTTTCATCTTTTGTTTTAAGTTTACAGTAGCTCACGAAAGACAGTCCCCCACAAGAGCAAGGTGACACTCGCTATTCAAAGGGACAAAAACATGTCGTGAATAAACCTGAAACAAATCACCGCTTACTTTTCGTATCACTTTAAAGATTACTGATATTGAATATCTCGTTGGAACGGGCCAGGTGCAATTAATTCTTTTAATTTAGGTTGAAACTGAGATGTTTACCGAGTTCTCTGAGGCAAAGAACCGATTAGAAATTACTTGAGAAACTTGAAAGGACATCATCGAAAACAACCTGCTCTTCAGTCTCTAAGCACTAATTCCTCTTATGTTTGTTCGCTAATTCTTAGAAAATATTTGGAAACAGTGCAGACCTTCCCAAGATTTTCTAGACAGACCGCGGTGAAACCAGTGCGAGATTATGGTGACACTAATGGACTCTTGACGGTTCTTTTTCTCCGCCACTGTTCACCTGTTTTATACACAGAAGTGGGGCGTAACATGGGTAGGGGGGGGGGGCTTCCCTACCAACATGGTCCGAAAAGGAAATCTGCCCCCAAAATCTTGCCAAAAATAAGCTTTTACAAGCTACACATAGTAGGTTATACAAAACTGCGCGTTTTTGTCCAAAAATCAACTCTTGACAAAAGCTGGCTATGTCAACACCGTTCTAGTTATCGTATTTTGCTTCTAAATCAACATGTTGGTAAAAATAAATGGAAGCAATATCGCACTATTCATAAAATTTCAATTTCGGCTTATAGAATAATTCTGAGGAAATCCATCGACATAATCTTGCAAAAAAAAACTTTTACCGGTGAGCCGAACAAAAGCTCAGACTTCTTACATGGGCAATATAGACTACAAGTATATCGAAATTCTTATTAGAACGTTTTTATTGACTATCGGTCAGCCGGCGATCGCGAGTTAGGATACTTCCAGATGTCCTTTTTTTGTACAACCCTTTCAGTGCCTCACTGCCGGTTGTTTGTATTAAACCCATATCTCTCTCTCTCTCTCTCAACGATGATACGTGGCAGACATATTAGGGACCCATCACTAACTTGGAAATAGCAGCTTCCTCGATCCGACCATCTTGGGGGGAGTGGAGGGAGGTGGAATCCGGATTATTAATGTATGACTTTTGAACAGCGGATTGGATCTTAATGAAACTTCATATTTGCGAAGACCTCGCGACGATTCCGAGTTAAGGTACTTCCAGATGTGCTAGGACGCCGAAATGTTGCTGTCATATTAGAGGCCCTAGAAGATCGACTCAGAAATAGCTGACTACATCCGACCACCATGGGGGGGGGGGGGCGATCCGGAAACTTGAGACATGTACGACTTTCGAACCGGTGAACAGATCTTAATGAAACATGACAATTGGGAGAGTACATACCTCTGAAGTTTTATTTCAACATCAGATCGGATTTCTCGGCCCCTTTTACTTACAAACGAATTCCTAGCCCCTTAAAGTGCGCATCATAACTGCAAAGTGTAAACAAAGACTATTTACCAAACGACAGATTTTCATGACACCGAAGGGCCCAGGATCATTTTTGCCTCAAGGGCTTTGATTATGAATGATTCTGTACTCAACCGCAAAGTCTAAACCATACTTTTGACCAAACGATTCATATTGATGATCCCCAAGGACCCGTGATCATTTCCGCCTCAAGAGTTTTGCTTACAAATGGATTTCTAGCTCCCTTAAAGTGTGCATCTTTACCACAAAGTAAAAAAAATAAATATCCTGAGTAAATGATATATTTTCATGATCAAGGGCACATGGTCCTTTGTGCCTCAAGGGTTGTGCTTACAGAGGAATTCTAGTCCCCTTAAAGTGCGCATCATAACCACAAAGTGCATCATAAACTTTCGATTAAACGACCCATTTTCAGTATTCTCAAGGGCCTATGACCCTTCGTGCCTCGGTTTGCTTACAAAGGATTACAATAAACCCACGATTAGTTGACAATCTCCTACAATCTCTTACCTAACTTTGCAAGTCTAGCGTTTGTTTGTAGCAAAAATAAACTCCCACAAAAGCTCTGTTCAAACTGGCGTATTCTGCTTCGAAATCCGATGTTGAAATACATAAGTAACGATAATGTCGCACTATGCATACTGAGACCCTTCCGCCTAAATCCCCCCTCTCCTACACACAAACATTTCTGGCCACGGACCTGGATGTTGGCTAGTGGGAGTTTTTGTCAAGAAAAGGAGATCAAGGATTCCAAACATGTGTGGAATTGGGATTATTTTTTTGGACTAAACCGGTGGAAAATCCTTCGTGCTCTATCTCTTAGTCTTAAGATCTAACAATCTGGATGAATGACTTTCGGATAGAAAGCTTTAAAAGCTTTTTGATGGATTCTGTAAAAGAATTCGGTAATGCTATTATCTAAGAGCGCTCATGGATCTCAGACCTGGTTCATCAAAGACCAAAGGCACCGCCGAGCCTAAACAGAGGGGAATCAAAAACTTAGAAGAAAGAATAAGAGAGATATTGATTATTTTGAGCTTTTAAACTCTTTGCCTGAACTTCATTGAGAGAGATTGCACTATCTGACGAAAACGGATATTTCTACACAATCATCAAAGAAGCATGATCATAGTTTAACACTGAAAGGTATAGGACTTTCGACTCAGAGACTAAATTGTCGGTGTTTGTTCACTAATCTTAGTCGGTAAACTTTCCCCGAAAGTGATTCCAGATAGTTAGTGGAAAGCTCCGCGGAAAATTGAATACTTGGGCGGGAATTTGAAATTGTGAAAAAAAAATTGTAAGTGTCAGTAACAAATGTCAGTGTCACAATGGTGCCCATGGTACCCCCACGGGTGAGCAAAAACAAAATTAGGATTTATGTATGACGGGGAAGAATATCTGTTGTACTCTTTCATGAAGGACCTGTGCGCCCTCGTTTTCTTATGGGATTTAAATAAACTGAACTGGTTTGAACTATACGACAAGTTAAGACTCCACTTGACCCCGTAAAGCTACAAAATTAGAACTCGGTTCCCACGCCGGATGGGCTACTTTGGATCGATTGCAAAAATACCTGTCACACGGGAAAATAAACCCGAACTCGAAGGACAGCGCCCAACTGGTTTCCTTCCAACTTTCCGTATTAAAATTACCAGCTTCTAATATTACTTCGTCGTTTGCCTCGTTTCTTAATCCCCGAGTCCCTTTGATACCATTAGAAGTTTCCCGGATGGTGTCTTAGACAAACAGAAAACAGCATTTAGCGTTGGCAAGTCTTTCGAATTTCTTTCATAGACGGATTATATCCTCCGAGTACTTGGAATCTCTTCATTTGATTCCGACGCATCACCGGTGGATTAAAATTCGGAAATGAAAAGAAATTAAGGCGGCTTAAATGTCTAGAACAAAGAGAGGATTTTCTGTCCCTTGGAAACATTGGGAAACGGGTAAGGGATTTCCATAAAGAAAGCTTCCTTAGAAATGTTTTCAAAAATTACCAAAGTAGTGAAGCACGGTAGTCAAACAGCAAGCACCCAACGAGGAAGCATTCAAAAAGTCGTTAGATAAAGAGTGGAACGGTGTGTCCTACAAGTACTACTACTGGGATGCATCCGTTGCCTAGCAACTCAGCATCATCAACGACGGGGCGATTCAACAGATCAAGACTGATCTTAATTCGCTCCGAAGTTCGAATTAAGCTAAGGTAATTACAATATTTTATAAGTTTTAGACTAGCATCGGGATTCCAGTCGTAATCCGACCATAATCTGGGTAATGTGAGCTGGGAGAACAAAAAATACGTTTACGGGGCTGGCCCTGGCGTGAGATGCTGAGATAAGATTAATCCGAATTAGAGATTACC